>OY992876.1:497565182-498765182 GCA_963921405.1 Cepaea hortensis | reverse complement strand
CTCACCATTCTTTACTTATTGTTTCATGTTCACCTTTACCTTACTTATTGTCTCATGTTCACCTTTACTTTACTTATTGTCTCATGTTCACCTTTACTTTAATTATGTTCTCATGTTCATCTTCAATTTCTATGAATTTTTCACAAGCCATGCTTCTTGTGCCTCTTTATATAATATTCTGACGTGCCTGTGAATTTCTTCATATTTGTCAGGATTATTTTTGTTAAATCTTCTTGTTTCCATTAGATGTAACAGTTCTTCGGTTATCCATTTCTTACGACACACCTTTAATTTTGGAATAGTTGTTTCTGTAGCCAAACTGATTGAATTCTTCAACAATTCCCATTGATCATCCACATCTTGAAATAGGATCTCTAGATCAGACAATATATCACATCTGTTCTGTACTTCTATGTTGAATTTGTTTTGTATTTCCTTGTCATTACTCATTGTACACAAATCATATTTAGTGTTCTCAGCATATTTATATAGGGGGTTGTTTTTAATGAGCTGTCAGATCTGACTGAGCTACCGTATGACAGTAGACGGTACTACCCGCTTTCTGTCAGCGCCGAATGTTGGGCGGCGCTTACCAAACCTGACACCCCACATTGTGCCAACGGCTTTGGGCGGAAGAGCGCAATTGGGAGGGTACAAGCCTTATCCTGGTGCGAGGAAATGCAACCCAAAGACAAAATAAGTCATGGCAGGGCAGACCAGGCCCTAGGCCTTGGTTGGCAGCTGGTCTAGGATCGAAGCTCCGACAGGCGGACAGTTAGAGCATTGCTTTGCTGATCCGGCAGCTTCTGCAGCTTGCCTTGTTCCAGATGTATAGGTGTTAACTTTCCTCTGGAGTGAACTAGGCAGGCCGAGAGAGGGATCATGCTGCATGGGCAACACATGGTTTCTTTATTTTAGCTCAGGCTTTGTGCTATGGAGAGGCAATAACTCCATCCCTGGTCTTAATCGGTCTCGGAATCAAAGCGAGAGGCAACTGTTACGGGTTATAAGTCCTTGTCAGTTGGCGTAGACATGGGGCGCCACGCGTTGCCTCTGACGGTGGGAGACACCTACAGGTGTCACTGATCAGCTACCGCCCGCCTCAAGCCGGGCAGCCCCCGGCCAATTGGGTGCTGATCCGCCACAGCCTGCCTGCTTCAATGGGTGCTTGGGGCTAGGACAAAATCTGAATCGCAGGCTGTAAAACCAATGCACCAGGTACTAATAAAAAGAATATTAGAAATCTCAAGCTTCGGCTTGCAACCTGGAACGTGAGAACCATGTGTCCAGGATTTTCCACTGACTTGACAAATATTGACGATATGAGAAAAACGGCTGTGATTGATGCTGAACTCAATCGTCTTAACATTGATATTGCTGGCCTGCAGGAGACTCGCCTCGCTGAGGAAGGGTCACTCAGGGAAAACAATTACACCTTTTTTTTGGAAGGGAAGAGGGCGTGGGCTTTGCAGTGAAGAATTCGGTACTGGGAATGAGTGATATCCCAGCTGGAGGTAATGAAAGATTATTATCACTGCGCTTGGCAACCTCTTGTGGATTTGCCACCATTCTCACTGCATATGCACCGACACTGGCTTCCTCTGATGATGTGAAGGATACGTTCTATGAGCAGCTAGACTCTGCGATCAAGGCAGTTCCAAAATCCGACTACATTTATATGCTCGGTGATTTCAATGCTCGTGTGGGCAAGGACTCGAGTTCATGGCCAGTGTGCCTTGGAAAATACAACATCGGTCGCATGAATGATAATGGGCAAAGGCTGCTGGAGCATTGCACTAGAAATGACCTATGTATTACAAACTCCTTTTTTAAAACAAAAGAGATGCATAAGGTCACATGGAAACATCCAAGATCCGGCCATTGGCATCAGCTGGACTTCATTATCACACGGAGACAACATCTGAACCATACATCATTAACTCGAAGTTACCACAGTGCTGACCGTGATACAGATCATTCTTTGGTTGTTGCAAGGGTTAGACTGAGACCAAAGAGAATCTACACAGCTAAACACAAATCTAGCCCCAGGATTAATATTATTAACACGATCCTGGAAAGTGCTTTGAATTTCAACAGCAACTTGAAGACACTTTCAATGATACATCAGAAAATTGTATAGTGAATGATAAATGGAGTAAACTTAAGGAAACTATTTATAAAACAGCGGTAGGGGTTTACGGCACTGTGGATCATATGAGGCAGGACTGGTTTGCGGCAAACAGCCAGATACTGCAGCCCTTGATTGATAAAAAGAAGATAACTCTCTTAAGAAACAAGGAAAGACCAACGCGTAACACTCTGAGTGAGCTGAAGCAAGCGAGGAAGGATGTACAAAAGGCTGCCAGGCAGTGTGCGAATGACTATTGGATCAAGTTATGTGAGTCCATTCAAATCGCAAGTGATAAGGGAAACATCAGAAGCATGTATGAAGGGATAAAGAAAGCCTGTGGTCCAATGATAAAAAAAAAACGCACCGCTGAAAACTTTGACTGGAGACATCATCACTGATAAGAAACAGCAGATGGATAGATGGGTCGAGCATTATTTAGAGCTTTACTCAAGTGAGACCAAGCTAGCGGATGATGCCCTCAACGCCATAGAGGCCCTACCAACTCTTGACCACCTGGACACACTTCCCACTATAACAGAAGTTAAGTGTGCTATAAATGAGCTTGCATCTGGCAAGGCTCCAGGTAAGGATGGGATTACAATAGAGGTAATCAGGAGTGGGCAAGACACACTCGCTCTACAGATCCACCAGCTAATAGAGCTCTGCTGGCGAGAAGGACAAGTCCCACAGGATTTCAAAGATTCAAACATCATAACGCTGTACAAGAACAAGGGAGATCGGAGCGACTGTAACAACTATAGGGGTATCTCACTGTCAGAAGTCGGGGTGCCCCACCGGCTAGGTGAAAGTATTAGTTCCTGGCGAGCAACCCCAAATAGTCAGAAACTGACTAGGGACAAAATCTATATGGCTGAACTATAGATTAGGCCCATGAATATCCAACGTACAGCTCCAAGTGGCTCGTTACAAAATGAAATGAACTGTGCTGAATATTCGCCAAGGAATGGGAAAGAGAAGGTTAGCTAAGATAGATGTTTAAGTCTAAATATATGAGTATAGACGACTATCTCAGTACAGGTTTTTCTCCCTGACTGCTCCCTTCCTTGGTATGTAAGTGAACCCCCACCAATGTACACACACAACACGTATGCACAATTGGAATTAAAATATAACGACAGAACTATGAGTTACAATACTACAACATTTATTTACTAATCATATTACACATGTAAGGTTTTTCCAGACGATGATGGATGCATATGAGTTTCTGTACTACAGTTATCATGAAGGTGAAATTATTAATATACAATACGTAACTCTGAATCCTGTCTGGATCAGTGAGAGATCAGCAACTCTCCAGTGGAAACCAAAAAAGAAACAGCTTGCCGGTATTCTGACGATCCTGTCAGTCCTGACACTCCTAGTCGTCACTCGTTCTTGAGATCTACAACATAGGTGCTCCTTGTGAGAGCTTGAAAGAAAGTCGAGAATGTGTTATATCTAATTCTACATCAGCGCAATCCTAATTAAAACATATCATAACACAAACATATACAATGGTCAGTCTGGCCAAGTTTATCTTCCAGCTCTACTGTGTTCATCATCTTCCTTCTCCCTACTGTCTTTAGTCTAGGACGGGCTTTTCAATTGTCTCACACGCCTGTAATGATTACATTTCTGCCGCCCCATGTCCATGTCGCTAATACAGAAATTATGTGTCGTACAGCCGCTCCGTCCAAAGTTGGTTTAGCAGCTCACAGGATCGGTAATGGTATTATAATAATGCCGGGTCATCCGGGCTTGCAAGCCGTGACCAGTATCTGTGCCAGACTTCCGTGAACTACTCTCCACCATATGATGAAAAGGTTTAGCACCATATACCCTATAACAATTGTGGCTAATGTCTGTACCATTACACCTCTGCTTCCCACACAATTGTTGGCCAATGTGCCAATGCGAAGACAATAGCATAACACTTCATATTGGTAGGTTTGCATATGACAAATCAATATATCAAACATCCAATACACATAAACATATTGATTAAACTAGACATATTATGATACTTTAACATCATAGCACAATGCACTAGTTAGTTTGTATGTATACGAAATGAGACGTATATACACAAAAATAATATGTACGAAGCATATTACTAGCATCGTATATTCATATGAAATTACACATACATACATCCAACATATCTGTAAACATTATATTACTTCAAGATGGACATATAATGATACTCAACATAATAGCATCAGGCATTATTAATGAGTATTAATATTGTATAGCTACAAAATGAGATATACAACAAGTCTAATTGAAGTGACCACACAGACCAGCCATATTTGCTGATCTGCCCGGTTTAATCACCACTTAGTTACTGATGTTGTAAGAATTAAAGAAATAGTTAGTTGACTATATTCTGTACAACAAATGCACACACCAAAAAGGGACTCGTCTAGTTTACAAAGAAATGACAAGCATCTACCAAGACACCTCAAGTATATCTAGACAAGATCTGCCTTTCACAAGTTTCTCCTTCTCAGAAGAGTAATACATGAAGCACAATGATATTGAACACAGAACTTAGAAAGAACACTCAAGTAACATGACAATGATAGTTCTTGAAAATAACCTAGGTCAGATATAGACTGAAAGTTCATATGTCTAAAAGACTGTTGCCTAGTTACTAAGAAATCCTTCCTAGAAGCCAACATAAGAATCATGCATATGACTACAAACATTGAGCTGGCTGCCTACCTGTTCTGAAGTCAGACTTAATCTAAAGGGAACCGGTCTATCGTGGGTTTTTATACCTAGCCTAGCAGTAGACACTTATCTCCCAGGAATTCCATTCATAAATTCTTCTTATCTCCCCCTGACGTTAATTGCAATCCTAACTGCAAAACTTGCTATCACTCTCATTCCTCCAGTCTTGCCCTAATAAAATGTTTCACACATTCCTACAGTGCAGACTCCCGTCTGTCTGGTACAAAGCCCACAGGCCCAGTGTTAATTGCCTTATGAGACCTGGTTCACACCTCCCTGAGTCTGCCAGTCTGAGTCTTATCAGTGATTTCACACCTTGCACCTCTAGTCTCTACCAGATGTCATGCCTGGTCGGTTTTAATTACACTGTCCATTTTACTTGCCCTCTGCAAGCTTACATCATGGCTAGAGGCTTTTTGTGAATAATCTTACCTCACGACTAGATAGCCGTGGAGTAGCGTGATTAATTCATTCTTTCTCAATGTGGCCTCTCAAATTTGGAGACCGAGAAAAATATTCTGGGATGTTAAGGCGGCATTCCACGACACTCACTTCTGTGTATTGTTGGGAAAGTATTTGCCAGAATTGTCCTGCGCAGACTTCAAGTCCTGGGAGATCAAGTCTACCCCGAATCACAGTGCGGCTTCCATCAGAACCGGTCTACCATTGATATGATATTCTCATTGCGACAGATGCAAGAAAAATGCCGGGAACAAAATCAGCCACTGTTTATTGCCTTCATCGACCTCACAAAGGCATTCGATTTGGTCAGTCGTGAGGGTCTGTTTAAAGCACTAAAGAAGATTGGCTGCCCACCAACTCTTCTGTCCATTGTGGAATCGTTCCACACAGGCATGAAGGGTATAATCAAGTTTGATGACTCAACTTCAGAAGAGTTTGAAATCAAGAGTGGAGTTAAGCAAGGTTGTGTACTATCCCCCACCCTCTTTGGGATATACTTTTCACTTCTACTGAAATATGCCTTTCGTGATCAGGATGACGGTATATACATTCACTCACGCTCAGATGGTGGCCTCTATAATGCTCCGAGATTGAAGGCCAAGACCAAAATTAGCAGGGTACTAATCAGAGAGTTGCTTTTTGCGGATGATGCTGCGATTACGACCCACTCTGAGGAAGAATTACAACAGCTACTATCTGCATTCTCCAATGCTTGTTCTGAATTTGGTTTAACAATTAACAAAAAGAAGACACAGATTATGTCACAAGGTGCACATGGTGTACCATCAATCTTTATTGACGACGCTGAACTGGAGATAGTAGACCATTTTACATATCTAGGATCAGAGGTAAATAGCAAATTATCCCTCGAACCGGAAATCAACATCAGGATTGGTAAGGCAGCAACAATAATGAACATGGTAGCAAAAAGAGTCTGGGAGAACAGGAAGCTTACTGCCAAAACAAAAGTCCTCGTCTACCAAGCCTGTGTCCTTAGTACTCTTCTTTATGGCAGTGAAACCTGGACAACTTACTCACGCCAAGAGAAACGTTTAAACAGCTTTCATATGCGGTGTCTGCGAAGAATACTTGGTATTAGTGGCAAGACAAAATCACAAATACTGAAGTATTGGAAAGATCAGGTTGTGTGACGGTGTATTCCATGCTCAGTCTTCGTAGACTTAGATGGATAGGACACGTTAGGAGAATGGATGATGGTAGAATACCAAAGGACATCTTTTTTGGTGAATTACAGACGGGTAGGAGATCTCAGGGTCGGCCTCTACTACGATACAAAGATGGTGTAAGCGGGACATGATTGATACAGGTATTGATAATGCACATTGGGAGCACGTCGCCGCTGAACGTGTTGCATGGAGGGCAACTATCAGAAATGGAATAAAGACAAAGGAGAAAATGATTGCAGATAAAGCACACACAGAGCGTGAGAGACGTAAGATGGTGCAAAATGGTGGAAATGACCATGTTTTCACATGCACCTACTGTGGGCAAACATTTGCAGCAAGAATTGGCCTTACCAGCCATACTCGCCACCGCCATAGATCGTAGTTATTAAGCCTTTTTGAAGCACAATGTACCAAACTATCGTCTGTCAAGACGGAAAGGTGCCAATGATGATGAAATGCAATGTTTTTAATGACTGTGGGGTGTTTGAAAATATTGCCGTTCCATGTTTTGTATTCACCCTTTGTGGAGTTCATGCAACATGAAAGATAAATACAAAACTTGGAACGGCAATATTTTCAAAATCCCCACATTCATTAAAAATACAACGTTTATATGTATATATAATCTTTCTATCTAGACCAACAAGCAACGGTTAGAATAGATGGCAAGACATCAGATCGATTTGACATAAAGATCAGACTGGTTTGACATAATGCAAGGAGTCCGTCAGGGATGTGTGCTGTCTCCCTATTTATTTAACCTGTACGCCGAAAATATAATGAGAAATGTAAGAGGTGATATAAACAGGGATATGATGCCCCAAATATCGGTGGTCATGACATACCAGAGATTCGGTATGCTGATGATACAGTATTGCTATCCACAACACACAGTGGTATAGGAAACCTAATATTTAATAACCTCAACCCAGTTGAATAGTGAAAATCACAACTTATATCTTAACATAGCAAAAACAAAGATAATGCATACAGATAAAATTACTATGGAGAAAGAAATATATGTTAATGAGGGAAAACTGGAGGTGGTGGGAAATTGTGAATACTTTGTAAATAAAATGATAAAAGATACTACACACAGAAGATGGTAGCCTAGGCAGGCCGATACACCGGAACAGTCCTGCTTCATCGGTCGCGAGACACGTGCTCGAGAGTGGTCATGTGGTTGAAAGAGACAGTGCCTTCCATGTGTTGTTCAACACACAGAGTAGTCGGTTGTTAAGGTTTGCTGAAGCCATTGTGATCAACCTGCGTGAGCCGTCCTTGTGCAAGCAGAAAGACATGTTAGTCAGTTTAAAATTACCGTGGTAGACAATCAACATACTGTGCGAATATGTGTATATTTCAGATTGAAGGATTTTCGGCACTTCAATTTTAATTCACCGCAACAGACGTCACGAGGCTATATTTAGCTTTAGCAGCTATATATAGCGTAGTTAGCAGCTATATATAGCACTGGCGGGGGATCTCCGTTCAATTAAAGTTTTTTTTCAGTGCGTGTCATGGCGCGAAAAAGGAGCGACGAACGGTAACACAGTGTGTGTAGTATATTTTTACGTTGGCTTTCTGCAGTCATGAATTTTATTGAACTGACAGCAGCTGTCCACGACAAGCAGAGTAGTGTTACCTTTTTTGTAACCCTAACCCTAACTCATGCATACAGCAGTATCATCCAGCAATGGGCCCTTTTCAGGGCCACTAGAAGAATGCCATAACGGAACGGGCCCTTTCCAGGGTCACAAATTAGCACACAATAACAGCCCCTAAGTGTGCACAAGAGTATACAACCACTGAAATATTCAGGTCAACTCACACACATAACTAAACCATTTGCTGCACACCGACAACGTTATTCCGGTCAAGGTCATGCACACTGAGATACAGCGCGAATAAGGGGACTCCAGGATATGACGTGTGCCCTGGAATTCCCTTTGTTTGCGGTGAATTAAAATTGAAGTACCGGATTTTCTAGTTATTTCACTTATGTTGTGTGATTTCTGCAGTATGTACCTGACGAGATGCAGCGAAATATGCCAGGCAATAAATCGTGCAATCTATTGTTTGTGTCTTCGTTATTCAAATTCACTGCGGGAAAACATTGTTTTGAAGAACTACAACAATTAGATTTTTAAGGGCATGCATCTTTCCCATTGCAAAATGCGCTTGTGAGACCTGGGCACTTACTAAAAATGCTGAACAGTGCATAAATGCCTTTAAATATAAATGTCATAGACGGGTTCTAAGAATATCTTGGGTAAAGAAAAGAACAAATGCACCCATACTTCAAGAGTTGAATATTGAAGAAGGTTGGTAATTAAAGACGATAAAACAAAGAAACTTGAAATATTTTGGTCACTTGAAACGTCACGTTTATCCACGTGAGCAAACGCGGCTGAGCGAGAATTGGTAACGATCCTCGCCGCACCCGTTACTTACGGGATATGTGAGCCGGCCGCTCAGAAAGCAATGGCAAACTACTGAGCGTAATCTTGCCAAGAAATATACAACAGCGGTAAAATGCGGTGTTGACAGCGATGTCTTGTACTAGGATATGTGAGAAAAAAAATGCCTGGGAAGAGAGGAAGGCCAAAGAGAAGATGAGTGCAGGATGTGTCGGATGATCTCCAGATGGGTGTATCAGACGCGGGACATCTTGCTTGTGATCGAGAGGTTTTCCGGAAGGTTGTTATGGAAGCCACCAGTCAGTTGTGTCCGGTGGCTAGAGTAGACTACTGCAACACACGTTGTGTTCATTACGGATTCAATGAATATGCTTAGCAAGGTGGAGAAAGGAATGTTATCAGTTATCAGTTATCAGTTGGGGTATCTTCAAAGCACTCCGGACATGTCCATAGGTGCTCAGATCCTCCCCCAACATATGCATCAGCGTCCGGTGGCTAATAGTGCCAGTTCTGTGTTGGTTGATGAGGCGCCTTGTTTTCCCGATGTACCTTTCGCGTCTTGCCGTGCCGATTATTACTCCCAAGTCTTTCATCCTGGACAGCGATGTGGATTCACTGACGTCAAAGTCCTCTGTTGTCGCCATATCTTTGAGGACGTTAATAACATCGGCACGATCCATGGTCTGGCCATCTACAGGGGGTGCAGAGCCAGCCAGTTTGTCAGCTCGTTCATTTCCCTCGACTCCCGCATGTCCCGGGACAAAGATGAAGGTGACTTTACGGACAACAGACTTCTGCAGCGACTCAGTCCACTGTCTACGTACAGATCCAGCCTCGACCTTCTGAATCGTGCTCATTGAATCACTTAGTACACACACGTTGGTATAATGCTGTGATTCCAGCCATATGAAAGCCTGTGTAACTGCCATCACGTCCATCGTCATGCTGCTCGTGGTCATAGAGTGGGCACCACTGGATTCTTGAACGGTTCGGCCCGCTGAACGGGCTGTAAATGCCCACGCACTTCTCTGCTGCTTTACCACAGATCCATCTGTATAGATGAGCACTTCGGGGCTATCTGAGTGTTCATAGATGAGCGCGTTAACCTCTGCATTGACAGCGGCAGGGTTCTGCTCCCTGCACCGTCTGTCGAGTGTGATAATGCAAGAGAAAGTGCACTTAAAAGCTTGAGGCACCGGCACCCATTCCTTGCCGGGGTTGATACTGCTTAAAACTGCAGACCTGTCTGACGACATCTTCCGCCCGACCCATCCATGATTTGCCCCTCTTTAGCCTGTCACCCTTTTCTCTGAATATAGCGTCATGCAGAGGGTGCTGCTCATCTGCACTTATTTTTAAGTATGCACGAGCTCTCCAGATCTTGATCCTGTGTTCCATTGTCGGGAAGTTAAGGAGGTATCTCATTGCTACACAGCTGGTGTCTCAGCTGGAGAAAGGAATGTTTCGTGTGGAATGGCTCTCGTCGCTTCAGAGGTCACAGATTGTGAGAATTGTATGGATAGTTTGCCCTGGCCATGCGGGTGTACGGGGGAATGAACAGTCTGATAGGCTATCAGGGAATGCACCTCTTGGTGGTATCTTGCCTATGGACAAGGGGGAGATGGGTGTGCGCTTGTGGGACCAGGTGGAGAATGCGGAGAAACAGATTGAGAACCCATATGTGGAAAGAATGAGATTGCTGGGGATTGGCAGGGGTTCTGGAAGAATCTCAAAACTGAGAGGGAAGACCAGGAGAACTTTTAATCAGATAGCGGTGGGAACGATTAGTAGTATGACTCTTCGCTGGCTGTTGAACGAGGGGACTGAGCACGTATGGGAATGTCCTGAGTGCAGTGATGTCGGTTCTTAACTCAACTAAACTCAACTGTTATGGGAGCGAGGTTCTGCAAAGGACATGCTACTGAATTATAACTTCACATGACACGTTTATGTAATAATACTAATAGTGACTTTTAATTGTTTCGTTATTACTTTTGGCCGCTGAGAATTTATAAATTCCGATATCGTCATGATTGACGTCTGCTAAACATGGCCGCGTCTGAATATCGGACTGCACTCTCTTGTTAACTGACATTGTTGAATATGTCTACATCTGAGAGATTTGTTGATGGTAAGTAATGGGTTACACATTTCTCTTATCTTGTGACGGTGTTTCTTCTTCTTCTGCGTTCATCCGGATGATTTTTTTCCCGGACGTGATTGCGGTGTGCCTGTGTTTACAGCAGAGCTGCGTTCTTGCCCCGTTAGGCCGACACATCCGACTTCTGCGGGCATTTGTTGACCGGGTTGACCTTCCTGGGGTGACGGTGTTTGTAATCATGTATTATTAGCAATTTTGGTCAATATTTAAAAATTGGGTTTTTACTTATGAAATCATACCAGTTAGATACAGCTTGACGAGACAAATCCAACGGTATCTCAACGAAGACTGTACGTTGATTTTAAGCGGAGTTATGAATTATATGGTGACGTAATTTAATACCAGGAAGTCCAATGAAGAATTAACTGATAAGTCAGGATTTATCGCGGCCTTAAGATTGGAAACTTGAGAAATTCTGCCTTCTATTAACGTGGCTTGTTTATTTTTAAACGGACAACATTGTGCCATATATCATTGCGTCCGGGGCGGCGAGGCCTAACTTGACGTATTATTCATTTTTTTTTATAGGATGTGCCCTGACCTAATTAACAATTTAAAATGGCCGCCAACTGTTTATTATTTGCCTTCTATTAACGTGGCTTGTTAATTTTAAACGGACAACATTGTGCCATATATCATTGCGTCCGGGGCGGCAAGGCCTAACTTGACGTATTATTCATTTTTTTTATAGGATGTGCCCTGACCTAATTAACAATTTAAAATGGCCGCCAACTGTTTATTATTTGCCTTCTATTAACGTGGCTTGTTTATTTTTAAACGGACAACATTGTGCCATATATCATTGCGTCCGGGGCGGCAAGGCCTAACTTGACGTATTATTCATTTTTTTTTATAGGATGTGCCCTGACCTAATTAACAATTTAAAATGGCCGCCAACTGTTTATTATTTGCCTTCTATTAACGTGGCTTGTTAATTTTAAACGGACAACATTGTGCCATATATCATTGCGTCCGGGGCGGCAAGGCCTAACTTGACGTATTATTCATTTTTTTATAGGATGTGCCCTGACCTAATTAACAATTTAAAATGTCCGCCAACTGTTTATTATTTGCCTTCTATTAACGTGGCTTGTTTATTTTTAAACGGACAACATTGTGCCATATATCATTGCGTCCGGGGCGGCAAGGCCTAACTTGACGTATTATTCATTTTTTTTTATAGGATGTGCCCTGACCTAATTAACAATTTAAAATGGCCGCCAACTGTTTATTATTTGCCTTCTATTAACGTGGCTTGTTAATTTTAAACGGACAACATTGTGCCATATATCATTGTGTCCGGGGCGGCAAGGCCTAACTTGACGTATTATTCATTTTTTTTTATAGGATGTGCCCTGACCTAATTAACAATTTAAAATGGCCGCCAACTGTTTATTATTTGTGCCATATATCATTGCGTCCGGGGCGGCAAGGCCTAACTTGACGTATTATTCATTTTTTTTTTATAGGATGTGCCCTGACCTAATTAACAATTTAAAATGGCCGCCAATTGTTTATTATTTGCCTTCTATTAACGTGGCTTGTTAATTTTAAACGGACAACATTGTGCCATATATCATTGCGTCCGGGGCGGCAAGGCCTAACTTGACGTATTATTCATTTTTTTTTTATAGGATGTGCCCTGACCTAATTAACAATTTAAAATGGCCGCCAATTGTTTATTATTTGCCTTCTATTAACGTGGCTTGTTAATTTTAAACGGACAACATTGTGCCATATATCATTGCGTCCGGGGCGGCAAGGCCTAACTTGACGTATTATTCATTTTTTTTTTATAGGATGTGCCCTGACCAAATTAACAATTTAAAATGGCCACCAACTGTTTATTATTTGCCTTCTATTAACGTGGCTTGTTAATTTTAAACGGACAACATTGTGCCATATATCATTGCGTCCGGGGCGGCAAGGCCTAACTTGACGTATTATTCATTTTTTTTTAATAGGATGTGCCCTGACCTAATTAACAATTTAAAATGGCTTCACAGCTTGTTTACCTCCAAACAAAATTAAAATGTACTTACATTTCCATGATCTGGCTGTTCGCTGCTACCTGTTGCAGGTCTTGGATGTTTACTTGGACGTTCAATGAGTCTTCTCTGATGATGGTCTACGCAGGGTCTCACTTGAACTGAAAAATATAAATCATAAAATACCCTAGAAATAGATATATACATATAGCACAATACACAAGAATATTGATTATGTGGTTGTTTCGTCAAAATGGAAGCAGTATACTCGAGTTTCGCCCTCATTTGAGCTCGTCAGTAGTGCATATCCTTGACCGGACCCGGAAACAGTCCCGGATCACGCGTGTGAAGCGGGTGTGTAACCACGCGGCACACACTGGACACACCAAATTATCACAACAGAACATCACAACGCTACCCATCGTAGGCTATGCTCAAGATTGCCCAATCGCCGCGACCGACGTCCGTCAATCGATGGGACCCGAACAATCAGGACTTCTCACCGGCAAGGAACACCAGGCCTCCTAAATCAGTGAGCAATAATCAATTGATTATGTGGTTGTTTCGGGATTTGAAATTTAAATATTGAGCACAACCCACTACTGGCAACGCCGATCACATTCTGGTATGAACCTAAGGCCTATCCACGTCAATATGGAAGCACTATACTCGAGTTTCGCCCTTGTTTGAGCTGGTCAGTAGTGCATATCCCTGACCGGATCCGGAAACAGTCCCGGATCACGCGTGTGAAGCGGGTGTGTAACCACGCGGCACAACCAAATTATCACAATAGAACATCACAACGCTACCCATCGTAGCTACTCAATCTTGAGCATAGCCTACGATGGGTAGCGTTGTGATGTTCTGTTGTGATAATTTGGTGTGTCCAGTGTGTGCCGCGTGGTTACACACCCGCTTCACACGCGTGATCCGGGACTGTTTCCGGATCCGGTCAGGGATATGCACTACTGACCAGCTCAAACAAGGGCGAAACTCAAGAATATAAAAAATAACACAAAGTAATCCAGCTTTACAGGAAAAAATTATGAAACGAACAGGACGTTGCTGCGATTACCTTCATCTACAAACAAATACATACACAAAACACAACATATAACCATGGAGAAGACTACAGTGACTACATTAAGGCATAAACATGGAATGAGAAGGATAGGAAGCTGAAAAAAATGGGAGCAATGAAGAGAAAATGAAAATTGTACAAGTGTTTTGCTTATCCTCAGAATCCCAATGCATTGTGTTATTGGGGTTGTATAAGATCAGACCACCGGTAATCCACAAAATATGGGTTGGCACAGCAAGATTATTATACTGTGTGGCACTGATGTGTAACACTCAGGTTATCTCTAGCACGGATGATGGATATACTGCAGTTGTGTCAACCGCAGCTTCTCTCGTTGCTGCTCAGTGCAAGACATAAAGAACAGCACTGTTGATTGATATACCATCATACCCAGGTGCAAACATCATTGCTCTTTAATATTCGTTCACTTTGGCCAACCCATCCACTGAAACAACCCACTCATGGTTTGTACGGACATCCACCTGATCACTTCTTCTTAGCCTTCACTCTCAGACCACCTTCACAAAATAAGAGACACTCATGTTAGTATCTCAGCCTGGGATTCAGAGATAAGTAGCGAAATCTGTTTGTAAATTTGCATTTTCTCTTCATTGCTGTCATTTCTTCACCCTTTTATTTTTCTCATTCCATTTTTATGCCTTAATGTAGTCACTGGAAGGTCTTCTCCGTGATTATATGTTGTGTTTTGTGTAGGTATGTGTTCACTGATGAAGCTAATCAAAACGTCTGTAACTGTGTTTTTCATGATTCCTTTCTGTAAGCTTCATTACTGTGTTTAATTTTATATTTTTGAGATTTTCACAAAAAGAGGCAAGTGAAATATTTCAGCCACATTATAAACCATGATACATAAAAACCCTACTGGAGGGCAAGCAAGCAAAGAGGTATACAACGATACAAGTGGGAAGATAACATCCAGAGATGGACGAACATCAGCTTGACAGAATGTACAGTCAGGGTGAGAGACAGACAGCGTTGGAGATCCATTGCAGCCAACCTTCATTGTGGAGACAGCAACTGAATTGTTTCATCAGACTGACACATGCCACAATACAGCAAGTTGTACTTACCTATGAGACAGTGAAAAATTGACAACATACTTAATCTAAGTACTAAACAAATATTACTGCTTTATCATATCCAATGTGTAAAAGAAACAAGATGGACAGTAACAACATTACAAAAAAGATAAATCACCTGTTGCAAAATCTACTAAAAATTGTTTCACATTCATACTGAAGTAGTCATCGGAAGGGATGTCATCCGCTTTCCAGACCCAGAGGTCAAGCACTTTCTTACACTTACCTTTTATTCCAGTGGTCATCACATCTCTGACCATCTCATAGTATACACAGTTCTTACCTTCCTGCTTCCATACATGACGTAACAATATATCAGATAAAGCACTGTCATTCTCCATAAAATTTTTCAGTCTTTCCTTGCACAAATCATCTAACTTCCTAAACATATCTAAGTCTAGTAATAAAGGGGTTAATCCTTTACTAGCAACTTCCGAGTTCAGCTCCTTTTGATAAGCGGCTCTTGTAAGTGTTTCATGCTTCTCACTTACAGCTGCATAAACAGCTTTCTCCCTCTCTGCCATTCTCTGTCTAACCCTAGGTGCCTGCCGAACAGCAAACTGGACAAGTTGGTATTGCTTGTCCTCTGGACATAACTCCAGCCACCTCAAAGTTTTGTTTTGCACAGCCTTCAACTTGGCATCATTGAAACCAAGTGAGGCATGCGGAGCCCTCCGCATCAAGGCATCCATCATGCCTAGAGTCCGCTCAGCATGCATATTATGCATAGGAGCTGATTCTGTTGCTTCAATCATCTCATCGGATTCATTAATTTGAATACTACCATCACCTAACTGCCTGTTAAGAAGTATAATAAAGCTAGAAGTCAATTTTTTCACTGTCTCCAGGAACTCCTCCCTAGTGGCCATCTCCACGTGTGTGAGGTCTGGTTCCACATCCACCATTGGCTGCCCCAACACATTGACTGTGGTGCTGCACAGATCCTCCGGTGAAGCCAGTAAGCCCTTCAGTCTTTCTATGGCTGGCTGGAATTCTGTAGCCTGGAAGAAAGGAATGTTGTAAAGACACATGACATATTTGTAGTCAAGTACCAAACAGTTTACTGTATAAACAGATAGTCTCAGAGCAAATATTGCCAATTGAGCCAAGTGAGCCGGGTACCAGGCGTTCGAAGCTCAGCTGCGACCAATTTGTGCAGCAGACCGTGTCACGTTGTGTTATAACGTGCTGGTATGGGAGCCTCTCGTTCGGAAAGCAATGGCAAACTACTGAACGTAACACTTACATGCACATAATTAAACACATTATCAAAACACACATACACACACACCTACATGCACATTAATTACACATATTATCAACATACCTCAAAACACACACACACACCTACACGCACATAAATTACATCCATTGTTAACACATACACAAACACACACGCACGTACATACATATTAATTAAAATATTTATACACAAACACATATATGTATATTAATTACCCTATTTCTCCATATACACAGACCTATATGGACCATTAATTACATCCATTCTCAACAAACACACACACACAAGAAATCTGGAATTAAAAGGCAGATAAATGTCACTTTTTATACTAATCATGTTAATACTGCACTAAATTATTTCTTAGCAATGCATAATACATACCCCAAGCCGATATCCACGTTTTCCTCCATCATAGAAGAAGCTCATCCATGGCCCCGTGAGATATTTTGAGAACAATCCCATGACTTGCAGTTGAAGTAGGATCGTAGTCTCAGTTAATCCATTGAGAATCCTCTTGCAAAGATCTCTACACTTTCTGGTTATCATGAAATTGATGAGTATGTCGCGATGGCAGTAGATGACGGCTGCCATATGAAACATGACATGTAGGCGGTTGCCTACATATCGCAAAATAATGTTTGCTTTTATGCCATGTTTCTTCAGGTAGGTCATAAAGTAGGAGGGATCTCCAGAACCGTCTTTGAATCTGCAAAGAGAAAACATTGTAGACATTCAAGCATGTGTGATGTAGATCCACACAATCTTGCATTTATTTATAACACACATGAAGTTGTAAGGTAAGTAAATCAGGTTGTCTTCTCGTGATGTCATTCAGCTGATATCCTATAAGCTGGCTTCATGGTAAAGGGTTTACAGGTGTAGTTTGTGATACTGCATACCTGTGTTCGAAACACAGCTGCACGAGATTTGCTGGCAGATCATGTTGCAATTTTTTTTTTACAAAATGGTAATGGTATGGGTGCCAGTCATTCGGAAAGCAATGGCAAACTACTGAACAAAACTTGACAAGACATCAATAACAGCAAATATTTCCAGTATTTAGTGCTACACCATTGTTTAGGATATGATGCTAACTTTTTAATAATTTTAACTTAATTTTTTAGAACTATTAAACTAATTTCTTAAAAATATCCTATAAAGTATGACACCTGTTATAATGTCCATTTCTCAAAGCAAGTGGTAACACATGTTAATATCCATAACTCCTATTTGTTTTAACACACTACAGATACAAACTAATATAGGTGGGTAAGCAATTGGAATGCAATAAAACATTGACATTAATGTTCATAGAGAAGCACTGTACCAATTACCTCAGTTTAGAAACTTGATGAATCAGCTGGGCAGCACGGCATCCTAAGGCTGGTTTCAGATCTGAAATGCGTCCTTGCTTATGCAAATCCAGCTTATGGAGAGTAGCTCTTGCCGCAGTGGCCAGTCCATCTAAGGGATGTACACTACACTTCAGCTCAACGATATCACCCATCAATTTCTCCAGTTCTCTGTGCACACAGTGGTTGACACTTGCCCTGTCAGTCATGGTGGATCGAATGTTCTTGCAAACGTTTTCTTTCACCTCTGCGAAATCCAGGGCATATGCCGCACTGTATGTTTGGCAAACATCAGAAATTGCTTGGGTGATATGGTTGAGCAGCTGGTCTGTCGCGCCATCTGAAATACAACTGACATTCAATGTTAGATCATCTTCATTTCCTTCTGATATTATCAAATGCACATGAACTTCATTAATGTGTACTCCGGCCTTGGTGGTGGAGTCCCAGGCTAAAGTAGCACTTTTACAGTTATGAAGGGCATAACCCACCTGGACCTCCGCAAGTATGCCTATTTCTATGGCCATCTGTGCCACTGTACTAGCGCAGGGCAGATGTGAAAATGTCCTATTGAAAAATGTATGGCCTATGCAACCTAACAAATGAGACACACTTCCTACACTAACATTATGTAACACAAATTCATACACACAACGGCGGAACATAACATCATATTGGCCATTTCTCTTGGTCTTAATAACCTTGCTATCTTGTACTTTCTCTTCCAGCATGGCAATTTCATTTTCATAATGTGCTGATGTTTCTGCTGCACATTTTTCAACTTTCTTTCGTTCTCTTGCATGGAGTTCTTTCATTCTTTGTTTCTCCAACTCGGCAGTCTTTTTAACGTCATCAAGTCTCGTCTTGTGTAGGTCAACTTTTAGTCTGGTGTCAGCAACCATTCTAGATAAATGGTAATTGATTGCCAATACATTCTTGTTTTCTTTCAGGCTGCTATCTAAAGCTGTTTCTAGGACACTTACTCTATTCTTTAGATAATGCAGATCCAGCAGTCTTTTCAAATTATCATCATGCTTTTCCTTTACATCCTTATATTTTAATCTCCAATGCATTGCTGACTGCATCTGCCTTTTAACTTTCTCATTCAGCCGTTTCACAGACAACTGTGATGTCTTCCTCTTGGGTGAAGCTTTGAGAAGCTCTTTCACCTGCTGACGCAAACATTTTATCTTTTTTGTCATGTTTATAATAGTGCGTTGCTTGTAGACACAGCTGTCACAGTGTCTCTTTAGTCTCTTTGGTGACTGTCCACAGGACGCTGAAAAAGGTGATGATGAAGAATGTGCTGATTGTGATATGCCTGGTTGTAGCAGTGTATTTAATGGTGGTGTGTAGGTTGATTCTGGGTGCTGTGTTGGTGATGTATGTCCAGGCTGTGGCACAGTAGGTGTGACAGACAGAGTCTTGAATGTCACAGGAAATGGTTCCAGAAAGAGTGTCACAAGTGATGGCCATTCTTTGGTTAATTGCTTCTTATGTTTCACAACTAATTTTTTAAATGTATGTAAATTATTAGAAAGAGTACTTTCCTGTATTAGCTTGTCTGGTTCGTTGGCATGAACGAGACTCCTCACTTCTCTCAGCACATCAGGTACAGCACGACCATCTACTATTAATAGCTTAGCAATGAAGCCTTTCAGGATTGGGTATCCAGGTTGAAACACTGACAAGTGTTCTGTGAGATGCATAGCGGTCCTCTTTGCCATCTTCAGTAGTCGATTCTAAAGACAACAAGTGTATAATGTATTACATTCATGAATACGTATGTTCCCGAAAGTTATTTAATATATGTGCAACATGTAACATCATCTAGTTATCCTAAATGTTCAGGAAATGTGGCAGTGATTGTCAAAGGTAAAAGTAGAATTGATTCTGATTCTATCGCATCTATTGTGGAGTTAGATAAAAATGTCTCCAACAGACTATCATAATGTAAATAAAACAGAACATGAAAGATGCAAAAATGAAAGTTACATTAACATTGGTTGTGAATTTAAAAAGTTTAAGTCCCCGCTAATCACTGGTATCATGAAGGCTAATAGACTACAATGGCTGGGGCATATAGAAAGAATGGAAGATAATAGGGAAACAAAACTCGCTTACACTCAGGAAATAAATGACCGTAGACCTCGAGGTAGACCAAGAAGACGGTGGAGACATAATATATACACAGACCTACAAGCACTTGGAATCAACGACTGGCAAGAGAAGGTCAAGCAGAGAGACGAATGGAGACGGATTGTATTTGCAGCAAAGAACCTCAATGGCTCGGAACGCTGAAGAAGAAGAAGAAGAAGAAGATATTATATTATCTTAATAACCTAACTGAATTAATGTAAGTAAGTAAGTTTGCAAATGCTGCATAAATTAAGCAGCAGTTAATTAATTATTCAGATATTAAATAATAAAAAATTAAAATATTAAATAATTAACTGTTCACTAAAAATCGATTTCTACTTCTCAGACTTCTTTTTTCTGTATCTAATAATTAATTAATAAATAATAGTCAGCAATTAAAAATTAAATACTAACTTATTTAAAACATAACTTATTTTACAGTACTGTATTTAAATTTAAAATAATTAAGTGCTGCAGCGGAGCTTAGAAAAAAAGTACTCCTTACTTAACATCTTAAACATCTTACAAGTTTACAGACGGGTCTGAAAACTGGCTTTCAAAATTATTTTCAGTCATGTAAAATGCTGAAATATCATCATGCACGTACACAGATAGATACATACATTACAGTATATTAGTATTACTGCTACACATGACACTTGTATTCTGTTTAATGTTAGTACTTAAATTAGTTAAATTACCAGTTCTAATTGTAAATAAATACAGGTCCGCTCTATAGTTTATTGTATCGGCGCCGCAATCGGAATATCAGTATCATTGACGGTCGGCCGTGGCCATGTCTGACACTAAATATTTTGTCCTGATCGTCTGCAAACACCTGTAATGCTGAAACTCTTCATATTTATGTAAAACTGAACGGGGAATTCAAATATGGAAGAAAAAATGAAGGGAATTTTCAATTAACATGAGTTATAAACCAAATTACCTTACTAATCGTGAAAAAAACCAAATATAATCTAAATTAATCGTTTTTTTGATATAATAACTTGGCGGTTAGCTAGCTGAACCACTTCTAAATATATGTGAATAAGTTCCCCTTTCATCGTACCATACCGATTTCCTTTTTTTTTCGTTCTTTTAGCAGTCCCTGTCAAACCGGAAGTGATCGTTTGAGGACACAGGAAAAAGTTCGCAAAATTACACAAAAAAAAGTGAAGAGCTAAAAAAAAGGGCGATAATTCTGAAATTGCTAGTATTATGTGTCACGCCCCCGCGTCTGGTCAGTGGTCTTTCCGATTCGGGTAGGTAGTTTGATCATGTTTTTCAAATTGGGTATTTATAATAATAGCAGGTTCTATCATGATTTTCAAATTGAATATTTACTAAATAGACCATCACAGATATATTGGCCGTGAAAAGCTAAATCTAAAGGTACCTCAATTATGCCTGTATGTCAATTCTAAGTGGAGATATTCATATTTGAGTGTAGGTGTCTCAGGCTAAAATGTTGACATGATTCCCTTAATTTTAGAGCTCTTCAGTGTGACCCATCATCTCCATGCTGCCAGTCTGTGTGAGATTGTCTCAAATGGGTCATAGACGGATATGAAAACTGACTTCAAATATATGTTTTGTCATGTTAAATTATATAAAAATAGTAAAACTATACAAATAAATTATTAATAAATGTTAAACTTGTAATCTCTTTAACTTTAGTAGTTCAAATTGCACATTTTTAGCCTTGTTCGATTGATAATTGCGTTGGCTGTCATCTTGAATTTCCATTTACAAAGACGAAACATGTAGGCAGAAATAATTTTTTTCTACCCCCTAGATTGACCATTATTGATAAAACTTTCTACATATGTGTAAAAACGGGTGCAAAATTTGAATTATACATCTAACATTATTGTTCAATTAAGTCATCATCATTGGCACCTTGCCGTCTTGACAGACAATAGTTTGGGCTTCAAAAAGGCATAATAATGGCAGTAGCGAATGTGACTGGTAAGGCCAATTTGCGCTGTAGATGTCCTTTCACAGTGGGTGCATGTGAGCACATGGTCATTTCCACCATCATGCACCATCTTACGTCTCACACGTTCGGTGTTTGACTTATCTGCAATAATTTTCTCCTTTGTCTTTATTCCATTTCTGATGTTTGCCCTCCATGCAACACGTTCAGCGGCGACTTGCTCCCAATGTGCATTATCAATGCCTGTATCAATCATGTCCCGCTTACACACATCTTTGTATCGTAGTAGAGGCCGACCCTGAGATCTCTTACCCATGTGTAATTCACCAGAAAAGATGTCCTTTGGTATTCTACCATCATCCATCCTCCTAAGATGTCCTATCCATCTAAGTCTACGAAGACTGAGCATGGAATAAACCATCACACAACATGATCTTTCCAATACTTCAGTATTTGTGATTTTGTCTTGCCACTTAATACCAAGAATTCTTCGCAGAAACCACATATGAAAGCTGTTTAAATGTTTCTCTTGGTGTGAGTAAGTTGTCCAGGTTTCACTGCCGTAAAGAAGAGTACTAAGGACACAGGCTTGATAGACAAGGACGTTTGTTTTGGCAGTAAGCTTCCTGTTCTCCCAGACTCTTTTACTTAACCTGTTAATTGTTGTTGCTGCCTTACCAATCCGGATGTTGATTTCCTGATCTAGGGATAATTTGCTATTTACCACTGATCCTAGATATGTAAAATGGTCTGCCATCTCTAGTTTGGCGTCATCAATAAAGATTGATGGTACTCCATGTGCACCTTGTGACATAATCTGTGTCTTTTTTTTTGCAAATTGTTAAACCAAATTCGGAACAAGCATTGGAGAATGCAGATAGTAGACATTGTAATTCTTCCTCAGAGTGGGTCGTAACTGCATCATCATCTGCAAAAAGCAACTCTCTGATCAGTATCCTCCTAATCTTGGTCTTGGCCTTCAATCTCTGAGCATTGTAGAGGCCGCCATCTGAGCGTGAGTGAATTTATATACCACCATCCTGATCACGAAAGGCATATTTCAGTAGAAGTGAAAAGTATATTCCAAAGAGGGTGGGAGCTAGTACACAACCTTGCTTAACTCCACTCTTGATTTCATATTCTTCAGAAGTTGCACAATCAAACTTGATTATACCCTTCATGCCTGTGTGGAACGATTCCACAATAGACAGAAGAGTTGGTGGGCAGCCAATCTTCTTTAGTGCCTTGAACAGAACCTCAATTAAGTACACAAGCTCTAAAACATAAAATTACTTACATTTTGCCAATTAATTACATTTATTTAAAAGTCACAACAATTTCAACCAATAGCTTTGCATAGAATGTTAGACTAACCTTTTCTGCAGAACCTAAGATGGCATTTGTTATTTATCATATTTGAATGAATGAATGACATCGAAAGCATGAATGGTTTTTACATCGCCGTTTTTGGGTGACACAATGGTTCATTCCAGGGTGGCGCAGTATATCATTTCTGGTTTCATTTTGGGTCATGGCACGATCAAACCTGCTAGTATTTACTAATACGGGACACCCTTGGGCAAGGTGGAGTACCCGTTTAGCCCCCCAATCAGGTTACGTGAAGCCATGTGTGCAGGTGGTGGATGAAGATGCAGAGCAGCCGACAGATAGTTGTAGGTTATGGTCTCCACCTTCACGATGGTAGGCAGATGATCTCTTTGTTTTAGGAGACAATGGTTACAGTCACTGATCAGTATGGTCACTGCTAGGAAGGAAAGCAATGGCAAACTACCTTCTTTACAGATGCCAAGAAAAACATGTTGTGTGGACTCATCGACAATCAGAGAAACGGCATAAATGGGTGCGCCATAGGAGCAGCTTCGCCCGGTAGGGATAGTCATGCGCACCAGGTGACTCCAGACCGTCAACAGGCTACTAGGTGCAAAAGATTAATATCATTGAAAGTAGGAACTTGGAATGTTAGAACAATGAATGCAGATGGAAAATTAGAAAACATCAAACAAGAAATGGAGAGAGAGAAGATTAACATATTTGGAATATCGGAAACGAGATGGAAAGCGGCAGGGATAAGGACAGGAGAAGATTGTAAAATTATTTACTCTGAGGGAGAAGAACAGCAAAGAGGTGTAGCCATTAGATAAGCAAACATCAAATTCTGTCAAAGGATATCGGGCTGTGTCAGACAGAGTTCTATTAGTAAAATTAAACGGAAGACCTTTTAAAATAAATGTCATTCAAGTATATGCCCCAACAAGTGAATGCAGTGAAGAAAGTATAGAGGAATTTTATAATGACATGGAGTCTGCTTTGAAGAACTGTAAAAAATCAGAAATAAATTTCACAATGGGTGAGCTCAACGCAAAAGTAGGAATCAAGGTGATGGATGCAGTATAAGCAACCATGGTTTGGGATAGCCAAACAAAAGAGTATACAGACTTGTAAAATTGGCAAAAGAACAAGAAATGATTGTAGGAAACACCTAGTTTAAACAGCATCCTAGAAGATTATGGACATGGAGGAGTCCAGACAGCAGGATTAAAAACCAGATAGATTACATCCTGATTGGCAGAAGGTTTCAAAATGAGTTAACAGCCGTAAAAACAGTTCAAAATGCAGACTGTTACAGTGGTCACAGATTAATTACAGGCACATCGAGGGTAAAGTTAAAGAAAGTCAAGTATACAGCAGGAAATCCTAAATATGACTTGTGCAAATTTAAAACTGACAAAGAAATACAAGCTAATTTTAACCCTTTATAGGGCAGACGCTTGTCCATTTTGTAGCCCTGAACGGGCAAGATTTTTTCAGGTTTGGAAAAAGTTCGGGTCGCGTTAGTAAAAACATCACAAATAAGGTGTTAGTCAACCGATTTTAGTTAAATAAACAACACAATGAAGGGAAAAGCATGCAGAATATGTTACCCATGTGATTGTTGCCTGTAATCCATACATGAACACAAATATTTACGAAATACGGCATGTTGTTTGTGATTTTCCGTCACCTATATGGCAATATACAAACACATTTTCAGAATCATAATCACTTTCTTTAAAGTCCGACTCACGACTGCTAATGCAAAGTAACGCTTTGCACTGATATCTAGCTCCGATAAATAGTCAACTTCGTGCCCTTTAATGTCATTTAAAATGAACCTAGCGAAATCTCGGCTATCACTTGAAGAATCGCCGAAATCCATTTTGAAAAACAGCTTAAAAATCCCGAAAACTATCAAAAATTGTCCTTAAAAGTCCGTTTAAATTGATACTATCGCGTTTACAAATGGCGGCCACGTTGTCAAGCTGTAGGTGAAAGCAAAAGTAGCCGTCGGAAGTGTCGGAAAGCCGAGAGATCGCGATTTTACAATGCATAATAGTATCGGCCGGAATCGGACGCTACGATCGTTTTCTCGCATCGGCCGGAATCAGACGCTATGCCTTGTAAAGGGTTAACATAGAAGTAAAGAACAAATTTGATTTACTGTCTGATCTAGAGATCCTATTTCAAGATGTAGATGATCAATGGGAAATGCTGAAGAATTCAATCAGTTATGCAGCAGAAAAAACTATTCCAAAATTAAAGAAAGTGGGCCGTAAGTCATGGATGACTGAAGAAATTTTACAACTAATGGAAACAAGAAGACAGAACAAAAATAATCCTGCCAAATATGAAGAAATTCACAGAAAAGTCAGAACCTTATGTAAGGAGGCAAAAGAAACATGGCTTGAGAAAAATTGCAGAAAAATTGAAAAACAACACAACAATAAAAATGCGAAACTAATGCACAAAAGAATTCAGGAGCTTACTAATCAAAGAACATGTACATCAGCAGGCTGCCTAAAGACAAAAGATGGAAGAGTCATAATAGAAAAAGATCAGATCTTACATGTATGGTCAGAGTACGTGAAAAACCTTTATGACAATAACAGAGATGAACAGTATGATGTTCAAAATAATAATGAAGGACCAGCAATTTTGAAGATGGAGGTTCAGAATGCTCTTAACCATATTAAATCTGGCAAGACCCCTGGTTCAGACAGCGTCACAACAGAAATGATTAATGCTTTAGAAGAATATGGAATAGATAAAGTTACCAGTCTGCTTAATACAATATATAATACTGGAAATATACCTCATGAATTATGTAATTCTGTATTTATTGCAATCCCAAAGAAATCAGGAGCCTTGGAATGTGATCAACGTCGAACAATTAGTATAATGAGTCACATCACGAAGATTTTGCTAAGAAATATCATGCAAAGAGTTAGGAGGAAAATACAACCTGAAATAGGAGAAGAACAATGTGGGTTTGTAGAAGGCAAGGGTACAGTAAATGCTGTGTGTATATTGAGAACCGTAATCAAACGTTCTATATAAGTAAACAAAGATCTACATCTTTGCTTTATTGACTATACAAAGGCTTTCGATAAAGTGAGACATGTCAGCATGATAAGGATGCTTGAAGATCTACAAATTGATTGAAAAAAAGACCTTAGACTTGTAAAAATCATATATTGGAAATAACAAGCTGCCATAAGAGTTGATAATGAAGTAGACCAATATCAGCCTATTAAGAGAGGTGTGAGACAGGGATGTGTAATGTCTCCAGATCTGTTTTCCCTGTACAGTGAAAGTATTTTTAGAAATATTGAAGATATGGAACAAATCAACAATGGGGGGAAGATGCATCAATAACATTAGATATGCAGATGATACAGTCTTGATTGCAGACAATGAACAGGACCTGCAACATTTAGTAGATGCGGTTGTTACAGTGAACAACTAGGGCTAGAATTAAATTGTAAAAAGACACAGATTATGGTCATCACTAGGAAGAATGAAATACCATAATGTAATATACAAGTTAATGGGAATATTATTCAACAAGTGAATAGGTATAATTATCTCGATCAGTAATAACATCTGATGGGAGATGCCTTGAAGAGATTAGAACAAGAATCGCCATGGCAAAAGTAGCCTTTAGCAAGATGAAAAACATACTGACGAATGGAAAGATGTCAATTGAAACGAGAAAAAGAGTGTTGAGGTGCTACATAGAACCTGTACTTTTATATGGATGTGAAGCTTGGACAATGAGCAGTCAAGCTGAAAACATCTGATGGCTGTAGAAATGTGGTTTTTGAGGAAAATGCGAAGAATACCATGGAGAGCCAGAAAGACCAATGAACAAGTCCTTCAAGAAACAAATGAAGATCATAAACTGATTAGAGACATAGGACGTAGACAGTCAAATTTTTTTGGGTATGTTATGAGAAGAAATGAATCAGAGAACTTGGTGACAACTGGTAAGATTGAAGGGAACAGACCAAGGGAAAGACCTAGAAGCAAATACCTGGATGGCTTGGCCTTGTGGCATGGTCGAGACAGAAACACTGAGCTGATCCATGACTCTGGTGATTGAGTGAGATGGCAAAACATGACCGCCCACACTTACCAGCATGGCCCATGATGGATGGATTTACTAATAAGACACCACAGATAGATGTGCCTTGAAAAACCAAATCCAAAGGTATCTCAATGACCATCCATCCATCATGTGCCATGCCGGTAAGCGTGGGCGGTCATGTTCTGCCATCTCACTCGATCACCAGAGTCGTGGATCAGCTCCGTGTTTCTGTGTTTCTCAATGACACCTGATGTCAGTTCTAAGCGGAGATATTCATATTTGAGTGTCGTGATATTGAACACAGAAATATTCAGGAATCTGCTCACTGAGCAGGTTTGCTTTGTGTCCCAGTCAAAGTAACAGCTGAAATAATTAAAATTTGGCTTCTTACTACTATAACTTTTTTGTTTTAAACGAACATCTTAGCAAACATACTTCATTGTGAACAGAATAGCGAAGCCTAACTACTCATGTAATCTATTTTTAGATATGATGCATCATGACCTAATTAGCTATTAAAAATGGCCACTAATTAATTTCTAATTCACAAATTACCCTGTGCATCATTGATCTTAGCTTAAAAACCTGGCAAGATGTATATTTTATTATGCAGAATGATGCTACAGGCCCAGTGGTTAATTTTCTTTTTCCGATTAGGATGGGCAGTGACCTAATTAGCAATTAAAAATAAGCACCAATTTATTATTCATTAATTACTAATTATGAATGACATGAGCATTTATCCTGATCTATGATATATTGTTGTTTAGTTTTTCGTTTAAACACAAAAAGAGTTATAGTAGCCAG
The DNA here is from genome assembly GCA_963921405.1 of Cepaea hortensis. NCBI lineage: Eukaryota > Metazoa > Mollusca > Gastropoda > Stylommatophora > Helicidae > Cepaea > Cepaea hortensis. The sequence goes on along the minus strand of OY992876.1, from coordinate 498,737,014 downwards.
AAGCTCAGTAAGCAGACTCCTACGTACAATTTCTTTGTTCAAGATCCTGAAACTCAATATTTCCGCTTACAGCCAATATCTCTGCTTAGAATTGACATATAGGCTTTACTGAGGTACCATTGGATTTGGTTTTTCCAGGCCTATGTAGCTGTTGTGGTACTTATTAGTGAATACCCAATTTTAAACAAAAACATGATCAAAGTAATGCAATAGTTAAAAATGTAATCTTACAAAAGGCCGAGTGGCTAGAATGTCTGGCTCTCCTTCAGGAGACCTGGGTTCGAATCCATTGGGGGAGTTTTTTCTGTCCGGGACAAAAAGAAAACTCTAACCTGCACAGTTTGCGGCGACTGCACTAGCCATGCGGCCTTAATTCCTCAGGCTCAAGACCCACCTGTCCTACACTGCAAGGTACAATAGGCAGTAAATGACAGTTTCTTCTTCTTCTTCTTCTTCTTCTTCTTCTTCTTCTTCTTCTTCTTCTTCTTCTTCTTCTTCTTCTTCTTCTTCTTCTTCTTCTTCTTCTTCTTCTTCTTCTTCTTCTTCAGCATTCCGAGCCATTTAGGTTCTTTGCTACAGATACAAGCTGTCTCCATTGGTCTCTCTGGTTGACCTTCTTTTGCCAGTCATTGATTCCAATTGCTTGTAGGTCTGTATGTATATTATCTCTCCACCATCTTCTTGATCTACCTCAGGGTCTACAGTCATTTATTTCTTGAGTGTAAGCAAGTTTTGTTTCCCTATTATCTTCCATTCTTTCTCTATGCCCCAGCCATTGCAGTCTATTAGCCCTTACGATACCAGTGATTAGTGGGGACTTAAATAGATCATCAATGTCTTTGTTGCTTCTTCTTTTCCACTCTCCACTTTGTTTATCCCTAATGGGCCCAAAGATGCATGTTAAGACTTTGTTCTCAAAGGTTTGTAACAAGGCTTCTTCTCCTTTCGTTGTACTCCAGGTTTCAGAGCCATATAGCGCATTTGATTTTAGCAGAAGTTGTAGTGCGTAGTATATCTTATTTCCAGAATTAATTCTAGTTTGTATTTCTCCCCTTATTATGTTGGAGCAGTTGAAGATTGTAACCAGGTATTTGTATGTTTCCGTTCTTTTAATGGTCATATTATCTATTTGTATGTGGCCAGAGTTTTTAGCCGTTCCTTCTCTTGAAATTACCATATGTTCTGTCTTATCTTTGTTGATAACCAGCACCATTTGTTGAGCTTTTTCCTTTAAGTGAGTCAATATTTCCAATGTCTTTTGTTCATTTTCCCCTATAATATCTATATCATCTGCATAACCAAGCAGTTTGGATGTTCCTCCAATAGCACATTCCTCCTTTACCTTCCTTACAACTTTCTCTAGAGCCAGATTGAAAAGGAGCGGCGATAGTGCATCACCCTGTTTGAAGCCAGATGTTTTTTGGAAAGGGTCTGATTTCCTGCCTTTATATGTTACTGTATTATAAGTATCTTTCATGCATAGTCTGGTCACGTTGATTAATTTCCTTGGTATTCCAAATTCCTGCATAGCATTCCATAGACTATTCCTATGGACACTATCATAAGCCTTTTTAAAATCCACAAAAATGACAGTTTAATCTTACTAAATTATCATGTCTGATGTCGCCATTGAACATTCATTTTCTGAGTATGATGGTGTCTGTGTAGAAAAATGTTTCCAACAGACACTACTATTGATGAACAATAATGAGAGATGCAACAATACAAGACAAATGCTGCACATTTAAAATATACTCATCTAACAATATTTTCTCATTTACAGTTAATTTTACAATAAATTGTGCTGCCAGTCTGTGTAAGATTGACACAAACGTGTCATAGACTGATATGAAAACTGACTTCAAAATATGTTCGGTCTTGTTAAATTTTTACCTTTAGTAGTTTAAATTGCACGTTTCCCCCGGGATGGTTAACCCGGTCAAAAAATTCCCGCAGAAGTTGGATGTGTCGGCCTAACGGCGCAAGAACGCAGCTTTGCTGTAAACAGGCACAATCCAATCATATCTGAAAAAAAAACACTCTGGATGAACGCAGCAGAAGAAGAAGAATTACATGTTTCAAGTGAAAAAAGTATACTTGCTAGTCCGATCGATATGCACAGCGCCAACATTTTGGATTTTCTATCACAAAAATTAAACATCTCCGTATAAATATTTTTATTCTACCAAAGGTTGAAGACGGTGGCAGATGAAACTCTAAATTTATGTAAAAACTGGAAGCAGAATTCAAAAATCCCTCTTAACCCTTTACAGGGCAGACGCTTGTCCGTTTTTTAGCCCTGAACGGGGAAGATTTTTTCAGGTTCGGTAAAATTTCGGGTTGCGTTAGTAAAATCATCACAAATAAGGTGTTAGTCAACCGATTTTAGTTAAATAAACAACACAATGAAGGGAAAAGCATGCAGAATATGTTATTCACGTGATTGTTGCCGGTTATCCATATATGAACTCATCCATATATGAACTCAAATATTTACGAAATACAGTTATTATTTGTGATTTTCAGTCATCTATACCGCAATTTACAAACATTTTCAGAATCATAATCACTTTCTTTTAAAGGCCGACTCACAACTGCTAATGCAAAGTAACGCTTTTCACTGATATCTAGCTCCGATTAGTAGTCAACTTAGTGCCCTTCAATGCTACTTAAGTTGAACCTAGTGAAATCTCGGCTATCACTTGAAGAATCGCCAAAATCCATTTTGAAAAACTAAGCGTAAAAACCCGGAAAACTATAAAAAAAAAGTCAGTTCAAATTCATAGTAGGTGCTTACAAGTGGAGGCCACGTTGTCAAGCTATCAGCGAAAGTGAAAGTAGCCATCGGAAGTATCGTAAAGCCGAGAGATCGCGTTTTTACAATGCATAATAGTATCGGGCGCGTTCGGGCGATCTGCCCGTTTAATCGATCGGACGGAAATGGACGTTCCGCCCTTTAAAGGGTTAAAGTATTTTATTCTATTTTATACAAGCTCCAAAACATAATTACTTACCGTATGCCAAATAATTGAATTTATTTCAAAGACAAGATAATATCAACCAATCGCTATGCGCAGAATGTAAGACTCAGCTATTTTACAGAAGCTAAGATGGTGTTTGTTATTGTCACATAATATGTAATTGAATGTATCCTGCCAGAACAAAGAACGGTCAATTCATAGCCCTTTTTGAAGACACAATGGATTCTCTGCGCAGGCGTGTTGTACTAGTTCCGGTTTCTATCTTATTGTGTTGGATAAATAAACCGCCTAGATTAAGCCTTGATTACCCTGGGAAGGTAAACCCGGTCAACAAATGCCCGCAGAAGTTGGATGTGTCGGCCTAATGGCGCAAGAACGCAGCTCTGCTGTAAACAGGCACAACGCAGTTACGTCCGGAAAAAGAAATCGGATGAACGCAGAAGAAGAGGAAGAAGCCTTGATTTTTATGATTTATCAAACTACAAGATTCCCCAGGAAGGTTAACCCGGTCAACAAATGCCCACAGAAGTCGGATGTGTCAGCCTAATCGCGCAAGAACGCAGCTCTGCTGCAAACAGGCACAACGCAATCATGTCCGGAAAAAAACCTCTAGAAGAACGCAGAAGAAGAAGAAACTACAAGATTGATTCTTATATTTTGTTTTTGTTAATATAACATTTTCATTTAGAAGTGGAGTGAGCACTCAGTAAATACAAACATGTGAACAGAGTATGCTTAACTGTGCTGCTCAATGTAAGTTTCACATTAGCTTTGAAATATTTACACATTTTTCAAACTTGTTATGAGACCTGCATAGTTATTTAGTCTTGAAAAACTGTGGGGCAGCCCAGCATGAAGATGGGCACAGGACATGGCAGACATCTTGAGTATGAAAATACATGGGGCAGGAGAACTGGCAACAGATTGAGACATTTGTTTTGATGGAATGTAATGAAAGCGATGTTCTAGAAAGAACCATTTACATGATGATTATGATAATAATGACTGAATATACACTATTTTCCTTGTATGGATGTAGTGAACCAGTCAATGAGTCAGCATATCAATTGTAGACCCATCCCAGTGTCTTTTAAACAGAACAATGTCGGTATAGAAATCAAGCTCAGATTCCTGAATTTCCGAATTCATTTTGCCAGACATAGATAAAGCATGTTGATCTTAGACATCAACTCTTGAGCTGCCAGAGAGGATAATGAGCTTCATCCTGGGGACAGGCCAGCACGCCTGGCATAGTCGTTCATGACTCTCCATAGATCTCGGCCTTTGGTTTTCTGGATCAACTCCGCTGTTGATACTCCTCTTTGCCATCTTCTCAATCCATCCAACATCATTTCTCTTGGTCTGCTTTTACCTCTATTCCTCTCGATCTTTACTGTTGTCACGATGTTCTCCAATGCCTCTCTTCTCATCATATGACCAGATAAGAGCGCATGTTCTTAAACATTCGGTGTTCTGATGCTGAGGTTAGCGGTTCAGCCCCTACACTGGACAGCTGGACTAAAATTTTGACCTATCGTCCTTGACTTGGGGACGTTAATTACATGTACTCTGAAGTCAAGAGTGGGTTCACCTGATGGTGATGGACACTGTTAATAGGGAAAGCTAACCCACACACAAAATTTAGTCCATCACTACTATAAATAGTGTGCATGGACTACACTTGAGCTCAAAGCGAACGAGCGCAAAAAAAAAAAAAAAAATCACATGACCAAATAATGCTGTTTGCCAATTTCTTATTGTTGTATATAATGTTCCAGTTTCATTAGACTCTTGCAGGCAGTCGTTGTTAGTTACTTTGGCAGTCCAGGGAATTCACAACAATCGTATCAGGAACCACATCTCTGTTGCTTCCAATCTCTTCCTAATTTGTTCATTTACATTCCAAGATTAACAACCATATAACAAAACAGGTTCTATATAGCATTTCAGCACTCTCTTACATTCAATGATAGTGACGTATTGCATAAGAGAGTCTTAATTTTCTTAAATGCAGCCTTTGCTTGCCCTATTTTGCTCTCAATCACTGTTGAGCATCTTCCTTCTGATGTTATAAATGCCCCATAGGTATTTAAAACTATCCACTTGGTGAAGAATTTTCCCTTCTATCTCTATTTCACGTTTGGGTGTCACCTTTTGCTTTCATATCACCATTATTACTGTTTTCTTGATGTTCAGGGAGAGTCCTTTCTTTGCACTCTCTGTTACTACAATGTCCAACAATTGTTGTAGATTTTTTGCTTTATTGCTATCAATACTGTGTCATCTGCATATTGTATATTGTTTATATTTCTTTATTTCTCATTTTAATTGCTGCTACTTGATTACAGTAAATATTTTCTGTTATTCTGAGATCTTTCCCGTCAATGTTAGTATCTTCCAACATTTTAATAATTTCATCATGTTTTACTTTTTCAAATGCTTTGGTATAATATATGAAACACAGCATCTCAGCATGATCGAATGGGTAAGAAAGCGCGTTCTTAAACATCCGGTGTGCTGATGCCGAGGTTAGGGGTTCAACCCCTACACCGGACAGCTGGACTAAAATGTTGACCTGTCGTCCTTGACTTAGGGACGTAAATTACAAATACCTAGTTAGTTAGTTAGTTAGTTAGTTAGTTAGTTAGTTAGTCGACAGATCATCCTCACTGCACATCGAACCATTCAGTCCATAAGTGCTCGGATTCCCTCCTCAGCAAATCCTGCAGTATGTAGCGGCTAACGACACCAGTTCTGTGTTGGTTTATCAGTCTTCTTTGGCTTCCTGCGTAGTGTTCTTGTTTGGCCACCCCACTTTTAATTTGCTGTTCTCGCAGTCTGGCCATGGTTTTAGATTCACAGTCATCACTTGGTTCTCGCAAAAGTCTTACTTCACATAGAGCATTCAGAATGTCAGCCTGGTCCATGGCTCGTCCGCCCTCCACAGTAGCCTTACCTGCAAGCTTGTCAGCCCGCTCATTTCCTTGTACTCCCGCATGCCCTGGCACGAAGATGAAACTTATCTTTGCCAGCCAAGACCGCTCCAGAGACAGAAACCATTCTCTTTGGATCCACCCCATCTCTATCCTCTTGATCATGTTCATTGAGTCGCTAAGGAAACATGCCCTAGTGAATGTCTGTGTCTCTAGCCATGTTATTGCTTTACTTACTGCCATGACTTCCATTGTCAGGCTACTTGTGGTCTCAGAAAAAGCACCAGTGTCCTCCTTCACAATTCTCCCTCCGGCCTGAGCCGTAAAGGCCATGAGCTTCTCACATGTTGGATGACCGACCCATCTGTGTAAATGACAGCATCACCATCTAGCGAATTCTCGAAAATCAACGCTTGTACTCCCGCCTCCACAGCAGCCGGATTATTTTGTCTGCATTTTCTATCTAGTTGGATGCAAACTGAAAAGGACGTACAGAAATCTGTTGGCACTTGTAACCACTCCTTGCCAGGTTCTAAGTCCTGAAGTGAACACACCTGTTGAAGAATGTCTTCGGCATGATCCATCCACGACCGCCCTCTTTTTAACCTGCTGCCCTTCACCTTCATAATGTCACTATGCAATGGATGTTGTGTGTTTGCGTTAACTCTGAGATAGGCGCATGCTCTGCAAATTTTTATTCTGTCTTCAATGGTTGGAAAATCAAGAAGGTAGCGCATCGCCCTGCATGCTATATCTCTTGTACATCCAAGAATAATGCAGATTGCTTCATTCTGTATCGTTTCCATCCTTTCCATCTGCTTATGGCTGAGAGTCAGGATTGCTATTGCGTACTCATTGGAAGTCGAAGTGGGTTCGCCTGTTGGCAAGGGACACTGTTAATAGGGAAAGCTAATCCACAAGCAAAATTCAGTCCATTACTACTATAAATCGTGTATATGGACTATGCTTGAATTCAAAGTGAGCGAGCAAAAAAAAATATGAAGCACAAATGTCTTTGTGTGTCTGTGATCTTTCTAATAGTGTCCGTAATGTATATATTGCATTGTTTGTACCCTTACCTTCCACTAATGTCTTTGTGTGTCTGTGATCTTTCTAATAGTGTCTGTAATGTATATATTGCATTGTTTCTACCTTTACCTTCCACAAATGTCTTTGTGTGTCTGTGATCTTTCTAATAGTGTCCGTAATGTATATATTGCATTGTTTGTACCCTTACCTTCCACAAATCCATACTGCTTTTCACCAATTTCCAGTTTTATTTTCTTTATTGTTCTTCTCATTATAATTCTGAGTATAAGCTTAGTGATATGGTTTATGATGTTAATTGTACAAAAATCTTTGCATTCAATTGCTCCTAGTCTTTTTGGATATCACAATTGTAAATATATGATTGTTGTGCGTCACCGAATGAAACAAAAGACCTTTAGTCAAGATGGCCTTCTGAAGTGCCACAATGGAATATATTTTTGTTGTTGTTGGTTGCATGTCCTTGGCAGGATGTTGTGATCAACCACAACCCCTGGTTGATCTAGGCAAATTTACGTTCAGTAGTTTACCATTGCTTCATGAATGGGAAGTTATCATTGAAGCCAGCTAACCATCATCAACTCATTGCAAGTTCAAGTGCAAGCCCATTAAGCCCCATGGTCATGCAGACTGCCAATAGAATGTTTACAAAAGAGAAACCTTTAAATATGGTGGTCACGGTGTGCCATTTGCTCAAGTTGAAATGCTTTGTTTTTGTCATTGGTTTAAACGTGTAAATTGTGTATTTGTGATATTTTAGTTTCCTTAAGAAATATTCTTTTTTGTTCCTGAATAATAACTGACTGACATGTGTCCTCGTACATAGCTTTCTTTTCATCAAACTTCCTTTCATCAAACTTCCTAACATAAATCAAGAAGGACACATTTCCTTTAACACAACCACATAGATTGTTTCACAACAGTGTCTTTGAGACAAGAGAATGAAATTCTAGCTTATGCCTGCTGTAAATGTTGTTTATCATCATGAGCTCCTCAGATGTGACTTGATATAAACAGGTACAGAATCCTGGTCACACCATGCCACATGTCAGGTATATGGTGCTATTTCCATATTTGGTTGGACCAATCAGCACTTGGTGGGTGACCTGCTCAACATCACCACAGACACCTTTACTTCCCAGACATGACCTTGTGTCTGCTTTAAGCTGGGACCTTGTGTCTGCTTTAGGCTGAGTTGACCTGGGACCTTGTGTCTGCTTTAGGCTGGGTTGTCCTGGGACCTTGTGTCTGCTTTAGGCTGGGTTGTCCTGGGACCTTGTGTCTGCTTTACGCTGGGTTGTCCTGGGACCTTGTGTCTGCTTTAGGCTGGGTTGTCCTGGGACCTTGTGTCTGCTTTAGGCTGGGTTGTCCTGGGACCTTGTGTCTGCTTTAGGCTGGGTTGACCTGGGAACTTGTGTCTGCTTTAGGCTGGGTTGTCCTGGGACCTTGTGTCTGCTTTAGGCTGGGTTGTCCTGGGAACTTGTGTCTGCTTTAGGCTGGGTTATCCTAGGAACTTGTGTCTGCTTTAGGCTGGGTTGTCCTGGGAACTTGTGTCTGCTTTAGGCTGGGTTATCCTGGGAACTTGTGTCTGCTTTAGGCTGGGTTGTCCTGGGAACTTGTCTGCTTTACGCTGGGTTGTCCTGGGAACTTGTGTCTGCTTTAGGCTGGGTTGTCCTGGGAACTTGTGTCTGCTTTAGGCTGGGTTGTCCTGGGAACTTGTGGCTGCTTTAGGCTGGGTTGTCCTGGGAACTTGTGTCTGCTTTAGGCTGGGTTGTCCTGGGACCTTGTGTCTGTTTTAGGCTGGGTTGACCTGGGACCTTGTGTCTGCTTTAGGCTGGGTTGACATGGGAACTTGTTTCTGCTTTAGGCTGGGTTATCCTGGGAACTTTTGTCTGCTTTAGGCTGGGTTCTTCTTCTTTCGTTCACTTGAGATATGTCTATAACTGCAATGTTGTCTCTTGTATGCTTGCTTGCTTGCTTGCTTGTGTTCGTTGGCTTGAGCTCCAACGCGAAGTCCTGTATGTCGGATGAAGGCATCCTGTTGTCCAACATCAGTGTGATGTCATACAGGACCTGAGTTTTGCGTGAGTATCCAGTATATAATATGGCCCTGGTGCCTTGGAAACACCTCTGCGTCCCGTCTCTTGTATGAATTTAACTGTCTTTTTTTTTTTAGTTCACTCAGCGGTCCATAGAATTTATCTTTCACTGGCGTCTCTCTAGGCCAGAAGGTTTGCTTAGACATGCTGTAATTTGGGCAGTCTTGGAGTATGTGCTCTGCTGTCTGCAACGCCAATCCACATGTGCACATGGCTGATTCACCAATCTTGAATTGTGTATACATGTGGTTGCATAATCTATTGTGTTCTGTTCTGAGGCGCAGAATAATGACTTGTTCTGGTCTGTCCATAATGTGGTTGTTATCTTGAGCAGGTTTTCGTGGTTTTCTGACTGATGTGATCATTCTTTTCTTTTGGTGGTACGGGTACATAAGATTGTTCTTATATTGCTCCTTCCTGAGCTAATCGATCAGCTTTCTCATTTCTGGGTACTCCACAGTGAGATCATATCTACTGTATTGTGACTTACGCTGGCTGAAAAGTTCAGAAAGTAGTGGCATTTTCCCAGACAGGTGCATCTCATGTACTGATTCTATACATAATAGAGATTATAAAGTATGTAAATGTCTGTGACATGCAGTAATTGTTCATGTATTAGACTGTACTTACTGTAGGTGTTCACATTTTTAGATTACACTTATCAGAAAGCAATGGCAAACTACTGAGCGTAATCTTGCCAAGAAATCAACAGACAGCTGAAAGATGCTGCTGTTGACAGCAATGTCCTGTAAAAGGATATGCAAAAAAAAAAAAAAAAAAATATAATAAATGTTCATTTGATAGATGATACCTGCAGTGACTTATCAGGTGCTATAGTACATTTACAGTAACTGTTCATTTTATAGAAGTTTAAACAAATAATTATTATAATATGTTGCCAGCTACTCTGTTGTTTAATTAAATGTTCACTGTTTGTGTGTTTCAGAAATACACCACTGTTGGCAGAGTTGTGACTTCCTATTTCACATAAGTGCAACCACAAATAGAGAAGATGGCATCTGATCACATTAAATTGGAGTTTGTGAAACAAGAACTTCCAGATGTGTTCTATGATTACAAAACTCATGCCAGATTCAATAACATGGAAGGTTGCTGCAGCCTCGAAGACATGGCAGGACACACAGACACAGGATCAAGGGTGACTGAAAATAAAATAACTCTTGCTCACCAAGACCAAATATCACTTGATGATAGTGGGACTGAGAATAGTTATATAACTTCAGTAAAACATGAGGAATGGGATAACATATCAGAGTGTGTGTCAACTACTAAGGAAATTAACTCTAAATTAAGGTGTGTGGCTAATCATACTGGTGAATTACAAACTGTAGAAACACCCGTGACATGTACACAGATCTCTGGGAAGTCTCTTGATTATCATGATAGTTTTACCAGTTGTACTGATCAAAGATTGAATCAAGAAGCCACGACATACATGTCTGAAGGTTGTGATCCAAACGCTGGTGCAGATATATATTTAAACAGAAATATAAGAACAAATTCATTAGAGAAATCTTACAAGTGGGATGCTTGTTGTACATCTTTTACTCAAGCTGGCCATTTAGTGTACCATTTAAGAATACATACTGGAAAAAAACCTTACAAATGTGATGATTGTGATGCATCTTTTAGTAAAGCTGGAAGGCTGAAGCTCCACAAAAGAACACATACAGGAGAGAAACCTTACAAATGTGATAATTGTGGTGCTTGCTTTACTCAGTCTGGCAGCCTGAAATGCCACAAAAGAACACATACAGGAGAGAGACCTTACAAATGTGATGATTGTGGGGCAACATTTACTCACACTTCTAGTTTGATTAGCCACAAGAGAACACACACAGGAGAGAAACCTTACAAATGTGATAATTGTAGTGTATCGTTTACCCAAGCTTCTAGTTTCATTATCCACAAGAGAACACATACAGGAGAGAAACCTTACAAATGTGATGATTGTGATGCAACTTTTACTCGTGCTTCTAATTTGATTTACCACAAGAGAACACATACAGGAGAGAAACCTTACAGATGTGATGATTGTGGTGCTTGCTTTACTCAGTCTGGCAGCCTGAAATGCCACAAAAGAACACATACAGGAGAGAGACCTTACAAATGTGATGATTGTGGGGCAACTTTTACTCAAGATGCTAGTTTGATAAACCACAAGAGAACACACACAGGAGAGAAACCTTACAAATGTGATGATTGTGGTGCAAATTTTGCTCATACTTCTGGTTTGATTTACCACAAAAGAACACATACAGGAGAGAAACCTTACAAATGTGATGATTGTGGTGCAACTTTTGCTCAAACTTCTAATTTGATTAGCCACAAAAGAATACATACAGGAGAGAAACCTTACAAATGTGATGAGTGTAGTGCATCTTTTATTAATGCTTGCAATCTTACATACCATAAAAGAATTCATACATGAGAGAAACCTTACAAATGTGATGATTGTATTGCTTGTTTTTCTCACCCTGCCAACCTGAAATGCCACAAAAGGACACACAAAGGAGAAAACCCTTACTAATGTGATAAGTGTGGTACTTCTTTTAAGCACGCTAGCAACCTGAAATGCCAAAAAAGGACACATAGAGGAGAGAAACTGGACAAATGTTATGATTGTAGTGCACTGTTTACTCAAGCTTCTGGTTTGATGAACCACAAAAGGATACATAAAGGAGAGAAATCTTACAAATGTGATGATTGTGGTGCATCTTTTACTAAACATTAAGCATTTTTAAAATTTGGTGCTAAACTTACATTCCTTCGATTTCCACACATGTCCTAGCACTGTGATAGGTAAAGGCATAAAGGCAACATATAGAGATATGAAGTGCAGAGTCTTGTGACGTCCTGTAAAGGATATGCAACTAACTGTTATTTAATACCACATAAAACTATTAACTTAATAAAGGCACCATACAGAGATATGAAGAGCAAAATCCCCAAGGGGGGGAAACAAACAAAGGCATTCAAAATAAGAACATTAGTGAGACCAGAGTTACCTTATGTCACCTCTGCTATTCTTACTAGCTATGAACTGGATTATGATGACAACAACAAACACTGCCAGACATGAAATTCAATGGATTCCTCTGACAAAGCATCTCAGGGATCTGAATATCGCTGATGACATTCTCTCGCACATGACATTTTATGCAGGAAAAGCTAACAATGGATGGGAGTTGACAACAGTTAGGTTAATAAATTCATAAGGGAAAGATAGGAAATGTGAATAAATCAATCAAACCAGGTCTCTCTTGATAAAACCTCACTTTAAGATGGAATCATACTGCTGTGTAAGTAGTGTAAACATGGGGGTGGAACAGATACAGATGTCAGAATTAGAATACAGAAGGCTGGAAGAGATTTTATAACACTGAGACATTTGTGGAAGTATAAAGAAATTCAACTTGGCACAAAAACTTCTAACGTTAAATCAGTACAAACAACATTAGTTGCATATCCTTTAGAGGATTTAGCTGTCAACCCCAGCATTTTTTGGCTGGTCATGATTCCAGGGCAAGTCTACATTCAGTAATTTGTCATTGCTTTCTGAACGACTGGCACCCATACCATTTCATAAAACAAGCAACATAAGGTGGTCTGATGCCAAATCGCCCACAGCTGTGTAAGGAACTCAGTGTGCCAGATTACGAACTGCGTCTGTAACGCTTTCGTCACGAAGCCGGATTTTAAATCAGTACTACTGTATGGATTAGAAATGTGGAGAACAATGAAAACAATTACAATTAAGTTACAAACATTCATTAATTGGTGCCTGCATAAAATAGAAGGAATTAAATGGAATGACAGAATCACCAATGTGGAACTCATAGAAAGAACTAGACAAACATCAGTGTGGAACTCATGGAGAGAACTAGACAAACACCAGTGTGGAACTCGTAGAGAGAACTAGACAAACACCAGTGTGGAACTCATGGAGAGAACTAGACAAACACCAGTGTGGAACTCATGGAGAGAACTAAACAAACACCAGTGTGGAGCTCATGGAGAGAACTAGACAAACACCAGTGTGGAGCTCATGGAGAGAACTAGACAAACACCAGTGTGGAACTCATGGAGAGAACTAGACAAACACCAGTGTGGAACTCATGGAGAGAACTAGACAAACACCAGTGTGGAACTCATGGAGAGAACTAGACAAACACCAGTGTGGAGCTCATGGAGAGAACTAGACAAACACCAGTGTGGAACTCATGGAGAGAACTAGACAAACACCAGTGTGGAACTCATGGAGAGAACTAGACAAACACCAGTGTGGAGCTCATGGAGAGAACTAGACAAACACCAGTGTGGAACTCATGGAGAGAACTAGACAAACACCAATGTGGAATTCATGGAGAGAACTAGACAAACACCAGTGTGGAACTCATAGAGAGAACTAGACAAACACCAGTGTGGAACTCATTGAGAGAACTAGACAAACACCAGTGTGGAGCTTATGGAGAGAACTAGACAAACACCAGTGTGGAGCTCATAGAGAGAACTAGACAAACACCAGTGTGGAGCTCATAGAGAGAACTAGACAAACACCAGTGTGGAGCTCATGGAGATAACTAGACAAACACCAGTGTGGAACTCATGGAGAGAACTAGACAAACACCAGTGTGGAGCTCATGGAGAGAACTAGACAAACACCAGTGTGGAGCTCATGGAGAGAACTAGACAAACACCAGTGAACCAAGAGGTGAAGAAAAGACACTGGCACTGGATAGGACAAACATTGAGAAAACCTGAGACTGGTATAACTAGAAAGTCTATTGTCTGGAATCCATGGATTTACATACAGGAAAACCTGAGACTGGTATAACTAGGAAGTCTATTGTCTGGAATCCATGGATTTACATAAAGGAAAACCTGAGACTGGTATAACTAGAAAGTCTATTGTCTGGAATCCATGGATTTACACAAAGGAAAACCTGAGACTGGTATAACTAGAAAGGCTATTGTCTGGAATCCATGGATTTACACAAAGGAAAACCTGAGACTGGTATAACTAGAAAGGCTATTGTCTGGAATCCATGGATTTACATAAAGGAAAACCTGAGACTGGTATAACTAGAAAGTCTATTGTCTGGAATCCATGGATTTACATAAAGGGAAACCTGAGACTGGTATAACTAGAAAGTCTATTGTCTGGAATCCATGGATTTACATACAGGAAAACCTGAGACTGGGATAACTAGAAAGTCTATTGTCTGGAATCCATGGATTTACATAAAGGGAAACCTGAGACTGGTATAACTAGAAAGTCTATTGTCTGGAATCCATGGATTTACATAAAGGAAAACCTAAAAACACATGGAGACTAGAAGTAGACAGAAATCAATATGGTGACAACATGCACGGAGCTGCATGGGATAGTTAAGGATAGGGGGCTGGGAGTGAGTTTGTTGGGAGCCAATGTCCCAATGGGGGAATGAAGGGAGAAAGAGGAATGCATTTGTAGACCTAGTTGTTGTGACCTCCAAGTGTTTAGTTTTATCTTGTATCTGATTGTGTGTGTGTGGGACAGTAGGACAGTGTCATTAGTAAATTTAACATTTTCAGATTTATTAGTTAGATTCCATTGAATTCCATTTCTGGTGGTAGTTATTGGTGGCCCCATAATTCAGTCTAGAGTCAATAAAAATATTAAAGATAACAACAGGCTTCCCTGTCTTCTTATTTCAAATGTATTTGTCAATTTTCACTCATGAAGGACTCTGAATTGCATTTCTTTATATTTTACCATTATTATGTGTTTGCTTAATTCAACTTTCTGAAATTTCACAAGAGAACACATACAGGAAAGACACTTTACAAGTGTGATGGCTGTGATGCACCTTTTACTCAGTCATGCAATCTGAAGTGCCATAAAAGAACACATAGAACAGTGCAAGTGTCTTCAATATGTGAATGGATGATGGTTTATTGAGTCTAGAGTTAGTTTAAGTAATTACATATCATCTTTCCATGTGTTAAGGTGGACGAGCGTGTGTGCACCGTACATAAGGTAAACAAACCGTTTTGACTTTTAAGGCGTAGTCCATAGCGTAAGAGACACCTCAGAAGCAAATGCGACAGACTGGGCCTCAATTACATGCGTATTCTATATTGGAATAGTACCAGCGCTAAACAACGTGGCCCTATCTTGGAAAGCCTGGCATACAGGAATGATATAGTTGCGCTTCAGGAGATGAGACTGGGTGTTAAAAATATATTCCATACAGCTGGCTTCAAATGTTTTTACAACAGGCGACACCTGGGAATGGCGATTCTGATTCGAGACAGTATAGTGGTTTCAGAGCTGGACATGTCCAGGTGGGACAGTGACGAGATACAATTACAGGCTGTTAGAGTTCACTCCGGTTTGCCATTCATGTTGGTGAATGTTTATGCCTGTAACGCGTGTGTGGATTCCCATAGATGGCAATGTTTGAGTGACATATGTCACGAGAGGGATGTCATTTTCTGCTGCGATTTCAACGCTAAGGGCAAATCATAGGGTAACATAACACGCAGAAGGAGGATCTCGAGGCGGCATTTGAAACCAGTGACCTTGTGTGTATCAACAGTGGCTGTGTCACAAGGACAGCAAGTCGTCCAGGTGACGAAAACAGTGTTATTGACCTGGCGCTGGTGTCTCCGTCACTCACTACAGTGTGTAGATGGAGTGTCCTAGGGCACTATGGCAGTGACCACCACCCTTGCAGCATATTGGTGGAGAACGGCAGAACCAGGCAGCACAAGTCAATGGTAAAGACCTTTAAGTAAGACAGTTCAGGGCAAGATGTGGTGAGTTAAATAAGGCGTGACAAGCGCAGGAATCATCATGGCAGGGGAAAAAGTTGGGAACAGCCACCATGGTGGAATTGTGAAGTGGAGAAGGCCTGGGTGGATAAGCGTGGTGCTGTAAGGAAATGGCAAAATGCCAAGAAGAACAGAGCTGCCATCCTAGTTTTATTGTGCGATTGGAAAGAGAGATGGACACCAAAGTTAGATATTTAAAAAAAAAAAAACTGGTTATCGTTGTTAAAAGTGAAAAATGGGCAGAGTTGTGTCAAAGAATAAGCACAGACAAGTCACTGAAATTGTTCTGGCGACTACATAAAAGTATGAATGGGGTAGTCAAGAATAAGAGTGTTCCTGAATTTCCAAAATGCTGACCTTATCTGGCAAAGGACTGACGAGAATAAGAGCAGAGTCCTTTTCGAACACTATGTACAGCATAGAACAACCAGACAGACATAAGAGGCAGAAATGTTGCCAAGGCGGTTACCTAAAATAGGTGAAAGGTCCAGCACATTGCAATTGAAGACACAGTGACGGTGAAAGAAATCAGGTCTGTGCTTCTCGAAAAAGAAACAGTGCACTGGGGCCAGATGCTATAAGGTATGACGACATCAGTATGCGTACCAACAGCGAGCTAGAGAAACTAGCAGACATGTACAACAACAGTAAAGTGAGTGCTAGCATCAAAGAGGAGTGGTTACACAGCTATCTGATCCCTTGTCAAAGCCTGGCAAAAACCACACAACAATTCAGGGATATTGAATAATAACTGAAAAATACATTAGGCAAGCTGCTGAAGAAGTTAAGTGCCAAAAAAAAAAAATATCAAGCCAGCTAGAGAGGCGAGGTTGTTTTCCACCAACCCTGGGAGGGTACCGTCCAAATAGAGAAACCTGGACCAACGCAGCAGTTTTTTCCCATGATGTCTACGAAGGTTTCCACTCAGGCATTGACACATGTGCTGCTGCGATTGATCTGGAAGATGTGTACAACAGAGTACCATTGGATGTCTTAATGTTTCTGCTTCTTGAACTCAAGATAAGTCCATTCTTCCTTAATTTGATCACTTCAGCCCTCTTCCAACGGAAAGTAGTTTTTAGATGTGGCAGTTAGACTTCTGAACCAACAACAATATATCCACAGGGATCACCATTATCTCCGGTACTTTTCAACACCTACACTGTGAGAATTACCAGCGAGCAGATCACTAGACCGGGGAGGACATTGTCATATGCCGACGATGTACTAGTATTAGTGTATCGTCAGGGTAAGGATAGAGATCGGGTTACTACAAACCGAACTAAATCGCATAAGCACTTGGGGTGTGAAATCTGGGGCAATGGTCAACCCAGCGAAGGCAGCAGTGACATGGTTGTCTTTGAATAACCATATTGTCAAGACTCCAACACCAGCTGTAAATCTAGGTTCAGAGACTGTGGACAGAACGCAGACAATGAATTACTTGGGGATATGTTTTGATCCAAGCTTTGCTTATATTGAACACATAGACGAGGTGATAACAAAGGCCAAGCGGAGTTTGGCTGCGATGCGGGTAATAGCGGCAGCAAACTGAGCAGCTCCATCTATGTCTTCTATACGAGAGTCTGGTCATATCTGTTTTTTAGTATGCGATGGGGATCCTGACTCTCAGCCGTAAGCAGATGGAAAGAATACAGAACGAAGCTATGCGCATTATTCTTGGATGTACAAGAGATACAGCATGCAGGGCGACGCACTATCTTCTTGATGTTCCAACCATTGGAGACGGAATATAAATTTGCAGAGCACGTGCTTACCTCAAAGTCAATGCAAACACACAACATCCACTGCACAGCGAAATTAAGAAGGTAAAGGGCAGCAAATTAAAAAGAGGACGGTCGTGGATGGGTCAAGCCGGAGACATTCTTCAACAGGCGTGTTCACTTGAGGCCTTAGAACCTGGTGAGGAGTGGGTACAAGTGCCAACAGATTTCTGTACGTCCTTTTCAGTTTGCATCCAACTAGACAGAAAATGCAGACAAGAAAATCCGGCTGCTGTGGAAGCGGAAGTACAAGCGTTGATCTTTGAGAATTCGTTAGATAGTGATGCTGTCATTTACATAGATGGGTCGGTCATTCGACGAATGAGAAGTTCATGAGCCTTTACGTATCAGGCCAGAGGGAGCATTGTGAAGGAGGATTCTGGTGCTTTTGCTTTGACCACAAGTAGCCTGACTATCGAAGTCATGACAGTAAGTAAAGCAATAACATTGCTTGGGACGCAGACATTCACTAGGACATGTTTCCTTAGCGACTCAATGAGCATGTTCAAGAAGATAAAGATGGTTGGGTCCGAAGAGGGTGGTTGCAGTCTCGGCTGGCAAAGATTAGTTTCATTTTCGTGCCAGGGCATGCAGGTGTACAAAGAAATGAGCAGGCTGGCAAGCTCGCAGACAAGGCTATTGTGGAAGGTGGACCAGGCTGACATTCTGAATGCTTTACGAGATTTAAATCTTTCGCAAGAACCAAGTGATGACTGTGAATCTACAACCATGGTCAGGATGTGAGAACAGCAAATTAAAAGAGGTGTGGCCAAACAAGAACACTATGCAGGAAGCCAAAGAAAATTGATAAACCAACACAGAACTGGTGTCGCGAGCTGCTACACGCTGCGAGATTTACTGAGGAGGGGATCCGAGCAGTTATGGACTGAATGGTTTAGATGTGCGATGAAGATAATATGTCGACTAACTAACTAGCTAACTACCATGTGTTAACCTGATGGTACATGTAGGAAAGCATACATCCAATGGTAGGGTGAGCTGGGAAAACCTTAGATAAAATATATTTGACAGTGGTTGGGAGTCTCCGTGGCGAAGTGTCAAAACATTTGACTCGGGCTCTGAAGGTTGTGGGTTCGATTCCAGGTCGCGTCCTTCGGTTCACGGGTTAAATTTTTCGGAGACTCCTATGGGTCGTCGCTAGAGCTACAGAGTTCGTAATTTGTGCGATTTTTTCCACGCTGCAGAAAGAGACCAAGCCATATGCCTTTGCTTCAAGACAATGTACTCCCCCATAAAGCACAGCTTGTGCTGCAAACTGCCAAAGATTTGATTATTGAAATTCTTCCACACCCACCATATTCTCCAGATTTGGCTCCTTCAGACTTTTTTCTTTTCCCAAATCTTTAAAAAAAAAAAAACAGCTGAAAGGAAATAGTTTTGACAGCGACAAGGATATCATACTGGCTTGTGATAACTGGTTTAGTTCGAAAATTATGTTGTTTTATTTTAAAGGTCTTTTGAAGGTCATGCAGAGATGGCAGAAATACATAAATTCAGGCGGTGGCTACATTGAAAAGGAATAAGCACTGTGCCAAATTTCAATTTTCTCTGCCTACTCCTTCATGGTCAGGCTAAAGACTTATGAGAAACCCCTTGCATTAGGGATGTTCATTTGAAACCCGTTCCAATGGCTTTATTACAAAAGCATGAAAGAAACATTAACAGGTATGGTAGAATTAAACAAAGCATTAATTTTGAATGAATTATGCACCATGGGTTGGTCAGAAGAAGTCGCCGTAGGCATTCAGGCAAGCATCCCATTGCTTAGGTAGGCGGCGATTGCCGTCCGCAAAAAATGATTGTGGCTGCTCATTGAACCAAGTGTTTACCGCGTTCATTACGTCTGCACCTGTGTGAAATCGTTGCCCATTGAGAACTATTTTTTAGAGATCCGAACAAATTAAAATCACATGGTGACAAATCAGGACTATAGGCTGGATGTTGCAGAATTTCCCTACTTCTTCCTTGCTACTGCTTCCTGCACAATCTTTGCGACATGCGGACGAGCATTATCGTGCAACAAAATCATACCGTGAGAAAGCATGCGGGTCGTTTATTCTTGATGGCTTTTTGCAGCTTGTCTAGTGTTTCCGGGTAGTTGGTAGAGTTGATGTTGAAACCAGGTTCTTTAAAGTTGGCCAACAATAACCCTTCATGGTAAAAAAAAATGCGCTCATCATAACCTTACTAGCGGAAACCTGTAACTTGAATGTTTTGGCTTTTGGTGATCCAGCATGCTTCCATTGCTTTTGCTGCTCGGCTCAAAGTGGTGACACTGTGATTCATCGCCTGCCACTATGCAGAAGAGAAATGCGTCACCCTCTACTCTGTAATGCAGCAAGTGGTTCAAACACCATCCCATGCATTCCTCTTTTTGGTGGTCGGTCAACATCCGTGGTACCCACTGTGAACACACCTTCCGATCTTGCAGTTTCTTACGAACAACCTTTTTAATTGTCCCAATTTACACATCAAACTCTTTCGCTAGCGAACGTATGCTTCGACAACGGTTCATCTGTACTGCTGCATCAATTTTGGCGATGGATTTTTTTCTGTTGCAACAATATGCGCTTGACCCGGCCGTTGAAGATCTGTCGTGAACTGACGTCCTTTCCGAAACATTCGTGCCCAGTCTGTCACTGTTGTCTTCGACACTCATTTTTTACCGTACGCTGCCTGCATTCATCGATGAATGTCCACTGGTCGACATCTTTCAAATGAAATAAACTGAATCACCGCTCTTTGAGCTTCTTTACCGGATTTTGGATCAATCCGGCTATTTTCTCAACGGTCGGAAACACAACCTATGCATCATGAGACGATAAGCACATACTCTTTTATTCATTAATCAGTACTTATCACATGACTATGACATGATCCTGTTCAAAGTAAGCAATTATGTGTGGTGCGGCACGAACGGATTTCACATGAACGCTCCTTATACATGCTAGCCACAGAAGGAGAGTAATACTAAAATAAGGAACTAATAATTTCAGTGGGGATCTTCATGCTAGCCACAGGGGAGTAATACTAAAATAAGTAAATAATCCATTCAGTGGGGAACTTCATGCTAGCCACAGGGGAGTAATACTAAAATAAGTAAATAATCCATTCAGTGGGGAACTTCATGCTAGCCACAGGGGAGTAATACTAAAATAAGTAAATAATCCATTCAGTGGGGAACTTCATGCTAGCCACAGGGGAGTAATACTAAAATAAGTAAATAATCCATTCAGTGGGGATCTTCATGCTAGCCACAGAAGGAGAGTAATACTAAAATAAGTAAATAATCCATTCAGTGGTGATCTTCATGCTAGCCACAGAAGGGGAGTGAAACTAAGATAAGTAAATAATCCATTCAGTGGGGATCTTCACGCTGACCACAGAAGGAGAGTAATACTAAAGTATGTAAATAATCCATTCAGTGGGGATCTTCATGCTAGCTACAGAAGGAGAGTAATGCTAAAATATGTAAATAATCCATTCAGTGGGGATCTTCATGCTAGCTACAGAAGGAGAGTAATGCTAAAATATGTAAATAATCCATTCAGTGGGGATCTTCATGCTAGCTACAGAAGGAGAGTAATGCTAAAATATGTAAATAATCCATTCAGTGGGGATCTTCATGCTAGCTACAGAAGGAGAGTAATGCTAAAATATGTAAATAATCCATTCAGTGGTGATCTTCATGCTAGCTACAGAAGGAGAGTAATGCTAAAATATGTAAATAATCCATTCAGTGGGGATCTTCATGCTAGCTACAGAAGGAGAGTAATGCTAAAATATGTAAATAATCCATTCAGTGGGGATCTTCATGCTAGCCACAGAAGGAGAGTAATGCTAAAATAAGTAAATAATCCATTCAGTGGGGATCTTCATGCTAGCTACAGAAGGAGAGTAATGCTAAAATATGTAAATAATCCATTCAGTGGGGATCTTCATTCTAGCTACAGAAGGAGAGTAATGCTAAAATATGTAAATAATCCATTCAGTGGGGATCTTCATTCTAGGTACAGAAGGAGAGTAATGCTAAAATAAGTAAATAATCCATTCAGTGGGGATCTTCATGCTAGCTACAGAAGGAGAGTAATACTAAAATAAGTAGGGAGCCTCCGTGGCGAAGTTGTCAAGCCGTTTATCTCGGGCTCCGAAGGTTGGTGGTTTGATTCCGGGCCGCGTCCTTCGGCTCACAAGTTAAATTTTTCGGAGACTCCTGCGGGTCCTCGCCAGAGCCACGGAGTTCGTGCTTTGTGCGACGCTTTCTGCGCTGCGGAAAGAGACAGAGCCATATGGGAGAAAACCCGGTGCAATGAAGTCGACCCTGTCGATTTTTAAGCGACTCTTTTTTAAGCGACTAAAATAAGTAAATAATCCATGTGTACACCTTCAGCTGTATTGGGCATATGGTGCTAAAGCAATATTTGTATAAAACAATCATCACTCCAGGGGCGATGTGTTCAATCCAGTCATCTTTATTTCTCAAGTTGTTTACTGGTACCAATTTTAGTCTGGGTCAACATTGGAGTCCCAGTCAGTTCTCTAATCCACCTCAGATTCGAACCCATCACCAGTGGGCCAGCAAGCAAGCATCTAGTCACTATGCCATCGCGGCTCCCACAGAAGGAGTTGGTGAGCCCTAATACTCTTGTAGCTGAAAAACATCTAAGGGCAGTGGAAATGTGGTTTCTGTGGAGAATGCATAGAATACCACGGACAGACAGAAAAACCAATGAGCAAGTCCTACAAGAAGCAAATGAAAATCATAAATTGATTAGACGAATTAGATGCAGAGAGTCAAAACGTTTTGGACACGTTATGAGAAGAAATAGACTAGAACTCTTGGTGACAACTGGCAAAATTGAGGAGAAAAGTACAAAGGGAAGGTAGAAGTAAATATCTAGATGGTTTGGTTGAGACAAGAATACAGAACTGATCCATGACTCTGGTGATCATGTAAGATGGCGAAACATGACTGCCCACACTTATCAGCATGGCACATGATGATGATGAATACTCATGGGTACTGTAACATGACCCCCGGGGCTTGGACGGGTTTGCTACCATAGATAATATCCTCAGCCTTTGCTCCGACCACCTCAATAGAACTTTACATCTACCAGGCCCCACACAAGCCGGGACAGCTGAACCTCCCCTTCCCCACTTAGGGACTCTTACCCAAAGGGAGCTCGGACAAGATACCAGTCATACTAATACACAAAGCCATGGCTAACAAATCAAAATTTAATGTATAACTACGTCAACTGCAACACAGAGAAGAATGGCTGAAAGCCTGACTAGAAGACAATATATATACAAGAGAAGATCCACTGATGAGTCATCTTCATCACCGAGACTGTGACTTAAGTTTGTGCTGTTGTCCTGTCGTGGTTTTGACTCACCCGGGCAACCTCCAGTGGACCAGAACTTCAAGGTGTCTCTCCTTTTCCGAAGTCAACTTCTTCCACTGGGATCCAGATCTCGGGATGCATATCTTGTACGACTGATGCCTGACAAACACTTCACAAACTGTTGAGGATCAGCCCTCGAAGACTTATCAATCACAAGTTCTACTCTGCTGATGACGTCTGGGTCGACCCTAGAATCCTCCAGGTCCCCCACTAAAGAAAAGTCTTATAGCACACTACACAAGTATCTACAAGAGCATGGTTGCTCTCTGTCTCGCCAGTTCCTGGGAAACACTTAGCAACAACCTATAACTGTAGCACTGCCTCCATATTACCACAATGTCACAACTGTTTGACGCAATAAGTGAATTAACACTGAACATATACTCATACAGCTATCACACACAGTTCGGTAGGTATGAACTACCCTAATCGTTCACCAAGTCTACTCACTCACTTAAGTAGGTAGGTATCAACAACCTGCCCAGTTCTTCAGAATGTCAAATCTCTGATGCCGGTCATATGACCCGGTTCATGGCTTCAACAAAGGATCACCACTGTAGATTCACACTTGCGGTTTCGTGAACTGTAGACAAAGTGTCCCATAACGACCCAGCCGGGTCGTAAGCATAATAAACTGGCCATTCTCATGACTGTAGACATTAGGTTCAACACCTGACTTTCATTTCCTGGAACATCACAAAATTCTCATTGAACGAGATATGTACCAGTACCTCACTGGTCGGAACCCATAGACGTATTAGTCTCTGACCCTGTCTGGATCGCTTGACTACCTTCGTGGGACTCTTGACGGTGGTCTTAGCCTAGACCTACCGGCTCATCTCAATTCAACTGACTTCCAGTAATAGTTGACAGATTCAGATGACTGCTCCCAGTGACGCCTTACATCTCATCTTGATAGGCACTGGAGCGATCAAGTCCCATGGAGCTTATGGTTAAGCTCCTGAATCGTCATTGGATCTAACCTGATCAAAGATCCTATCACAGATCCTGAAACATGGAGGGGTGGGTGTGAGTACTCAACTACAACAAGGACTACACTGCAACTCCACATTAATACATGTCTCTCAGTAATATATATATATATATATATATATATATATATATATATATATATATATATATATATATATATATATATATATATATATATATATATATATATGTATGTCAGGTCTTAGTCGGATATGACTGAGCTACCGAATAACAGTAGACGGTACTACCTGGTTTCTGTTAGCGCCGAACGTTGGGCGGCGCTTACCAAACCCGACACCCCACATTGTGCCAACGGCTTCGGGCGGAAGAGCGCAATTGGGAGGGTACAAGCCTTACCCTGGTGCGAGGAAATGCAAGCTAAAGACAAAATTGTCATGGCAGGGCAGACCAGGCCCTAAGCCTTGGTTGGCGACTGGTCTAGGATCGAAGCTCCGACAGGCGGACAGTTAGAGCATTGCTTTGCTGATCCGGCAGCTTCTGCAGCTTGTCTTGTTCCAGATGTAGGGGTGTTACCTTTCCTCTGGAGTGAACTAGGCAGGCCGAGAGAGGGATCATGCTGCATGGGCAACACCTGATCTCTATATTTTAGCCCAGGCTTTGTGCTATGGAGAGGCAATAACTCCATCCCTGGTCTTAACTGGTCTCGGAATCAAAGCGAGAGGCAACTGTTACGGGTTATAAGTCCTTGTCAGTTGGCGTAGACATGGGGCGCCACGCGTTGCCTCTGACGGTGGGAGACACCTATAGGTGTCACTGATCAGCTACCGCCCGCCTCAAGCTGGGCATTCCCCAGCCAATTGCGTGCTGATCCGCCACAGCCTGCCTGCTTCAATGGGTGCTTGGGGCTAGGACAAAATCTGCATCGCAGGCTGTAAAACCAATGCACCAGGTACAAACAAAAATAAAAATAGAAACCTCAAGCTACGGCTTGCAACCTGGAACGTGAGAACCATGTGTCCAGGATTTTCCACTGACTTGACCAATATTGACGATGTGAGAAAAACGGCTGTGATTGATGCCGAACTCAATCGTCTTAACATTGATATTGCTGGCCTGCAGGAGACTCGCCTCGCTGAGGAAGGGTCACTCAGGGAAAACAACTACACCTTTTTCTGGAAGGGTAGAGGGCAGGCAGAAAAAAGGCAACACGGTGTGGGCTTTGCAGTGAAGAATTCGCTACTGGGAATGATTGAAATTCCAGCAGGAGGAAATGAAAGACTATTGTCCCTGCGCTTGGCAACCTCTTGAGGGTTTGTCACCATTATTACTGCATATGCACCGACACTCGATTCCTCTGATGATGTGAAGGATGTGTTCTATGAGGAGTTAGACTCCGTGATCAAGGCAGTTCCAAAATCTGACTACATTTATATGCTCGGTGATTTCAATGCTCGTGTGGGCAAGGACTCGAGTTCATGGCCAGTGTGCCTTGGAAAATACAACATCGGTCGCATGAATGAAAATGGGCAAAGGCTGCTGGAGCATTGCACCAGTAATGACCTATGTATTACAAACTCTTTTTTTAAAACAAAAGAGATGCATAAGGTCACATGGAAACATCCAAGATCCGGCCATTGGCACCAGCTGGACTTCATCATCACACGGAGACAACATCTGAACAATATATCATTGACTCGTAGTTACCACAGTGCTGACTGTGATACGGATCATTCTTTGGTTGTTGCAAGGGTTAGACTGAGACCAAAGAGAATCTACACAGCTAAACACAAATCTAGCCCCAGAATTAATATTATTAACACTCATGATCCTGAAAAGTGCTTTCAGTTTCAACAGCAACTTGAAGACGCTTTCACTGATACACCAGAAAATTGTACAGTAAATGAAAAGTGGGGTCAAATTAAGGAAACTCTTTATAAAACTGCCGTAGGGGTTTACGGCACTGTGGATCATAAGAGGCAGGACTGGTTTGCAGCCAACAGCGAGATCACTGACAAGAAACGGCAGATGGACAGATGGGTAGAGCACTATTTGGAGCTTTACTCAAGTGAGACCAAACTAACGGATGATGCCCTCAACGCCATAGAGGCTCTACCAACTCTTGACCACCTGGACACACTTCCCACCATAACAGAAGTTAAGTGTGCTATAAATGAACTTGCATCTGGCAAGGCTCCAGGTAAGGATGGGATTCCAATAGAGGTTATCAGGAGTGGGCAAGACACACTCACTATACAGATCCACCAGCTAATAGAGCTATGCTGGCGTGAAGGACAAGTCCCACAGGATTTCAAAGATTCAAGCATCATAACACTGTACAAGAACAAGGGCGATCGGAGCGACTGCAACAACTATAGGGGTATCTCACTTCTGTGTATTGTTGGAAAAGTATTTGCCAGAATTGTTCTGCGCAGACTTCAAGTCCTAGGAGATGAAGTCTACCCCGAATCACAGTGTGGCTTTCGACAGAACCGGTCTACCACTGATATTATATTCTCATTGCGACAAATGCAAGAAAAATGCCGTGAACAGAATCAACCACTGTTTATTGCCTTCATCGACCTCACAAAGGCATTTGATTTGGTCAGTCGTGAGGGTCTGTTCAAGGCACTAAAGAAGATTGGCTGCCCACCAACTCTTCTGTTCATTGTGGAATCGTTCCACACAGGCATGAAGGGTATAATCAAGTTTGATGGTGCAACTTCTGAAGAATTTGAAATCAAGAGTGGAGTTAAGCAAGGTTGTGTACTAGCTCCCACCCTCTTTGGAATATACTTTTCACTTCTACTGAAATATGCATTTCGTGATCAGGATGGTGGTATATACATTCACTCACGCTCAGATGGCGGCCTCTACAATGCTCAGAGATTGAAGGCTAAGACCAAAATTAGGAGGGTACTGATCAGAGATTTGCCTTTTGCAGATGATGCTGCAGTTACGACCCACTCTGAGGAAGAATTGCAATGTCTACTATCTGCATTCTCCAATGCTTGTTCTGAATTTGGTTTAACAATTAGCAAAAAGAAGACACAGATTATGTCACAAGGTGCACATGGGGTACCATCAATCTTTATTGATGACGCCGAACTAGAGATAGTAGACCATTTTACATATCTAGGATCAGTGGTAAATAGCAAATTATCCCTAGATCAGGAAATCAACATCCGGATTGGTAAGGCAGCAACAACAATGAACAGGTTAAGAAAAAGAGTCTGGGAGAACAGGAAGCTTACTGCCAAAACAAAAGTCCTTGTCTATCAAGCCTGTGTCCTTAGTACTCTTCTCTATGGCAGTGAAACCTGGACAACTTACTCACACCAAGAGAACAATTTAAACAGCTTTCATATGCGGTGTCTGCGAAGAATTCTTGGTATTAAGTGGCAAGACAAAATCACAAATACTGAAGTATTGGAAAGATCAGGTTGTGTGACAGTTTATTCCATGCTCAGTCTTCGTAGACTTAGATGGATAGGACATCTTAGGAGGATGGATGATGGTAGAATACCAAAGGATATCTTTTTTGGTGAATTACAGATGGGTAAGAGATCTCAGGGTCGGCCTCTACTACGATACAAAGATGTGTGTAAGCGGGACATGATTGATACAGGCATTGATAGTGCACATTGGAAGCAAGTCGCCGCTGAACGCGTTGCATGGAGGGCAAATATCAGAAATGGAATAAAGTCAAAGGAGAAAATTATTGCAGAAAAGTCACACACCAAGCGTTTGAGACGTAAGATGGTGCATGATGGTGGAAATGACCACGTGTTCAGATGCACCCACTGTGAACGGACATTTACAGCGCAAATTGGCCTTATCAGTCACACTCGCCACCGCCATAGTTAAAAGTTATTATGCCTTTTTAAAGCACAAACTATCGTCTGTCAAGACGGCAAGGTGCCAATGATATATATATACACACACACACACACACAATATATATATAAGTGATCATCAACATCATTGATCTACTCTTAATAACCATGTATAGGCATGAGACTGCGAAAGAAAGCACTAATACACCAGTGTATAGTTAAGTAACTCGTCTGGGCTCAGATAGCCCGATAGCACCAAGTCGACTGTATGACTCTGTCAAAGGATTCCTCGTCTGGTGCTAATCCACTCCTGTTTCTGCACCATCCATCAACCCTGAAATACACCTACTTCACTTTCAGTGTAGTGGTTACTTGATCTAGGAGGTGCCCAGCCGGACATATCCTCCTTCCACACCTACTCAACAATTAGTCAATCCTTTCACCCATGGATTCACTAATCAAACCTAACTTATTAAAGACTACACACTATTAATAAATTTACATCACAATTCATTAAAGTAGCCCTAATAATTATAACAAGGAAGTGTTAAACTTAATTAACAAACTCAGAACACAGCAACTCTTCTGTTCTGGGATCTCCGTCCCAGAACACCGTATAACCTTTAGTAATTGACCTTCATCCATGACGGTCAAGTCTGTGCCGGTCGAGCACAGATGTGGTGGCCCTCCACCGATACACTCTCCCACAGCTCCTGTGGGCTATTCGCATTCTGTTCCGTGGCTAGTTAAGCCACGTCATCCTTTTTAGAGAGGCTACCAGCCCCCCTCTCCTAAATCTCCAGCTCCGCTTTTTGGGGGTCAATTACCCCAGAGCATACTACTTCTTCACTGCAGTAACTCAGTTACTCCATTATCAGAGTCAGGTTTCTTGAAGAAGAGAATCATAGAGACAGACTAGATTCGGTTCACATTTCGATCTATATAGACGCAACGGCCTCGATTATAGAGCGCCGCATCGCTCTCGGTCGGTTATGTTCAACCATCGTTTAAGCACAATTGCTTTGGGTCAGACACGCAACATAACGGTCGGTCGGACAGGCCCCGGAACCAGTCGGTCGGCTAGACACACGTACGATTGTACACGCATGGTCACGCTAGCAGACAGGCATACAAACACGCAGTGACATTCATGCATTATACATACTTTCTATCAACAGCTATCCAGTAAATACAAACCTTTCTGCCTTTTCACACAGTAAATACTTACCTTGAAATCCCAATAAAATAACCACCTTGTCCTCAGAATAATATCACCACGGCTATCAGACATAAATTACCATCCTATTCTAGCCAAGCAGATGACACGTCTATAATAATAACAAGCACTGACTTATCACTATTACTGAGTATAGCAACACAATGTAACACATGTCAAACTCCTGCCCTGAGTATTTAATTACTAACCAGATATTTAACACATCTGCTACACCGTTGGTAGATTACCCGAATCTACTTGCACAGAGCAGTGATAATCACCTCATCGTTAACATACTATCAATCATTAACAATGCATATCTAGTACACTAGCATTAAATCACTTCTATCCGAATATCGGATTTACACAGGTATCAGCAGACACACACGTACATCTTTTAGAATACTCGCTTACAACCGTGTCGTTTCCTGACGCATCTGTCACACACATTACCCGGCCGATCAATAACCGCTAATTAAATATGCAGACACGCGACGGCACTTTATGCTCTGCGCGGAGATTATTTTCATTCGGCGTTTCATTCGTTTTGCGAATAAAGGCGCAGTATTTACGGACAACGTTTAAATTAAATAAGTAATGCCACAGTACCTGTGATATCAGAAATCACAATCATCAACTGCCGATGTCCGCCTGGCTGCGTTCACTGACATCTCTCTCAGCAGTTAATTACTGCGATCTTACTTCGTTGAGGCCTGGCTGACGACTGCTCCAAGATCACCGAAGTGTGTCGTCACAATGCCTTCACGGGCCCAGTGAATTTCATGAGCCACTGAGAAATCCAGTGTCACGAAGAATTCCACACTCCCGTGTTCCTTGAGGCAATTGTGGGTCCTTCGTGCAAGCAAACCACGTACGCACTTGTCTGGGGCATTCGAGAAACTTCTAGAATTCACCCGAGATGTGACGTCACGAATTACTTTAGACGGGGAAATCCCCTAGTGATTCTTATTAAATCCAGGGAGACTAACCGGTCGTGATCCCATCAAAGGGAAATAATACAGAGATTAGACTGTATCTTAGTCGTTTCGTCACAGGTACTTCAATTTTAATTCACCGCAAACAACCGCAAACAAAGAAGAATCCCTCCGAGCCTCATTTGCATCAGTCCGGCAATCATTTTCCGGTTTAGTGTTCGTGAACTGCTAGACCGATCGATGGATGTTTTTAAGTTTTTGGGCCCGTAGGGCCCTCACTGTCGTCGACACTGTCGTCGACACTGTCGTCGACGGTGAGGGCCCTACGGGCCCAAAAACTTAAAAACATCCATCGATCGGTCTAGCAGTTCACGAACACTAAACCGGAAAATGATTGCCGGACTGATGCAAATGAGGCTCGAAGGGATTCTTCTTTGTTGTGGTGAATTAAAATTGAAGTACCTACTCATGTAATTTGATATTTATGACAGTGACTATTGTGGCCTTGCTTCTAGAATACTTTTTAAAATGTGTTCTAGTCATTGTTCTTATTTATGTACATTGGGGAATATGTTGGTAGTATAAATGAATATATGTCTGACATGGTTGTTCATTGATGTGTAGAGTGCTAGAATTATTGATAGGACTTCTTCAAGGACACAAGAGTGGCATTTACAGTTGTAGCATCCAGACAGAGAGAAATTTTACTAGTGTCATTTTCTTGTTGTTGCATTAACTTACTTTGAAAAATGTCGCTTACAATTCGACTCTCTTTGAACTCAAGCATAGTCCATACACGTGTCACTACTTCTCTGCTGGGTTGATTTTTGTGTATGGATTAGCTTTCCCTATTACCAGTGGCCCCCGCCATCAGCAAATCCACTCTGACTTCTGAGGTACTTGTAATTGACATCCCCAAGTCAAAGATAAGCAGTCAAAATTTTAGCGCAGCTGACTGGTGTAGGAGTTAAACCTGCTACCTTGGCATCAGAACAAAGGAAGTTTAAGAGCGAGTGCTCTTATCCATTTGGTCTTGCTGACCACTACAAGTATAATGCTGTGTCTGTTTAATAGAGAATTCAGTTTGAAGCTCCAGAAAAGAAAACACATGGGAAACGTGATATTTGCATACTTTACTGACACTGACCTGTGAAGAGGCACTTAACAAATGTGGTGTTTATGGTGTGTATTTTATGTGACAGCCTGACATGAGAGAACATTAATAGGAGAAAATTCTAATGCAGTGTTTGTCTACCAATCTGGTGGTCATGAGGTCAAATCCTCATTGAATTGGGCTGTCAGGTAGACTCAGTCTAAAATGGTTTCCGGGAAATGTCCTTTGACATAAAGGCAGCTGATGTGTGTGTGTGTGTGTGTGTGTGTGTGTGTGTGTGTGTGTGTTCATACACACACACACACACACACACACACACACACACACACACATCAAACCAGCAAAGAAATATTCCCGGAGAGAAGCCAAAAGTTAAGAAAAAGTGGATGACTGAAGAAATCTTAAAGTCGATGGCCAAAAGAAAACAGAGTAAAAATGGCAAAAAGGAATATGGTAAGATAAATAAAGAAATAACAGATAATTGTGTGAAGGCAAGGGAAAGTTTGTTAAACGAGCACTGCAAGAAAATTTAATTAAATTCTATTAAAGATACAAGAAGATACAAGAATGCGCTAAGATAAATAAATGGATTTGTGGAAGGAAAGGGCACAAACAATGCAATTTATACATTACGGACACTAATAGAAAGGTCAATAGAGAAACAGAGAGACATATATTTGTGCTTCATAGATTATACTAAGGCATTTGATAAAGTAAAACATGATGAACTGATTAAAATGTTGGAAGATATCAACACTGATGGAAAAGATTTAAGAATAATAAAGAATATTTACTGGAACCAAGTAGCAGCAATTAAAATGGGAAATAAAGAGGGTAGTTACGAACAGATAAAGCTAGGAGTACGACAAGGGTGTGTCTTGTCACCAGATCTTTTCTCCCTGTATAGCGAAGTAATAATGAGAGAGATCAAAGAGATGCCAGGAATACTAGTTGGAGGTTATAATATAAATAATATACGCTATGCAGATGACACAGTATTGGTGGCGGATAATTCAACAGACCTACAACAATTATTAGACGTTGTAGTAACAGAGAGTGCAAGGAAAGGACTCTCCTTGAATATCAAGAAAACAGTAACAATGGTAAAATCAAAGAAAATGGTGACACCGAAATGTGACATAGAAATAGAAAGGAAAATCCTTAACCAAGTGGATAATTTTAAATACCTAGGGGCATTTATAACATCAGATGGAAGATGTACAACAGAGATTAGGAGCAGAATAGGGCAGGCAAAAGCCGCATTTCAGAAAATGAAGAGTATCTTATGCAATAAGTCACTATCATTGAATGTAAGAAAGAGAGTGCTGAAATGCTATGTAGAACCAGTTTTGCTGTATGGCAGTGAATCTTGGAATGTAAATGAACAAATTAAGAAGAAATTAGAAGCAACAGAGATGTGGTTCCTGAGACGAATGTTGCGAATTCCTTGGACTGCCAGAGTAACTAACGACGACTGCCTGAAACAGGCTAACGAAACTAGAACATTATATACAACAATAAGACAGAGACAAACAGCTTTCCTCGGTCATGTGATGAGAAGAGAGGCATTGGAGAACATCGTAACAACTGGAAAGATCGAGGGGAAGAGAGGCAGAGGTAGACCAAGAGAAGTGATGCTGGATGGATTGAGACGGTGGCATGGAGGAATATCAGCAGCAGAGTTGATCCAGAAAACCAAAGACCGAGATCTATGGAGAGCCATGAACGCCTACGCCAGCCGGCACGGCACTTGATGATGATGAAAGATACAAAAATTTGCGTAGACAAACCAGTGAGCTCACAAGAAGAAAAATTAAAAAAAATATATATTTATACATACATACATCTTATACATAAATAAATGTTATTCAAACAAAAGAAGATGGGTAGTTACGAAGACTTCATCACAAATAATATTCATAGGTTATAATATAAACAGTATACGCTATGCAGATGACACGGTATTGGTGGCGGATAATGCAAAAGACCTATAGCAATTGTTGGACTGTAATAACAGAGAGTGCAAAGAAATGATCTCCTTGAATATCAAGAAAACAGTAACAATGGTGATATTTAAAAAAAAAATGGTGACACCACAATGTGACATAGAAATAGAAGGGAAAATTCTTAACCAAGTGCATAATTTTAAATACCTAGGGCCATTTATAACATCAGATGGAAGATGTGCAACAGAGATTAAGAGCAGAATAGGGCAAGCGAAAGCCGCATTACAGAAA
The DNA here is from genome assembly GCA_963921405.1 of Cepaea hortensis. NCBI lineage: Eukaryota > Metazoa > Mollusca > Gastropoda > Stylommatophora > Helicidae > Cepaea > Cepaea hortensis. Next base: position 498,703,612 of record OY992876.1, on the reverse strand, counting down.
ATGAAGAGTATCTTATGCAATAAGTCGCTACCTGACATTTGTCAGGTCTTAGTCAGATATGACTGAGCTACCGTATAACAGTAGACGGTACTACCTGGTTTCTGTTAGCGCCGAACGTTGGGCGGCGCTTACCAAACCCGACACCCCACATTGTGCCAACGGCTTCGGGCGGAAGAGCGCAATTGGGAGGGTACAAGCCTTACCCTGGTGCGAGGAAATGCAAGCTAAAGACAAAATTGTCATGGCAGGGCAGACCAGGCCCTAAGCCTTGGTTGGCGACTGGTCTAGGATCGAAGCTCCGACAGGCGGACAGTTAGAGCATTGCTTTGCTGATCCGGCAGCTTCTGCAGCTTGTCTTGTTCCAGATGTAGGAGTGTTACCTTTCCTCTGGAGTGAACTAGGCAGGCCGAGAGAGGGATCATGCTGCATGGGCAACACATGATCTCTATATTTTAGCCCAGGCTTTGTGCTATGGAGAGGCAATAAAAATCCGGCCATTGGCACCAGCTGGACTTCATCATCACACGGAGACAACATCTGAACCATATATCATTGACTCGTAGTTACCACAGTGCTGACTGTGATACGGATCATTCTTTGGTTGTTGCAAGGGTTAGACTGAGACCAAAGAGAATCTACACAGCTAAACACAAATCTAGCCCCAGGATTAATATTATTAACACTCATGATCCTGAAAAGTGCTTTCAGTTTCAACAGCAACTTGAAGACGCTTTCACTGATACACCAGAAAATTGTACAGTAAATGAAAAGTGGGGTCAAATTAAGGAAACTCTTTATAAAACTGCCGTAGGGGTTTACGGCACTGTGGATCATAAGAGGCAGGACTGGTTTGCGGCCAACAGCGAGACTCTGCAGCCCTTGATTGATAAGAAGAAGAAAGCTCTCTTAAGAAACAAGGAAAGACCAACGCGTAACACTCTGAGTGAGCTAAGGCAAGCTAGGAAGGATGTGCAAAAGGCTGCCAGGCAGTGTGCAAATGATTATTGGATCAAGTTATGTGAGTCCATTCAAATCGCAAGTGATAAGGGAGACATAAGAAGCATGTATGAAGGAATAAAGAAAGCCTGTGGTCCAGTGATCAAAAGAAGTGCACCATTGAAAACCTTGACTGGAGAAATCATCACTGACAAGAAACGGCAGATGGACAGATGGGTAGAGCACTATTTGGAGCTTTACTCAAGTGAGACCAAACTAGCGGATGATGCTCTCAACGCCATAGAGGCTCTACCAACTCTTGACCACCTGGACACACTTCCCACCATAACAGAAGTTAAGTGTGCTATAAATGAACTTGCATCTGGCAAGGCTCCAGGTAAGGATGGGATTCCAATAGAGGTTATCAGGAGTGGGCAAGACACACTCACTATACAGATCCACCAGCTAATAGAGCTATGCTGGCGTGAAGGACAAGTCCCACAGGATTTCAAAGATTCAAGCATCATAACACTGTACAAGAACAAGGGCGATCGGAGCGACTGCAACAACTATATGGGTATCTCACTTCTGTGTATTGTTGGAAAAGTATTTGCCAGAATTGTTCTGCGCAGACTTCAAGTCCTAGGAGATCAAGTCTACCCCGAATCACAGTGTGGCTTTCGACAGAACCGGTCGACCACTGATATGATATTCTCATTGCGACAAATGCAAGAAAAATGCCGTGAACAGAATCAACCACTGTTTATTGCCTTCATCGACCTCACAAAGGCATTTGATTTGGTCAGTCGTGAGGGTCTGTTCAAGGCACTAAAGAAGATTGGCTGCCCACCAACTCTTCTGTCCATTGTGGAATCGTTCCACACAGGCATGAAGGGTATAATCAAGTTTGATGGTGCAACTTCTGAAGAATTTGAAATCAAGAGTGGAGTTAAGCAAGGTTGTGTACTAGCTCCCACCCTCTTTGGAATATACTTTTCACTTCTACTGAAATATGCATTTCGTGATCAGGATGGTGGTATATACATTCACTCACGCTCAGATGGCGGCCTCTACAATGCTCAGAGATTGAAGGCTAAGACCAAAATTAGGAGGGTACTGATCAGAGAGTTGCTTTTTGCAGATGATGCTGCAGTTACGACCCACTCTGAGGAAGAATTGCAATGTCTACTATCTGCATTCTCCAATGCTTGTTCTGGATTTGGTTTAACAATTAGCAAAAAGAAGACACAGATTATGTCACAAGGTGCACATGGGGTACCATCAATCTTTATTGACGACGCCGAACTAGAGATAGTAGACCATTTTACATATCTAGGATCAGCGGTAAATAGCAAATTATCCCTAGATCAGGAAATCAACATCCGGATTGGTAAGGCAGCAACAACAATGAACAGGTTAAGAAAAAGAGTCTGGGAGAACAGGAAGCTTACTGCCAAAACAAAAGTCCTTGTCTATCAAGCCTGTGTCCTTAGTACTCTTCTCTATGTCAGTGAAACCTGGACAACTTACTCACACCAAGAGAACAATTTAAACAGCTTTCATATGCGGTGTCTGCGAAGAATTCTTGGTATTAAGTGGCAAGACAAAATCACAAATACTGAAGTATTGGAAAGATCGGGTTGTGTGACAGTTTATTCCATGCTCAGTCTTCGTAGACTTAGATGGATAGGACATCTTAGGAGGATGGATGATGGTAGAATACCAAAGGATATCTTTTTTGGTGAATTACAGATGGGTAAGAGATCTCAGGGTCGGCCTCTACTACGATACAAAGATGTGTGTAAGCGGGACATGATTGATACAGGCATTGATAATGCACATTGGGAGCAAGTCGCCGCTGAACGTGTTGCATGGAGGGCAAATATCAGAAATGGAATAAAGTCAAAGGAGAAAATTATTGCAGAAAAGTCACACACCAAGCGTTTGAGACGTAAGATGGTGCATGATGGTGGAAATGACCACGTGTTCAGATGCATCCACTGGGAACGGACATTTACAGCGCAAATTGGCCTTATCAGTCACACTCGTTACCGCCATAGTTAAAAGTTATTATGCCTTTTTAAAGCACAAACTATCGTCTGTCAAGACGGCAAGGTGCCAATGGAAGTCGCTATCATTGAATGTAAAATAAGAATGTGTTGAAATGAAATATAGAAATAGTTTTGCTGTATGAAATGAATCTTAGAATGTAAATGGAGAAATTAGGAAGAAATTAGCAGCAACATAGATGTAGTTCCTGAGACGAATGTTGTGAATTCCTTGGACTGCCAGAGTAACTAACAGTGATTGTCTGAAAGAGGCTAATAAAACTATAACATTATATACAACATTAAGAAAGAGACAAACAGTTTTCTTTAAACCATACTCAATGACTAAACCCTAAACCATTCTCAATGACTGAAATCATTAATTGCTGAAAGAGCATATAAAGCATCCTCTCATCTACCCAAGTTGCTGCCATCACCCTCATTGCATTAAGTCCCTTTCCAGCTGTCAGCTAGTGACTATTTTTGACACTGGACAAGCAACCAATTTGTCAGAATTCACGGGCGCTGCCGCCAATTCGGTCAGTTGACTAATTAGATTAAAGACGTGCCGTCAAATATGTCAGTAGTCACTAATTGTCACACCGGTGATTATTCCTGTGTGCAGGTTCAGAATCCCTATACTCCAGATCTCAGAGTTATAAACTGGGGACAATTGCGTTTTATAAGCCGGTCATAGACTAAGTCACTGGATACCCAAGAGTCCAGATGAGAATGGCTCGTGACTAGTTATAAGTAGCTGGTCTTGGTATTCCTACGGAAAGGGAAGGAGAAGGTTAAATGCCTAGGTGTCAAGGTCCTATAGGGGACATAATAAAGGACAGATGTTAGAGATAGGGACATGGGGTGAGTAAGGGGGAATGAGAAGAAGCTAGATGCTGAAAGACCGGACTGTACCCGTGAAGGACAGGTCATTATGAAGTGAACGACGCAGTACACCTGGTCTCAACCCGGCGTATGCGAGACATCTGACTTCCCACGGGTTGCACGAGGGGCAAGTACCTCGTGACCACCGGGCAGTCGAAGGGAAGCCAGACGGGCTTTGGACACGACTGAGAGAGGATGCGTGTGTCTGAGAGTGTGGCAGGATAGACTCTACTTAGTACTTCAGAGCTATTGAATAGCTGAGCCGTGTGACTTGTGTTTGTGTGTTGGGCTGTGAGACGCGAGTGTAGTAATTGGTATCGTAATATTGCATTGCCACATTATTGCTGTATATTGACTAGTGCGAGAATTAACGCTGTTAGCGAGTGATGAGACAGTATTATGTAATTATATTCGAGAATAATAAATCATATGTTATTGACGCCTGAATTTATGTTTCATCTATGCTTGTACTATTTACCTGTCTTGAACCCTTCACTTTCAAATACCGCTAGACGCTGACACCAGGTTTACCTCTATTACTTTGCGACTAGGCAGGGCAGGTTTTTCTCTCTGACAATATCCCCTCCTACCCATCCATCATGTGCCATGCTGGTAAGCTTGGGTGGTCTTGATTTGCCCTCGATCACCAGAGTCGTAGATTAGCTCCGTGTTCCTGTCTTGACCATGCCGCGTGGTCAAGCCATCCAGGTATTTACTTCTCTGTCTTCCTCTTGTTCTCTTCCCCTCGATCTTGCCAGTTGTCACCGAGTTCTCTATTTTATTTCTTCTCATAACATGTCCAAACCATTTTGATTGTCTAAGTCTAATGTCTATAAAGAATTTACATTTTTCAGATGTTTCTTGTAGTACTTGGTCATTGGTTTTTCTGTCTGTTCATTGTATTCTTTGCATTCTCCTCAGAAATCACATTTCCAACATTGCTTAATTAAATACCCCAAATGGCTCGTGAATACATAACCTATGCAGCAAAATTCCAACTCCTGAACTTCACGTGGCGGAAATGTTTCTACTAACAGGAGAAGGAGCGACGACAAGTTTCTGGCGCCGGAAAATAACCAGTGTGCTCTGGATGTGTATACACATACATGCATGTGCAGACACGTGTGTGCGTGTGTACACATCTAAACTCGAGTGAGACCACAGTCTGCTCTAGCAAAGGAAAGGTGCTGAAGACGGAGGCAACCAGCCAGGAGGCGCACCACAGAAATCAGGATGCCACGCAATTACGCAAAATGGAATATGTCGACTACTGCTAAATGTTATGGTGCTCGCCCTGATTTGGACCCCCAGGCAAGTGCAGTGCCGGGCCCTATGTCTAGAAAGGGTCCAACCCCAACTACTGGAGGTCCTTCTCAGATGTCATGTGGAGCCAGGGGACATGATAATAGAACGGTTGGCCATACTAAACAAAGACTTAAAATAATGCACTGGAATGCGGAGGGAGTCAGCAACAAGAAAAAAAAATAGAATTAGAAAACATCCTGGGCCAAGAAAAGGTAAGCATATGTTGCTTGCAAGAAACTCACCTCAACGAAAATATAGCCTTCAACATTAGAGGCTACCAGTGTTACCGATCTGACCCAAAGGACAGGCGAAAAGGTGGGATACTTATCCTTGTAAAAAATAACATCACTGCTTCGCAAATCGAAGTCTACATGGAAGGGGCTGAGTATCAGACACTTAAACTTAAGACAGGCTATACAGACCTACATCTGATCAATTACTACTGTCCAGGTGACCGCCCACAGGCACTGGACACACTACCATTAACAGAAAAAAATTATTGTGTGTGGCGATTTCAACAGCCACTCGCAGAGTTGGGGCTATGATCACATGGACCAGAGAGGAGAGAGACTGGAAGACTGGCAGGATGAGCATAGATTCATCTTGGTTAACAAGCCGTCCGACCCACATACTTTCTACTCGAGATAATGGCGCACTACAACTACACCTGACCTGGCTTTTCATTCACCAGACCTGGAGTGGAACATTACACGAATAGTTGGGAAACAACTTGGTGGCAGTGACCATCGGCCAATCTTTCTAACTGTAGAAAATGAGCTTGTATGTGAAAGCAGCACCCTCTCGAGGTGGAACTACAAGAAAGCAGACTGGGCAATGCACAAGAATCGCACCAGCATACTGGTTAGAAACCTGAACACTGAGAAAGACATAAATAAAGTAGTTGAAGAGTTTGGGAAATGCATACTACAGGCAGCACAAGAAACAGTACCAATAGGAGCCCGTAAACAATATAAACCCTACTGGAGTAGTGAACTGGAACAGTTGCATAATGATGTGGAAGTGTGTAGAAAGCAAGCAGAGGCCACACCCAGCCAAGAACACCACAATAAATTCCAGCACGGAAAAGCCAAATTTCAAAGGGCCATGCTGCAGGCTAGACGGAAAAGCTGGCAGGAAACAAAAAGAGTCTCTGAACTTTGAAAGAGACACAAGGAAATTGTGGAAGCTAATAAAATAACTTAATGATGAGGGCACAGGGAGAAACTCAAAAATTGCACACATAAAGATGGAAACATCTGAACAAGAAAGCAAGCAGTTGACCATTTTGCGGACTCATTCGCACAAGATAACAATATCAAAATTAGTCCAGAGAAATAACAAGAGATTATAGAGAAACGGCAACATAAGGACAGAAGGAAATAGTACATGAGGTTCTGGAGGCACCCATCACAATCAGCGAACTGGAGCTAGCCATATCAAAACTGAAAATGAGAAATCATCAGGACTGATGGTATCTCCAATGAAATGATCAGGAACCTAGGAACAGAGGCCAAAGCAAAGCTGTTGTAGATCTTCAGTAACAGCTGGACCTTAGGCAGTGTTCCACAAGCCTGGAGAGAAGCAATCATGATAAATCAATCAGTCAATCATGATACCCCTCCTAAAATCAGGGAAAGATAGTTCCATTGCCTCTAGCTACAGACCAATTAGCCTCACCAGCTGTCTCTGCAAAACACTGGAGTGCATCATCAATCGCAGACTGCAGTCGTACATTGAAAGTAAAAACATCCTTGTGCCACAGCAGGCTGGCTTTAGGCAGTGCTACTCTACGGAAGATCAGACAACCTACCTCTCTCAAGAAATTGAGGATGCATTCCAGGAGAAGAAGCTGGTGCTTGCGGCTTGGATAGAATTGAAGAAAGCCTTTGACAAAGTCTGGAAAAAAGGTCTGATGAATAAACTGAGAAACTGCAAAATCAATGGAAGAATGTACAAATGGGTGAAAGCATACTTGCACAACAGAAGAGCCCGAGTACAGATAGACGGACTAAAGAGCAAGAAATTACTACTGCGTCACGGTGTTCCCCAGGGGAACTTGTCTTGTCCCCTACACTTTTTCTAATCTTCATCAATGATCTCGTTGCTAATCTACCGCATGGAATTAAAGCGGCAATGTTCGCCGATGCCCTGGTTTTATTGTGCACAAATGAACATGCATCAGTGGCCACCAGATTGCTACAAAGAGCTGTAGATACATTTGTTGCATGGGCAAATAGATGGTGTGTCAGCATAAACACTGACAAGTGCAGCACCACCCTATTTACCCTCCCTCCAAAACAAATGGCAGGGACCATCCAGATAAATGGAACACCCCTAAGAGAAGATAAAGAACTAACATTCCTTGGAGTAACATTTGATGGCAAGCTGACATGGAGAAAGCACATCAACAAAGCAATAGCAAAAGCCAGAAGGAAAATAGCCATCCTGAGAAAGCTTCTTCTTCTCTCGTTCGCTTGAAATATGTCTATAACTGTATTGCTGTCTCTTGTATGAATTGAACTGTCTTTTTCAGTTCACACAGCGGTCCATAGAGTTTATCTACCACTGTCGTCTCTCTAGGCCAGAAGGTTTGCCTTGATATGTTATATTTTGGGCAGTAGTGTAGCAATGCCTAAAGCCAGCATGCTGTGGCACAAGGATGTTTTCACTTTCAATGTACCACTGTAGTTTTTGACTGATGACGCGTTCTTCTTCTTCTTCTTCTTCTTCTTCTTCTTCTTCTTCTTCTTCTTCTTCTTCTTCGCTCATCCGGAGTTTTTTTTTCCGGACGTGATTGCGTTGTGCCTGTTTACATCAGAGCTGCGTTCTTGCGCCGTTAGGCCGACACATCCGACTTCTGAGGGCATTTGTTGACCGGGTTAACCTTCCCGGGGGTTTCTTAGGACGTTTGACTCTCACTGTTGTGGTGTTATCCCCCATCCCAGCTGGCCCATATAGAACAGCCAAAGACATCCTGGTCAGCCCTCAAGGGAAGGCAGGGGCAGACCATGGGCATTCCCCGCCATCCAAGGAGGCATCCATACTTGCAGAGCCGACACACAGAGCTCTGGTACTGGGCTCACCCAAGGAATCGTCACATCCTGCACATGGCTGCTTAGCCTCACTTCCGTATATTGGGCCTTCCGTTAACCATAGGCTGTTCCTCCGGAAACCAGAAGAATGCAGTCTACAGATGACATCCACATCTATTCTATCTTTATGAAGACGATTTGTTAAGGAGACTTTCTTGTTATAAACTCCTTCGGCATTCCACTGCAGTATGTAAAGTGTCCGGGGTGTTTGGTCAATAGTTTTCTCCTACTCCTCTGTGCCTTGACTCCACAGCGCAGAGGAAGGTGACCACCAGTAGTCATGGGTGGACCCCCTCGAGGCAGAGGGCCCAACACTATCGCCGCCTGATGGGACTTCGCGGGATCATCACCATAACGATTAATTTTGATTTGTGACATCATGAATTAAGTTACGTTGCACTGCTTTGTAAAGCCTGTGGCTCAGTACATCCGATTTTGACGAGCATTTTTTCGGGGTGCTTTCCCTAGCCTTTAACTGTCCCCAGGCAGCAGGTTTGTGTGTCTCTCGTCTGGTCCCTCTCCCTTGACCTGTCCGACATTCGGCATTGCTCTTGGGGTCATTGGAACACGCAAGCCCCTCTACCTCGTCACGGTGAACACACGGCAGAGGCGTGACGCGTTCGAATGTTTTGCAGAGACAGCTGGTGAGGCTAACTGGTCTGTAGTTGGAGGCAATGGAACTGTCTTTCCAAGATTTTAGGAGGGATATCATAGCTAAAATACAGAGTATAAATAATCAATGGGAAATGTTAAGGGACTCCATTCATCAAACTAGCAAAGAAATATTACCGGAGAAAAGCCAAAAAGCTAAGAAAAAATGGATGAATGAAGAAATCTTAATTCTGATGGACAAAAGGAAACAGAATAAAAATGACAAACAAGTGTATGCTAAGATAAATAAAGAAATAAGAGATAAATGTGTGAAGGCAAAAGAAAGTTGGTTAAACGAGCAATGCAAACAAATTGAATTAAATTCCATTAAAGATCAAAAAAGCATACACAGACAAATAAGTGAGCTGACAGGAAGAAAAATAAGAATAAATACAGGGTGTTTGAAATCAAAAACAGGAAAGATATTATTGGAGGGAGGTGCTATATTGAAGAGGTGGAATTATATAATGGAGAAAGGGAAGAATTAACAGGAGAAAGTAACTTAGAAGGCCCACCTATTCTAAAAGAAGAAGTCGTTATGAAACATATAAAGAAAGGAAAAACAGCTGGGCCAGATGAAATCACAGTAGAAGAATTAGAAGTATTGGGAGAATTTGGGGTAGATATATTAACCAAAATGCTAAATGATATCTACAACAGTGGATATTTACCGAGCGATATGGTAAAATCTGTATTTATAGCAATACCAAAGAGACCAGGAGCAATTGAATGTGAAGATTTTTGTACAATGAACCTCATAAACCATGTCACTAAGCTTCTACTCAGAATTATAATGAGAAGAACAAGAAAGAAAATAAACGTGGAAATTAGTGAAGAACAGTACGGTTTTATGGAAGGAAAGGGTACAAACAATGCAATATATATATTACAAACACCAATAGAAAGGTCGCCGGTCTCTCTGGCTGTGGGGTTACAACACTTTCTCTCTGTAATCCCGTTTATCACGCAGAGTCTCGTAGCGGAGCGAGAGCTGAGGCGGTTCGACCCCCGCTCGTGACTTGCGGGATACTGAGCCGGCCGCTCAGAAAGCAATGGCAAACTACTGAGCGTAATCTTGCCAAGAGATCAACATACAGCTGAAAGATGCTGGTGTTGACAGCTAGGTCCTGTAAAGGATATGCTAATAAAAAAAAATAATAGAAAAGTCAATAGAGAAACAGAAGGACATATATTTATGCTTCATAGATTATACTAAGGCATTTGATAAAGTAAAACATGATGAGCTGATTAAAATGTTGGAAGATATCAACATTGATGGGAAAGATTTAAGAATTATAAAGAATATATACTGGAACCAAGTAGCAGCAATTAAAATAGGAAATAAAGAGGGTAGTTAGGAACTGATAAAGCTAGGAATACGACAGGGGTGTGTCTTGTCACCCGATCTCTTCTCCCTGTATAGCAAACTAATAATGAGAGAGATCAAAGAGAAGCCAGGAATACTAATCGGAGGATATAAATTATAATATAAACAATATACGCTATGCAGATGACACAGTATTGGTGGCGGATAATGCAACAGACCTACAACAATTTTTGGACATTGTAGTATCAGAGCGTGCACAGAAAGGACTCTCCTTGAATATCAAGAAAACAGTAACAATAGTGATATCAAAGAAAATGGGGACACCAAAATGTGACATAGAAATAGAAGGGGAAATTCTCAACCAAGTGGATAATTTTAAATACCTAGGGCCATTTATAACATCAGATGGAAGATGTAAAACAGAGATTAAGAGCAGAATGGGATAGGCAAAAGTCGCATTTCAGAAAATGAAGAGTATCTTATGCAATAAGTCGCTATCAATGAATGTAAGAAAGAGAGTGCTGAAATGCTATGTAGAACCAGTTTTGCTGTATGGCAGTGAATCTTGGAACGTGAATAAACAAATTAGGAAGAACTTAGAAGCAACAGATATATGGCTTTTAAGACGAATGTTGCGAATTCCTTGGACTGCCAGAGTTTATGTTGTTTGTCCATCAAGAATGATGATGACCATTCATTTCATCCGGTGGGGTTGAAGGTGTGGAGCCGTGGGTTCTAAGATGGCTGATAAGGCCTATTTTGGCTCGAAATGTTCTTTGACAATGTGGGCAAAGAATGCTTGACGTCTCTGGAGGAGGATTTCCTGCAGTGGTTTTTCTGTCCTGCCTTTTCTTCACAGCTCTTGCAGTCCTGGCTGCCTCACATATGACTGCACCTTTGCGCAATGATGCACGCAACGAATTTCGGTCTCTGGCTGCAGCCTCCCAGGTGTCATGATGAATTCCAAAAGCATTCAGTGAAATTTTCAGTGTCTTTAAAACGTTTCCTCTGGCCACCTTGGGAGCGTTTACCACAACGCAGTTCGCTGTAAAAAATTCGTTTAGGGAGCCTGTGATCTGGCATGCGAGTCAAGTGACCAGCCCAGCGAATCTGATTCTTCATCAGTAGAGTGTGGATACTGGGCATGGATGCTCTTTCTAGGACTTCAGTGTCTGGAATCTTGTCTTGCCATTTAATCTTCAGTAGCTTCCTTAGGCAGACTGTGTGGAAGTGGTTTAATTTCCTAGCGTGTCGCTGATAAACAGTCCAGGTTTCACAAGCATATAGCAGTGTGGATAATACAGCTGCTTTGTAGACTTTTAGCTTTGTTTGCAGGCTTATTCCATTTCTGTCCCATACATTCTTGTACAGTCTGCCAAAGGCCGCGCTGGCTTTGGAGATTCTTGCATTCACTTCGTCATCGATTGTGGCAGCTTGTGACACGGTGCTGCCAAGATAGGTGAATTTGTCCACAACACTTAGTCTATGATTATTCACTTTGATCTTCGGCACAGTGTGATTATTCCCTGGAGCTGGCTGGTACATAACTACAGTCTTCTCCAAGTTGATATTGAGCCCAAAGTTGGCACAGCCATGTGAGAAAGCTGAAACATTATGTTGCATGTCCGCCTCTGAGTTGGCGTATAGAGCGCAATCATCAGCAAACAGGAGCTCTCTGACGGTGCCGCTGTTAATTTTGGTTTTAGCTTTCAGCCTTCTGAGATTGAATAACTTTCCATCCATACGGTAGTTGATGTCTATACCAATGTCGTCGTTCTCGAAGGCATTCATCAACATGGCTGAAAACATGAGGCTGAACAGTGTTGGTGCCAGGACACATCCTTGCTTCACTCCAATGGTGACAGGAAAGGGTTCAGACAGTTCACTATTTTCCTGTACTCTTGCCTGCATGCCTGTCGCGTAACGTATTCTACTAGGATGGAATTGGATCAAAGTAGATACTAAATAGACTTCTACGAATAGAGAATCTAACCACTGCTGAAGAAGCGATCAAATGGCTCGCAATTCTAGAAGAATGATTATCAAAGTCCCAGAATGGATCACTACTTCTAAACAGTGCCAGGCGGAAAGTTATGACGACTAACTGTACTAACACACGAAGACAGTATGTCAAGTTATTCCTGCTAACGTGCCTGGATGAATAATGAGCCCCCACTGCCTAATGTATTCTCACCCAACAGGAGATAAGACAGAATGATACGTATAGATGTAGTCCTTTCACTCGTCACACAATCTGATAATGCTAATTCTAATACTATAATGACAGACGCAGTTGTTAAAAGTACAAATATAACATAACGTTTAATCCTAAAGAACACTACGTGAGCCCCACTGGGAACTCACTGACACATAAGAGATACGCAGATCCCTGAAATTTCTATAAGATAAGGTTCAGCTAGAGGATATAATCATAGACTCTTAGCCGATAGCAGACAAATTTTGTGATTGCTGTGCAGTGGCAAACGGATGGGTAGCCACTCATCTGATAATCCTTAGCCTCCTGGATGGTAAACTGTCAGTGCTGACTGGATTGTGGTATGGACTCCACTCTCTGCTGCATCAAGTGAGTGGTTCGTAGCTCAATCACCGGTCGTGACTACGGCTACAGATGATCAGGGTGCAGGCTCTGTGAATGACAGTGAGAAGGAGTGAATAATCCTTCAAGACAGAATTGTAAATTCTTTTGGCCATGTCCTGCATGGCATGCTTGTCTCATAAATTTTCATAGCATGTATTATCTTAATTTACATATTTTGATTCCTTATCTGAAATCTACAACAGCACACTGATCTAATGGAAACAGCACAGAAATGATATCTTATTCTCTCTGCTGATATTTAGATCAAACATGTACAATCACAATGCTCTACGTCAAAGACCACATTCCAAATATATATTCTAAGTCATGATTACTCATGGAAACATGAACCACAATTCACATAATGACTTAACAGTACATATAGGATGACTTCAATGGAATGAAACTCAGACGCCACCACTCCGACGTCACATATACATTAACACTCCATTAAATCGATGAAACACCACACATCATTTTCCAAGTATGAAAACACACAAACTAACTCCACACGATGAATTAACATCACATATTGATGGATTCCATAGAATGAAATGAAATCACACACAACAACTATAACTTCACGATGTACACGAGTGAACCATTAAAATCAATGAAACACCCCAAGTTCACTTAAAGAGTTATGAGTTGTACTACTAGCAAGTCTTCCTTATATTAATTAAAACATAATTAATTATCTAGAAGATTTCTTAGCTAGTTTTAAGATTATTTTCACTATACACAAGAACAATATTAGGGTTGGAGAATTCCCCCAAGGTTTGAACTTTGTTAAGTGGGCCATCTTGGACCACATGGTAGTAATCTGACTATGGGCAAGATAGAGATTAATAAAGAATAATTAATGGTAACTTATTCACTCTCTGAACTAATTCCTTCAACTAATAAGTATATTATCTAGAGAAATACGCTAGTTCCGAAGTTTAAGCGCATAATTAAATTATCTTAACTCCAATCGTCTACTGACTAACTCAGGTGTCCTTCCGCAGGCAGATACCTAATTTCGAGAATCACGTAATGTAATTTATCCATGTTTTAATGCCACATGTGACGAGCTTTGCGTTTTACCCTTGTCGGCAAGCCACATGGCACACAAACATGGTCCTAATTCTAATATTAGTTAACTAACACTAGTTTTAATTAATGTTATCTATTATCGATCGGCATGGCCTTTAGATATTGCCGGCATTTTGACACACAGAAAAATATTTAACAAAATTATTATTAACTCACCCTGCAACTAGATTTTGACTGGCCTATCGGGAGTGGAGACTATCATTGGCTTTTCTATGTTTTAGAGTGTTGTTCGGCTTAACAAGAGCCAGCAATAAAATATGTTTAAACACAGACAGGTGTTCAATTTTAGCCAGTTGACGTGATAGCTCCCTCCAGCCGGCTGTCAGAAAATGGCAGACGTTAGGGTGCTACCGGAAGTTAACTTCTCATCCAGGAGAGTTCCCTTCCTGTGGCCAAATTATTTTTCACAGCCAAACCTGAATATAACATTCAGTCTGACTGGATTTCTTGGCTTGTAAACGAACTCTACCCTACATCTACTTCTAACTATAAGAAGAAATAGTATTTAACTCTCTCTATAGTTTTATGTATATAAATACACTAACCAAAGACGATTTTATCTAATCTTTGAAAATATAGATAAAAATAAAAATTAATACAGGATACATAGAGGGGTTTACTGAGGGCTATCTCCATCTAGTAACAAAACGATCTGAGAGGTGGGCCAACCTGTCACAAATGCCCATCGTTCAAAAAAAGTTGGAGAAGCAACTTTTTCTCCAGCCCGAACTCTCATATAGTTTTGTCAGCCCTTACTCTGACATTTATGGGTCATTTGGACAGGTCCCCCTCTTCATCAATAGCACAATGTCTATTCACAATTCTCAGACTCTTCGTTTCTAAGACACCTTCTAATAAACCTCCTCGCTTGATGTCGCTTCCAAGGAAATCTTCTCTGGAAACTTTGCTTTCGTTGGTCGGGGTGTCCTTCGTCTGTCACTGATAAAGGTCCTACAATTCCAACATCTCTCCTTCGACCCAATTGGTCTTGATCCCTATACTTCATGCGCGTCGTCCTTACTTTCCCTTTAGACGTCTCTAAGTTGGGATCGTGTTCAGCCGCGTCATCTTCCTCACATCTGTCGGGGTTGTCTTCCCATCTGGATTGATCCCCTTTGGATCCATTATTAACCACAGCCAGAGTCATAATATGAACTGGTGGGTTCGTGTTGTTCTCAAAATGTCTTTTGAGTAAATTCACGTGGAAGACTGTAGTTTTCCCGCGAATAGAAACAGAGTACTTGTTGCTGGACACCTTCTCTTTAATGATGAATGGTCCTTGCCAAGCAATTTCTAACTTATTATCCCCTTTGGTTAATAAGACTAGCACTTTATCTCCTACCTCTAGAGACTGGTTTCTAATAGGTTTATTATAGAAGGAAGCCTGTTTCTTTCTGGCACAACGGAGAGTGGAGTTAGCTAATTTCCATCCCGTGTGCAGTTTCTGTTTCAGTTCCTCTACATACTGTGAAGACTTGACGACACTCTCATCTGTTCCTTCATCAGTCCAGGTTCTCAAAAGAGCCTCAAGCGGTCCTTTAATTGGTCGTCCGAACAATAGTGTAGCAGGTGGAAGACCGGTGGCGACATGTGGTACTTCTTGATAGGCAAACATTGCTGCTGATAAGTACGTGTCCCAACTATCTGGTTTCTCCTGGACTAACTTGTTCACGATCGATTTGAGAGTCCTTGTATATTTGACCACAAGTCGCTTATTCTCTGTGAGACTAAAACCTGTGTTGACATGGTGCATCCTGAAGATGTCAGAGATTGCTCCCCTTAACTTCTCGTTTAATGATGAACCACTATCACATACAATAAGAATAGGGAATCCTACTCTAGTGAATATTTCTAGGAGAGCCTCTGCTACCCTAGTTGCATTGATGGAGGGCAGTACAGTAGCTTCAGCCCACATTGTACCTGTATCTACTACAGTTAAAATATAAGTATTTTTCTTCTTAGAAGTGGGCAGTGGACCAATAATGTCTATAGCTACTCGCTCAAAAGGAATGTTCAAAACTAACCCTTCCCCTATGGAAACAGGAGTAGACCACTGCTTGGGGGAGCCATGTTGACACTCCGGACAAGACTGGACGTATCTTCGTATGTCAGCAGTCATTCCCGGCCAAAAATAATGACAAGAAATACGCTGGGTAGTAACTCCTACAGTCATATGTCCACTGAAGGATATGGTATGTCCCATATGCAATATCTGATTACGATATTGTTTCGGCACGACAAGTTGCCCGTGTTCGGTACCCATAGTTCCTGCCCTATGGTACAACAACTTGTCCTTTAAATAGAAATTTCCAGCTGCTGGAGGATTTCTACCGTTTGGCAGTTTGCCAAAACAAGATGCTAAAGTCGGACATTCATTTTGTGCAGCCCTAATCTCCCGAGGTAGAGGGTTGATTGAGAGTATAGGTTCATGTGACTGTGCAACCTGACTCCGGGTCTCCACTGCTGCCATTATCATTGGTGATGAGGGTTCTCCTAAATATACATACTTACGACCAAGCATGAAAGGATATACCGGATCATCGATCACTGCAGCTGAAATGAGTCCAGTGACATACTTAGACGTCACATGTACTTTGGCTATCTTAGCTATTATAGTTGGAGAGCTCCTGGTAGCCCCTTTAACTACAACTGTTTGCCTTGTTAACTGTGATGGTTTCACTAACTGCTTAGCTATTATTGCATCACACTGGAGTCCACTGTCATAGAGACATAGTACTGGACTACCGTTAACCAGAATAGTTTCAACTGTGGGTGGCCTAGTTCCATTACTTGAACATATGTTCTGTTGGGTACTTGCCCCCGTAATCATACACGCAGCATACTGGGTAGGGGGATTATTTCTGCACACGCTCGTGTGGTGATCATTACTTTTGCAGTTCTTGCAGTAAGGTTTACCCCATCCACTATTGGTTGCTGGTGCTTTTTGTTGTGAACCAGGATTTTGGTGCGGACCCCCAGTGTGCCCTCTGGTGTCCTTACCGTAAGAGTTGTTCTGCTGGAAACCCTTATTCTGTGTTGCAGGAGTATTTTGAGCAGTAGAAGAATTACAAGATTTAGTGGCAGCTACTTCGCCATGGGCAGTTAAATATCGTTCGGCTAGTGAGATAACCTCCTCTAGCCGAGCACCACCATTCTCTGCAATAAAGGTTTGTAGCTGTTTTAGAAGAACATCTTTAAATTGCTCAACAAGTATTAGTTCCGCCAGCCCGTCATAAGTAGCATCCAAATCGCTCAGTTCTACCCACTTGTTAAAATAAGTGTGTAACCGTGAGGCGAACTGAGGAAATGATTCTCCTTGTGACAGTTTGGCTGTATGGAACTTCAACCTGTAGGCACTGGAAGTTAACTGATAGCGTTTCAAGAGAGCATTTTTGAGTGTAACAAAGTCCTTCTCAAGACCTGGAGGGAGCTTTGCAAACACGTCATACGCTGGACCGCGAAGTGCTTGGGAGAGTTTAATATTAAATTTATCCTTAGGCAGATTGTAGGCTTCACACATTAACACAAATTTGTCAAGATATTCATCCATCTGATCCTCCTTTGGGTCGAAGTGGGCCAGTGGAAAACTCATTGCTCCTGGAGTAATATGTTGTCCTGAGGAAATGTCTTGACTGTCAGTTGGAGAGCTGGCACTGCTAAATCTGGAGGCATCAGGATTTTGTAGTTCTAATCTCCTCAGTTCTAACTCGTGCTGTCTTAACTGCTCAGCTAATTTCAAGTCCTTGTCCAGTTCTGCTTGCTTCAACTGGTTGTCCAATTCAGCTTGTTTCAACTGGTTGTCCAATTCAGCTTGTCGCATCTTCTCTCTGGATTCAATTTCCGCCATCTGGATTTGTAATTTAATTCTTTCCTCTCGTTCTTCCTTCTCTCTCTCCTTGATGATGTCCCTTTATTCTCGGCGCCACTCTCTTCCTTCTTCTATTACATATTTGTTCAACTCTACACCCTCATAACCTAACAATGTTCCTTGTTCTCGCAGTTCCTCCTTAGTAGGTGGCTTTTCAGAAGACATGTTAGTTATGTAATAAGATATCTGTTGATACACCTGAATAACTCACTCATTTAATCAAGAATGTGTTTGTCGCAAAGATTCACAAATATCTTCAATGACAAGCATACAAAATGTTACACATTGACACAACACTTACCCGTTTGCCAGCAATTCACCTTTGCCCTAACTTATGTTAACTTATATCTATTCTTATGTTAATCCTATGTTATAAGTATATATATATATATCTATATTAACTAGTATGATTAGTAGCTATCTCTTTTGAGTGACTGCAAGTTAGAAATATCTATGAAGTTGGATACTCGACTGAACACAACAATCTATAGGATTGTCATGCCCGGACCGAGCCACCAATGTCGCGTAACGTATTCTACTAGGATGGAATTGGATCAAAGTAGATACTAAATAGACTTCTACGAATAGAGAATCTAACCACTGCTGAAGAAGCGATCAAATGGCTCGCAATTCTAGAAGAATGATTATCAAAGTCCCAGAATGGATCACTACTTCTAAACAGTGCCAGGCGGAAAGTTATGACGACTAACTGTACTAACACACGAAGACAGTATGTCAAGTTATTCCTGCTAACGTGCCTGGATGAATAATGAGCCCCCACTGCCTAATGTATTCTCACCCAACAGGAGATAAGACAGAATGATACGTATAGATGTAGTCCTTTCACTCGTCACACAATCTGATGATACTAATTCTAATACTATAATGACAGACGCAGTTGTTAAAAGTACAAATATAACATAACGTTTAATCCTAAAGAACACTACGTGAGCCCCACTGGGAACTCACTGACACATAAGAGATACGCAGATCCCTGAAATTTCTATAAGATAAGGTTCAACTAGAGGATATAATCATAGACTCTTAGCCGATAGCAGACAAATTTTGTGATTGCTGTGCAGTGGCAAACGGATGGGTAGCCACTCATCTGATAATCCTTAGCCTCCTGGATGGTAAACTGTCAGTGCTGACTGGATTGTGGTATGGACTCCACTCTCTGCTGCATCAAGTGAGTGGTTCGTAGCTCAATCACCGGTCGTGACTACGGCTACAGATGATCAGGGTGCAGGCTCTGTGAATGACAGTGAGAAGGAGTGAATAATCCTTCAAGACAGAATTGTAAATTCTTTTGGCCATGTCCTGGATGGCATGCTTGTCTCATAAATTTTCATAGCATGTATTATCTTAATTTACATATTTTGATTCCTTATCTGAAATCTACAACAGCACACTGATCTAATGGAAACAGCACAGAAATGATATCTTATTCTCTCTGCTGATATTTAGATCAAACATGTACAATCACAATGCTCTACGTCAAAGACCACATTCCAAATATATATTCTAAGTCATGATTACTCATGGAAACATGAACCACAATTCACATAATGACTTAACAGTACATATAGGATGACTTCAATGGAATGAAACTCAGACGCCACCACTCCGACGTCACATATACATTAACACTCCATTAAATCGATGAAACACCACACATCATTTTCCAAGTATGAAAACACACAAACTAACTCCACACAATGAATTAACATCACATATTGATGGATTCCATAGAATGAAATGAAATCACACACAACAACTATAACTTCACGATGTACACGAGTGAACCATTAAAATCAATGAAACACCCCAAGTTCACTTAAAGAGTTATGAGTTGTACTACTAGCAAGTCTTCCTTATATTAATTAAAACATAATTAATTATCTAGAAGATTTCTTAGCTAGTTTTAAGATTATTTTCACTATACACAAGAACAATATTAGGGTTGGAGAATTCCCCCAAGGTTTGAACTTTGTTAAGTGGGCCATCTTGGACCACATGGTAGTAATCTGACTATGGGCAAGATAGAGATTAATAAAGAATAATTAATGGTAACTTATTCACTCTCTGAACTAATTCCTTCAACTAATAAGTATATTATCTAGAGAAATACGCTAGTTCCGAAGTTTAAGCGCATAATTAAATTATCTTAACTCCAATCGTCTGCTGACTAACTCAGGTGTCCTTCCGCAGGCAGATACCTAATTTCGAGAATCACGTAATGTAATTTATCCATGTTTTTAATGCCACATGTGACGAGCTTTGCGTTTTACCCTTGTCGGCAAGCCACATGGCACACAAACATGGTCCTAATTCTAATATTAGTTAACTAACACTAGTTTTAATTAATGTTATCTATTATCAATCGGCATGGCCTTTAGATATTGCCGGCATTTTGACACACAGAAAAATATTTAACAAAATTATTATTAACTCACCCTGCAACTAGATTTTGACTGGCCTATCGGGAGTGGAGACTATCATTGGCTTTTCTATGTTTTAGAGTGTTGTTCGGCTTAACAAGAGCCAGCAATAAAATATGTTTAAACACAGACAGGTGTTCAATTTTAGCCAGTTGACGTGATAGCTCCCTCCAGCCGGCTGTCAGAAAATGGCAGACGTTAGGGTGCTACCGGAAGTTAACTTCTCATCCAGGAGAGTTCCCTTCCTGTGGCCAAATTATTTTTCACAGCCAAACCTGAATATAACATTCAGTCTGACTGGATTTCTTGGCTTGTAAACGAACTCTACCCTACATCTACTTCTAACTATAAGAAGAAATAGTATTTAACTCTCTCTATAGTTTTATGTATATAAATACACTAACCAAAGACGATTTTATCTAATCTTTGAAAATATAGATAAAAATAAAAATTAATACAGGATACATAGAGGGGTTTACTGAGGGCTATCTCCATCTAGTAACAAAACGATCTGAGAGGTGGGCCAACCTGTCACAAATGCCCATCGTTCAAAAAAAGTTGGAGAAGCAACTTTTTCTCCAGCCCGAACTCTCATATAGTTTTGTCAGCCCTTACTCTGACATTTATGGGTCATTTGGACAGGTCCCCCTCTTCATCAATAGCACAATGTCTATTCACAATTCTCAGACTCTTCGTTTCTAAGACACCTTCTAATAAACCTCCTCGCTTGATGTCGCTTCCAAGGAAATCTTCTCTGGAAACTTTGCTTTCGTTGGTCGGGGTGTCCTTCGTCTGTCACTGATAAAGGTCCTACAATTCCAACATCTCTCCTTCGACCCAATTGGTCTTGATCCCTATACTTCATGCGCGTCGTCCTTACTTTCCCTTTAGACGTCTCTAAGTTGGGATCGTGTTCAGCCGCGTCATCTTCCTCACATCTGTCGGGGTTGTCTTCCCATCTGGATTGATCCCCTTTGGATCCATTATTAACCACAGCCAGAGTCATAATATGAACTGGTGGGTTCGTGTTGTTCTCAAAATGTCTTTTGAGTAAATTCACGTGGAAGACTGTAGTTTTCCCGCGAATAGAAACAGAGTACTTGTTGCTGGACACCTTCTCTTTAATGATGAATGGTCCTTGCCAAGCAATTTCTAACTTATTATCCCCTTTGGTTAAATCATGTCAACAGTTCCACGTTCTTTTCTGAAGCCACATTGACTCTCAGGATAATGCGCAGCATTATTCTTGGATGTACAAGAGATACAGCATGCAGGGCGATGCGCTACCTTCTTGATTTTCCAACCATTGAAGAGAGAATGCAAGTTTGCAGGGCACGCGCCTACCTCAGAATTAACGCAAACACACAGCATCCACTGCATAGTGAAATTAGGAATGTGAAGGGCAGCAGGTTAAAAAGAGGACGGTCGTGGATGGGTCAAGCCGAGGACATTCTTCAACAGGTGTGTTCACTTGAGGACTTAGAACCTGGCGAGGAGTGGGTGCAAGTGCCAACAGACTTCTGCACATCCTTTTCAGTTTGCATCCAACTAGATAGAAAATGCAGACAAGAAAATCCGGCTGCTGTTGAGGCTGAAGTACAAGCGTTGATTTTCGAGAATTCGCTAGACAGTGACGCGGTCATCTACACAGATGGGTCGGTCATCCGACATGTGAGAAGCTCATGGGCCTTTACAGCTCGGGCCGGAGGGAGAATTGTGAAGGAGGACTCTGGTGCTTTCACTGAAACCACAAGTAGCCTGACCATGGAAGTCATGGCAGTAAGTAAAGCAATAACATGGCTCGAGACACAGACATTCACTAGGGCTTGTTTCCTTAGCGACTCAATGAACATGATCAAGAGGATAGAGGAGGGGTCGATCCGAAGAGAATGGTTGCTGCCTCTGAAGCGGTCTCGGCTGGCAAAGATTAGTTTCATCTTCGTGCCAGGGCATGCGGGAGTACAAGGAAATGAGCGGGCTGACAAGCTCGCAGGTGAGGCTACTGTTGAGGGCGGACGCGCCATGGACCAGGCTGACATTCTGAATGCTCTACGAGAAGGGAGACTTTTGCAAGAACCAAGTGATGACTGTGAATCTACAACAATGGCCAGACTGCGAGAGCAGCAAATTAAAAGAGGGGTGGCCAAACAAGAACACTACGCAGGAAGCCAAAGAAGATTGATAAACCAACACAGAACTGGCGTCGTTAGCCGCTACACGCTGCGGGATTTGCTGAGGAGGGGATCCGAGCACTTATGGACTGAATGGTCCGATGTGCAACGAGGATGATCTGTCGACTAACTAACTAACTGACTCTCAGGAAGAAGACCTTGATCGAGATGGGCTGTGAGGCGATTGAGAAGAATTCTGGCGAGTATCTTCCCTGCAATAGAAAGCAAGGAGATGCCTCGGTGGTTGTCACAGGATTGGCGGTTTCCTTTTCGTTTGTAAAGGTGGACTATTGACGCGTCCTTAAAATCTTGTGGCATGGTCTCGTTCATCTATATGTTTGTGAAGACTTGGTGAAGCTGCTCTGTTAGGACCGGCCCACCTGCCTTGTATATCTCTGCTGGGATGGAGTCAGGACCAGGTGCCTTGCCGCTGGAGAGTTGCTGGATAGCTTTGTTTACTTCCACTATGGTTGGCAGGTCATCAAGTGTCTCATTGGTGGGAACTTGATGAAGGCAGTTGATGGTTTCATCATCGAAGAAGGAAGTTGCATTTATGATTTTGCTGAAATGCTCTGCCCAGCGTTGAAGGATTTCTTTCTTATCGGTGACCAATGTTCCCCCATCTGCACTGAGGAGGGGAACTATGCCTGGTGATGAAGGACCATAGACCGCTTTCAGTGAGTCGTAGAAGTTTTTCATATCATATCTGTCAGCAAAGCCCTGAATTTCATCAGCTTTGCTGCTCAGCCAGGAGTCCCACATGTGCCGAAGTTTCTGCTGCACTACTCTCTGAATGTTCTTGAAAGCATCTTTTTTTGATGTTGACTTTGGGTCATTCAGATGTGCCTTGAGGAGAAGATGTTTCTCGGCCAGCAATTGGTTGATGTCTTCGGAATTTTCATCAAACCAGTCTTTATGCTTTCGGGGGGCTGGACCCAGGATTTCCATAGCAGTGTTGTAAATTATGTCCTTTAGGGCTCTCCATTCTGTTTCTGTATCCTGTTTAGCTTCAGCATTGGGCTTGAGGCGGTCTTCCAGCATATTTTCAAACGACTGCTGCATTTTCTTGCTGTTTAGGCTGGTGACATTTAGCTTTGTTTGCATTTTCGCCCCTTGAGGACGCCTTGTTGGCCTGATGTGGATGTTCATTTTCGAGACAATGAGACGATGGTCTGTCCAACATTCGGCACCACACATGGATTTTGTCACTCGAACGTCTTGTCTGTCACTCCTCCTGACGATGACATAGTCAATAAGGTGCCAGTGTTTCGAGCGAGGGTGCATCCACGATGTCCTATTTCTCATGGGGAGACGGAAAATTGTGTTCGTAATCAGGAGATCATGTTCGGCACATGTCTGAAGGAGGCGGAGTCCATTGCTGTTACAATTTCCGACTCCATGCTTTCCAATAATGCCACTCCAAGAGGTGGTGTCCGTGCCCACTCTGGCATTGAAATCCCCAATGAGTATAAGTTTGTCTCCTTTGGGAACAGATGTTAATACATTGTGAAGGTCCTCATAGAACTTGTTCTTGACATCATCTTCGTTGGTCATAGTTGGTGCGTAGACACTCACAATGGTTGCGTGCTTCCTTCCATTCAGCAGAGGCAACTTCATGGTCATGAGCCTGTCATTTATAGCCTTTGGAAATCCAGCTAATTTGCCAACCAGGGCCGACTTAATGGCAAATTCCACACCGGATTGTCGTCTTTCCTCGCTTTTCCTTCCACTCCAGAAAAATGTGTAGCCGGCACCTATTTCACAGATTTGGCCTTCTTCTGCAAGTCGTGTCTCGCTCAAGGCTGCAATGTCGATGTTGTACCTGCCCAGCTCTCTCCCAATCAGTGCTGTTCGTCTCTCTGGACCCGACGCGACGTCTCTGTCAAGTAGGGTGCGTACATTCCAAGTTCCAATTGTTAAGGGAATATGGTTTACTCTTTTAGCTTTGCTTGTTTTATATTTCTTTGTATGTCGACCGCAGTTAGGGTACTTGGCCTTGTGGCATGGTCGAGACAGAAACACGGAACTGATCCACGACTCTGTTGATCGAGTGAGATGGCAGAACATGACCGCCCACGCTTACCGGCATGGCACATGATGGATGGATGGATGGATATTTTAGTTTGTAGTGTTTAATATTGTTTTTATATCACTCAACGAGGCCCTCTTTGGGAATCTTCATGGCGAAGTAGTCAAGCCGTTTGACTCGGGCCCCGAAGGTTGTGGGTTCGATTCCGGTCCGCGTCCTTCTGTTCACGAGTTAACATTTTCGGAGACTCCTGTGGGTCGTCGTTAGAGCTACGGAGTTCGTGCGTTGTGCGACGCGTTCCGCAATGCGGAAAGAGATCAAGCCATATGTGATAAAACCCGGTGCAATGAAGTCGACTTTTAAGCATCTTTTAAGAGGCCCTCTAAGGGATACTTTTTACAATAAATAATTTGGGATCGTATTCGCAACACACACACACGCACGCACACAAAAATTAATAATTTCACATGACACGTTTATATAATAACTAGCTGACCCTGCCCGGCTTCGCCCAGACCCTGGTGGGGAGCATCTCATTTAATTCATATAAGTAGTCATATAAGTTCTCGTTCCCGTTACCGACTATCTGTCTGTCTGACTGTCTGTCTGGCTGTCTGTCTGACCCAGCCCGTCTTCGCCCAGACCCTGATGGGGAGCATGTCATTTAATTCATATAAGTAGTCATATAAGTTCCCGTTCCCGACTGTCTGTCTGTCTATCTATCTATCTGTCTGTCTGTCTGACCCAGTCCAGCCCATGGTGGAGAGCATCTCATTTAAATCATATAAGTAGTCATATAAGATCCCGTTCCCGACTATCTGTCTGACTGTCTGTCTGTCTTGGGTAAATGGAGGAGGGAGGAGGAAGAGGGAGGTGGAGGAGGGAGGAGGAGGGCGGAGACAGGAGGAGTAGGGAGGAATAGGAGGGAGGAGGAGGGATTAGGAGGAGGAGGAGGAGGAGGAGGGAGGAGAAGGAGGGAGGATGAGGGAGGAGGAGGGAGCAGGAGGAGGAGAGGGAGGAGGAGAAAGAGGGAGGAGGAGGAATGTGAAGGGAGGAGGAGGGAGGAGGAGGAGGGAGGAGGAGGAGGGAAGAGGAGGTAGAGGGAGGAGGAGGGAAGAGGGAGGAGGAGGAAGGAGGAGGAAGAGGGAGGAGGAGTGAGGAGGTAGAGGGAGGAGGAGGAGGGAGGAAAAGGGAGGAGGAGGGAGGAGAAGGAAGAAGGAGGAGGAGGGAGGAGGCAGAGGGAGAAGGAGGAAGGAGGAGGAGGGAGGAAGAGGGAGCAGGAAGAGGGAGGAGGAAGAGGGAGGAGGAGGAGGAAGAGGGAGGAGGAAGAGGAGGAAGAGGAGGAAGAGGGAGGAGGGGAAGAGGAAGAGGGTAGGAGGAGGAGGGGAGAGGAGGAGGAGGAGAAGGGAGGAGGAGGGAGGAGGTAGTAGGATGGAGAAGTAAGAGGGAGGAGGTAGGAGGAGGAGGAGGGACGAGGAGGCAGGAGGAAGAAGAGGGTAGGAGGAGGAAGAGGGGAGAGGAGGAGAAGAATGGAGAAGGAGGGAGGAGGAGAAGGAGGAGTGAGGAGGAGAAGGAGGAGGCAGAGGGAGAAGAAGG
Source organism: Cepaea hortensis (assembly GCA_963921405.1). Classification (NCBI taxonomy): domain Eukaryota; kingdom Metazoa; phylum Mollusca; class Gastropoda; order Stylommatophora; family Helicidae; genus Cepaea; species Cepaea hortensis. The sequence continues at coordinate 498,677,569 of OY992876.1, read as the reverse complement.
AAGGAGGAGGAGGAAGGAGGGAGAGGAAGGAGGGAGAATGAGGACTGGAGGAAGGAAAGGGAGGTGGAGGAGGAGGAGGTAGAGGGAGGAGGAGGAGGAGGAGGGAGAAGGGAGGAGGAGGGAGGAGAAGGAAAGAAGGAGGAGGAAGAGGGAGGAGGAGGATGGAAGAAGGAGGAGGAAGAGGGAGGAGGAGGTAGAGGGAGGAGGAGGGAAGAGGAGGAGGAGGAAGGAGGAGGAAGAGGGAGGAGGAGGGATGAGGAGGAGTGAGGAGTAGAGGGAGGAGGAGAAGGGAGGAAAAGGGGAGGAGGGAGGAGAAGGGAAGAAGGAGGAGGAGGGAGGAGTAGAGGAGGAGGAGGAGGAGGGAGGAGGAGGAGTGAGGAGGTAGAGGGAGGAGGAGGAGGGAGGAAAAGGGAGGAGGAGGGAGGGAGAAGGAAGAAGGAGGAGGAGGAGGGAGGAGGAGGATGGAAGAAGGAGGAGGAAGAGGAGGAGGAGGAGGAGGGAGGAGGGAGGAGGAGGAAGAGGGAAGAGGAGGGATGTGGAGGACGGAGGAGGAGGGAGGAGGTAGAGGGAGGAGTAGGAGAAAGGAAAAGGGAGGAGGAGAGAGGAGAGAAGTGAGGAGGTAGGAGGAGGAGGAAAGAGGGAGGAAGAGGAAGAGGAAGAGGGAGGAGGAGGAAAAGGGAGGAGGAGGATGGAAGAAGGAGGAGGTAGAGGGAGGAGGGGAAGAGGAAGAGGGTAGGAGGAGGAGGGGAGAGGAGGAGGAGGGATGTGGAGGAAGGAGGAGGAGGGAGAGGGGTAGAGGGAGGATGAGGAGGGAGGAAAAGGGAGGAGGAGGGAGGAAGAAGGAAGAAGGAGGAGGAGGGAGGAGGTAGAGGGAGGAGGAAGAAGAGTGAGGAGGAGGAGTGAGGAGGGAGGAGGAAGAGGGAGGAGGAGGATGGAGGAGGAAGAGGAGGGAGAGGGAGGAGGGGAAGAGGAAGAGGGTAGGAGGAGGAAGAGGGAGGAGGAAGAGGGAGAAGGGAGGAGGAGGGAGGAGGTAGTAGGATGATTGATTGCCATCCCAACAGGTTAATATGTTATCGCGGACCTCAGAGAGAAGTGTCTATGTAGAAGACCATTTCCTGGACGTACGTATTTTGGGAGGGGGAGGAGGGAGGAGGGAGGAGGAGGAAGAAGAAAAAAAAACTACGACAGTTGGCATCTCTGGAATGAAAGGAAGGCGTGTAGAAAATTTCATCTCAATCGGATGGGCCGTTCGCGAGCGCATAAAGGACATACGGACAGAGATACATAAATACATACAGAGATACATACGCACATCCTAATTTATATATAAGATAATTGATGAATTTTAATTGTTTCGGTATTACTTTACGCCGCTGAGAATTTATAAATTCCGATATCGTCAAGTGTTGGCAGCTACTAAACATGGCCGGGCCCGGGTCCGAATTTCGGACTGCATTCTCTTGTTAACTGACATTGCTGAATATGTCTATATCTGGGAGATTAGTTGATTGTAAGTAATAGTAATACTAATAGGTTACATTTTCTCTTATCGCGTGACGCCTGTTTGTAATAATGTATTAATAATTATGTGTCACGCCACCGCGTCTGGTCAGTGGTCTTTCCGATTCGGGTAGGTAGTTTGCTAATTAATGTTTTTCAAATTGGGTATTTATAGCAGGTTCCATCATGATTTTCAGATTGATTATTTACTAATTAGACCATCACAGATAGATTGGCATTGAAAAACTAAATCTAAAGACTAAAGGTACCTCAATGATGCCTGTATGTCAATTCTAAGCAGAGATATTCACATTTGAGTGTAGGTGTCTCGGGTTAAAATATTGATATGATTCCCTTAATTTTAGAGCTGGCACTCTTCCGAATTCCGGTCCCAAATAGTTCTGCAGTGAATAATTTTATATAACTAACCCTAATCACTTATTCACTGCAGAACTATTTGGGACCGGAATTTGGAAGAGTGCCTTAGAGCTCGTCAGTGTGGTCCATTATCTCCATGCTGCCAGTCCGTGCGAGATTGTCTCAAATGGGTCATAGACAGATATGAAAACTGACTTCAAATATATGTTTTGTCATGTTAAATTATATAAAAATAGTAAAACTATACAAATAAACCTATATATATATAAAAGACGATGTATGTATGTGTGTAGGGATGTATTTGATGCATTCGATAACGGTCCATCCGATTGAGATGAAATTTTCTACATATATTCTTTTCATTCCCGTGCAGCCAACTGTCATAGTTTGTTAGTGTACAATCAGCTATTTACTTACTAAAATTTAATATTTAAATATACATTATCATTTATATTTAGCGAGGGGACTTAACTTAAGAAAAGTTATTCCAAGGGGCATAACTTTTAATAGCATTGCTATATATTTTATATATACATTGTTGCATTGTTTTCAGAGATTTATAAACTCTTTGTCTACAGTTATTCATAGGCATATGAGTTATAATAAATAATGATATAATCTTTAAGGCATTTTCAAAGTTTTCATAAAAGTAATGCATCTATTTAACCCTTTACAGGGCAGACGCTTGTCCGTTTTGTAGCCCTGAACGGTCAAGATTTTTTCAGGTTCTGTAAAATTTCAGGTCGCGTTAGTAGAAACATCACAAATAAGGTGTTAGTCAACCGATTTTAGTTAAATAAACAACACAATGAAGGGAAAAGCACGCAGAATATGTTACTCGCGTGATTGTTGCCGGTAATCCATATATGAACACAAATATTTACGAAATACGGCATGTTGTTTGTGATTTTCCGTCACCTATACGGCAATTTACAAACACATTTTCAGAATCATAATCACTTTCTTTAAAGTCCGGCTCACGACTGCTAATGCGAAGTAACGCTTTGCACTGATATCTAGCTCCGATTAATAATCAACTTCGTGCCCTTTAATGTCATTTAAATTGAACAGAGCGAAATCTCGGCTATCACTTGAAGAATCGCCAAAATCCATTTTGAAAAACAGCGTAAAAATCCCAAAAACTATAAAAAAAAAGTCCGTTCAAATTCATAATAGCGCGTTTACAAATGACGGCCACGTTGTCAAGCTATCGGCGAAAGTGAAAGTAGCCGTTGGAAGTGTCGGAAAGCCGAGAGATCGCGTTTTTACAATGCATAATAGTATCAGCCGCAATCGGACGCTACGCTCGTTTTAAGCGATCGGTCGGTAATGGCCGCTATGCCCTGTAAAGGTTTAAATAGTGAAAATTATCTAACTCATCTTTTTATTTTTCTTCAACAGCACATTAATTTTTTTTAACATTCTCATATGTATGGCGCGTTAACACCCACGTTGGATATTTATGATGCCCATGTTAAACATTTCCTCAACGAGTTACTTTTCATGCATTTTAATGCTTATTGTTCTTTTGTTGTCAAAGAATTGCTTCATAAGAGATGTTGAATGAAAGAATGTATGAGAGGAAATAGAGAAGAAGGGCATAATGTAGGACGGGCCTGCGAAAGATTTTCGTTCGTTAAAAAAAAGTAATTTTTTGCGAGAGAAAGTTAGTTGCATATCGTTTGCAGTACTCTGCAGTCAACCCACCGCCCACCATTTATTGGCTGTTCGTGATATCTTGGTAAGTTTACTTTAGATAGATCTCTTCCAATCATATTTTCTACTATCAATCTATCTATTCTTCTATTCTATCTATATTTTTAATGGGAACGGGCCGAACATAGACAGACAGGCAGGCAGGCAGGCAGGCAGTTGGGAATGGGAGCTTATATGACTACTTATATGAATTAAATGAGATGCTCTCCACCAGGGGCTGGGCGAAGCCGGGTCAGACAGACAGACAGACAGACAGACAGACAGACAGATAGATAGATCCCCGCCAGGGGCTGGGCGAAGCCGGGCCGGGTCAGACAGACAGACAGACAGACAGACAGACAGACAGATAGATAGATCCCCGCCAGGGGCTGGGCGAAGCCGGGCCGGGTCAGCTAGTTATTAATAAACGTTAAACTTCTAATCTCTTTAACTTTAGTAGTTCAGATTGCACGTTTTTAGCCTTGTCTGATCAATAATTTCATTGGCTGCCATCTTGAATTTCCATTCACAAAGGTGAAACATGTCAGCAGAAATAATTTTTTTTTAGCCCCAAGATTGACCATTATCGATGAAACTTTCTACATATATGTAAAAATGGGTGAAAAATTTGAATATACATCTAACAATATTGTTCAATTAAGTACACAAGTTCTAAAAAAATAAAATTACTTATGTTTTGCCAAATAAATACATTTATTTAAAAGTCACAATAATTTCAAGCAATTGATATGCATAGAATGTTAGACTAACCTTTTCTGCAGAACCTAAGATGGCATTTGTTATTTATGATATTTGAATGAATGAATGACATCGAAAGCATGAATTGTTTTTACAAAGTCGTTTGTGGGTGACACAAAGGTTAATTCTGGGGTGTGTCAGCGTGTTGTATGTCTAGGTATCTGAGCTCGGGCTCACACAGGCAACAATAACTCCGTTAAATATAATATCTAACATTTATTGTATTTCAATATACAGTGCGTTGGCGCAGTGGGTTTAACAAGCCCGCACTGAGTTGCATATCACAGAGGTTTAACATCATCACACAGTTTAACATCATCAAACATTCTAAGCAAACTATCTAGCATATGTCTATGAACCCAAATACACATGGGTCTAAACTATTGAGTCCCTCTTCTCGTTCTATCGCTCTTTCTTCACGGGCAATGTTCTCTGCGTGCGTCTTCTGTGCCCATTCTGACAGTTTCTCTTCTTTATAACCTAATTTTATACCTTGTTCAATACATTTTTCTAAAGTAGACATCTTGTCTTTTACTTGTTGGTAATTTTACTGAAGTTAAATCCCTTAGAAAAATGTTGGGGAGTAGAAAATTTAGTTATCTCCCTTAATTATTACATGCGCAAATACAAATGCAAAGTTATGTTGGTTACAAGGTCATGAATATACATACAAATCAATGTAAAGCAAAATGATACATGGATGGATGGTGATAAGTACCGCTTAGGGTTGCAATGGGCATGATATGAAACTTATCTTATATTCCCAGAACTTGTGAATGTTGTCTTGTACTCTCGCCACTGTTGGATAGTTTACATAGGTTACACACCACACAATTCGCGGAACAATCTGCTCGTAGAATGAGAAAACATTAGTAACAGTCAAAAAATGTCACAGTCATGTCAAAATAGTTTATAGTATTAACATCATTGAGAGACTAGCTGCAGAGGGACTCATATTAATACTAGTTGATCACTAGATAGATGCAAATTTGTTAAATTTCTTCAAAAATCAATTTGATATGATTAATTTACTATTTTACTTGGCAATCAATAGCCGTCTATATGTAAAGCTTATGCCAAAACCGGAGCCTAGCCCCCAAAAAGCCTGTCAGCGTGTTGTATGTCTAGGTATCTGAGCTCGGGCTCACACAGGCAACAATAACTCCGTTAAATATAATATCTAACATTTATTGTATTTCAATATACAGTGCGTTGGCGCAGTGGGTTTAACAAGCCCGCACTGAGTTGCATATCACAGAGGTTTAACATCATCACACAGTTTAACATCATCAAACATTCTAAGCAAACTATCTAGCATATGTCTATGAACCCAAATACACATGGGTCTAAACTATTGAGTCCCTCTAAGGCAGGCCCTGTTGCCTCTTCGATGTCCCGTCTCTCTCTGCCGATCCACACGTGTCGCAATCCGACACGGGTGGTAACTCTGTTCGAGTTCCTCGTGGACCCCGCAATAGGCGGGCCACATCAGTGTCCACGGGACAGTGGACTCACTGACCAGTCCTTCGAGAAGGTTCTGGAATACTCTGGCCTTCGAGGGTCTTACTTCTTTCCCTTGGGCGGGAGTTGTAGCCCTTGGCTAATATCTATTAACTAATGTTAGTTTACCGGATAATGTGGATAATGTGAGGCTGTGACAGGGTGGCGCAGTATATTATTTCCGGTTTCATTTTGGGTCACGGCATTATCAAACCTGCTAGTATTTACTAATAAAACACCACAGATAGACGTGCCTTGAAAAACCAAATCCAACGGTATCTCAATGACACCTGTGTGTCAATTGTAAGCGTAGATATTCATATTTCAGTGTTGTGGTATTGAACAAAGAAATACTCATGAATCTGCTCACTGAGCAGGTTTGCTTTGTGTCCCAGTCAAAGTAACAGCTGAAATAATTAAAATTTGGCTTCTTACTACTATAACTTTTTTGGTTTAAACGTCTCATTGGCACCTTGCCGTCTTGACAGACGATAGTTTGTGCTTTAAAAAGGCATAATCACTTTTACCTATGACGGTAGCGAATGTGACTGATAAGGCCAATTCGCTCTGTAAATGTCCGTACACAGTGGGGGCATGTGAACACGTGGTCATTTCCACTATCATGCACCATCTTACATCTCACACGCTCACTGTGTGACTTATTTGCAATAATTTTCTCCTTCCTTCCATTTCTGATCTTTGCCCTCCATGCAACACGTTCAGCGGCGACTTGCTCCCACTGTGCATTATCAATACCTGCATCAATTATGTCCCGCTTACACACATCTTTGTACCGTAGTAGAGGCCGACCCTGAGATCTCTTACCCATCTGTAATTCACCAAAAAAGATGTCCTTTGGTATTCTACTATCCATCCTCCTAAGATGTCCTATCCATCTAAGTCTTCTCCATAGCACAAAGCCTGGGCTAAAATATAGAGATCATGTGTTGCCCGTGCAGCATGATCCCTCTCTCTGCCTGCCTAGTTCACTCCAGAGGAAAGGTAACACCTCTACATCTGGAACAAGACTAGCTGCAGAAGCTGCCGGATCAGCAAAGCTATGCTCTAACTGTCCGCCTATCGGAGCTTCAATCCTAGACCAGCCGCCAACCAAGGCTTAGGGCCTGGTCTGCCCTGTCATGACATTTTGTCTTTAGGTTGCATTTCCTTGCACCAGGGTAAGGCTTGTACCCTCCCAATTGCGCTCTTGCGCCAGAAGCCATTGGCACAATGTGGGGTGTCGGGTTTGGTAAGCGCCGCCCAACGTTCGGCGCTAACAGAAAGCAGGTAGTACCATCTACTGTTATAAGGTAACTCAGTCATATCTGACTAAGACCTGACACCATGTTTTAAACGAACATCTTAGCAAACATACATCATTGTGATCAGAATAGCGAACCCTAACACTACTCATGTAATCTATCTTTAAATATGATGCATCATGACCTAATTAGCTATTAAAAATGGCCGCTAATTAATTTCTAATTCACAAATTACCCTGTGCATGATTAATTTTAGCTTAAAAACCTGTCAAGATGTATATTTTATTATGCAGAATGATACTACGGGCCCAGTGGTTATTTTTTTCGATAGGATGGGCAGTGACCTAATTAGCAATTAAAAATAACCATCAATTTATTATTCATTAATTACTAATTGTTTTTTTGGACATGTTATGAGAAGAAATGGATTGGAGAACTTAGTGACAACTGGCAAGATCTAAGGGAACAGATCAAGAGGAAGACCGAGAGGAAAATACATGGATGGCTTGGCCACATGGCATGGACGAGACAGGAACACTGAGCTGATCCATGGCACTGGTGATCGAGTGAAATGGCGAGTCATGACCGCCCACGCTTTCCGGCATGCCACATGATTGATTGATTGATTGAATTACTAATTATGACATGACATGAGCATTTACCCTGATCTATGATATATTGTTGTTTAGTTATTCGTTTAAACACAAAAAGAGTTATAGTAGCCAGAAGCTCAGTAAGCGGACTCCTACGTACAATTTCTTTGTTCAAGATCCTGACACTCAATATCTCTGCTTACAGCCAATATCTCTGCTTAGAATTGACATATAGGCTTTACTGAGGTACCATTGGATTTGGTTTTTCCAGGCCTATGTAGCTGTTGTGGTACTTATGAGTAAATACCCAATTTGAAACAAAAACATGATCAAAGTAATGCAAGTTAAAAATTTAATCTTACAAAAGGCCGAGTGGCTAGAATGTCTAGGTCTCCTTCGGGAGATCTGTGTTCAAATCCAATGGTGGAGTTTTTTTTCTGTCCAGGGCAAAAAGAAAACTCTAACCTTCACAGTTCGCTGCAACTGCACTAGCCATGCGGCCTTAATTCCTCAGGCTCAAGACCCCCATGTCCTACACCGCAAGGTACTATAGGCAGTAAATGACAGTTTAATCTTACAAAATTACCATGTATGATGTCACCATTGAACATTCATTTTCTGAGTATGATGGTGTCTGTGTAGAAAAATGTTTCCAACAGACACTTCTATTGATGAACAATAATGAGAGATGCAACAATACAAACAAATGCTGCACGTTTAAAATATACTCATCTAACAATATTTTCTCATTTACAGTTAATTTTACAATAAATTGTGCTGCCAGTCTGTGTAAGATTAACACAAACGTGTCATAGACTGATATGAAAACTGACTTCAAAATATGTTAAGTCTTGTTAAATTTTTACCTTTAGTCGTTTACATTGCACGTTTCAAGTGAAAAAAGTATACTTGCTTGTCCGATCGATATGCACAGCACCATTTTGAATTTCCTATCACAAAAATGAAACATCTCCGCATAAATATTTTTATTCTACCAAAGGTTGAAGACGGTTGGTGATGGAACTCCAAATTTATGTAAAAACTGGATGCAGAATTCAAAAATCCCTCTTAAAGTATTTTATTCTATTTTATACAAGCTCCAAAACATAATTACTTACCGTGTGCCAAATAATTGAATTTATTTCAAAGACAAGATAATATCAACCAATCGCTATGCACAGAATGTTAGACTTGGTTATTTTACAGAAGCTAAGATGGTGTTTGTTATTGTCACATAATATGTGATTGAATGTATCCTGCCAGAACAAAGAACGATCAATTCATAGCCTTTTTTCAGTTCACGATGGATTCTCTGCGCAGACATGGAATACTAGTTCCGGTTTCTATCTTATTGCGTTGGATAAATAAACCACATGGATTATGCCTTGATTTTTATGGTTTATCATAAACTTTATCAAACTACAAGATTGATTCTTATATTTTTTTCTTGTAAATATAACATTTTCATTTAGAAGTGGAGTGAGCACTCAGTAAATACAAACATGTGAACAGAGTCTACTGAACTGTACTGTACAATGTAAGTTTCACAGTAGCTTTGAAACATTTACAGTTTTCAAAATTGTTATTGTGAGACCTGCATAGTTATTTAGTCTTGAAAAAATTTGGGGCTGGCCAGCACAAAGATGGGCACAGGACATGGCAGACATCTTGAGTATGAAAATGCATGAGGCAGGTGAACTGGCGAAAGATTGAGACATTTGTTTTGCTGGAATTTAATGAAAGCGATGTTCTGCAAAGAACCAGCTACATGATAATGATAATAATGACTGAATATACACTATTTTCCTTGTACGGATGTAGTGGACTAGTCAGTGAGTCAGCATATCCATTGTAGACCCATCCCAATGTCTTTCAAATAGAACAATGTCAGTATAGAAATCAAGCTCAGATTCCTGAATTTCTGAATTCTTTTTGCCAGACATAGATAAAGCATTTTGATCTTAGACATCAGCTCTTGAGCTGCCAGAAAAGATAATAAGCTTCCCACTGGAGACAGGCCAGCATGCCTGGCATAGTCGTTCATGACTCTCCACAGATCTCTGCCTTTGGTTTTCTGGATCAACTCCGCTGTTGATACTCCTCTATGCCATCATCTCAATCCATCCAACATCATTTCTCTTGGTCTGCCTTTGCCTCTATTCCTCTCGATCATTACAGTTGTTATGATGTTCTCATAGGAATAGTCTATGGAATGCTATGCAGGAATTTGGAATACCAAGGAAGTTAATCAACATGACCAGACTATGCATGGAAGATACTTATAATATAGTAACATATAAAGGCAGGAAATCAGACCCCTTCCAAATAACATCTGGCTTGAAACAGGGTGATGCACTATCGCCGCTACTCTTCAATCTGGCTCTAGAGAAAGTTGTAAGGAAGGTAAAGGAGGAATGCGATATTGGAGGAACATCCAAGCTGCTTGGTTATGCAGATGATATAGATATTATAGGGCAAAGTGAACAAAAGACATTGGAAATATTGACTCACTTAAAGGGAAAAGCCCAACAGATGGGGCTGGTTATCAACCAAGATAAGACAGAATATATGGTAATTTCAAGAGACGGAATGGCTAGAAACTCTGGCCACATACAAATAGATAATATGACCATTAAAAGAACGGAAACATACAAATACCTGGGTACAATCTTCAACTGCTCCAACATCATAAGGGAAGAAATACAAACTAGAATCAACTCTGGAAATAAGATATACTATGCACTACAACATCTACTAAAATCAAAGGCGTTATCTCGTAACACCAAAATCACAATATACAAAACACTGATCAGACCAGTTGTGCTGTATGGCTCTGAAACATGGAGTACAATGAAAGGAGACGAAGCCTTGTTACAAACCTTTGAGAACAAAATTTTAAGACGCATCTTTGGACCCATTAGGGATACACAAAGTGGAGAGTGGAAAAGAAGAAGTAACAAAGACATTTATGATCTGTTTAAGTCCCTGCTAATCACTGGTATCATGAAGGCTAATAGACTACAATGGCTGGGGCATATAGAAAGAATGGAAGATAATAGGGAAACAAAACTCGCTTACACTCAGGAAATAAATGACCGTAGACCCCGAGGTAGACCAAGAAGGCGGTGGAGAGATAATACATGTACAGACCTACAAGCACTTGGAATCAACGACTGGCAAGAGAAGGTCCACCAGAGAGGCGAATGGAGACGGATTGTATTTGCAGCAAAGAACTCAATGGCTCGGAACACTGAAGAAGAAGATGATGTTCTCTAATGCATCTGTTCTCATCACGTGACCAGATAAGAGCGCATGTTCTTAAACATTCGGTGTGCTGATGCCGAGGTTAGCGATTCAGCCTCTACACCGGACAGCTGAACTAACATGTTGACCTGTCGTCCTTGACTTGGGGACGTTAATTACATGTACTCTGAAGTCAGAGTGGGTTCACCTGATGGACACTTTTAATAGGGAAAGCTAACCCACACACAAAATTCAGTCTATCACTTCTATAAATAGTGTGCATGGACTACACTTGAGTTCAAAGCGAGCGAATGCAAAAAAAAAAAAAAATCACATGACCAAATGATGCTTGCCAATTTCTGATTGTTGTATATAATGTTCCAGTTTCATTAGGCTCTTGTGGGCAGTCGTTGTTAGTTACTTTGGCAGTCCAAGGAATTCACAACAATTGTATCAGGAACCACATCTCTGTTGCTTCCAATCTCTTCCTAATTTGTTGAAGTTACCACACACAGTCATTTTTTCTTTTAATGGTAATGTGTCCTGTGCCTGTAGGCGGTCACTTGGACAGTAGTAATTGATCAGATGAAGGTCTGTATTGCCTGTCTTAAGTTTAAGTGACTGATACTCAGCTCATTCCATGTAAACTTCAATTTGAGAAGCAGTGATGTTTTTTTTTTTACAAGGGTCAGTATCCCACCTTTTCGCCTGTCCTTCATCATTAAGCCGGGAGTGCAGGGAGTGGCCAGCAGGGGCCATGGAAGTGGAAATCCAGCAACTAATTCAGGACAATGCTCACTCGAGTGATGTGATTATCTACACAGATGGTTCGGTGTCAAGAGGTGAGAGAAGTGGCTGGGGGTTCATAGCCAAAGCTAATGGTCGATGTTTGGGGCAGGAGAGCCTGGCGTATGATACCACAACATCCAGCTTAAGAATGGAAGTGGAGGCAGTCACTGCGGCTCTCCGCTGGATGGAGAATATGACACACACACACACACACATCGTGATTGTAACTGACTCAGAAAGCATGCTGACGAGGGTGAGGACGGGCAGACTTCGTGTGGAGTGGCTTGCTTCACTTCGGAGGTCACGGGTGACAAGCATCGCCTGGATCTTTTCTCCGGGGCATGCCGGTGTGCTGGGAAATGAACAGGCGGACAGATTGGCTGGCTCTGCAGAACTTGGTGGAGTATTGATACATGACAAGGCAGACGTGGTTGCGGCCTTGTGGGAGCACGTGCACACCTCGGAGGAGCAAATGGATTACCATGGTCTGGCAAGAATGAGACAACAAGGAGTGACAAAGGGATCTGGCCGACGCTCAACGCTCAGAGGAAAGGCGAGACGGACTTATAATCAGATTGCTACTGGTACTATTAGTGTTGGAACTCTTCGCTGGCTGCTGAGGATGGGGACGGAGCACTTATGGGAATGCCCCGAATGCTGTGATGTCGATTCCTAAATCAGTCAATCATCAATCAATCGCCTGTCCTTTCGATCAAATCAGTAACACTGGTAGCCTCTGATTTTGAAGGATATATTTTCTTTGAAGTGAGTTTCTTGCAAGCAACATACGCTTACTGTTTCTTGGTCCAAGATGTTTTCCAGTTCTATTGTTTTGTTGCTGACTCCCTCTGCATTCCACTGCATTATTTTTAGTCTTTGTTCGGTATGGCCAGGGTTTGGTAGGCTGGGTTGACTTAAAACCTTGTGTCTGCTTTAGGCTGGGTTGACCTGACACCTTGTGTCTGCTTTAGGCTGGATTGACCTGGGACTTTTGTGTCTGCTTTAGGCTGGATTGACCTGGGACCTTGTGTCTGCTTTAGGCTGGGTTGACCTGGGACCTTGTGTCTGCTTTAGACTGGGTTGACCTGGGACCTTGTCTGCATTAGGGTGGGTTGACCTGGGTGGGATCTTGTGTCTGCTTTAGACTGGGTTGACCTGGGACTTTGTCTGCATTAGGGTGGGTTGACCTGGGACCTTGTCTGCGTTAGGGTGGGTTGACCTGGGATCTTGTGTCTGCTTTTCACTAGGTTGTCCTGGCACTTTGTGTCTGCTTTTGGCTGGGTTGTCCTGGCACTTTGTGTCTGCTTTAGACTGGGTTGACCTGCCAACATGTCATTGTGTTTCTTAAAATCCCCACAACGAGGAGGATGGAAGCACATGACGACGCTGGCATGCATGGGAACCACTGTGACATCACAGCTCCCTGATTTTTTCTTCTTTCTTTGCTTGAAATTTATCTATAACTGCAGTGTTGTCTCTTGTATGTATTTAACTGTCTTATTTTTAGTTCACTCAGTGGTCCAGATAGTTTATCTTCCACTGTTATTTCTCTGGGCCAGAAGGTTTGCCTAGATATGTTGTGTTTTTGTCAGTCTTAGAGTGTGTGTTCTGATGTCTGCATCACCAGTCCACATGCACATGGCTGATTTGCCAATCTTGCATTGTGTATACATGTAGTTGTGTAATCTATTGTTTCCTGTTCTGAGGCACAGAATAATGATTTGTTTTGGTCTGTCCATAAGGTGGTAGTCGTCTTGAGCAGGTTTTTGTGACTTTCTAATGGATTTGATCATTCTTTTCTTTTGGTGGTATGTAACGGGTACATAAGATTGTTCTTATATTGCTCCTTCCTGAGCTAATCGATCAGGTCATTCATTACTGGATACTCCACAGTGAGATAATATCTACTGCATTGTGACTTTAAGCTAGCTGCAAAGTTCAGAAAGTAGGGGCATTTTCCCAGACAAGAGCATCTCAAGTGCTGATTCTATACATAATAGAGATTATCCATCCATCCATCCATCATGTGCCATGCTGGTAAGCGTGGGCGGTCATGTTCTGCCATCTCACTCGATCACCAGAGTCATGGATCAGCTCCATGTTTCTGTCTCGACCATGCCACAAGGCCAAGCCATCCAGGTACTTGCTTCTAGATCTTCCCCTTGGTCTGTTTCCCTCGATCTTCCCAGTTGTCACCAAGTTCTCCAGATCATTTCTTCTCATAACATGCCCAAAAAAATTGTGACTGTCTACGTCTAATGTCTCTAACCAGTTTACGATCTTCATTTGTTTCTTGAAGAACTTGTTCATTGGTCTTTCTGGCTGTCCGTGGTATTCTTTGCATTTTCCTCAGAAACCACATTTCTACAGCCATCAGATGTTTTTCAGCCTGACTGCTCATTGTCCAAGCTTCACATCCATATAAGAGCACAGGTTCTATGTAGCATCTCAACACTCTTTTTCTCGTTTCAATTGACATCTTTTTATTGGTCAGTATGTTTTTCATCTTGCTGAAGGCTACTTTTGCCATGACGATTCTTGTTCTAATCTCTTCAAGGCATCTCCCATCAGATGTTATTACTGTTCCGAGATAATTGTACCTATTCACTTTTTGAAGAATATTCCCATTTACTTGTATATTACATTGTGGTATTTCGTTCTTCCTAGTGACGACCATATTCTGTGTCTTTTTACAATTTAATTCTAACCCTCGTTGTTCACTGTGTGTAACAACAGCATCTACTAAATGTTGCAGGTCCTGTTCATTGTCTGCAATTAAGACTGTATCATCTGCATATCTAATGTTATTGATGCATCGTCCCCCAATGTTGATTCCTTCCATATCTTCAATATTTCTGAAAATACTTTCACTGTACAGGGAAAACAGATCTGGAGATATTACACATCCCTGTCTCACACCTCTCTTAATAGGCTGATATTGGCTTGTGTGAGTGTGGGTGGGTAGGTAGGAGATGTATGTTTTGATGAGTGGGTGAGGGATGTATGGGTGTTAGTGGTTGAGGGATAAGTACGTGTGTCTAGGGATGTGTGAGGGGATGAGTGTATGGGTTGGGGATGTGTTTGTGGGTTATGTGTGCGTGGATGGGAGGTGTGTGTTTGTGAATGGGGGATGTGTTGGTGGGTGGGGATGTGTGTTTGGGTGGGGAGATTGTTCATGGGTGGGGATGTGTGTGTATATGGGTAGGGATGTGTGGCTGGGGGATGGGTGGGTGGAGGATGTGTGGGTGGGTGATTGTATATGAGTAAGGGTGTGTGGTTAAGGGATGTTTGGTTGGGGGATGGGTGGGTAGAGGATATGTGGGTGGGTGAGTGTGTGTAGGTTAGGAGATGGTGGGGGATGTTTGTAGGGGTGGGCTCGGGATCTGTGAGTGGGCTGGGGGTGATGGGAGATTATGTGGGTGGGTGCGGAATTTGTGTGTGGGTAGGTGCGGAATATGTGAGTTGACAGGGAGATGTGTATGTGCGTGAGGGATGTGTGGCTGAGGAATGTGTGTTTGGCTGGGTGGTTGGAGGTGTGTGGGTGGAGGAGGATATGTGGGTGAGTGATTGTTAGTGGGTAATGGGATGGGTAGAGGATATGTGAGTGGGTGGGGGGATGTGTGTAGGTGGGTGGATGTGTGTGGGCGGGGGATGTGTGGGTTGGGGAATGTATGTGTGCTTGGGGTGTGGGTGGATGGGATGTGTGGTGGGTGAGAGGTGTGTGTGGGTGGGGAGATGTGTAGGTGTAGGGATTTGGTGGATGGGTGGGGGAATGTATGTGAGTGTGTGTGGGTTATGTGTGTGGTTGGGTGGGGGAGTTGGAGTGAATGGGTGATGTGTGGGTGGGTGGTGGATGTGTCTCATAACATAGTAATATGCATTGTTTATGTTTACAAAATTCATGTGACAATGTTTTTTCCTATGCACTGTTGATGAAAGAAAGATGAGTGATTGGAAGGGCCGAATGTAAGACGGGCCTGCGTGCCCAATTTGTTACCTTTTGAAAATAAAGTCTGTTTGTTTGTTTGTTTGTTTACTTCATTATCAACTCTTATGGCAGCTTGTTGTTTTCAATATATGTTTTTTACAAGTCTAAGGTCTTTTCCATCAATCTGTAGATCCTCAAGCATCCTTATCATGTTGACATGTCTCACTTTAACGAAAGCCTTTGTGAAGTCAATGAAGCAAAGGTGTAGATCTGTGTTTACTTCTATAGAACGTTCGATTACGGTTCTCAGTGTATACACAGCATTAACTGTACCCTTGCCTTCTACAAACCCACATTGTTCTTCTCTTATTTCAGGTTGTATTTTCCTCCTAACTCTTTGCATGATAATTCTTAGCAAAATCTTCGTGATGTGACTCATTATACTAATTGTTCGATGTTGATCACATTCCAAGGCTCCGGATTTCTTTGGGATTGCAATAAATACAGAATTACATAACTCATGAGGTTATAAAGCATGTAAATGTCTGTGGCATGGAGTAATTGTTCATGTATTAGACTGTACTTACTGTAGGTGTTCACATTTTTAGATTACAATTATATGTAATAAATTGTCATGTGATAGATGGTACCTTAGTGTCAGGTCTTAGTCAGATATGACTGAGCTACCGTATAACAGTAGACGGTACTACCTGCTTTCTGTTAGCGCCGAACGTTGGGCGGCGCTTACCAAACCCGACACCCCACATTGTGCCAACGGCTTCTGGTGGAAGAGCGCAATTGGGAGGGTACAAGCCTTACCCTGGTGCGAGGAAATGCAAGCTAAAGACGAAATGTCATGGCAGGGCAGACCAAGCCCTAAGCCCTGGTTGGCGGCTGGTCTAGGATCGAAGCTCCGACAGGCGGACAGTTAGAGCATTGATCCGGCAGCTTCTGCAGCTTGTCTTGTTCCAGATGTAGGGGTGTTACCTTTCCTCTAGAGTGAACTAGGCAGGCCGAGAGAGGGATCATGCTGCATGGGCAACACATGATCTCTGTATTTTAGCCCAGGCTTTGTGCTATGGAGAGGCAATAACTCCATCCCTGGTCTTAACTGGTCTCGGAATCCAAGCGAGAGGCAACTGTTATGGGTTATAAGTCCCTGTCAATTGGCGTAGACATGGGGCGCCACGCATTGCTTCTGACGGTGGGAGACACCTACAGGTGTCACTGATCAGCTACCGCCCGCCTCAAGCTGGGCAGCCCCCGGCCAATTGGGTGCTGATCCGCCACAGCCTGTCTGCTTCAATGGGTGCTTGGGGCTAGGACAAAATCTGAATCGCAGGCTGTAAAACCAATGCACCAGGTACAAATAAAAATAGAAACCTCAAGCTATGGCTTGCAACCTGGAACGTGAGAACCATGTGTCCAGGATTTTCCACTGACTTGACCAATATTGACGATGTGAGAAAAACGGCTGTGATTGATGCCGAACTCAATCGTCTTAACATTGATATTGCTGGCCTGCAGGAGACTCGCCTCGCTGAGGAAGGGTCACTCAGGGAAAACAATTACACCTTTTTTTGGAAGGGTAGAGAGCAGGCAGAAAAAAGGCAACACGGTGTGGGCTTTGCAGTGAAGAATTCGCTACTGGGAATGATTTAAATTTCAGCAGGAGGAAATGAAAGACTATTGTCCCTGCGCTTGGCAACCTCTTGTGGGTTTGCCACCATTATTACTGCATATGCACCGACACTCGATTCTTCTGATGATGTGAAGGATTCGTTCTATGGGGAGTTAGACTGCGTGATCAAGGCAGTTCCCAAATCTGACTACATTTATATGCTCGGTGATTTCAATGCTCGTGTGGGCAAGGACTCGGGTTCATGGCCAGTGTGCCTTGGAAAATACATCGGTCGCATGAATGAAAATGGGCAAAGGCTGCTGGAGCATTGCACCAGTAATGACCTATGTATTACAAACTCCTTTTTTAAAACAAAAGAGATGCATAAGGCCACATTGAAACATCCAAGATCCGGCCATTGGCACCAGCTGGACTTCATCATCACACGGAGACAACATCTGAACCATATATCATTGACTCGAAGTTACCACAGTGCTGACTGTGATACGGATCATTCTTTAGTTGTTGCAAGGGTTAGACTGAGACCAAAGAGAATCTACACAGCTAAACACAAATCTAGCCCCAGGATTAATATTATTAACACTCACGATCCTGAAAAGTGCTTTCAGTTTCAACAGCAACTTGAAGACGCTTTCACTGATACACCAGAAAATTGTACAGTAAATGAAAAGTGGGGTCAAATTAAGGAAACTCTTTATAAAACTGCCGTAGGGGTTTACGGCACTGTGGATAATAAGAGGCAGGACTGGTTTGCGGCAAACAGCGAGACTCTACAGCCCTTGATTGATAAGAAGAAGAAAGCTCTCTTAAGAAACAAGGAAAGACCAACGCCTAACACTCTGAGTGAGCTAAAGCAAGCTAGCAAGGATGTGCAAAAGCTTGCCAGGCAGTGTGCAAATGATTATTGGATCAAGTTATGTGAGTCCATTCAAATCGCAAGTGATAAGGGAAACATAAAAGGCATGTATGAAGGAATAAAGAAAGCCTGTGGTCCAATGATCAAAAGAAGTGCACCATTGAAAACCTTGACTGGAGAAATCATCACTGATAAGAAACAGCAGATGGGTAGAGCACTATTTGGAGCTTTACTCAAGTGAGACCAAACTAGCGGATGATGCCCTCAACGCCATAGAGGCTCTACCAACTCTTGACCACCTGGACACACTTCTCACCATAACAGAAGTTAAGTGTGCTATAAATGAACTTGCATCTGGCAAGGCACCAGGTAAGGATGGGATTCCAATTGAGGTTATCAGGAGTGGGCGCCCTGTACAAGAACAAAGGCGATCGGAGCGACTGCAACAACTATAGGGGTATCTCACTTCTGTGTATTGTTGGAAAAGTATTTGCCAGAATTGTTCTGCGCAGACTTCAAGTCCTAGGAGATCAAGTCTACCCCGAATCACAGTGTGGCTTTCGACAGAACCGGTCTACCATTGATATGATATTCTCATTGCGACAAATGCAAGAAAATGCCATGAACAGAATCAACCACTGTTTATTGCCTTCATCGACCTCACAAAGGCATTTGATTTGGTCAGTCGTGAGGGTCTGTTCAAGAGTTACTTTTTGTAGATGATGCTGCAGTTACGACCCACTCTGAGGAAGAATTGCAATGTCTATTATCTGCATTCTCCAATGCTTGTTCTGAATTTGGTTTAACAATTAGCAAAAAGAAGACACAGATTATGTCACAAGGTGCAAATGGGGTACCATCAATCTTTATTGACGACGCCAAACTAGAGGTGGTAGACCATTTTACATATCTAGGATCAGTGGTAAATAGTAAATTATCTCTAGATCAGGAAATCAACATCCGGATTGGTAAGGCAGCAACAACAATGAACAGGTTAAGAAAAAGAGTCTGGGAGAACAGGAAGCTTACTGCAAAAACAAAAGTCCTTGTCTATCAAGCCTGTGTCCTTAGTACTCTTCTTTATGGCAGTGAAACCTGGACAACTTACTCACACCAAGAGATAAATTTAAACAGCTTTCATATGCGGTGTCTGCGAAGAATTCTTGGTATTAAGTGGCAAGACAAAATCACAAATACTGAAGTATTGGAAAGATCAGGTTGTGTGACAGTTTATTCCAAGCTCAGTCTTCATAGACTTAGATGGATAGTACATCTTAGGAGGATGGATGATGGTATAATACCAAAGGACATCTTTTTTGGTGAATTACAGATGGGTAAGAGATCTCAGGGTCGGCCTCTACTACGATACAAAGATGTGTTTAAGCGGGACAAGCATTGATACAGGCATTGATAATGCACATTGGGAGCAAGTCGCCGCTGATCGTGTTGCTTGGAGGGCAAACATCAGAAATGGAATAAAGACAAAGGAGAAAATTATTGCAGATAAGTCACACACCGAGCGTTTGAGACGTAATATGGTGCATGATGGTGGAAATGACCACGTGTTCACATGCACCCACTGTGAACTGACATTTACAGCGCAAATTGGCCTTATCAGTCACATTCGCTGCCGCCATAGGTAAAAGTTATTATGCCTTTTTAAAGCATAAACTATCGTCTGTCAAGACGGCAAGGTGCCAGTGAGATGATACCTTCAGTGACTTCTCAGGTGCTATAGTGCAATTACAGATTTTAGGGGGTTTATTTTTGCATATCTCTTATAGGACGTAGCAGTCAACATCAGCATTTTTCAGCTTCTGGTGATGTAGTAGGCAAGATTACGCGCAGTAGTTTGCCATTGCTTTCTGAGCGACCGACTCACATACCCCCATAAGTTAACAACATGGCGAGAACCGGCGCAGGTTACATTACTCATGAGATTATACGCGATTCATTTATAGTAACTGTTCAATTTATAGAAGTTTAAACAAATAATTATTATAATATGTTGCCAGCTACTCTAATGTTTAACTAAATGTTCACTTTTTGTGGGTTTAAGAAATACACCACTGTTACCAGAGTTGTAACTTCCTATTTCAGATAAGTGCAGCCACAAATAGAGAAGATGGCATCTGAAAACAGTAAATTGGAGTTTGTGAAACAAGAACTTCCTGATGTGTTCTATGATTACAAAACTCATGCCGGGTTCAATAACATGGTAGGTTGCTGCAGCCTTGAAGACATGGCAGGACACACACAAACAGGATCAAGAGTGGCTGAAAATAAAATAACTCTCACTCACCATGAACAAATATCACTTAATGATAGCGGGACTGAAAATAGTTATATAACTTCAGTAAAACATGAGGAATGGGATAACATATCAGAGTGTGTGTCAACTACTAAGGAAATTAACTCTAAACTAAAATGTGTGGTTAATCATACTGGTGAATTACAAACTATAGAAATACCAGTGACATGTACACAGATCTCTGGGAAGTCTCTTGATTCTCATGATAGTCTTACCAGTTGTACTGATCAAAGATTGAATCAAGAAGCCACGACTTACATGTCTGAAGTTTGTGATCCAAACGCTGGTGCAGAGATATATTTAAACAGAAATATAAGAACAAATTCATTAGAGAAATCTTACAAGTGTGATGCTTGTTGTACATCTTTTACTCAAACTGGCCATTTAGTGAACCATTTAAGAATACATACTGGAGAAAAACCTTACAAATATGATGATTGTGATGCATCTGTTACTAAAGCTGGCAATCTGAGGTTCCACATAAAAACACAAACAGGAGAGAAACCCTACAAATGTGATGATTGTGGGGCATCTTTTAGTACAGCTGGAAGGCTGAAGCTCCACAAAAGAACACATACAGGAGAGAAACCTTACAAGTGTGATGATTGTGGTGCATCGTTTACCCATGCTTCTAGTTTCATTATCCACAAGAGAACACATACAGGAGAGAAACCTTACAAATGTGATGATTGTGGTGCAACGTTTACTCACGCTTCTAATTTGATGTACCACAAGAGAACACATACAGGAGAGAAACCTTACAAATGTGATGATTGTGGTGCTTGCTTTACTCAGTCTGGCAGCCTGAAATGCCATAAAAGAACACATACAGGAGAGAGACCTTACAAATGTGATTATTGTGGGGCAACCTTTACTCAAGCTTCTGAGTTGATTTACCACAAAAGAAAACATACAGGAGAGAAACCTTACAAATGTAATGATTGTGATGCAACTTTTGCTCAAACTTCTAATTTGATTAACCACAAAAGAACACATACAGGAGAGAAACCTTACAAATGTGATTATTGTGGTGCAACTTTTGCTCAAACTTCTAATTTGATTAGCCACAAAAGAACACATACAGGAGAGAAACCTTACAAATGTGATGTTTGTAGTGCAACTTTTACTCAATATGGCAGTCTGAAGCTCCACAAGAGAACACATACAGGAGCGAAACCTTACAAATGTGATAATTGTGGTGCATCTTTTACTACAACTAGCAGTCTGAAGCGCCACAAGAGAACACATACAGGAGAGAAACCCTACACATGTTAGATTGTGGTGCAACTTTTACTCAAGCTCCTTATTTGATTAACCACATAAGAACACATACGGGAGAGAAACCTTACAAATGTGATGATTGTGGTACAACTTTTACTCAAACTGATAGTCTGAAGCTCCACAAGAGAACACACACAGGAGAGAAACCTTTCAGGTGTTGTGATTGTAGTGCATCTTTTACTAGAGCTGACAGTCTGAAGTTCCACAAAAGAACACTATGAATAAAATTTGGTGGAACTGCGGTAAAGCTGTGAAAGTGTAAACAATATAAAATGACACAAAGTAGTGCAGCTTTACATAACAGAATTAAGACAGATACTGGACGTTGCGGCGATTAGCCTTCATCAGCAAACAAACACATTCACAAACACAACATACAGTCAAGGAGATCTCCTGTGACTACATCAGAAGGTGACAGAACGAGAAGAACAAAAGAATGAAAAAATGATCAAAAAATGAAAGCAATGAAGAGAAAATGAGAACTGAAAAAAATGTTCATACTCACCTCACAGTTCCGATCTGTAAGCAACTCAGAAAATCTCTGACGTGATAGGTGTTACGGTTCGTTGAGCACATTGAAAGAAGGGGGGGGGCGGAGGCAGGAGGGCAGGATGGTAACTAGTCTGGTAGGGGTATCTGAGCAATCTCAGTGTATGTACTAACGAAGCATGTGGGGCGCAAGCATGATGGTGGTACTAACCAAAACCCCATTATATACTCATATATGTTATTATGAGGTGAGTCCTAAAGTCTGGGTGGACTGATATGCGTGAACGCACATACATACACATACACCGCTTAACAGACATAATGCTAGTGTATATGGGCATGTGCAAGGTATATATAAGAAGAGAGAGAGAGGTGGAGGGAAAGAAAGAGAGAGAGGTGGGTATTGCTCATGTTACGTGCCTCATGGGGTATGCGGAGTAGGTTGGTCTACAAATACGAGGCTTCACTCATACTGTTCCCTATGAAATAAGGTAAGTAAGGTTGATTGTTATACCACATATTACAAGATCATATCGCCCAATGCTTGTGTTATTGGGGTTGTATAATATCCAACCACCAGCAATACACATGCATAGGTAGGTACAGAGAAGCAAAATTGTAGAGAGAGAGAGAGAGAGAGAAGCAGTGCCTGCGACATACCACATGAAGTATACGGAGTAGGTCCGTCTATAAATACCAGGCTTCACTCATACTGTACCCTATGAAATAGAGTCAGTAAGGTTGATTGTTATGCAACATATTTTAGGATCAAATCACCCAGTGCTTGTGTTATTGGGACTGTATAAGATCCGACCACCGGCAATAAACATGGCCTAGGTAGGTATAGAGAAGCAAGATTGTGGAGATAGAGAGAGAGAGAGTTGCTCGGAACTGTGAGGTGGGTATGAACATTTTTTTCAGTTCTCATTTTCTCTTCATTGCTTTCATTTTTTCATCCTTGTGTTCTTCTCGTCCTGTCGTCACCTTCTGATGTAGTCATAGGAGATCTCCTTGACTGTATGTTGTGTTTGTGAATGTGTTTGTTTGCTGATGAAGGCTAATCGCCGCAACATCCTGTATGTGTCTTAATTCTGTTATGTAAAGTTGCACTACTTTGTGTCATTTTATATTGTTTACACAAAAGAACACATACAGGAGTGAAACCTTACAAATGTGATGAGTGTGGTGCATCTTTTATTACTGCTTGCAATATTACATACCATAAAAGAATGCATATATGAGAGAAACCTTATAAATGTGATGATTGTAGTGCTTGCTTTTCTCACCCTGGCAACCTGAAATGCCACAAAAGGACACAAAAAAGATAGAACCCTTACAAATGTGATAAGTGTGGTACTTCTTTTAAGCATGCTAGCAACCTGAAATGCCACAAGAGGACACATAGAGGAGAGAAGCCATACAAAAATGATTGTAGTGTACTTTTTACTCAAGCTTCTGGTTTGATGAACCACAAAAGAATACATACAGGAGAGAAACCTTACAAATGTGATGATTGTGGTGCTTGCTTTTCTCACCCAGGCAACCTGAAATGCCACAAAAGGACACAAAAAGGATAGAACCCTTACAAATGTGATAAGTGTGGTACTTCTTTTAAGCATGCTAGCAACCTGAAATGCCACAAGAGGACGCATAGAGGAGAGAAGCCATACAAAAATGATTGTAGTGTACTTTTTACTGGAGCTTCTGATTTGATGAACCACAAAAGAACACATACAGGAGAGAAACCTTACAAATGTGATGATTGTGGTGCATCTTTTACTAAAGCTGGCAGCCTGTATCTTCACAAGAAAACACAGATGAGAGTCCTTACAAATGTGATGACTGTGTTGCATGTTATTTTTCAGACTAGCATTTTGAGGAAACTGAGAATACACACATGAGAGACTGTAAACATATGGTGATTTTGGTATGTTTTTTGCTAAAGCTAAGTCCATATAAACGAGAGAAACCTACAAGTATAATGATTGTGGTGCATCGTTTATTTATGTTTACCATCTGCCAAGGCACATGAGAATACATACAGGGTATAAACATTCCAAATGTGTTGAGTGTGATGCATCATTTACTCATACTGTCAAGCAAAAGCATCATACAAGAATGCATACATGAGAGATACTGTACAAATGTGATGATTGTGGTGCACCCTTTTCTTCAAGCTCACTATATGAAGTGCCAAAAGAAGACATATACTTTAGAGACACCTTACAAAAATGTGTTGATCGTGGTGCATATTTTACTCAAGCTAGCAGTTTGAAGAAATGCTTGAAAATGCACACAGGAGGGAAACCTTACAAATGTGATGAATGTGGTATGTCATTCTTTTTAGATTGAATTTCTGATGTGTAGCAAGTTAACACGTAAAGAGAGAAGCCTTACAATTATGATTGTAGTGCACCTTTTACTTAAGTTCATTTTTGAAATACCACAATAAAACATTTACTGGATTAAAACCTTATAAATGTGATAACTGGTGTGTTATCTTCTCTGTTCATGCTGGCCCATTGATGTACCATGTGAGAACACAGACAGGAGAACAACTTGTAAGTGAGATGATTGTGGTACCTCTTGTACTCAAACTGGCCATATGCTGAATCACTTGTTGAAACCTTACAAAAATGATGACTGTGGTGCATCCTTTTACTCAATTTTACAATCTGAAGTGCTACATTAAGACACATACTGGACAGACTTACAAAAGTGATGATTGTGTTGCATATTTTACTATGCTGGTCATTTGATGCACTACATGAGATACACATATAAGAGAAAGCTTACATATGCGGTAACTGAGATCACTGTTACAGTCTTAGATCTCTAGGGGATCTGAACTCGGGCTCACACAGGCAACAAACTCCGTTAGATACAACATAGCAACATTTATTTTTATAATATACTAGCTGACCCTGCCCGGCTTCGCCCAGACCCTGGTGGGGAGCATCTCATTTAATTCATATAAGTTCTCGTTCCCGTTACCGACTGACTGTCTGTCTGTCTGTCTGTCTGTCTGACCCGGCCCGGCATTGCCCAGCTCCTGGTGTGGAGCATCTCATTTAATTCATATAAGTAGTCATATAAGTTCCCGTCTGTCTATCTGTCTGCCTGACCCTGCCCGGCTTCGCCCAGTCCCTGGTGGGAAGCATCTCATTTAATTCATATAAGTAGTCATATAAGTTCCCGTTACCGACTATCTGTCTGTCTGTCTGTCTGTCTGTCTGACCTGGCCCGGCATCGCACAGCTCCTGGTGTGAAGCATCTCATTTAATTTATATAAGTAGTCATATAAGTTCCTGTTCCCGACTGTCTATCTGTCTGTCTGTCCGGCTTCATTAAATTCATAAAGAACGTTCTTCCACACACCATCCATTATTTTTAATGAAAACTCTTTCTAATCACCTGCATGACTACAGTAACTTCTTAAGCAAAAAAAGATGAGTTACAATGTTATGCATTGTGCATCATTTTTATGAAAACTTTGAAAATGCCTTACAGATTGTATCATTATTTATTATAACTCATATGCCGGTACATAACTATGGACAAAGAGTTTATAAATCTTTGAAAACGATGCCACAATATGACTATAAGTTATACAGAAAAGTTATGCCCCTTGAAATAACTTTTACAGAGTTAGGTCCCCTGAGATATATGAAATTATGATGAAAAATGAAAAATGAAATAATACTGAGTAAGCAGGCGATTTCACACTAACAAAATATCACAGTTGGCATCTCTGGAATGAAAGGAAGGCGTGTAGAAAATTTCATCTCAATCGGATGGGCCGTTCGCGAACAAATAAAGGACATACGGAGATACGCACATCCTTTTTTATATATAAGATACAGTGCGCTGGCGAAGTGGGTTTTGACAAGCCCGCACTTGACCAGTTGCGTATCACAGAGGTTTTACATCACACATGATTATAACAAACAATTCTAAGCAACTATCTAGCATATGTCTACGACCCCTAAATACACATGGGTCTGAACTATCAAGTCCCCCTAAGGTAAGCCCTGTTGCTTCTCCGATGTCCAGTCTGTCTCTGCCGTTTCACACGTGTCGCAATCCGACACGGGTGGTAACTCTATCCAAGTTTCTCGTGGACCCCGTAATCGGTGGGCCACATCAGTGTCCACGGGTCAGTGGACACACTGACCAGTCCTTCGAGAAGGCTCTGGATTCTTCAAGCCTTCGAGTGACTCACTTCTTTCCCTTGAGCGGGAGTTTTAGCCCCTTCGCCACTATCTCTTACTTTATGTTGGTTACTGCCCCTAAGTGAGGCTGTGACAGGAGTCCCCCTCTTCCCCCCTGATTTGATGGGTTATTATAAAGTAATTAGTTTTGTACTAATTCTGTCACAGAATCACATAAAGTCGGTGTATGTAGTTTGGTGGATAGTAACTTGGCAATCTACATATCTGCATCAACACTCATGTATTCTCCCATACACCACTTCACGATGATTTGCTGAAGAGGTCTCTCTCTTCTGTGTCCTTAAAAATGCTTATCTGACCGAAGTTACGTGACGTTTCCTAGTTGTTTTTACAACCCGTCCTTCTCAAGTATCCCACTGATACCAAGATAATTAAACTCTGTGTAAGAGAGTATTAACAAGACAGAAGTCTTGGCTAATTAAGTGCACCTGCAAATCTTGTCCTGTGTGTGCATTTCAATACACTTTTACTTTCGTATGTTGTATAATGCTGAATATGTAGTTACGCTGTTGTTTTATCCCCTCTGACTACCTGTGTCCCAGTTGGCTTGTTAGTGTATTGACTAATATGTTGCTGCTTCTAATAAAGTGACTGTATTTTAATTGTTAGTGTTCAGTTTTGAGTTTTGTATAAAGTGTGTGCTCAGTGTGTGGTTTATCTCCAAGCGTCACAAGTTGGGATATCCTTTGTCATGAATTACCCCAATGTGTGTAATGCATGATCGGGCATTCCAAGCAGTGGCGCTTAGATGTAGTGTCTTAAATACTAAACATGTATTAACAATTTAGACAGGTAATACAATTTACATGAAAGACGCAGACAAATTAAAATAAATACGTTTTGCGTACAATTTGTCCGCTCAGTATATCGCTCTCTCATTTAATTCATTCACCCTGTCATTCACACATCTTTCACACAAAATAGTATTTAGTTAAAATATCTAAGTAAAGTTGAGGTAAGTCTTACTGCCCTTAGAAAAATGGGTTCGGCGATATGTTCCCTTTAAGATAATAAGTACTTTTTGTACGAGTACTCAAAAAATGGTTCATAATTTAAATAGAGAAAATTGCATAGGAAGAATATTTCGCCTATGAGTGGAAATACCTGTACTATTATGGTAGAAAATATACAGGTTATATGTTGACATATTTTATATACATAATTCAACACAAGTATAATACATATTAAAAAATATAAATAGAAACCTCAAGCTACGGCTTGCAACCTGGAACGTGAGAACCATGTGTCCAGGATTTTCCACTGACTTGACCAATATTGACGATGTGAGAAAAACGGCTGTGATTGATGCCGAACTCAATCGTCTTAACATTGATATTGCTGGCCTGCAGGAGACTCGCCTCGCTGAGGAAGGGTCACTCAGGGAAAACAACTACACCTTTTTCTGGAAGGGTAAAGGGCAGGCAGAAAAAAGGCAACACGGTGTGGGCTTTGCAGTGAAGAATTCGCTACTGGGAATGATTGAAATTCCAGCAGGAGGAAATGAAAGACTATTATCCCTGCGCTTGGCAACCTCTTGTGGGTTTGCCACCATTATTACTGCATATGCACCGACACTCGATTCCTCTGATGATGTGAAGGATTTGTTCTATGAGGAGTTAGACTCTGTGATCAAGGCAGTTCCAAAATCCGACTACATTTATATGCTCGGTGATTTCAATGCTCGTGTGGGCAAGGACTCGAGTTCATGGCCAGTGTGCCTTGGAAAATACAACATCGGTCGCATGAATGAAAATGGGCAAAGGCTGCTGGAGCATTGCACCAGTAATGACCTATGTATTACAAACTCTTTTTTTAAAACAAAAGAGATGCATAAGGTCACATGGAAACATCCAAGATCCGGCCATTGGCACCAGCTGGACTTCATCATCACACGGAGACAACATCTGAACCATATATCATTGACTCGTAGTTACCACAGTGCTGACTGTGATACGGATCATTCTTTGGTTGTTGCAAGGGTTAGACTGAGACCAAAGAAAATCTACACAGCTAAACATAAATCTAGCCCCAGGATTAATATTATTAACACTCATGATCCTGAAAAGTGCTTTCAGTTTCAACAGCAACTTGAAGACGCTTTCACTGATACACCAGAAAATTGTACAGTAAATGAAAAGTGGGGTCAAATTAAGGAAACTCTTTGTACAACTGCCGTAAGGGTTTACGGCACTGTGGATCATAAGAGGCAGGACTGGTTTGCGGCCAACAGCGAGACTCTGCAGCCCTTGATTGATAAGAAGAAGAAAGCTCTCTTAAGAAACAAGGAAAGACCAACGCGTAACACTCTGAGTGAGCTAAGGCAAGCTAGGAAGGATGTGCAAAAGGCTGCCAGGCAGTGTGCAAATGATTATTGGATCAAGTTATGTGAGTCCATTCAAATCGCAAGTGATAAGGGAGACATAAGAAGCATGTATGAAGGAATAAAGAAAGCCTGTGGTCCAGTGATCAAAAGAAGTGCACCATTGAAAACCTTGACTGGAGAAGTCATCACTGATAAGAAACAGCAGATGGACAGATGGGTAGAGCACTATTTGGAGCTTTACTCAAGTGAGACCAAACTAGCGGATAATGCCCTCAACGCCATAGAGGCTCTACCAACTCTTGACCACCTGGACACACTTCCCACCATAACAGAAGTTAAGTGTGCTATAAATGAACTTGCATCTGGCAAGGCTCCAGGTAAGGATGGGATTCCAATAGAGGTTATCAGGAGTGGGCAAGACACACTCACTATACAGATCCACCAGCTAATAGAGCTATGCTGGCGTGAAGGACAAGTCCCACAGGATTTCAAAGATTCAAGCATCATAACACTGTACAAGAACAAGGGCGATCAGAGCGACTGCAACAACTATAGGGGTATCTCACTTCTGTGTATTGTTGGAAAAGTATTTGCCAGAATTGTTCTGCGCAGACTTCAAGTCCTAGGAGATCAAGTATACCCCGAATCACAGTGTGGCTTTCGACACAACCGGTCTACCACTGATATGATATTCTCATTGCGACAAATGCAAGAAAAATGCCGTGAACAGAATCAACCACTGTTTATTGCCTTCATCGACCTCACAAAGGCATTTGATTTGGTCAGTCGTGAGGGTCTGTTCAAGGCACTAAAGAAGATTGGCTGCCCACCAACTCTTCTGTCCATTGTGGAATCGTTCCACACAGGCATGAAGGGTATAATCAAGTTTGATGGTGCAACTTCTGAAGAATTTGAAATCAAGAGTGGAGTTAAGCAAGGTTGTGTACTAGCTCCCACCCTCTTTGGAATATACTTTTCACTTCTACTGAAATATGCATTTCGTGATCAGGATGGTGGTATATACATTCACTCACGCTCAGATGGCGGCCTCTACAATGCTCAGAGATTGAAGGCCAAGACCAAAATTAGGAGGGTAATGATCAGAGAGTTGCTTTTTGCAGATGATGCTGCAGTTACGACCCACTCTGAGGAAGAATTGCAATGTCTACTATCTGCATTCTCCAATGCTTGTTCTGAATTTGGTTTAACAATTAGCAAAAAGAAGACACAGATTATGTCACAAGGTGCACATGGGGTACCATCAATCTTTATTGACGACGCCGAACTAGAGATAGTAGACCATTTTACATATCTAGGATCAGTGGTAAATAGCAAATTATCCCTAGATCAGGAAATCAACATCCGGATTGGTAAGCCAGCAACAACAATGAACAGGCTAAGAAAAAGAGTCTGGGAGAACAGGAAGCTTACTGCCAAAACAAAAGTCCTTGTCTATCAAGCCTGTGTCCTTAGTACTCTTCTCTATGGCAGTGAAACCTGGACAACTTACTCACACCAAGAGAACAATTTAAACAGCTTTCATATGCGGTGTCTGCGAAGAATTCTTGGTATTAAGTGGCAAGACAAAATCACAAATACTGAAGTATTGGAAAGATCAGGTTGTGTGACAGTTTATTCCATGCCCAGTCTTCGTAGACTTAGATGGATAGGACATCTTAGGAGGATGGATGATGGTAGAATACCAAAGGATATCTTTTTTGGTGAATTGCAGATGGGTAAGAGATCTCAGGGTCGGCCTCTACTACGATACAAAGATGTATGTAAGCGGGACATGATTGATACAGGCATTGATAATGCACATTGGGAGCAAGTCGCCGCTGAACGTGTTGCATGGAGGGCAAATATCAGAAATAGAATAAAGTCAAAGGAGAAAATTATTGCAGAAAAGTCACACACCAAGCGTTTGAGACGTAAGATGGTGCATGATGGTGGAAATGACCACGTGTTCACATGCACCCACTGTGAACGGCCATTTACAGCGCAAATTGGCCTTATCAGTCACACTCGCTATCGCCATAGTTAAAAGTTATTATGCCTTTTTAAAGCACAAACTATCGTCTGTCAAGACGGCAAGGTGCCAATGTATGTATGTATAACTAAATCCAACGATGATGTGTGCGTTGTCCTCCTGTTGTTCGCGTGTCATGCCATGAATGTTAACGGATAATATGGCTGTCTCTTGAATGTTGTAATCGACGTAGTTCTATTCTGGCTGTTTGCACAGTTTCTTAGCAACAGCAAGTATGCAATGTTCTTAATGTCGAGTATAAGTGTTCTTAATGCTTTCATGATCACTGTCAGTTCACTGGTTGAAATTATTTCACAGATATATCTATCGCTCTGATTGTTTCTAGAGCTTTGGTAATTGGTAGTATAAGGTTCTAAAAGTTTCACGTTCGTGGGTGTTATACGTAACCTATTCACTGGGGTGTTATTACTTCTAAATGAAAGTTCTCTAACAGGTGTAGAGTTACACTGTTCTATGCCACAGAATAAAAATATCACAGCTTCTTGTATGGCGAATTATTAATGTGCCTAATGTTATTCTGCTGGCGCATTCGTTTGTCGCGATAAAATATCAGCAATAATGTTGTCAGTGCCTCTGATATGGCGGATTTCGAAGTAGAAATCTTGAAGAAGAAGACACCATCTTTGTAAACGATGGTTTTTAGGAACACCTTGCTTAAGTACCAACAATGGCGAGTTATCGGTTAGCACAACAAAATGGGAACCTAAGAGGAACTTAGATAATCGGCGCATACAAAATAGTAGAATTAATGCCTCCAATTCCACCGTGGAGTAATGGATTTCTGCCTTGTTCAGCTTCCGGCTTACGTAGACTATTGGATGTCTTACTCCCTGCAGTTCTTGCATAAGGCATCCTCCAATTGCGATAGCACTCGAATCTGTGGTCAAAATAAAGGGTATATTTATGTTCGGTAATGTTAATACTGGTGGGTTAGAAAAAATGGATTTCAATCTGCACATTGCATCCTCTAAGCGGGTACTTTTACAACATTTTTCGGGATGATCTTTTGTCAACAGATTAGAAAAAACTGATGTGAGTTCTGCCCAGTTCGGTATAAATTTGGCATAATAGTTTATGAGACCTAATAAACTTCTAACTTGTTTCTTTGTAGTAGGAATTTCTAGGTTAAGAATTTTCGATACAATTTTGTCATCTGTCAACAGTTTGCCTTCGGAAATCCTATGACCAAGGAAGTCTATCTGTTTATAGCCTATTTCAACCTTGGAAGGTTTGATAGTAAGTCCAAAAAGAAAGATTTGGTTAAAGACTTGTTGGAGTGTAAGTAAGTGAGAAGTCATATTAGAAGAATGAATGCATATATCATCAATATAAGATTGCACGTCCTTAATGCCGTGCAATAACAATCTAGTTAGCCTAACAAATGTGGCGGGAGCGTTCTTGAGACCATCCATCCATCATGTGCCATGCCGGTAAGCGTGGGCGGTCATGTTCTGCCATCTCACTCGATCAACAGAGTCGTGGATCAGTTCCGTGTTTTTGTCTCGACCATGCCACAAGGCCAAGCCATCCAGATACTTGTTTCTAGGTCTTCCCCTTGGTCTGTTCCCCTCGATCTTACCAGTTGTCACCAAGTTCTCCAAATCATTTCTTCTCATAACATGCCCAAAAAATTGTGACTGTCTACGTCGAATGTCTCTGATCAGTTTACGATCTTCATTTGTTTCTTGAAGGACTTGTTCATTGGTCTTTCTGGCTGTCCATGGTATTCTTTGCATTTTCCTCAGAAACCACATTTCTACAGCCATCAGATGTTTTTCAGCCTGGCTGCTCATTGTCCAAGCTTCACATCCATATAAAAGTACAGGTTCTATGTAGCATCTCAACACTCTTTTTCTCGTTTCAATTGACATCTTTTTATTGGTCAGTATGTTTTTCATCTTGCTAAAGGCTACTTTTGCCATGGCGATTCTTGTTCTAATCTCTTCAAGGCATCTCCCATCAGATGTTATTACTGTTCCGAGGTAATTGTACCTATTCACTTGTTGAAGAATATTCCCATTTACTTGTATATTACACTGTGGTATTTCGTTCTTCTTAGTGACGACCATAATCTGTGTCTTTTTACAATTTAATTCTAACCCTTGTTGTTCACTGTGTGTAACAACCGCATCTACTAAATTTTGCAGGTCCTGTTCATTGTCTGCAATCAAGACTGTATCATCTGCATATCTAATGTTATTGATGCATCGTCCCCCAATGTTGATTCCTTCCATATTTTCAATATTTCTGAAAATATTTTCACTGTACAGGGAAAACAGATCTGGAGACATTACACATCCCTGTCTCACACCTCTCTTAATAGGCTGATATTGGCTTACTTCATTATCAACTCTTATGGCAGCTTGTTGTTTCCAATATATGTTTTTTACAAGTCTAATGTCTTTCCCATCAATTTGTAGATCTTCAAGCATCCTTATCATGTTGACATGTCTCACTTTATCAAAAGCCTTTGTGTAGTCAACGAAGCAAAGGTGTAGATCTTTGTTTACTTCTATAGAACGTTCGATTACGGTTCTCAGTATATACACAGCATTTACTGTACCCTTGCCTACTACAAACCCACATTGTTCTTCTCCTATTTCAGGATGTATTTTCCTCCTAACTCTTTGCATGATAATTCTTAGCAAAATCTTCGTGATGTGACTCATTATACTAATTGTTCGATGTTGATCACATTCCAAGGCTCCTGATTTCTTTGGGATTGCAATAAATACAGAATTACATAACTCATGAGGTATGTTTCCAGTATCATATATTGTATTAAGCAGACTGGTAACTTTATCTATTCCATATTCTTCTAAAGCATTAATCATTTCTGTTGTGACGCTGTCTGGACCGGGGGTTTTGCCAGATTTCATATGATTAAGAGCATTCTGAACCTCCATCTTCAAAATTGCTGGGCCTTCATTGTTATTTTGAACAATATATTGTTCGTCTCTGCTATCGTCATAAAGGTTTTTCACGTAATCTGACCATACATGTAAAATCTGATCTTTTTCTATTATGACTCTTCCATCTTTTGTCTTTAGGCAGCCTGCTGATGTACGTGTTCTTTGATTAGTAATCTCCTGAATTCTTTTGTGCATTAGTTTCGCATTTTTACTGTTGTGTTGTTTTTCAATTTCTCTGCAATTTTTCTCAAGCCATGTTTCTTTAGCCTCCTTACATAAGGTTCTGACTTTTCTGTGAATTTCTTCATATTTGGCAGGATTATTTTTGTTCTGTCTTCTTGTTTCCATTAGTTGTAAAATTTCTTCAGTCATCCATGTCTTACGGCCAACTTTCTTTACTTTTGGAATAGTTTTTTCTGCTGCACAACTGATTGAATTCTTCAGCATTTCCCATTGATCATCTACATCTTGAAATAGGATCTCTAGATCAGACAATAAATCATATTTGTTCTTTACTTCTATGTTAAAATTATCTTGTATTTCTTTGTCAGTTTTCAATTTGCACAAGTCATATTTAGGGTTTCCTGCTGTATACTTGACTTTCTTTAACTTTACCCTCAATGTGCCAGTAATTAATCTGTGATCACTGTAACAGTCTGCATTTGGAACTGTTTTTACAACTGTTAATGCATTTCGAAACCTTTTGCTTATCAGGATGTAATCTATCTGGTTTTTAATCCTGCTGTCTGGACTCCTCCATGTCCATAATCTTCTAGGATGTTGTGTAAACCAGGTGTTTCCTACAACCAATTCTTGTTCTTTTGCCCATTCTACAAGTCTGTAGCCTCTTTCATTTCTCTCTCCCAATCCATGGTTGCCTACACTGTATCCATCGCTTTGCTTTCCTATTTTTGCGTTGAAATCACCCATTATGATATTTATTTCTGATTTTTGACAGTTCTTCAAAGCAGACTCCATGTCATTATAAAATTCCTCTATACTTTCTTCATTGCTTTCACTTCTTGAGACCAAATGGAAGATATCTCCATTCGTACAACCCAAGAGGTGTATCGAATGCTGTTATATGTCTTGATGAAGGGTGTAGTGGTACTTGCCAGTAACCTTTCGCTAAATCAAGCTTAGAAAATAAGGATGATTGAGACATATTCAAAATGAGGTCTTCACAGCTGTTCATTGGCTCCGCATCTGTTGTGGTTATCGTATTTAACCTTCTATAATCGATGCACAAACGAATCGTTTGGTCCTTCTTTTTCACCAGGACAATTGGCGAAGAATACTGGGACATAGATTTCTGTATTATTCTATTTTTCTCTAAATCCAAAATTTCTTTGTCTAAATTTGCTCTATAATGCAAAGGAATAGAATATGGTCTACATTTGATCGGTGTCAGATCTGTCAACACAATTGAATGTGTTATTTTGTCAGTCCGTCCAGGTTTGTTTGAGAAGATAGTTTTATAGTCGTTAAGGAGAGACAAAATGTCTTGTCGCTGCTGTTGTGTCAAAGTGTCAGAGATTTGTATGTCCTCCATACTACTGTCGTCATTCATAATTGGTACTGGAATTTCCGTATTGTCTACGTCCGTCTGATTTATTACTGATGCTACTGTTTGTAAATTGTCTTCAATGTCATTGTCGTCGTCGTCGAGACTAATAGTTGTCAATGTGTCGTCAAATTGGTCGTCGTTGTCGTCATCCCATATTGTCGGTACTGTAAATATGTTTTCGTCGTCTTCGTTGTCGCAAGAATGAGTCGTTAACGATGCTTCGTTTGTCAAGGTGTCATTCAGTTGGGTAATTGTCGTTTCGTTTCTGTTATCTGTCATCTGCGTCTGCTTATTCGTGTCACTGTCATTTCTAGAATAGTATGGTTTTAACATATTTACATGGAATATTTTCAACTTTCCATTCAAAGAAATTTCGTAGTCAACTTCCGAAATTCTTCTCACAACTTTAAATGGTCCCTGCCAAGAGGTTGATAGTAAATCTCTCTTGTCAGGTAGCAATAGTAAAATATTCTGATCTGGTTGTAATACAATCGTTTTTGCACCTCTGTTTGAGATGTGGTTCAAAGGACCTACTAAATCAACTGCTACGATTTGAAATGGCCTCGAGGCAGTTGTGGTTGATTGAATTTCTGCCGTAGGGTTTTTTCCCTTTTTAACCAGTTTCTGACATGTATCACATGATCTACAATAGGTTTTTATGTCTTGGCAAAATTTAGGCCAATAAAATTGGGTCAGGACTCTGGCTCTAGTCTTTTCGTAACCCATATGACCTCCGAAAGGTGAGTCATGGGCTATATTTAGTACTTTCTCACGATGTGATTGAGGTAGAACTACTTGCCGTATCGTGGTTTGATCTCTGGTATATAATCTAGTTAGAACATTGTTCTTTATTCTAAATGTCCATGAAGCATTTTTAGTCAATTTTGGTTTAAGTCCTACTAACCGAAAATATTGGGAAAGTGTAGGATCTGCTTTCTGTTCTTGTCCAAAATTAGTGGCTGTAGTGTTAGGTAATATGATTTCTAGCGACTCCTGAAGTTGGTCGGTGTGGGTTTTGTGTGTTGTCTGTCGTGTTATTGCATTAGTCTGTTGTGTGTGTTGTTGCACATCTACAGGCTTGGTAATTTGTGGATCGATGGCATCCTCAGTTCGAGGTTTTAAGTTGGTGGTATCACTGACAGATTCAACCGCCCCTGCATTATGCACCTCGGTGAATTCATTTTGAATTACGTCATTGGTTGTCTCCCTTGTGCTTTTGGCAGTTTGAGACAAGCACGCATGGTGTTTCCCTTTAGAATCGCTGTTTGGGTTCTGGATACAGTTTTTCTGCTCCCAATCTCTGATTTCATTTTCAGAGCAAGATCTTATGTTGGGCAGATTCCCAAGGATAATCTCAGCGACAGGATTTTCTAGTACTGCGCACAATACTAGTCCTGATATAAACGGTGTGCGAATTTCGACAAGTGCTAGGGGGTATCTTTCGATCGTGCGTGCGAATGTGCGACAAGTTACGTATTTGTGTGTGTAGTCTTTGTCGTTAACTAATGTTTTCTTAATTCCACAAAGAGTTGCGCCGGAATCGCGTATTAATGTGCACTTTTTGTTATTTACAAACCCTGTTGTGAAATTTAATTTGCCTGTTGATGATAAGGCTGCGTTGGCCATTTCGTTAGAAACTGGGATTGTGTAGCCGCATAACAACGTTGTATCAAGCTGAAATTTTCTACAGGTGTTACATTTGTTATCTGTAATGGTGTCAATAATTTGCACTGCATTCCCTAGCTCACTCAAACTTTCATTCTGGTTGTCACATTCGTTCAGTTGTTCAATCTCTTCCTCTGAGGAAGTGTCAATTAGTTCGGCATTGGCCTGCTTCATTATCTTTCGCCCTTCACAAAATCGTGAATAATGTCCATAGCTGGCACAAAAATAGCATTTGACCGCTCTCTGATACGCATTTCTCTTGTTCTTTTGTTTCTCCACTATCATTTGGAGATGATGCGGATAATTCGGTTATTTGTCACACATCGCGTACTCTTTGTGTGTCAGATGACAATACTGGCACTTGACTGGTTTCGTGAACTTCGAGCGTTGTTTGAACTTATTTTCAGGTGGTTTTGAGTATCTAGTGTTTGTAACTGCCGCTGTTTCATTCTGGCTCATGTTTAACTGGAAAATATCGCGGTTCGCTGTAAAAAAATGTGCTCCCCTTGGCCTCTACCTCTTGGATAGTTTTACAATCCATTTGTTTCAAAAATTTAGAAAAAGGTGTTGGAATTGTATTAATAATTTTGTCAATTATAATGTGTTCTTTCAGTTTGTCATGGTTGTTATTTGTTTTTGCTGAGGTTATCCACTTTGTACATATATCCTGAACTGTAGACACGTAGTCTATGAAGGTTTGATTAGGTTGTGGGGCTAATTTTGCGAACTGTTGTTGATAGCCTGCTGTATCTAGTGAGAAATGTTGAAGTATTCTTTGCTTTAAATAATCATAATCTTTCCTCATATCTTGTGGAACTGTCTCTATTACTTTTAAGGGCTCCAGTGCTAAGTTTCTCATCAAAATAAATGACCAGTCGATTTTTGCGACCTTATGGTAGGTCATTAAACACTCAAAGTTTTCTAAGTATGCGCTGATAGAATCTCCTGAGCAGAATGCTTTAACGAGGCCTTTATATTTGTTGTATTTTTGTTCCTCTTCCTTACTTTTCATTTTGTTTACTGACATTTCTAGGTTGGAGTCAATTTCCATTTGTTTTAGTCCTATTTGTGTCTCTGCATTTAACTGGGCTTGTTTGGCCGCGGCCTCAAGCTCCATTTGCTTTTCTTGAGCCTGCAGTTGCATTTTCTTTTCTTCATTTTGCAATTGCATCTGTATCTTTTTGTCCTCTGCCTCAATTAGCATCTTCTTTTCTTCTCTCTCTGATTGCATTTTCTTTTCTTCAGCTTGCAGTTGCATTTTCTTCTCTTCTCGTTCTATTGCTCTTTCATCTCGTGCCATATTTTCTGAATGCGTCTTTTGTGCCCATTCTGAAAGTTTCTCCTCTTTATATCCTAATCTAATACCTAACTCAATACATTGTTCTAACGTTGACATTTTGTCTTTTAGTTGTTGTTAACTTTACTGAAATTAAATCCCTTAGAAAATAGTTGGGAAATACAAAATTTAGTTATTTCCCTTAATGTTTACATGAGCAAATACACATGAAAAGTTTTGTTGGTTATGAGGTTATGAATATACATACAAATCAATGCAAAGCAACAATGTTACATGAATGGATGATGGTAAGTACCGCTTAGGGTTGCAATGAGCATGATATGAAACTCATCTTATTTTCCCTGAACTTGCGAATGTAGTCTTCTTCTCTCGCCACTGTTGGAGGATAGGATACGTACACCCGATAATTCGCGGAACAATCTGCTGTTGGAATCAAAAAAAAATTAGTAACAGTCACGTAAATGTCACAGTCATGTCAAATTTCATAATATTAACATCATTTGAAATGTATCTGAAGAGGGACTAATACTAGTTCATTACTAGATAGCTGCAAAAGTTTTTTTTTTAACTTGTTCTGTATTAAATTTGATATTATTTTTTTACTTGGCAACCAAGAGCTGTCTGAAACGTAAAGCTTGTGCCAAAACCGGCGATTGCCCCCAAATAGCCTGTTACAGTCTTAGATCTCTAGGGGATCTGAACTCGGGCTCACACAGGCAACAAACTCCGTTAGATACAACATAGCAACATTTATTTATATAATATATACAGTGCGCTGTCGAAGTGGGTTTTGACAAGCCCGCACTTGACAAGTTGCGCATCACAGAGGTTTTACATCACACATGATTATAACAAACAATCCTAAGCAACTATCTAGCACAGTGTTTCCCAACCTTTTTTGTGCCATGCCCCACTTAAGCCTTTCTAAAATTCATATTGCCCCCCTCCCCCGCCCCACGCCTCTTCCCCCTCAACATATACATTATTTTTAATATTCAAAAATTGAAATGTTCACTAAAGAAACTTGAATGATAGGTTTTAGGAAGTAATCACTAGGTAATTATTGAGCAAACACAGTAAGTAAATTTTCAAAATATATAATGGAGAACTGAAATTCAAGTACAAAATAATTTTAATGAAAGATTTTTCTATATTATTTTAATTATTAGTAATTATTTATTATTTAAATTTAGTGAGGTCCTTGCGCTTGATGCTTGCTGCAAAGAGATCTTATGTCAGGTTCCAATTTAGTTAACTTCAGTCTCGTTTCCCCGTTTTGTTATATTCAGCCGATTTCTTCCATTTTCGAATTGCCCCCCTTAACAGTCAAATTGCCCCCCTATGGGGCGTGGGCCCCACGTTGGGAAACACTGATCTAGCATATGTCTACGACCCTTAAATACACATGGGTCTGAACTATCAAGTCCCCCTAAGGTAAGCCCTGTTGCTTCTCCGATGTCCAGTCTGTCTCTGCCGTTTCACACGTGTCGCAATCCGACACGGGTGGTAACTCTATCCGAGTTTCTCGTGGACCCCGTAATCGGCGGGCCACATCAGTGTCCACGGGACAGTGGACACACTGACCAGTCCTTCGAGAAGGCTCTGGATTCTTCAAGCCTTCGAGTGACTCACTTCTTTCCCTTGAGCGGGAGTTTTAGCCCCTTCGCAACTATCTCTTACTTTATGTTGGTTACCGCCCCTATGTGAGGCTGTGACAATCACCTTTTACTCATGATCACAATCTGAAGCTTTAGAAGAGAATACATACAGAAGAGAAGTCTTACAAATATGAAACTGTAGTTTATATCTCATCTTTTTGTGCCCTTTACCCCTTATTAGAGTGCAAACCCGTAACCAATTTGCATCAAGCCAACCTAACCTTTGCTGTCTTTTTCAGCTCCCTCCATGTCCTCCCCATATTATTCATCTCTGTCTATAATTCTCTTCTGCTTGTGTATTTAGGCATCCCTCTATTTCATTGGTCCTTTTGGTTATAGACAAGGAACTTTTATGATACCATTATCAGATGTTATTAATGTGTCCAACCCAGTGTCAGTGTCTGTATCTCAGCTCTTGATTGACTAGAATTTGTTTAGTTCTCTCCATGAGCTCCACATTGGTGATTCTGTCATACCACTTTATTCCTATTCTGCATAGACACCAGTTAATACATGTTTGTAGTTTAATAGTAATTTTGTTAGTTATTCTCCATGTGTTTGATCCATAAAGTTGCATGTCCTTTACAGCACTTCCAATTCTAATTTTCAACAAAAATAATTCCAAATTCGGTCTCGGTTAACCTGCCTCCTCAGCTTTGGTTATTGTTGAGATCCGTGGATGTATGGACTGTTAGTCCTAGTTCATACTGGGTTTATTGGTTCTGCTCTGTTTGTTGGATAAAGTTATTTTCTGCTGTCTGGTTATTTTCTTTCTGTCTTATGCTGGTCCTGATAAAGACCGGTCCTTGGGCGGGCCTACTAGGTTCCGCAGTCTTTCGTTTGTTGGTTTCTTTCTCTATTAGCACTACTACGTGCTTGTTGTTTCTTGTGTTGTCCTCACTGGAACTGGTCCCGGTCACGTTCAGTCCTTATAAGGACTTGATGTAGGCAAAGGCAGAGAGTTCAAGTGCAGTCTCAAGTTGTTCCCCCCGGTCAGCGGCCCGTACTTCTCTACATTCGCTTTCTTGTTTTCGTCATCGGTGTAGGTTTGGTGCCACAACAAGATGACCCGGTCTCCCTGTCAGCCCCGTTCAGGAGCCCTTCTGAAAGAGCCAACCCACAATCCTGCCACTCACCCCGCCAGACTAAACTGTCCCTCTCAGGACATCAAATTATTTTTTTAAATGTATATGTGTGCGTGCGCACATTTTTTTTTAATATTAAAAAAAAATTAAGTTGCATGTCCTTCACAAGACGTAGCAGTCAACCCCAGCATTTTTGATGTTCGTGATTCCTGGGTTAATTTTACGTTCAGTAGTTTGCCATTGCTTTCTGAAGTTATATGCCTTTCCCTGTTCTGCTTATGAACTGTCTGACCAGCCGCTGTATTTCTGGATTGCTGTTTATATGCAGGCACTCCGTCATTGTCATTGGAGTCTTAGTTTTGACGAAGTAATCTCTCAGCTTCCTTCGCTCACTATTGTACTCGGTGCATGTCAGTAGGTAATGTTCAATTGTGTTGTCTTCTGGGCATGCTCTGCAGTATGGATTCTCTCTTGCGTCTTTCCAGTTACCAAGTCTGACTGTCCACAGTTGTTTGTTTGCCGGTGCTTTCATGTTGGTCTTGGCTTGTAGTTTGTAGCTGGGTTCACATAAGACTTGGTATGCATGACAACCTCTAGCGCTGTCTCGCCACTGTTTACTCCATTTTTTGATGATACTCTTTCTTTCTACTTTACCAATAGGCAAGCTGCTGGAGAAGGTAATTGCCAGAAAAATATCAAGCCAACTAGAGAGGCAAGGTGTTTTCCCACCTACCCTGGGTGGGTACCGTCCAAAAAGAGAAACCTGGACCAATTCAGCAGTCTTTGCCCAGGATGTCTATGAAGGTTTCCACTCAGGCACTGAAACCGTTGCTGCAGCGAATGATCTTGAGGACGCATACAACAGAGTACCACTGGATTTTTTAATGTTTCAGCTTCTCGAACTAAACGTAAGTCCATTCCTCCTTAGTTGGATCGCTGCAGCCCTGTTCCAACGGAAAGTAGTTTTTAGATGTGGCAGTTGGACTTCGGAGCCAACAACAATATATCCTGGCCTACCTCAGGGATCACCATTATCTCCGGTACTGTTCAACGCCTACACAGTGAGAATCACCAGTGAGCAGATCACTGGACCTGGCAGGACATTGTCATATGCCGATGATGTTTTAGTGTATCGTCAGGGTAAGGATAGAGAGGAGGTTGCTGTGGAACTACAAACCGAACTCAATCGCATAAGTACTTGGTGTGATGAAGCTTGGGCAATGGTCAACCCAACAAAGGCAACAGTGACTTGGTTGTCGTTGAATAATCATATTGTCAACACTCCAACACCAACTGTAATGCTGTGTTCAGAGACGGTGGAAAGAACGCAGGCAATGAATTACCTGGGGATACGGTTTGATCGAAGCCTTGCTTATAATGTGCACATAGACCAGGTGATAATTAAGGCCAAGCGGGGTTTGACAGCGATGCGGGTGATGGCGGCAGCAAACTGTGAGCAGCGCCATCTATGTCTTCTGTACGAGGGGCTGTTCATGTCTGTTTTGGAGTATGCAATGGCAATCCTGACTCTCAGCCATAAGCAGATAGAAAGGATGGAAAGGATACAGCATGAAGCTATGCGCATTATTCTTGGATGTACAAGAGATACAGCATGCAGGGCGATGCGCTACCTTCTTGATTTTCCAACCATTGAAGAGAGAATACGAGGTTGCAGGGCACGCGCCTACCTCAGAATTAACGCAAACACACAACATCCACTGCATAGTGAAATTAGGAAGGTGAATAGCAGCAGGTTAAAAAGAGGACGGTCGTGGATGGGTCAAGCCGAAGACATTCTTCAACAGGTGTGTTCACTTGAGGACTTAGAACCTGGCGAGGAGTGGGTGCAAGTGCCAACAGACTTCTGCACATCCTTTTCAGTTTGCATCCAACTAGATAGAAAATCCATCCATCCATCATGTGCCATGCCCGTAAGCGTGGGCGGTCATGTTCTG
The DNA here is from genome assembly GCA_963921405.1 of Cepaea hortensis. Lineage (NCBI taxonomy): Eukaryota > Metazoa > Mollusca > Gastropoda > Stylommatophora > Helicidae > Cepaea > Cepaea hortensis. The sequence goes on along the minus strand of OY992876.1, from coordinate 498,634,599 downwards.
CCATCTCACTCGATCAACAGAGTCGTGGATCAGTTCCGTGTTTCTGTCTCGACCATGCCACAAGGCCAAGCCATCCAGATACTTGTTTCTAGGTCTTCCCCTTGGTCTGTTCCCCTCGATCTTACCAGTTGTCACCAAGTTCTCCAAATCATTTCTTCTCATAACATGCCCAAAAAATTGTGACTGTCTACGTCTAATGTCTCTGATCAGTTTACGATCTTCATTTGTTTCTTGAAGGACTTGTTCATTGGTCTTTCTGGCTGTCCATGGTATTCTTTGCATTTTCCTCAGAAACCACATTTCTACAGTCATCAGATGTTCTTCAGCCTGGCTGCTCATTGTCCAAGCTTCACATCCATATAAAAGTACAGGTTCTATGTAGCATCTCAACACTCTTTTTCTCGTTTCAATTGACATCTTTTTATTGGTCAGTATGTTTTTCATCTTGCTAAAGGCTACTTTTGCCATGGCGATCCTTGTTCTAATCTCTTCAAGGCATCTCCCATCAGATGTTATTACTGTTCCGAGATAATTGTATCTATTCACTTGTTGAAGAATATTCCCATTTACTTGTATATTACACTGTGGTATTTCGTTCTTCCTAGTGACGACCATAATCTGTGTCTTTTTACAATTTAATTCTAACCCTTGTTGTTCACTGTGTGTAACAACCGCATCTACTAAATTTTGCAGATCCTGTTCATTGTCTGCAATCAAGACTGTATCATCTGCATATCTAATGTTATTGATGCATCGTCCCCCAATGTTGATTCCTTCCATATTTTCAATATTTCTGAAAATATTTTCACTGTACAGGGAAAACAGATCTGGAGACATTACACATCCCTGTCTCACACCTCTCTTAATAGGCTGATATTGGCTTACTTCATTATCAACTCTTATGGCAGCTTGTTGTTTCCAATATATGTTTTTTACAAGTCTAAGGTCTTTCCCATCAATTTGTAGATCTTCAAGCATCCTTATCATGTTGACATGTCTCACTTTATCAAAAGCCTTTGTGTAGTCAATAAAGCAAAGGTGTAGATCTTTGTTTACTTCTATAGAACGTTCGATTACGGTTCTCAGTATATACACAGCATTTACTGTACCCTTGCCTACTACAAACCCACATTGTTCTTCTCCTATTTCAGGTTGTATTTTCCTCCTAACTCTTTGCATGATAATTCTTAGCAAAATCTTCGTGATGTGACTCATTATACTAATTGTTCGATGTTGATCACATTCCAAGGCTCCTGATTTCTTTGGGATTGCAATAAATACAGAATTACATAACTCATGAGGTATATTTCCAGTATCATATATTGTATTAAGCAGACTGGTAACTTTATCTATTCCATATTCTTCTAAAGCATTAATCATTTCTGTTGTGACGCTGTCTGGACCGGGGGTCTTGCCAGATTTCATATGATTAAGAGCATTCTGAACCTCCGTCTTCAAAATTGCTGGCCCTTCATTGTTATTTTGAACAATATATTGTTCGTCTCTGTTATCGTCATAAAGGTTTTTCACGTAATCTGACCATACATGTAAAATCTGATCTTTTTCTATTACGACTCTTCCATCTTTTGTCTTTAGGCAGCCTGCTGATGTACGTGTTCTTTGATTAGTAATCTCCTGAATTCTTTTGTGCATTAGTTTCGCATTTTTACTGTTGTGTTGTTTTTCAATTTCTCTGCAATTTTTCTCAAGCCATGTTTCTTTAGCCTCCTTACATAAGGTTCTGACTTTTCTGTGAATTTCTTCATATTTGGCAGGATTATTTTTGTTCTGTCTTCTTGTTTCCATTAGTTGTAAAATTTCTTCAGTCATCCATGTCTTACGGCCCACTTTCTTTACTTTTGGAATAGTTTTTTCTGCTGCACAACTGATTGAATTCTTCAGCATTTCCCATTGATCATCTACATCTTGAAATAGGATCTCTAGATCAGACAATAAATCAAATTTGTTCTTTACTTCTATGTTAAAATTATTTTGTATTTCTTTGTCAGTTTTCAATTTGCACAAGTCATATTTAGGGTTTCCTGCTGTATACTTGACTTTCTTTAACTTTACCCTCAATGTGCCAATAATTAATCTGTGATCACTGTAACAGTCTGCATTTGGAACTGTTTTTACAACTGTTAATGCATTTCGAAACCTTTTGCTTATCAGGATGTAATCTATCTGGTTTTTAATCCTGCTGTCTGGACTCCTCCATGTCCATAATCTTCTAGGATGTTGTTTAAACCAGGTGTTTCCTACAACCATTTCTTGTTCTTTTGCCCATTCTACAAGTCTGTAGCCTCTTTCATTTCTCTCTCCCAAACCATGGTTGCCTACACTGCATCCATCGCTTTGCTTTCCTATTTTTGCGTTGAAATCACCCATTATGATATTTATTTCTGATTTTTTACAATTCTTCAAAGCAGACTCCATGTCATTATAAAATTTCTCTATACTTTCTTCACTGCTTTCACTTGTTGGGGCATATACTTGAATTACATTTATTTTAAAAGGTCTTCCGTTTAATTTTACTAATAGAACTCTGTCTGACACAGCCCAATATCCTTTGACAGAATTTGATGTTTGCTTATCTAATATAATGGCTACACCTCTTTGCTGTTCTTCTCCCCCCCCCCCCCCCCCGAGTAAATAATCTTACAATCCTCTCCTGTCCTTATCCCTGCTCCTCTCCAACACGTTTCCGATATTCCTAATATGTTAATCTTCTCTCTCTCCATTTCTTTTTTGATGTCCTCCAACTTTCCATCTGCATTCATTGTTCATTGTTCTAACATTCCAGATAGAAAATGCAGACAAGAAAATCCGGCTGCTGTTGAGGCTGAAGTACAAGCGTTGATTTTCGAGAATTCGCTAGGTGGTGACGCGGTCATCTACACAGATGGGTCGATCGTCCGACATGTGAGAAGCTCATGGGCCTTTACAGCTCGGGCCGGAGGGAGAATTGTGGAGGCTTTCACTGAAACCATAAGTAGCCTGACCATGGAAGTCATGGCAGTAAGTAAAGCAATAACATGGCTCGAGACACAGACATTCGCTAGGGCTTGTTTCCTTAGCGACTCAATGAACATGATCAAGAGGATAGAGGAGGGGTCGATCCGAAGAGAATGGTTGCTGCCTCTGGAGCGGTCTCGGCTGGCAAAGATTAGTTTCATCTTCGTGCCAGGGCATGCGGGAGTACAAGGAAATGAGTGGGCTGACAAGCTCGCAGGTGAGGCTACTGTGGAGGGCGGACGTGCCATGGACCAGGCCGGCATTCTGAATGCTCTACGAGAAGTAAGACTTTTGCGAGAACCAAGTGATAACTGTGAATCTACAACAATGGCCAGACTGCGAGAGCAGCAAATTAAAAGAGGGGTGGCCAAACAAGAACACTACGCAGGAAGCCAAAGAAGATTGATAAACCAACACAGAACTGGCGTCGTTAGCCGCTACACGTTGCGGGATTTGCTGAGGAGGGGATTCGAGCACTTATGGACTGAATGGTTCGATGTGCAATGAGGATGATCTGTCGACTAACTAACTAACTAACTTTACCTAGGCCTGTACTGATTTTATTATTGCTGGTTAGTCCTCGTTTCGCTACTCTGCTTGTTTGTTTCCAGGGATACCCCTGTGAGCTGGTATCCATCCGATGGTGACTTGGCATTCCATGTACCTGAGGTTGGTGGCTGTCGCTAATATCTCATCTTTTATGTCGGGTCTGTTTCCTCCAGCGAAGTTCCCGAGCGTTTGTACTGAGAACAGAGAGTCTGTCAATATATATAGTCTTAGCGGGTTTTTTTCGGCTGCAATCTCTAGCCCTTTCAGTATGGCTACCAGTTCGGCCGTGCATATTGCTGCCTGTTCTGTTAGTTTGAACTTTTTCTTCAGTTTCCAGTCTGGGACCACAACTCCTGCTCCTACCTCTCTCTGTTCGTTCTTGGACCCGTCTGTATATTATGAGGTTGTCCTTACTGATTTCTTCTATGTACGCCTCGGCCACGTCTCTTGCATCTGTGTCGTCCGTGTCCTTGGTGATGATCTTTGCTAGGCTCGTGTCTGTGAATGGGACTGTTAGTTCCCAGGGTGGGATTGTTGGCTTGTCCCGTCTTGTCTGTTTCAGGGTTTCTGCTAGCTCAATTTCTTCCTTCATCTTCTCTGCTGCATCCCATCTTGTCGGTCTTTGCAGTTTTACTATTGGGATGCCTCCTCATTTGCTGCGGTTGTCACTGAATGTTTGGTATCTGGGTGGTCTTCATCTTGTGCTGCCTTTACCCAGTAGTTATACGTCAGCTGTTTACGCCTCAGACTCAGTGGTAGTACACCCAGTGCTACCTCCATGGCTTCTTAGGATGTTCCTTTTCCAGCTCCAAGGATGGTGTTTAATGCTTGAGTCTGTTTGGTGTCTAACCTCCTCTTGTTGGTTTCTGATGCTGAGTCGTAAACAATGCTGCCATATTCTAGCTTGCCCCTGATAAACGGTTTATAGAAAATCACCATTGTTTTGGTGTGGGCACCCCCCACCGGTTCCTTTTATCCCCGCAGTAGGTTGCTTGCTTTCTTGCATTTTTCTAATGTCTGACATATGTGTTTTGACAAGTTCATCTGTTCATCCAGGGTCATTCCTAGGAAGACTGTGCTGCTTGTTCTATTAATAATTTTCCCTGTTATCTGTATTTTATAGTCCTTATCTTCTTCTTGTTACTAAATACCATGCTGACTGTTTTATTGGTGTTGATATTGAAGCCCGATTTGTCCATCCATGCTGTTAGTTTGTTTATCTGTTTTTGGAGGGGTCCTCGTGTAGTTTTTGCAGACTTTCCACTCCTCCATATGGCGCAGTCATCCGTGAATTGTGATAGTCCTGTTCTCTGATCTTGGATCTCCTCTGTCAGGTCATTCACCAGTACTGAGATTGTTGGTGAGATGACCGAGCCGTGGGGGATACCGTTCTCTTGCTCATGTGTGTCTGATACCTCATTCCCTATCCTCACTGAGAAGACTTTGGTTAAGTTTTCTATGTATTTGTAGGTTCTTCCCACTATGCATACTTTCTTTAACTTGATTAGTGCGGCTTCTCTCCAGCATTGGTCATACGCCTGGGCAAGGTCCAGGAATACATCCAACGTCTTTTCCCCTCTTTTAAATCCTTTCTTTACATCATTTTCTAATTCGATGATTTGGTCCATCGTGCACCTGTTGGCTCTAAACCCAGATTGTGTATGGCTGTATAGTTCATTCTTCTCCATGTAGAATGGTTTTGTAGAATTCTTTTGTAGAATTATATTGTTTATCACAGTCTCCATGACTTTGCCCAGGTGCAATGTCAAAGAGATGGGGCGGTATGATTCTACCCTTTTTGGGTCTTTAGCTTGTTTCTTGACTGGTATGACCGCGGCTGTCTTCCACTGTTTGGGAATATTTCCCGTCTTCCATATTTCATTATACAACTTAGTAATTGTTTTTATGGATATATCTGGGAGCTTTTTGAGGTTGGTATAGTTTAGTATGTCAGCTCCAGCTGCGGTTTCGGATTGTTCTTTTAGTGCTGTCACCACCTCATCTGTTGTGATGTCTGCATCCATATAGTGTTCCTCGATGTTCTCATATGTTGTGTCATTTAACTCTTGCCTCAGCTCATCCCTTCTTTGTCTTTCTTTGCTTCCTAGTCTGTTGTTAGAGCAGACTTCATGGAAGTATTCTCCAAACACCTTAGCTTTGTCTTGGTTTGTTACTGCTAGTGTTGGACTTTTGATGGTTGGGATTTTGCTGGTCTTTTTATTTCCTTATATTGCTTTTATTTGCTTCCACATCTTGGTAGTCAGTGTATCTAGGCTGAGTATCTGGCAGAACCTTCTCCACTCCTTTTCTTTTGCTTGTTTTACTGCTCTGTTTGCTTCATTTCTGCATTTCTTCTATTCTTCAAAATTCTCTTCTGTCCTTGCTTTTCTGTACTTCTGCAAAGCTCTTTTCATATTCTCTTGTGTCGCTGTGCACTTATCATTCCACCAGGAAGCAGAGGCCGAATATGAATTAAATTAGTCGCTCCCTGCCAGAGGCTGGGCGAAGCCGGGCCGGGTCGTCTTTTTTGGGGGGAACGGGAGCAGGGGCCGAATATTAATTAAATGAGACGCTCCCCGCCAGGGGCTGGGCGAAGCCGGACCGGGCCGTCTAGTGTATGTATATATATATATATATATATATATATATATATATATATATATATATATATATATATATATATATATATATATATATATATATCTTCAAAGACTAAAACTATATATAATTATATATAAATAATATACGCTATGCAGACAACACAGTATTGGTGGCGGATAAATCAACAGACGTACAACAATTGTTGGAAATTGTAGTAACAGAGAGTGCAAGGAAAGTACTATTCTTGAATATTAAAAAAAAAAACACCATAACAATGGTGATATCAAAGAAAATGGTGACACCAAAATGTGACATAGAAATAGAAGGAAACATTCTTAATTTTAGATACCTAGGGGTATTTATAACATCAGATGGAAGATGCACAACAGAGATTAAGAGCAGAATAGGGCAGGCAAAATCCGCATTTTAGATCATGAAGAGTATCTTATGCAATAGGTCACTATCACTGAAAATAAGAAAGAGAGTGCTGAAATTACATATAGAACCAGTTTTGCTGTATAGCAGTGAATCTTGGAATGTAAATTAACAAACTAAGAAGAAAATAAGAAGCAACAGAGATGTGGTTCCTGAGACGAAAGTTGTGAATTCCCTGGACTGGAGTAACTAACAACGACTGCCTGAAACAGGCTAATGAAACTAGAACATTATATACAACAATAAGAAACAAACAAACATTTTTCTTCGGTCAATTGATGAGAAGAGAGGCATTGGAGAACATTGTGACAACTGGAAAGATCGAGGGGAAGAGAGGCAGAGGCCGAAAAAGAAAAATGATGAAATGATGCTGGATAGATTGAGATGGTGGCACGGAGGAATATCAGCAGCAGATTGATTGATTGATTGATTGATTGATTTAGGAACCGTCATCACAGCATTCAGGGCATTCCCATAAGCGCTCCTCCCCCATGCTCAGCAGCCAGCGAAGAGTTCCAAAACTAATAGTACTAGTAGCAATCTGATTATATGTCTGTCTCGCCTTTCCTCTGAGCGTTGATCGTCGGCCAGATCCCATCGTCACTCCTCGCTGTCGCATTCTTGCCAGACAAAGGTGATCTATTTGCTCCTCCTAGGTGTACACATGCTCCCACCAGGTCGAAACCACATCTGCTCTGTCATGCATCAGTACTCCACCAAGTTTTTCCGAGCCAGCCAATCTGCACGCCTGTTCATTCCCCAGCACATCAGCATGCCCCGGAGAAAAGATCCAGACGATGCTTGTCACCCGTTACTTCCGAAGCGAAGCAAGCCACTCTGCACGAAGCTTGCCTGTCTTCACCCTACTCAGCATGCTTTCTGAGTCAGTTACAATCACGATGTGTGTGTGTGTGTGTCGTATTCTCCATCCAGCGGAAAGCTGCACTGACCGCCTCCACATCCATTCTTAAGCTAGATGTTGTGGTATCATATGCCAGACTCTCCTGCACCAAACGTCGACCATTGGCTTTTGCTAAGAACCCCCAGGCACTTCTCCTACCTCTCAACACCGACCCATCTGTGTAGATAATCACATCACTTGAGCGAGCATTATCCTGAATTAGTTGCTGGATTTCCACTTCCGTGGCCCCTGCTGGCCACTCCCTGCACAATGTGATTATAACTCTGCACAAGTCTGACTGCTCCGCTGACACTCTGACCCACTCTTCTCCTCTCCTAATGTTCTCCAAGGGGCACACCTGCCTGATCGTATCCTCCGCCTGAGCCATCCATGATTTCCCTCTTATCAGTCGCTGGCCCTTAACTGCGTCCAGCGCCTCATGCAACGGGTGATCTGTGTCAGCAGCTACTCTGAGGTATGCCTTCGCCTGCATCACCTTGAGCCTACCTGCAGCAGACGGCAAACCAAGGATGTAACGCATACACACAACTGGGGTGTCTCTGGTGCATCCCAGAATGACTCGCATCGCTTCGCAGCAGAGTTGATCCAGAAAACCAAAGACCGAGATCTGTGGAGAGCCATGAACGCCTACGCCAGCCGGCAGGGCACTCCTCTGAATACCGTCCCAAATTATTTATTGTAAAAAGTATCCTTTACAGGGTCTCATTGGGTGAATTACTCCTTCAGGGGCGATATGCTGATTTAGAAACGATATGAACTGTTATTGAATGTTTGGTAATAAATAACGGTATGGGATACATTTTACAATAAATAACGGTCCCAAATTATTTCTTGTAAACAGTATCCCTTACAGGGCGCCATTAGGTGATTATGCTTATTCCGGGGCGATATGCTGATTCAGGGGCGGCTCCTTCTTCTTCTTCTTCTTCTTCTTCTTCTTCTTCTTCTTCTTCTTCTTCTTCTTCTTCTTCTTCTTTCGTTCGCTTGAAATATGTCTATAACTGCAATGTGTCTCTTGTATGAATCTAACAGTATTTTTTTAGTTCACTCAGCGGTCCATAGAGTTTATCTTCCACTGTCGTCTCTCTAGGCCAGAAGGTTTGCCTAGATATGTTATATTTTGGGCAGTCTTGGAGTATGTGCTCTGCTGTCTGCGACACCAATCTACATGTACACATGGCTGATTCACCAATCTTAAATTTTGTACACATGTGGTTGCGTAATCTATTAATGTATTATGTCCTTTTCTGAGGCGCAGAATAATGACTTGTTCTGATCTGTCCATAACGTGGTAGTCGTCTTGAGTAGGGTTTGGTGGCCTTCTGACTGATTTGATCATTCTTTTCTTTTGGTGATATGTAACAGGCACATCAGGCTGTTCTTCTTTTGCTCCATCCTTAGCCAATCGATCAGCTCTGTCATTTCCGGGTACTCCACAGTGGGATGGTATCCACTGTATGGTGACCTTATGCTGACTGCTAAGTTCAGAAAGTAGTGTCCTTAGTACTTGCAATTTCTCAGACAGGAGCGCCTCGAGTACTGATTTTGCATCTGTCAATAGCACCACAGGTTGTGTACCATGGCTGGTATTTAGTAATTTCTCTGTTGCTATCTTGATTTGCCTCAATTTCAGCATCATAGTTATGACTGTACTTTCCTGCTAGTACTCTGGCCGTGTCCCTAGTATTATTTGGGTATTCTATATACACTCCCGCTCCTCCATTTTTTACAGCATTTGGTGCTGACCCATCTGTGTAAACTCGGATCCAGAGGTCCTGTGGGTATTCTTAATTAAGGAAGCTGAGAGTGGCTGTTCTGCGCTGCACACTGTTCTGTTCTTCCTTGTCAAATATTCCTCTCACTTTTGTCTGGATTTGTAGTGATAGTCTATGTTCATCTTTCCATGAAGTTCGCTCTGGTATAGTTTTCAGGGGGATACCAACTGTGGGCAGAACGGTGGTTTCTCTGCAGAGTCACTTGGCCTGGTGGATAAAACTGCTTCTTTTCACCCCCCCCCCCCCATAGCTAAGTTTTCAGATCGGTTCTTCATAGGGTGTCTTTTCAAGCTGAGGAACCTTTCTGCCTGTATTAGTGTTTTTGTATCTCTCCGTTCTCTCAGTGCTTGTGTCCTCCCCATTTTCTCCAATGCTTCTTTAGGGGTTGATCTCATCCCTCCTGTGATGACTCTGAGAGCTTGATTTTACACTCTGTCCAGCTCTTGTAGTGTGGTTTTTTTATGCTGAATACCACGCAATTTACCTGTGCTCCAGGTGTGGACGTATGTTCTGTTGATAAACTTTTCCCAATGGCTCCCCTTGTGGTTCCACTTAGCTTTCTTAGGATGGCTATTTTCCTTCTGACTTTTGTTTGATACTGCTTTTTTATGCGATTTCTCCATTCAACTTGTCGTCGAATGTTACACCAAGGTATGTAGGTTCCTTAGCTTCTCTTAGGGGTGTTCCATTTATCTAGATGATCCCTGCCTTATGTTTCGGAGAGAGGGTAAATAGAGTGGTGCTGCACTTGTCAGTGTTTATGCTGACAAATCATCTATCCGCCCATGCAACAAATGTATCTACATCTCTCTGTAGCAATATGGTGGCCACTGATGCATGTTCATTTGTGCTACACAAAACCAGGTCATCAGCGTACATTGCCGCTATAATTCCACCCGGTAGTTTAGCAACAAAGTCATTGATGAAGATTAGAAAAAGTATGGGGGACAAGACTCCACCCTAGAGAACACCGTGACGCAATAGTACTTTCTTACTCTTTAGACCGTCTATCTGTACTCGGGCTCTTCTGTTGTGCAAGTATGCTTTCACCCATTTGTACATTCTTCCATTGACTTTACAGTTTCTCAGTTTCCTCATCAGAACTTCTTTCCAGACTTTGTCAAAGGCTTTCTTCAGATCTATCCATGCCGCAAGTAACAGCTTATTCTCTTGGAATGCATCCTCAACTTCTTGAGAGAGGTAGGTTGTCTCATCTTCCGTAGAGTAGCACTACCTAAAGCCACCCTGTTGTGGCACAAGGATGTTTTCACTTTCAATGTACCACTGTAGTCTGTGATTGATGTTGCGTTCCATTGTTTTGCAGAGACAGCTGGTGGGGCTAATTAGTCTGTAGCTGGAAGCAATGGAACTGTCTTTCCCAGATTTTAGGAGGGGTATCATGATTGTTTCTCTCCAGGCTTGTGGAACAATGCCTAGGGTCCAGCTGTTATTGAAAATCTGTAACAGCTTTGTATTGGCCTCTGTTCCTAGGTTCCTGATCATTTCATTGGAGATACCATCAGCTCCTGATGACTTTCTCATGTTCAGTTTTGATATGGCTAGCCCCAGTTCATTGATTGTGATAGGTGCCTCCATAACCTCATGGACCATTTCCTTCTGTCCTGTATGTTGCCATTTCTCTCAAATCTCTTGTTGTTTCTCTGGACTAATTTTGATATTGTTTTCTTGCGCGAATGAGTCCGTAAAATGGTCAGCTGCTTGCTTTCCTGTTAAGATTTTTCCGTCTTTATGTAGTGCAAGTTTTTAGCTTCTCCCTGTGCCCTCATCATCAAGCTGTTTTATTAGCTTCCACAACTTCCTTGTGTCTCTTTCAAAGTTCAGTGACTCTGTTTTCTCCTGCCAGCTTTTCCGTCTAGCCTGCAGCTGGGCCCTTTGAAATTTGGCTTTTGCGTGCTGGTATTTATTGTGGTGCTCTTGGCTGGGGTTAGCCTCTGCTTGCCTTATAAACACTTCCACATCATTATGCAACTGTTCCAGTTCACTACTCCAGCAGGGTTTATATTGTTCACGGACTCCTCTTGTTACTGTCACTCGTGCTGCCTGTAGTATGTATGTCCCAAACTCTTCAACTACTTTATTTATGTCCCTCTCAGTGTTCAGGTTTCTAACCAGTATGCTGGTGCGATGCTTGTACATTGCCCAGTCTGTTTTCTTGTAGTTCCACCTTGAGAGAGTGCTGCTTTCACTTACAAGCTCATTTTCTACAGTTCGAAAATGAGTTTGTAAGTTACCATTGAGGGGCGATGTGTACAGTTATTGAGTGTGTAGTGGACTGCTGGACCGATCGGTGGATGCAATAAATGTTTCTGGGCCCGGGGGGCCCTCACTGTTGTCGGAGTGTATATCCATATCTTGTACGTACATATTTCCACATATAACTGGTTAGTTAGTTAGTCGCGGTTCCAACTTCACGGCAACGGGTCGTCGCCATATTGTTCCGTTCCTGTGCCAGTGAATATCATACAAAATGCTCCTCACTGCCCCATATGAACAATGGAATAGACAGGAGTGTCGGCAAGCCAACAGCCCGCACAGGTACACTGTGAATAATGCCGCTGCCAGAATGCCAACACAAAAGTTCTCCATGAAAAATACAGTTCATCGTCGATGGAAACGGCAGTCACCAGAAAGACTTCATTGACCCGGGTTTTATCCCATATGGCTCGGTCCCTTTCCGCAGGGCAATCCACCGAAAGCGCCGCCCAAGGCACGAACACCGTAGCTACAGCGACGACTCCCATGAGTCTCCTGAAAAATGCACTCGTGAACCGAAAAGGCAAACCAGTTAATCCAGCAACAGCCGGCCGTCATCGTTTCGAACATGCAGTTCATGCTAAAACCAACCGCGGACAGATGCAAAAGCATTCCACATGAAATTCACAGCTCACAGTGTCGCGCCAAGCACCCAGTAGCAGGGCGACGGAACCATAGCCTCCTTAGTCGCCTCTTACGACGTGCATGATAGGCAACAGTGTTAATATTCTTTCCTCCCCTGTATGGGCCGCGGCAACACACGGGCGTCCACATATAACTGATATAGGTATACAATCTGATGACAGTGAGAGCCCTCCGGACCCAGAAACATTTATTGCATCCACCGATCAGTCTAGCAGTCCACCACACACTCAATAACTGTACATAATAAATAACGGTACCAAATTATTTATTGTACTTGTGTATTTCCACATATAACTATCAAATATTATTGGTACGTTTTTCTCAGTTTTATATTTTAGTTCGTAGCATTTAATATTGTTTTTATATCACCCAACGAGGCCCTCTTTGGGAATCTTCATGGCGAAGTAGTCAAGCCGTTTGACTCGGGCCCCGAAGGTTGTGGGTTCGATTCCGGGCCGCGCCTTTCTGTTCACGAGTTAACATTTTTGGAGACTCCTGTGGTAGAGCTACGGAGTTCGTGGTTTGTGCGACGCGTTCCTCGATGCGAAAAGAGACCAAGCCTTATGGGATAAAACCCGGTGCAATAAAGTCGACTTTTAAGCATCTTTTAAGAGGCCCTCTAAGGGATACTTTTTACAATAAATAGTTTGGGACCGGTATTCGCAACACACACACACACACACACACGCGCGCGCGCGCGCGCACACACACTCACACTAATAACTTCACATGACACGTTTATATAATAACTAACAGACCCGGCCCGGCTTCGCCCAGTCCCTGGTGGGGAGCATCTCATTTAATTCATATAAGTAGTCATATAAGTTCCCGTTCCCGACTTTCTATCTATCTGTCTATCTGTCTGCCTGACCCTGCCCGGCTTCGCCCAGCCCCTGATGGGGAGCATCTCATTTAATTCATATAAGTAGTCATATAAGTTCCCGTTCCCGTCTGTCTGTCTGTCTGTCTGTCTGTCCCTCCCTCTCTGTCTGTCTGTCTGCCTGTCTGTCTAATCATTTATTGGTTGCAGTTAGAACAACCTAGATAAACGAAGACCAACTTACAAAAAGCATTAGAAAGAGCACTTGAAAGGTCTTTACATCTTCCCCAACAATTAACTTGGGTAAATGGAGCGGCGGCAGCAGCAGCAGCAGAAGAAGAAAAAGGAGGAGTAGGAGCTGGGAGGAGGAAGAGGGAGGTGGAGGAGGGAGGAGGAGGAGGGAGGAAGAGATAGACGGAAAGAGGAGGAGGAGGGAAGAGGAGGAGGGAGTAGTCATATAAGTTCTCGTTTACGTTACCGACTATCTGTCTGTCTGTCTGTCTGTCTGCCTGTCTGACCCGGCCCGGCATCACTCAGCTCCTGGTGTGGAGCATCTCATTTAATTCATATAAGTAGTCATATAAGCTCCCGTTCCCGACTGTCTGTCTGTCTGTCTGTCTGATCCGGCCCGGCTTCGCCCAGCCCCTGATGGGGAGCATCTCATTTAATTCATATAAGTAGTCATATAAGTTCCCGTTCCCGACTGTCTGTCTGTCTGTCTGTCTGTCTGTCTGTCTGTCTGTCTGTCTGTCTGTCTGTCTGTCCCTCCCTGTCTGTCTGTCTGTCTGTCTGTGTAATCATTTATTGGTTGCAGTTAGAACAACCTTAGATAAACGAAGACCAACTTACAAAAAGCATTAGAAAGAGCACTTGAAAGATCTTTACATCTTCCCCAACAATTAACGTGGGTAAATGGAGCGGCGGCAGCTGCAGCAGCAGAAGAAGAAAAAGGAGGAGTAGAAGCTGGGAGGAGGAAGAGGGAGGTGGAGGAGGGTGGAGGAGGGAGGTGGAGGAGGGAGGAAGAGATAGGCGGAGAGAGGAGGAGGGGGGAAGAGGAGGGAGGAGTAGGAGTAGGTAGGAAGGAGGAGGGATTAGGAGGAGGAGAGAAGAGGAGGAGGGAGGAGGAGGAGGGAGGAGGAGGAAGGAGGTAGAGGGAGGAGGAGGGAGGAGGAGGAGGGATGATGGGGATAAGGGAGGAGGAGGGGGAGGAGGAGGAGGGGGAGAAGGGAGGAGGAGGGAGAAGGAGGAGGGAGGATGAGGGGGAAGGATGGAGGAGGGAGGAGGAGGAAGAAGAGAGGAGGAGAAGGGAGGAGGCGGAGGGAGGAGGAGAGCAAGGAGGAGGGAGAGGAGGAGGAAGAGTGAGGAGGAGGGAGGAAGAAGGAGGAGGGAGGAGGAGGAAGATGGAGGAGGAGGGAGGAGGAAGAGGGAGGAGGAAGGAGAAGGAGGAAGGAGAAGGAGGGGGGAGGAGAAGAACGCAGGAGGAGGAGGGGGAGGAGGAGGAGGGAGGAGGAGAGGGAGATGGAGGAGGAGGAGGAGAGAGGAGGAGGAGGGAGCAGGCGGAGGAGGGAGGAGGTAGAGGGATGAGGAGGAGGGAGGATGAGGGAGGAGGAGGAGGGATGTGGAGGGAGGAGTAGGGAGGAGGAGGAGAGAGGATGAGGAGGGAGGAGGAGAAGGGAGGAGGAGGGAGGAGGAGGGAGGAAGAGAGGGAGAAGGAGGGAGGAGTAAGGGGAGGAGGAGGAGGAGGGAGAAAAGGGGAGGAGAAGGAGGAGGAGGGAGGAGGAGGGATGGGGGCGGAGGAGGAGAGAGGAGGAGGGAGTAGGAGGAGAGAGGAGGAGAAGGGAGGAGGAAGGAAGAGGAGTGATTAGGAGGAGGGAGGAGGGCGAGGAGGTAGGAGGAGGAGGGAGGAGGGAGGAGGAGGAGAGGGGGAAGGGGAAGAGGAAGAGGGTAGGAGGAGGAGGGGGGAGAGGAGGAGGAGGATTATAACGCATATGCCTGTAGATAACTGCAGCGAAAAGGTGGGTCTGTCTATCTATCTGACCCAGCGTGGCTTCGCCCAGCTCATGGCGGGTAGCGTCTCATTAAATTCATACAACAAAATACAGTAACTGAAAAGAATGTCCTTCCACACACAATCCATTATTTCTGCTTGCTTGCTTGCTTGTGTTCATTGGCTTGAGCTCCAACGCGAATTCCTGTATGTCGGATGAATGCATCCTGTTGTCCAACATCAGTGTGATGTCATACAGGACCTGAGTTTTGCGTGAGTATCCGTTGTCCCATGTCTGGCTTATTGGTATGCAAACTGGTGGTTCCTCTCCGTACAGGCAGACACTCTCCGACTTCGGAGGAATCGGCGATCCTACTGACTTTAGCCAGGACCCCGAAGGGACCTGTTGCCCAGGACGCTCGACGAGGACGCGTCAATAGGTCTTGGCCAGTATATAACCCGGCCCTGGTGCCTTGGAAACACCTCTGCGTCCCATCCATTATTTCTAATGAAAACCGTTTCTAATCACCTGCATGACTGTAGATAACTTCGTAAGCATAAAAAGATGAGTTACAATGTTATGCATTATGCATTATTTTTATGAAAACTTGAAAATGCCTTAAAGATTATATCATTATTTATTATAACTCATATGCCGGTACATAACTATAGACAAAGAGTTTATAAATCTTTGAAAACGAAGCAACAATATGACTATAAGTTATACAGGAATGTTATTAAAAGTTTTGCCCCTTGAAATAACTTTTCTAGAGTTAAGTCCCCTCGCTGTATATAAATTACAATATAAAATGAAAAATTAAATAATATTAAGTAAGCAGCCGATTTCACACTAAAAAAATATCACAGTTGGCTGGGCTGGAATGAAAGGAAGACGTGTAGAAAATTTCATCTCAATCGGATGGACCGTTCGCGAACGCATACAGGACACACACACATACATCATTTTTTATATATAAGACTAGCAGACTCGGCCCGGCTTCGCCCAGTCTCTGGTGGGGAGCATCTCATTTAATTCATATAAGTAGTCATATAAGCTCCCATTCCCGTTCCTGTCTGTCTGTCTGTCTGTCTGTCTGACTGACCCTGCCCGGCATCGCCTGGCTCCTGGTGTGGAGCATCTCATTTAATTCATATAAGTAGTCATATAAGCTCCCGTTCCCGTTCCCGACTATCTATCTGTCTGTCTGTCTATCTGTCTGTCTGTCTGTCTGTCTGTCTGTCTGTCTGTCTGTCTGTCTGTCTGTCTGTCTAATCATTTATTGGTTGCGGTTAGAACAACCTTAGATAAACGAAGACCAACTTACAAAAAGCATTAGAAAGATCACTTGAAAGATCTTTACATATTCCCCCAACAATTAAATTGGGTAAATGGAACAGCGGCAGCAGCAGCAGAAGAAGAAGAAAAAGGAGGAGTAGGGGGAAGGAGGAGGAAGAGGGAGGAGGAGGGAGGAGGAGGAGGAGGAGGGAGGAAGAGATAGGCGGAGAGAGGAGGAGGGAGGAGTAGGGAGGAATAGAGGTAGGAGGGATTAGGAGGAGGGGGGGGAAAGAGTAGAAGGAGGAGGAGGGAGGAGGAGGAAGAGGGAGGAGGAGAGAGGAGGAGGAGAGAGGAGGAGGAGTAGAGAGGAGAAGGAGGGAGAAGGAGGGAGAAGGAGGAGGAAGGAGGAGGAAGAGGGGAGGAGGAGGAGAGGAAGAGGGAGGAGGAGGAGGAGGGAGAAGGAGAACGCAGGAGGAGGAGGGGGAGGAGGAGGGAGAGGGAGGAGGAGGAGAGAGGAGGTGGAGGGAGAAGGAGGAGGGAGGAAGAGGTAGAAGGAGGAGGGAGAAGGAGGAGGGAGGAGGGAGAGGAAGGAGGAGGAGGGAAGAGGAGGAAGAGGGAGGAGGGATGTGGAGGAAGGAGGAGGTAGAGGGAGGAGGAGGAGGAGGAGGAGGAGAGAGGGGGAGGAGGGAGGAGGAGGGAGGAGGAAGAGATAGGCAGAACGAACGAACAAACTTTATTTTCAAAGGGTTAAGAATTGGGCACGCAGGCCCGTCTAACATTCTGCCCTTCTATTACTCTCTTTCATACATTATTTCATTCACACATCATTCAAGGCTAACAAAGAACAGCAACAATATAAAATATATGCATTATAAAGGCATGGGCAAAATGCAAACATCAAAACTACACGACACAGTAATATTAGATAATGGTCTGACACTTGTTATTAGCCATGTGGAATATACTGACCTACAAAGGAGGAGGAGGAGGGAGGAGGAGGGAGGAGGAGGAGTAGGGAGGAATATAAGGGAGGAGGAGGGAGGAGGAGGGATTAGGAGGAGGGGGGAAAGAGGAGAAGGAGGGAGGAGGAGGAAGAGGGAGGAGTAGGAGAGAGGAGGAGGTATTAGGAGGAGGGAGAAGGAGGTTGGAGGAGGGAGGAGGATGGAGACGGAGGAGGGAGGAGGATGGAGACGGAGGAGGGAGGAGGAGGGAGGAGGAAGAGGGAGATGGAACAGGGAGAAGGAGGAGGAGGAGGGAGGAGGAAGAGGGAGAAGGAGGGAGGAGGAGAACGCAGGAGGAGGAGGAGGAAGGAGGGAGAAGGGAGGATGAGGGAGTAGGAGGAGAGAGGAGGAGGAAGAAGGTGGAGGGAGAAGGAGGAAGAGGTAGAAGGAGGAGGGAGAAGGAGGAGGGAGGAGAAGGAGGGGGAGGAGGAGGAATAATGAGGAGGGAGGAGGAGGAAGAGGGAGGAGGAGGATGGAGGAGGAGGAGGATGGAGGAGGAAGAGGAGGGAGGAGGGGGAGGGGAAGAGGAAGAGGGTAGGAGGAGGAGGAGAAGAGAGGAGGAGGAGGGATGTGGAGGAAGGAGGAGGAGGGAGGAGGAGGGATTAGGTAGAAGGAGGAGGAGGAGGGAGGAAAAGGGAGGAGGAGGAAGAGTGAGGAGGAGGAGGAAGAGGAGGAGGAGGATGGAGGAGGGAGAGGGAGGAGGGGAGGGGAAGCGGAAGAGGGTAGGAATTGGAGGAGGGGAGAGGAGGAGGAGGGAGAAGGAGGGAGGAGGAGAAGGGAGGAGGAGGGAGGAGGGAGGAGGATGGGAGAGGAGGAGGATGGGAGAGGAGGAGGAGGGAGGAGGAGAACGCAGAGGAGGAGGGGGGAGGAGGGAGAGGGAGGAGGGAGGAGGAGGAGAGAGGAGGTGGAAAGAGAAGGAGGAGGGAGGAAGAGGTAGAAGGAGGAGGAGAAGGAGGAGGGAGGAGGAGGGAGAAGGAGGAGGAGGAGGAGGAGGAAGAGGGAGGAGGGATGTGGAGGAAGGAGGAGGAGGGAGGAGGTAGAGGGAGGAGGAGGTGGGAGGAGGAGAGAGGGGGAGGAGGGAGGAGGAAGAGATAGGCGGAACGAACGAACAAACTTTATTTTCAAAGGGTTAAGAATTGGGCACGCAGGCCCCGTCTAACATTCTGCCCTTCTATCACTCTCTTTCATACATTATTTCATTCACTCATCATTCAAGGCTAACAAAGAACAGCAAAAATATAAAATATATACATTATAAAGGCATGGGCAAAATGCAAACATCAAAACTACACGACACAGTAATATTAGATAATGGTCTGACACTTGTTATTAGCCATGTGGAATATACTGGCCTACAAAGGAGGAGGAGGAGGGAGGAGGAGGAGTAGGGAGGAATATAAGGGAGGAGGAGGGAGGAGGAGGGATTAGGAGGAGGGGGGAAAGAGGAGAAGGAGGGAGGAGGAGGGAGTAGGAGGAAGAGGGAGGAGGAGGAGAGAGGAGGAGGTATTAGGAGGAGGGAGAAGGAGGTTGGAGGAAGGAGGAGGAGGGAGAGGGAGGAGGGGAGGAGGAGGGAGGAGGAAGAGGGAGAAGGAACAGGGAGAAGAAGGAGGAGGAGGGAGGAGGAAGAGGGAGGAGGAAGAGGGAGAAGGAGGGAGGAGAAGGGGGAGGAGGAGGAGGAGGAAGGAGGGAGAAGGGAGGAGGAGGGAGGAGGAGGAGAGAGGAGGAGGGAGAAGGTGGAGGGAGAAGGAGGAGGGGGGAAGAGGGAGAAGGAGGAGGGAGAAGGAGGGGGAGGAGGATGAATAATGAGGAGGGAGGAGGAGGAAGAGGGAGGAGGAGGATGGAGAAGGAGGAGGATGGAGGAGGAAGAGGAGGGAGGAGGGGGGAGGGGAAGAGGAAGAGGGTAGGAGGAAGAGGAGAAGAGAGGAGGAGGAGGGATGTGGAGGAAGGAGGAGGAGGGAGGAGGAGGGATTAGGTAGAAGGAGGAGGAGGAGGGAGGAAAAGGGAGGAGGAGGAGGGAGGAGGAGGAAGAGGAGGGAGAGGGAGGAGGGGAGGGGAAGCGGAAGAGGGTAGGAATTGGAGGAGGGGAGAGGAGGAGGGAGGAGGAGGGAGAAGGAGGGAGGAGGAGGAGGGAGGAGGGGAAGGAAGGAGGAGGATGGGAGTGGAGGAGGATGGGAGAGGAGGAGGAGGGAGAAGGAGGGAGGAGAGAACGCAGGAGGAGGAGGGGGAGGAGGAGGGAGAGGGAGGATGAGGAGAGAGGAGGTGGAGGGAGAAGGAGAAGGGAGGAAGAGGTAGAAGGAGGGAGGGAGAAGGAGGAGGGAGGAGGAGGAGGAGAAGGAGGAGGAGGGAGGAGGAGGAAGAGGGAGGAGGGATGTGGAGGGAGGAGGAGGAGGGAGGAGGTAGAGGGAGGAGGAGGAGAGAGGGGGAGGAGGGAGGAGGAAGAGATAGGCAGAACGAACAAACAAAACTTTATTTTCAAAGGGTTAAGAATTGGGCACGCAGGCCCGTCTAACATTCTGCCCTTCTATCACTCTCTTTCATACGTTATTTCATTCACTCATCATTCAAGGCTAACAAAGAACAGCAACAATATAAAATATATGCATTATAAAGGCATGGGCAAAATGCAAACATCAAACTACACGACACAGTAATATTAGATAATGGTCTGACACTTGTTATTAGCCATGTGGAATATACTGGCCTACAAAGGAGGAGGAGGGAGGAGGAGGAGTAGGGAGGAATATAAAGGAGGAGGAGGGAGGAGGAGGGATTAGGAGGAGGAGGGGGAAAGAGGAGAAGGAGGGAGGAGGAGGGAGGAGGAGGAAGAGGGAGGAGGAGGAGAGAGGAGGAGGTATTAGGAGGAGGGAGAAGGAGATTGGAGGAAGGAGGAGGAGGGAGAGGGAGGAGGGGAGGTGGAGGGAGGAGGAAGAGGGAGAAGGAACAGGGAGAAGGAGGAGGAGGGAGGAGGAAGAGGGAGGAGGAAGAGGGAGAAGGAGGGAGGAGAAGGAGGGAGGAGGAGGAGGAAGGAGGGAGAAGGGAGGAGGAGAGAGGAGAAGGGAGAAGGAGGAGGGAGGAAGAGGTAGAAGGAGGAGGGAGAAGGAGGGAGGAGAAGGAGGGGGAGGAGGAGGAATAATGAGGAGGGAGGAGGAGGAAGAGGGAGGAGGAGGATGGAGAAGGAGGAGGATGGAGGAGGAAGAGGAGGGAGGAGGGGGAGGGGAAGAGGAAGACGGTAGGAGGGAGGAGAAGAGAGGAGGAGGAGGAAGAAGGGAGAAGGGAGGAGGAGGAGGAGAGAGGAGAAGGGAGAAGGAGGAGGGAGGAAGAGGTAGAAGGAGGAGGGAGAAGGAGGAGGGAGGAGAAGGAGGGGGAGGAGGAGGAATAATGAGGAGGGAGGAGGAGGAAGAGGGAGGAGGAGGATGGAGAAGGAGGAGGATGGAGGAGGAAGAGGAGGGAGGAGGGGGAGGGGAAGAGGAAGAGGGTAGGAGGAGAAGAGAGGAGGAGGGAGGGATGTGGAGGAAGGAGGAGGAGGGAGGAGGAGGGATTAGGTAGAAGGAGGAGGAGGAGGGAAGGAAAAGGGAGGAGGGAAGAGGAGGGAGGAGGAGGAGGAAGAGGGAGGAGGAAGAGAGGGAGGAGGAAGAGGGAGGAGGAGGATGGAGGGAGGAAGAGGAGGGAGAGGGAGGGGAGGGAAGCGGAAGAGGGTAGGAATTGGAGGAGGGGACGAGGAGGAGGAGGGAGGAGGGGAAGGAGGGAGGAAGATGGGAGTGGGAGGAGGATGGGAGAGAAGGAGGGAGGAGGAGAACGGATGAGGAGGAGGGGGGAGGAGGAGGGAGAGGGAGGAGGGAGGAGGAGGAGAGAGGAGTTGGAGGAGAAGGAGGAGGGAGGAAGAGGTAGAAGGAGGAGGGAGAAGGAGGAGGGAGGAGAAGGAGGAGGAGGGAGGAGGAGGAAGAGGGAGGAGGGATGTGGAGGGAGGAGGAGGAGGGAGGAGGTAGAGGGAGGAGGAGGAGAGAGGGGGAGGAGGAGAGGAGGGAGGAGGAAGAGATAGGCAGAACGAACAAACAAACTTTATTTTCAAAGGGTTAAGAATTGGGCACGCAGGCCCGTCTAATATTCTGCCCTTCTATCACTCTCTTTCATACATTATTTCATTCACTCATCATTCAAGGCTAACAAAGAACAGCAACAATATAAAATATATGCATTATAAAGGCATGGGCAAAATGCAAACATCAAAACTACACGACACAGTAATATTAGATAATGGTCTGACACTTGTTATTAGCCATGTGGAATATACTGGCCTACAAAGGAGGAGGAGGAGGAAGGAGGAGGGAGGAGGAGGAGTAGGGAGGAATATAAGGGAGGAGGAGGGAGGAGGAGGGATTAGGAGGAGGAGGGGGAAAGAGGAGAAGGAGGGAGGAAGAGGAAGAGAGAGGAGGAGGGAGGAGGAGGAGAGAGGAAGAGATATTAGGAGGAAGAAGAAGGAGGTTGGAGGAGGGAGGAGGAGGGAGAGGGAGGAGGGGAGGAGGAGGGAGGAGGAGGGAGGAGAAAGAGGGAGAAGGAAGAGGGAGAAGGAGGAGGAGGAGGGAGGAGGAAGAGGGAGGAGGAAGAGGGAGAAGGAGGGAGGAGGAGAACGCAGGAGGAGGAGGAGGGAGAAGGGAGGAGGAGGGAGGAGGAGGAGAGAGGAGGAGGAGGGAGAAGGAGGGAGGAGGAGAACGCAGGAGGAGGAGGGGGAGGAGGAGGGAGAGGAAGGAGGAGGAGAGAGGAGGTGGAGGGAGAAGGAGAAGGGAGGAAGAGGTAGAAGGAGGAGGGAGAAGGAGGAGGGAGGAGGAGGAGGAGAAGGAGGAGGAGGGAGGAGGAGGAAGAGGGAGGAGGGATGTGGAGGGAGGAGGAGGAGGGAGGAGGTAGAGGGAGGAGGAGGAGAGAGGGGGAGGAGGGAGGAGGAAGAGATAGGCAGAACGAACAAACAAACTTTATTTTCAAAGGGTTAAGAATTGGGCACGCAGGCCCGTCTAACATTCTGCCCTTCTATCACTCTCTTTCATACGTTATTTCATTCACTCATCATTCAAGGCTAACAAAGAACAGCAACAATATAAAATATATGCATTATAAAGGCATGGGCAAAATGCAAACATCAAAACTACACGACACAGTAATATTAGATAATGGTCTGACACTTGTTATTAGCCATGTGGAATATACTGGCCTACAAAGGAGGAGGAGGGAGGAGGAGGAGTAGGGAGGAATATAAAGGAGGAGGAGGGAGGAGGAGGGATTAGGAGGAGAAGGGGGAAAGAGGAGAAGGAGGGAGGAGGAGGGAGGAGGAGGAAGAGGGAGGAGGAGGAGAGAGGAGGAGGTATTAGGAGGAGGGAGAAGGAGATTGGAGGAAGGAGGAGGAGGGAGAGGGAGGAGGGGAGGTGGAGGGAGGAGGAAGAGGGAGAAGGAACAGGGAGAAGGAGGAGGAGGGAGGAGGAAGAGGGAGGAGGAAGAGGGAGAAGGAGGGAGGAGAAGGAGGGAGGAGGAGGAGGAAGGAGGGAGAAGGGAGGAGGAGGAGGAGAGAGGAGAAGGGAGAAGGAGGAGGGAGGAAGAGGTAGAAGGAGGAGGGAGAAGGAGGGAGGAGAAGGAGGGGGAGGAGGAGGAATAATGAGGAGGGAGGAGGAGGAAGAGGGAGGAGGAGGATGGAGAAGGAGGAGGATGGAGGAGGAAGAGGAGGGAGGAGGGGGAGGGGAAGAGGAAGACGGTAGGAGGAGGAGAAGAGAGGAGGAGGAGGAAGAAGGGAGAAGGGAGGAGGAGGAGGAGAGAGGAGAAGGGAGAAGGAGGAGGGAGGAAGAGGTAGAAGGAGGAGGGAGAAGGAGGAGGGAGGAGAAGGAGGGGGAGGAGGAGGAATAATGAGGAGGGAGGAGGAGGAAGAGGGAGGAGGAGGATGGAGAAGGAGGAGGATGGAGGAGGAAGAGGAGGGAGGAGGGGGAGGGGAAGAGGAAGAGGGTAGGAGGAGAAGAGAGGAGGAGGAGGGATGTGGAGGAAGGAGGAGGAGGGAGGAGGAGGGATTAGGTAGAAGGAGGAGGAGGAGGGAGGAAAAGGGAGGAGGGAAGAGGAGGGAGGAGGAGGAGGAAGAGGGAGGAGGAAGAGGGAGGAGGAAGAGGGAGGAGGAGGATGGAGGAGGAAGAGGAGGGAGAGGGAGGGGAGGGGAAGCGGAAGAGGGTAGGAATTGGAGGAGGGGAGAGGAGGAGGAGGGAGGAGGGGAAGGAGGGAGGAAGATGGGAGTGGAGGAGGATGGGAGAGAAGGAGGGAGGAGGAGAACGGATGAGGAGGAGGGGGGAGGAGGAGGGAGAGGGAGGAGGGAGGAGGAGGAGAGAGGAGTTGGAGGGAGAAGGAGGAGGGAGGAAGAGGTAGAAGGAGGAGGGAGAAGGAGGAGGGAGGAGAAGGAGGAGGAGGGAGGAGGAGGAAGAGGGAGGAGGGATGTGGAGGGAGGAGGAGGAGGGAGGAGGTAGAGGGAGGAGGAGGAGAGAGGGGGAGGAGGGAGGAGGAGGGAGGAGGAAGAGATAGGCAGAACGAACAAACAAACTTTATTTTCAAAGGGTTAAGAATTGGGCACGCAGGCCCGTCTAATATTCTGCCCTTCTATCACTCTCTTTCATACATTATTTCATTCACTCATCATTCAAGGCTAACAAAGAACAGCAACAATATAAAATATATGCATTATAAAGGCATGGGCAAAATGCAAACATCAAAACTACACGACACAGTAATATTAGATAATGGTCTGACACTTGTTATTAGCCATGTGGAATATACTGGCCTACAAAGGAGGAGGAGGAGGAAGGAGGAGGGAGGAGGAGGAGTAGGGAGGAATATAAGGGAGGAGGAGGGAGGAGGAGGGATTAGGAGGAGGAGGGGGAAAGAGGAGAAGGAGGGAGGAAGAGGAAGAGAGAGGAGGAGGGAGGAGGAGGAGAGAGGAAGAGATATTAGGAGGAAGAAGAAGGAGGTTGGAGGAGGGAGGAGGAGGGAGAGGGAGGAGGGGAGGAGGAGGGAGGAGGAGGGAGGAGAAAGAGGGAGAAGGAAGAGGGAGAAGGAGGAGGAGGAGGGAGGAGGAAGAGGGAGGAGGAAGAGGGAGAAGGAGGGAGGAGGAGAACGCAGGAGGAGGAGGAGGGAGAAGGGAGGAGGAGGGAGGAGGAGGAGAGAGGAGGAGGAGGGAGAAGGAGGTAGAAGGAGGAGGGAGAAGGAGGGGGAGGATGAGGAATACTGAGGAGGGAGGCGGAGGAAGAGGGAGGAGGAGGAAGAGGAGGGAGGAGGGGAAGGGGAAGAGGAAGAGGGTAGGAGGAGGAGGAGAAGAGAGGAGGAGGAGGGATGTGGAGGAAGGAGGAGGAGGGAGGAGGAGGGATTAGGTAGAGGGAGGAGGAGGGAGGAAAAGGGAGGAGGGAGGAGGAGGAGGGAGGAGGAGGAGGAAGGAGGAGGAAGGGGGAAGAGGAGGAGGAAGGGGGAAGAGGAGGAGGAAGAGGGAGGAGGAGGATGGAGGAGGAAGAGGAGGGAGAGGGAGGAGGGGGAGGGGAAGCGGAAGAGAGTAGGAATTGGAGGAGGGGAGAGGAGGGAGAAGGAGGGAGGAGGAGAAGGGCGGAGGAGGGGAAGGAGAGAGGAGGATGGGAGAGAAGGAGGATGGGAGAGGAGGAGGGAGGAGGGAAAGGGAGGAGGAGGGAGAATGAGGAGGGGAGGAAGGAAAGGGAGGTGGAAGAGGAGGAGGAGGGAGGAAGAGGAGGAGGAGGAGGGTGGAGGTAGAGGGAGGAGGAGGAGGTAGAGGGAGGAGGAGGAAGGAAAGGGTGGAGGAAGAGGAGGAAAAGGGAAGAGGAGGGTGGAGGGAGGAGGTAGAGGGAGGAGGAGGAGGTAGAGGGAGGAGGAGGAGGGAAGATGAGAAGGGGGTAGGATGGAGGAGGAAGAGGGAGAAGGAGGAGGAGGGAGGAGGATGAGGGAGGAGGAGGGAGAGGGAGGAGGAGGGAAGAGGAGGGAGGAGGCGGAGGGAGAAGGAGGAAGGAGTAGGAGGGAAGAGGATGGAGGAGGAAGGGAGAGGAAGAGGGAGAAGGAGGAGGGAGAGGGAGGAGGAGGGGGAGGAGGTAGAGGGAGGAGGAAGAGGAGGAGGAGGGTGGAGGGAGGAGGTAGATGGAGGAGGTAGAGGGAGGAGGAGAAGAGAGGAGGAGGGAGTTCGCCATTCTGAATTCATACTCGTCTAGGTTCTGTGATTTCAGTCCTTCCATTGATTGTTCTTCCCTTCTACATGACTGTAGATAACTTCCTTACACATGAAAAGATGAATTGTTATTGATATTGCCGTGACATGGAGGAATATCAGCAGCAGAGTTGATCCAGAAAACCAAAGACCGAGTTCTATGGAGAGCCATGAATGCCTACGCCAGCCAGCACGGCACTTGATGATGATGATGATTGCCGTGTGACGTTTCTGTGTAGTCACGTCATTTTCTTCGCTTTTTCAAGCGTTTTGGTTCGGGGATTCTTTCATCATCATCATCATCATCATATATTTACGTACGTATTTAGGGAGGGGGAGGAGGGAGGAGGAGGAAGAAGAAAAAAAATATGACAGTTGGCAGCGCTGGAATGAGAGGAAGACGTGTAGAAAATTTCATCTCAATCGGATGGACCGTTCGCGAACGTATAGAGGACATACATATATATTTATACATACATCCTAATTATATCAGAATATCAGCAGCAGAGTTGATCCAGAAAACCAAAGACCAAGATCTATGGAGAGCCATGAACGCCTACGCCAGCCGGCATGGCACTTGATGATGATGACATCCTAATTTATATATTAAGATAACTGGTGAATTTTAATTGTTTCGGTATTACTTTAGGCTGCTGAGAATTTATAAATTCCGATATCGTCAATCGTTGGCATCTACTATTTACTACTAAATATGGCCGGGTCCGAATTTCGGACTGCACTTTGTTGTTAACTGACATTGCTGAATATGTCTACATCTGAGAGATTTGCTGATTGTAAGTAATGGGTTATATTTTCTCTTATCTTGTGACGGTGTTTGTATTTATTGTAATCATGTAATGATGTATTATGTATCACGCCACGGCTGCATGTCAGTGGTCTTTCCGATTCGGCCTCGGGTAGGTAGTTTGATAATGTTTTTAGCAGGTTCCATCATGATTTTCAGATTGATTATTTACTAATTAGACTATCACAGATAGATTGGCCTTTGAAAGCCAAATCTAAAGGTACCTCAATGATGCCTGTATGTCAATTCTAAGCAGAGATATTCACATTTGAGTGTAGGTGTCTCGGGTTAAAATATTGACATGATTCCCTTAATTTTAGAGCTCTTCAGTGTGGTTCATTATCTTCATGCTGCCAGTCCGCGCGAGATTGTCTCAAATGGGTCATAGACGTATATGAAAACTGACTTCAAATATATGTTTTGTCATGTTAAATTATATAAAAATAGTAAAACTATACAAATAAATTATTAATAAACGTTAAACTTGTAATCTATTTAACTTTAGTAGTTCAAATTGCACGTTTTTGGCCTTGTCCGATCGATAATTGCATTGGCTGCCATCTTGAATTTCCATTCACAAAGATAAAACATGTCAGTGGAAATAATTTTTTTCTACCCCCTAGATTGACCATTATCGATGAAACTTTCTACATATATGTACAAATGGGTGCAAAATTTGAATATAAATCTAACAATATTGTTCAGTTAAGTACACAAGCTCTGAAAAATAAAATTACTTAAGTTTTGCCAAATACTTACATTTATTTAAAAGTCACAATAATTTCAACCAATAGTTATGCATAGAATGTACAGACTAACCTTTTCTGCAGAACCTAAGATGGCATTTGTTATTTATGATATTTGAATGAATGAATGACATCGAAAGCATGAATGGTTTTTACATAGTCATTTTTGGGTGACACAATGGTTCATTCCGAGGTGGCGCTGTATATCATTCCTGGTTTCATTTTGGGTCACGGCACGATCAAACCTGCTAGTATTTACTCATAAAACACCATAGGTAGATGTGCCTTGAAAACCCAAATCCAACGGTATCTCAATGACACCTGTGTGTCAATTCTAAGCTGAGATATTCATATTTCAGTGTTGTTTCAGTGTTGTTTCAGTGTTATTGAACACAGAAATACTCAATCTGCTCACTGAGCAGGTTTGCTTTGTATCCCAGTCAAAGTAACAGCTGAAATAATTAAAATTTGGCTTCTTACTACTATAACATTTTTTGTTTTAAACGAACATCTTAGCAAACATACATCATTGTGATCAGAATAGCGAACCCTACCTACTCATGTAATCTATCTTTAGATATGATGCATCATGACCTAATTAGCTATTAAAATTTGCTTCTAATTAATTTCTAATTCACAAATTACCCTGTGCATTATTAATGTTAGCTTAAAAACCTGGCAAGATGTAAATTTTATTATTTAGAATGATGCTACAGGCCCAGTGGTTAATTTTATTTTTCCGATAGGAAGGGCAGTGACCTAATTAGCAATTAAAAATAACCATCAATTTATTATTCATTAATTACTAATTATTTTTTTTAACATGTTATGAGAAGAGATGGATTGGATAACTTAGTGACAACTGGCAAGATCGAAGGGAACAGACCTAGAGGAAAATACCTGGATGGCTTGGCCACATGGCATGGACGAGACAGGAACACTGAGCTGATCCATGACTCTGGTGATCGAGTAAAATGGTGAGTCATGATCGCCCACGCTTTCCGGCATGGCACATGATTGATTGATTGAATTACTAATTATGACATGACATGAGCATTTACCCTGATCTATGTTATATATTGTTGTTTAGTTATTTGTTTAAACACAAAAAGAATTATAATAGCCAGAAGCTCAGTAAGCAGACTCCTACGTACAATTTCTTTGTTCAAGATCCTGACAGATTACGAAACAGATACATGACCCTCGAATTGGGACTGACTTATTTGGACATCGACCTTAGGCAAGAGAAGGTCAACCAGAGAGACGAATGGAGACGGATTGTATCTGCAGCAAAGAACCTCAATGGCTCGGAACACTGAAGAAGAAGAAGAAGATCCTGACACTCAATATCTCCGCCTACAGCCAATATCTTTGCTTAGAATTGACATATAGGTTTTACTGAGGTACCATTGGATTTGGTTTTTCCAGGCCTATGTAGCTGTGATGGTACTTATTAGTAAATACCCAATTTGATACAAAATCATGATCAAAGTAATGCAAATAGTTGAAAATTTAATCTTACAAAAGGCCGGGTGGCTAGAATGTCTAGCTCTCATTCGGGAGATCTGGGTTCAAATCCAGTGGTGGAGTTTTTTTCTGTCCAGGGCAAAAAGAAAACTCTAACCTTCACAATTCGCGGAGACTGCACTAGCCATGCGGCCTTAATTCCCCAGGCTCAAGACCCCCATGTCCTACACCGCAAGGTACTACAGGCAGTAAATGACAGTTTAATCTTACAAAATTATCATGTATGATGTCGCCATTGAACATTCATTTTCTGAGTATGATGGTGTCTGTGTAGACAAATGTTTCCAACAGACACTACTATTGATGAACAATAATGAGAGATGCAACAATACAAGACAAATGCTGCACATTTAAAATATATTCATCTAACAATATTTTCTCATTTACAGTTAATTTTACAATAAATTGTGCTGCCAGTCTGTGTAAGATTGACACAAATGTGTCATAGACTGACATGAAAACTGACTTCAAAATATGTTCGGTCTTGTTAAATTTTTACCTTTAGTAGTTTAAATTCCACGTTTCAAGTGAAAAAAGTATACTTGCTAGTCCGATCGATATGCACAGTGCCAACATTTTGGATTTCCTATCACAAAAATGAAACACCTCCATATAAATATTTTTATTCTCGAAAGGTTGAAGACGGTGGGCGATGAAACTCCAAATTTATGTAAAAACTGGATGCAGAATTTAAAAATCCATCTTCAAGTATTTTATTCCATTTTATACAAGCTCCAAAACATAATTACTTACAGTGTGCCAAATAATTGAATTTATTTCAAAGACAAGATAATATCAACCAGTCGCAATGCACAGAATGTTAGATGTACAGAAGCTAAGATGGTGTTTGATATTGTCACATAATAGATAGATTTGTTCTAAGATAAAATAGAACAAGCTAGAACAAAGAACCAGCCAAATAATTGAATTTATTTCAAAGACAAGATAATATCAACCAATGGCTATGCACAGAATGTTAGATGTACAGAAGCTAAGATGGTGTTTGATATTGTCACATAATAGATAGATTTGTTCTAAGATAAAATAGAACAAGCTAGAACAAAGAACCAGCCAAATAATTGAATTTATTTCAAAGACAAGATAATATCAACCAATGGCTATGCACAGAATGTTAGACTCGGTTATTTTACAGAAGCTAAGATGGTGTTTGTTATTGTCACATAATATGTGATTGAATGTATCCTGCCAGAACAAAGAAAGATCAATTCATAGCCTTTTTTCAGGACACAATGGATTCTCTGCGCAGGCGTGGAATACTAGTTCCGGTTTCTATCTTGTTGTGTTGGATAAATAAACCGCCTAGATTATGCCTTGATTTTTATGGTTTATCGAACTACAAGATTGATTCTTATATTTTGTTCTTGTAAATATAACCTTTTCATTTAGAAGTGGAGTGAGCACTCAGTAACTACAATCGTGTGAACAGAGTATGCTTAACTGTGCTGTTCAATGTAAGTTTCACAGTAGCTTTGAAACATTTACACATTTGTCAAAATTGTTATTATGAGACCTGCACAGTTATTTAGTCT
Organism: Cepaea hortensis; assembly: GCA_963921405.1. Lineage (NCBI taxonomy): Eukaryota > Metazoa > Mollusca > Gastropoda > Stylommatophora > Helicidae > Cepaea > Cepaea hortensis. The sequence continues at coordinate 498,604,453 of OY992876.1, read as the reverse complement.
TGAAAAAATGTGGGGCTGGCCAGCATGAAGATGGGCACGGGGCATGGCAGATATTTTGAGTATGAAAATGTATGAGGCAGGAGAACTGGCAACAGATTGAGACATGTGTTTTAATGGAATGTAATGAAAGTGATGTTCGACAAAGAACCAGTTACATGATGATTATGATAATAATGACTGAATATACACTATTTTCCTTGTACGGATGTAGTGGACTAGTCAATGAGTCAGCATATCCATTGTAGACCCATCCCAATGTCTTTCAAACAGAACAATGTTAGTATAGAAATCAAGCTCAGATTCCTGAATTTCTGAATTAATTTTGCCAGACATAGATAAAGCATTGTGATCTTAGACATCAGCTCTTGAGCTGCCAGAGAGAATAATGAGCTTCCCACTGGAGACAGGCCAGCACGCCTGGCATAGTCGTTCATGACTCTCCACAGATCTCGGCCTTTGGTTTTCTGGCTCAACTCCGCTGTTGATACTCTTTGCCATCATCTCAATCCATCCATCGTCATTTCTCTTGGTCTGCCTTTGCCTCTATTCCTCTCGATCATTACAGTTGTTACGATGTTCTCCAATGCCTCTCTTCTCATCACATGACCAGATAAGAGCGCATGTTCTTAAACATTCAGTGTGCTGATGCTGAGGTTAGCGGTTCAGCCCCTACACCGGACAGCTGAACTAACATGTTGACTTGGGGACGTTAATTACATGTACTCTGAAGTCAGAGTAGGTTCACCTGATGGTGATGGACACTTTTAATAGGGAAAGCTCATCCACACACAAAATTTAGTCCATCACTACCATAAATAGTGTGCACGGACTACACTTGAGTTCAAAGCGAGCGCAAAAAAAATAATCACATGACTAAATAATGATGCTTGCCAATTTCTTATTGTTGTATATAATATAATGTTCCAGTTTCATTAGACTCCTGCAGGCAGTCGTTGTTAGTTACTTTGGCAGTCCAAGGAATTTGCAACAATCGTATCAGGAACCACATCTCTGTTGCTTCCAATCTCTTCCTAATTTGTTGAAGTTACCACACACAGTCATTTTTTCTTTTAATGGTAGTGTGTCCAGTGCCCATGTGCGGTCACTTGGACAGTAGTAATTGATCTGATGAAGGTCTGTATTGCCTGTCTTAAGTTTAAGTGTCTGATACTCAGCTCCTTCCATGTAAACTTCAAGTTGAGAAGCAGTGATGTTTTTTTTTTACAAGGGTCAGTATCCCACCCTTTCGCCTGTCCTTTCGGTCAAATCGGTAACACTGGTAGCCTCTGATTTTGAAGGATATATTTTCTTTGAGGTGAGTTTCTTGCAAGCAACATATGCTTACTTTTTCTTGGTCCACGATGTTTTCTAGTTCTATTGTTTTGTTGCTGACTCCCTCTGCATTCCAGTGCATTATTTTTAGTCTTTGTTCGGTATGGCCAGGGTTTGGTAGGCTGGGTTGACTTAAAACCTTGTGTCTGCTTTAGGCTGGGTTGACCTGACACCTTGTGTCTGCTTTAGGCTGGATTGACCTGGGACCTTGTGTCTGTGTTAGGCTGGGTTGAGCTGGCACCTTGTGTCTGCTTTAGGCTGGATTGACCTTGGACCTTGTGGCTGGGTTGACCTGGCACCTTGTGTCCGCTTTAGACTGGGTTGACCTGGGACCTTGTGTCTGCTTTAGACTGGGTTGACCTGGGACCCTGTGTCTGCTTTAGGCTGGGTAGGCCTGGCACCTTGTGTCCGCTTTAGACTGGGTTGACCTGGGACCTTGTCTAGTTTAGGCTGGGTTAACCTGGGACCTTGTGTTTGCTTTAGACTGGGTTGACCTGAGACCTTGTCGGCTTTTGGCTGTGTTGACCTGCGACCTTGTGTCTGCTGTTGGCATGGTTGACCTGGGACCTTGTGTCTGCTTTAGATTGGGTTGACCTGGGACCTTGTGTCTGCTTTAGGCTGGGTTGACCTGGCACCTTGTGTCTGCTTTAGGCTGGGTTGACCTGGGACCTTGTGTCTGCTTTAGGCTGGGTTGACCTGGCACCTTGTGTCTGCTTTAGGCTGGGTTGACCTGGGACCTTGTGTCTGCTTTAGGTTGGGTTGACCTGGGACCTTGTGTCTGCTTTAATCTGGGTTGACCTGGGACCTTGTGTCTGCTTTAGGCTGGGTTGTCCTGGCACTTTGTGTCTGCTTTAATCTGGGTTGACCTGGGACCTTGTGCCTGCTTTAGGCTGGGTTGACCTGGGACCTTGTGTCTGCTTTAATCTGGGTTGACCTGGGATCTTGTGTCTGCTTTAGGCTGGGTTGTCCTGGCACTTTGTGTCTACTTTAGGCTGGGTTGACCTGCCAACATGTCATTGTGTTTCTTAAAATCCCCACAACGAGGAGGGTGGAAGCACATGACGACGCTGACATGCATGGGAACCACTGTGACATCACAGCTCCCTGATTTCTTCTTCTTTCTTTGCTTGAAATTTATCTATAACTGCAGTGTTGTCTCTTGTATGTATTTAACTGTCTTATTTTTAGTTCACTCAGTGGTCCAGATAGTTTATCTTCCACTATTATTTCTCTGGATCAGAAGGTTTGCCTAGATGTTTTGTGTTTTGTCAGTCTTGGAGTGTGTGATCTGATGTCTGCGTTGCCAGTCCACATGCATATGGCTGATTTGCCAATCTTGCATTATGTATACATGTAGTTGTGTAATCTATTGTTTCCTGTTCTGAGGCACAGAATAATGATTTGTTTTGGTCTGTCCATAAGGTGGTAGTCGTCTTGAGCAGGTTTTTGTGACTTTCTAATGGATTTGATCATTCTTTTCTTTTGGTGGTATGTAACGGGTACATAAGATTGTTCTTATATTGCTCTTTCCTGAGCTAATCGATCAGGTCATTCATTACTGGATACTCCACAGTGAGATAATATCTACTGCATTGTGACTTTAAGCTAGCTGCAAAGTTCAGAAAGTAGTGGCATTTTCCCAGACAAGAGCATCTCAAGTGCTGATTCTATATATAATAGAGATTATAAAGCATGTAAATGTCTGTGGCATGGAGTAATTGTTCATGTATTAGACTGTACTTACTGTAGGTGTTCACATTTATAGATTTTTTTTTTTTTTTGGCATACCCCTTATAGGGTGTTGCAGTCAACATCAGCATTTTTCAGCTGCTGGTGATGTACTAGGCAAGATTACGCTCAGTAGTTTGCCATTGCGTTCTGAGCGACCGATTCACATACCCCATAAGTTACCAACGTGGTGAGAACTGGCACAGGTTACGTTACTCACGAGATTATATGTGATTCATTTACAGTAACTGTTCATTTGATAGAAGTTTAAACAAATAATTATTAGAATATGTTGCCAGCTACTCTAATGTTTAACTAAATGTTCACTTTTTGTGGGTTTAAGAAATACACCACTGTTACCAGAGTTGTGACTTCCTATTTCAGATAAGTGCAAAATATAGTTATATAACTTCAGTAAAATATGAGGAATGGGATAACATATCAGAGTGTGTGTCAACTACTAAGGAAATTAACTCTAAACTAAAGTGTGTGGTTAATCATACTGGTGAATTACAAACTATTGAAATACCAGTGACATGTACACAGATCTCTGGGAAGTCTCTTGATTCTCATGATAGTCTTACCAGTTGTACTGATCAAAGATTGAATCAAGAAGCCACGACTTACATGTCTGAAGTTTGTGATCCAAATGCTGGTGCAGAGATATATTTAAACAGAAATATAAGAACAAATTCATTAGAGAAATCTTACAAGTGGGATGCTTGTTGTACATCTTTTACTCAAGCTGGCCATTTAGTGAACCATTTAAGAATACATACTGGAGAAAAACCTTACAAATATGATGATTGTGATGCATCTTTTAGTAAAGCTGGCAATCTGAAGTTCCACATAAAAACACATACAGGAAAATTGCAAATGTGATGATTGTGGGGCATCTTTTAGTAAAGCTGGAACGCTGAAGCTTCACAAAAGAACACAAACATGAAAGAAACCTTACAAGTGTGATGATTTTGGTGCATCGTTTACCCATGCTTCTAGTTTCATTATCCACAAGAGAATACATACAGGAAAGAAACCTTACAAATGTGATGATTGTGGTGCAACGTTTACTCATGCTTCTAATTTGATGTACCATAAGAGAGCACATACAGGAGAGAAACCTTACAAATGTGATGATTGTGGTGCTTGCTTTACTCATTCTGGCAGCCTGAAATGCCACAAAAGAACACATACAGGAGAGAGACCTTACAAATGTGATCATTGTGGGGCAACTTTTACTCAAGATGCTAGTTTGACAAACCACAAGAGAACACACACAGGAGAGAAACCTTACAAATGTGATGATTGTGGTGCAAATTTTACTCAAGCTTCTGGGTTGATTTACCACAAAAGAACACATACAGGAGAGAAACCTTACAAATGTGATGATTGTGGTGCAACTTTTGCTCAAACTTCTAATTTGATTAGCCACAAAACAACACATACAGGAGAGAAACCTTACAAATGTGATAATTTTGGTGCATCTTTTACTAACGCTAGCAATCTGAAGCGCCACAGGAGAACACATACAGGAGAGTAACCCTACACATGTTAGATTGTGGTGCAACTTTTACTCAAGCTCCTTGTTTGATTAACCACATAAGAACATATACAGGAGATAAACCTTACAAATGTGATGATTGTGGTACAACATTTACTCAAACTGGCAGTCTGAAGCTCCACAAGAGAACACATACAGGAATGAAACCTTACAAATGTGATGAGTGTGGTGCATCTTTTATTAATGCTTGCAATATTACATACCATAAAAGAATGCATATATGAGAGAAACCTTACAAATGTGATGATTGTAGTGCTTGCTTTTCTCACCCTGGCAACCTGAAATGCCACAAAAGGACACAAAAAGGATAAAACCCTTACAAGTGTGATAAGTGTGGTACTTCTTTTAAGCATGCTAACAACCTGAAATGCCGCAAGAGGACACATAGAGGAGAGAAGCCATACAAAAATGATTGTAGTGCACTTTTTACTCAAGCTTCTGGTTTGATGAACCACAAAAGAAAACATAAAGGAGAGAAATCTTACAAGTGTGATGATTGTGGTGCATCTTTTACTAAAGCTGGCAGCCTGTAGCTTCACAAGAAAACACATACAGATGAGAGTCCTTACAAATGTGATGACTGTGGTGCATGTTTTTCTCAGACTAGCAATTTGAGGAAACTGAGAATACACACGTGAGAGACTGTAAACATGTGGTGATTTTGGTAAGTTGTTTGCTAAACCTGAGTCCATATAAACGAGAGAAACCTACAAGTATAATGATTGTGGTGCATCGTTTATTTATATTTACCATCTGCCAAGGCACATGAGAATACATATAGTGTATAAACATTCCAAATGTGTTGAGTGTGATGCGTCATTTACTCATACTGTCAAGCAAAAGCATCATACAAGAATGCCATACATGAGAGATACTGTACAAATGTGATGATTGTGGTGCAACCTTTCCTTCAAGCTCACTATATGAAGTGCCAAAAGAGGACATATACTTTAGAGAAACCTTACAAAAATGTGTTGATCATGGTGCATATTTTACTCAAGCTAGCAGTTTGAAGAAACGCTTGAAAATGCTCATAGGAGGGAAACCTTAAAAATGTGATGAATGTGGTATGTCATTCTTTTTAGATTGAATTTCTGATGTGTAGCAAGTTAACACGTAAAGAGAGAAGCCTTACAATTATGATTGTAGTGCACCTTTTACTTAAGTTCATTTTTCAAATACCACAGTAAAACATTTACTGGATTAAAACCTTATAAATGTGATAACTGGTGTGTTCTTTTCTCTGTTCATGCTGGCCCATTGATGGACCATGTGAGAACACAGACAGGAGGACAGCTTATAAGTGTGATTATTGTGGTACCACTTGTACTCAAGCTGGCCATATGCTGAATCACTTGTTGAAACCTTACAAAAATGATGACTGTGGTGCATCCTTTTACTCAGTTTTACAATCTGAAATGCTACATTAAGACACATACTGGACAGACTTACAAAAGTGATTATTGTGTTGCATATTTTACTAAGCTGGTCATTTGATGCACTACATGAGATACATATATAAGAGAAAGCTTACATATGTGGTGACTGAGATGCACTTTTTACTCATGATCACAATCTGAAGCTTTAGAAGAGAATACATACAGAAGAGAATTCTTACAAATGTGAAACTGTAGTTTATATCTCATCTTCTTGTGCCCTTTATCCCATATTAGAGTGCAAACCCGTAACCAACTTGCATCAAGCCATCCCATCCTTTGCTATCTTGTCCAGCTCCCTCCGTGTCCTCCCCATATAATTCGTCTCTGTCTCTAATTCTCTTCTGCTTGTGTATTTAGGCATCCCTCTATTTCATTGGTCCTTTTGGTTATAGACAAGGAACTTTTATGATACCATTATCAGATGTTATTAATGTGTCCAACCCAGTGTCAGTGTCTGTATCTCAGCTCTTGATTGACTAGAATTTGTTTAGTTCTCTCCATGAGCTCCACATTGGTGATTCTGTCATACCACTTTATTCCTATTCTGCATAGACACCAGTTAATACATGTTTGTAGTTTAATAGTAATTTTGTTAGTTATTCTCCATGTGTTTGATCCATAAAGTTGCATGTCCTTTACAGCACATCCAATTCCAATTCTAATTTTCAACAAAAAAATTCCAAATTCGGTCTCGTTTAACCTGCCTCCTCAGCTTTGGTTATTGTTGAGATCCGTGGATGTATGGACTGTTAGTCCTAGTTCATACTGGTTTTATTGGTTCTGCTCTGTTTGTTGGATAAAGTTATTTTCTGCTGTCTGGTTATTTTCTTTCTGTCTTATGCTGGTCCTGATAAAGACCGGTCCTTGGGCGGGCCTACTAGGTTCCGCAGTCTTTCGTTTGTTGGTTTCTTTCTCTATTAGCACTACTACGTGCTTGTTGTTTCTTGTGTTGTCCTCACTGGAACTGGTCCCGGTCACGTTCAGTCCTTATAAGGACTTGATGTAGGCAATGGCAGAGAGTTCAAGTGCAGTCTCAAGTTGTTCCCCCGGTCAGCGGCCCGTACTCCTCTACATTAGCTTTCTTGTTTTCGTCATCGGTGTATGGGTTGGTGCCACAACAAGATGACCCGGTCTCCCTGTAAGCCCAGTTCAGGAGCCCTTCTGGAAGAGCCAACCCACAATCCTGCCACTCACCCCGCCACACTCAACTGTCCCTCTGAGGACAGTCAGGGCATCAAATTATTTTTTTAAAAATGTATATGTATGTGTGTGTGTGCATGTGTGCATGCGCGCACACCCAGATCATACATCAGTGTCAGCGTCTTGCATACACACAGGTATTCAAATCCTTCATGCGCACTCAAGAACACATCAGTCGTACGTATGGTTTATACATTTTAATTCAGGAGAACCTGATCATTGTCACAAGTACACACAAGGCAGTGAAATCATTATGTACAGAATGCCGCCTTACAAACACTTATAGCACTCAACCAATTATACAAGCCCTACACACAATTACTCGCTATCTTCAACTAGCACTCCCGTAAAAGCTATAGACTCGCTCCAGAACACACAATGATCCTTCCTCTAAACTGTCTGTGTCCCGTCTGAGGTTTTCAAACTGGTCAGTTCGTCTCGTGGTCCTGGACCACGTGTCCCTCGTGACAACTCGGGCTGTCTCAACAGTCACGTAGTGTGTTAGTCTGCCCTTTTTGTGTTGGGTCGTTTGGTGTAATCCCGTCTAGTCAGTTCAGGACAGCGTTCCATGAACTTATGTCCCCTTATATCACTAGGTCTTGTCCTGTTGGTGTCCTGTCTCTGACATCACTGTGTCCCCACTGATGTCCTGTCCATAATCTCTCTACCGTCCTGCAAATGTCCTGTCTGTAATCTCTCTACTGTCCTGCAACTGTCCTGTCTTATTACATACTTGTGCCCTTACCCATGTCCTGTCTATCGTTATCTGCAGTCCTTGACTCTGTTCTGTCCCTTGTCCTCTCTCTGTCCTGTTCCTATTCCCCAACACTCTGACATTCACCCATTCTCCCCGGGTATTGTGTCACCAAATTCATCCCAAGGATTGTGACATAATGTTGTCTCTGCATATAAAATTAGTCTGAACTAATTCGTCAGTGAGTTGTGGGAATTAATCAGTCACTCTATTTGGGTATCACTCTGATTCATAAGGATATGATACACTGTTGAAGTATCCACCCACTGGTCTATCATCAGCTTTACACCCTTGATATGCTGCCAAGAGTCAACTACTCTCCTACATTCTACTACTGGGAGCTATTAACGGACCAAGTCTTACAATTATGGTTTCCCATTAACATGCAACGCCTTTCACACACCCAAAATTGGTGCCCCGAAACAATTTGTCTCTTTTAACGGAGACTAATAATGGATATAACATCCATGGCTCCCGTAAAATTTTCCTTCAACATCTTTATTCAAGAACTGTGCCCAGTGATTTACACCTTTCTAGCTCCCGCTTGTTTGTAGACTTTTCTCTCATGTAGTCATAACCTATATTAATCCCTTGTGTTCCTTGTATAAGTGTCATCTCCCTTTCTTAGAAAGTGGTGTTTGTACGTTATATGTTTGTATTATGTGAGTTTGCGTGTTATGTTTCTACTACTGTATGTTGTAATTAGAAACCTAGATGTATATTTATAATCTGTATGCTTTTGGTTTCCAAGTGTCATCAGGTCACTATATCTCACAAATGAAGGCTTATGCTCAATTTTTGAGATGAGTCACCAAACTGTGATTCTTGGAAACATAACCATAGTTGCAATGTAATTCTAAAGTCAACACACATAAAATCAATGCACGCACACATGTGTTACAAATGACGAAGACAAATCACTACAAAAATCAATTGTGCAAAAAAGTGCACCAATATTCATACTTCTTGTTTTACTCCATTCATTCTTCCTTTCATACGCTTTTCACTCAGTCATTCATCTTATGCATTGTTAAAAATGTTTCTTATATTTAAATACAATAGGCACGTTTTGAATTTGACAAAAACGCTGATTTCGTTACATCACTATAATAATAAAATACCACTATCGTTTAGTTTTCTAATTGAGATACATTATATACAAGGTTGTCTGATTGCGCTAGGCAATAGTAAGGGGGGAAAAACTTCAATTTCTTAAATTACGGTTTTGTAAATTTAGTTTAAGTGATGTTTAAATTAAAGAAATGTAATTCAACAAAATACATAACTATATTGCCAGCTGTGTTAGCTCCCTTATGTCTAACCTTTAGTACTTAATTAACTATTTAAGAATTTATAAACGAACATGTGCTAGAATTTATGTAATTTATTATGTGAGAAAATAATATAAATAATAGTTATAACAGATGTATTCTCACAAAGTCTAACTATAGCCTATTTCTTTTATGTTACTTAACCATCAACTTTTAACTTATGGGAAAAATTTATATAACTGCAACTTCACTAAAATAATCTCGACATTTAAATGTTATCTAACTAACTCTATAATCTAATCTAACTATTTACACTAATTATGTAGTCATTCTAGATGACTGGCGCTGTTGTCTTGTCGTTGATCTGCTCGACTGCAAGGTCTGACGGTCTCATTAGCAAGTCGGCTAAAATGTTCTTATAACCTTTGATGTGTGTAATGGTGAACAAATAATTCTGCAGAATGAGGGCCCATCGGTAAATTCTGTTGTTTTTGGGTTGTCCTCTCTCGATCAGCATCAATGGGGAATTATCAGTTTCGATGAGGAAGTGTGTCCCGGCTAGGTATTTAGTTAATTTAGTAACACAGTATACAATTGCGAGAGCCTCCAATTGAGACACACCATACCGTGTTTCCGCTGGGCTTAGTTTCCTACTGACGTAAACTATTGGATGGTATATGTTATCGTATGCCTGGAGCAACACCCCAGAAATTTTCGTGGCACTGGCGTCTGTTCTAAGAGTATAAGAAAGTTCCTTATTAGGGAGACGAAGAATAGGGATGTTTGAGAAATAATATTTCAGGTGCAACGTTGCGTTTTTTAAAACAACACTCTGCACATCAATTTTTGATTTAGGCCTTAAAAGATCTGAAAACACACTGGTGATTTGAGCCAAGTTCGGTATAAACTTGTAATAATTCACCAAGCCTAAAAGGCTTCTAATTTGCTTTTTGGTGGTAGGCATCGTGAGATTCAATATTTTGGTCACAATTTTATCATCAGTACTTAAATGGCCTTTGGGTATCTTATGGCCTAGGAATTCAATTTCCTAAAATGCCAACTCGACTTTTATTGGTTTTACAGTGAGCCCAAACAATTTTATCCTGTCGACAATGTGTTTCACCATTTGCATTAGAGTTAATTTTATAGATAATACATTGCAATGGCATGAGATGGTAACTTTTGAATTACATACAATATCATACAAACATGGTGGAACAAAATATCCTAATACTTATATTGTAAGCACCATTGGTCGGATAATTAATATAAATATGGTCGGTGTTGGTTGCAGTTGGTAAGCGCAAAGTGCTGTCAATAACACTCTTAGCACCATTAGTAGTATACCTGTGATGGAGATGGTTGTGTGCCATACTGGTAAGTTTATGTTCTGTCTGCCGTTTTTGTTGTGTCCCTTGAAACACACGTCATTGTCTAATGTGTTGCTGTCCGTGTTTTTCAGACTGTGTTGTCTGCTAGAACAAGACTGTAGGGCATCTGTTTTCCATTTTAAGTAAGGTTTCTGGGTTGTCCTGTGTGTATTTTGTTTGTCTATGTTGCTGTCTTTCTGTAATGTTGCTTTGCTGATAGTGCAACTTTCTGTGGGTTTAGTAGTCTTGTGTTTCATCTTTTTGTGTAAAACGTCACAATAATTTCCCTGAGGAGAATCTGTGTTATGTAATCTTTCAGGCTCTTTTGTCGTCTTCTGAACAGTCGCGTCCCTCGGATTTGTCTATTTCAGTTGCTATTCTTGGTTACTTAATTCTTTATCAGTGGTAGTTACTTTCATTACTGGCTTTCTTTTCAAATGCCTTTTCTCTCAAGCATTAATCTCATTGTGCGTGAAGTATTTTACATCTGGTAAGCACCCTATAATTAGATCTGTACAAGGGTTGTCTAAGATCGTGCACGTAAACGTGCCTGATAAGAAAGGTGTACAAATGCAAGCTATAGCTAGTGGATACTTTTCCACATTGCCAGAAAATGTTTGGCAATTTACAAATTCGCCTGTATAGTCTTCTGTGTTAGCAAGCTCTTTCCTTAATCCTATTAAAGTACCCCCAGAATCGATCAAAATCTGACAAGGTGTTTGCAATGTCGTCTCTTGCATGAATTGAACTGTTTTTTTTTCAGTTCACACAGTGGTCCATAGAGTTTATCTTCCACTGTCGTCTCTCTAGGCCAGAAGGTTTGCCTAGATATGTTATATTTTGGGCAGTCTTGGAGTATGTGCTCTGCTGTCTGCGACGCCAATCCACATGTGCACATGGCTGTTTCACCAATCTTGAATTTTGTATACATGTGGTTGCGTAATCTATTGTGTCCTGTTCTGAGGCGCAGAATAATGACTTGTTCTGGTCTGTCCATAATGTGGTAGTCATCTTGAGCAGGTTTTGGTGGCTTTCTGACTGATTTGATCATTCTTTTCTTTTGGTGGTATGTAACGGGCACATCAGGCTGTTCCTCTTTGGCTCCTTCCTTAGCCAATTGATCAGCTCTGTTGTTTCCGGGTACTCCACAGTGGGATGGTATCCACTGTATGGTGACTTTATGCTGACTGCTAAGTTCAGAAAGTAGTGTCCTTAGTACTGGCAATTTCCCAGAGAGGAGCGCCTCGAGTACTGATTTTGCATCTGTTAGTAGCACCACAGGTTGTGTACCATTGCTGTTATTTAGTAATTTCTCTGTTGCTATCTTGATTGCCTCAATTTCGGCATCATAGTTATGGCAGTACTTTCCTGTCGGTACTCTGGCTGTGTCCCTAGTATTATTTGGGTATTCTATGTACACTCCCGCTCCTCCATTTCGAACAGCATTTTGTGCTGACCCATCTGTGTAGACTCGGATCCAGAGGTCCTGTGGGTATTCTTCATCAAGGAAGCTGAGAGTGGCTGTTCTGCGCTGCACACTGTTCTGTTCTTCCTTGTCAAATATTCCTCTCACTTTTGTCTGGATTTGTAATGATAGTCTATGCTCATCTTTCCATGGAGTTCGCTCTGGAATAGTTGTTAGGGGGATACCAACTGTGGGCAGATCAGTGGTTTCTCTGCAGAGTCGTTTGGCCTGGTGGATAAAACTACTTCTTTTCAACCGCCCCATAGCTAGGTTTTCAAATCTGTTCTTCATAGGGTGGCCTGGCAAGCTGAGGAACTTTTCTGCTTGTATTAGCGTTTTCGTATCTCTGCGCTCACTCAGTGCCTGTGTCCTCCCCATCTTCTCCATTTCCACTATAGGGGTTGATCTCATCCCTCCTGTGGTGACTCTAAGTGCTTGATTGTGCACCTTGTCCAGCTCTTGTAGTGTGGTATTTGATGCTGAACACCACGCAGTTGACCCATATTCCAGGTGTGGTCGTATGCTCTGTTGGTAAACTTTGCTAAGTATTTTCGTACTGGCTCCCCATGTGGTTCCACTTAGCTTTCTCAGGATGGCTATTTTCCTTCTGGCTTTTGCTACTGCTTTGTTGATGTGCTTTCTCCATGTCAGCTTGCCATCAAATGTTACTCCAAGGTATGTTGGTTCTTTATCTTCTCTTAGGGGTGTTCCATTTATCTGGATGATCCCTGCCTTTTGTTTTGGAGAGAGGGTAAATAGGGTGGTGCTGCACTTGTCAGTGTTTATGCTGACACACCATCTATTTGCCCATGCAGCAAATGTATCTACAGCTCTTTGTAGCAATCTGGTGGTCACTGATGCATATTCATTTGTGCTCCATAGAACCAGGTCATCGGCGTACATTGCCGCTTTAATTCCATGCGGTAGGTGAGCAACAAGATCATTGATGAAGATTAGAAAAAGTGTGGGGGACAAGACTCCGCCCTGGGGGACACCGTGACGCAGTAGTACTTTCTTGCTCTTGAGTCCGTCTATCTGTACTCGGGCTCTTCTGTTGTGCAAGTATGCTTTCACCCATTTGTACATTCTTCCATTGACTTTGCAGTTTCTCAGTTTATTCATCAGACCTTCTTTCCAGACTTTGTCAAAGGCTTTCTTCAGATCTATCCATGCCGCAAGCACCAGCTTCTTCTCTTGGAATGCATCCTCAATTTCTTGAGAGAGGTAGGTTGTCTGATCTTATAATAATAATAATAATAATAATAATAATAAGTCTTTATTTTCAAAGGGTTAAGAATTGGGCACGCAGGCCCGTCTGACATTCTGCCCTTCTTCTCTATTTCCTCTCATACATTCTTTCATTCAACATCACTTATGAAGCAACTTTTGACAACAAAAGAACATTAAAACGCATGAAAAATAATCAATAACAAATGACTCACTGAAGCAGTGTTTAACATGGGCATTATAAATACCTAAGGAGGGTGTAACGTGCCATACATAAGGGAATGTTTTTTGGCTAGTTGTCGTTTGAGATAAGTTACCATTATTGTCTTTTTTGTGTTGTTTGTTATGGGGGCATATAGTCTGTACTAAGGTAGTGTTCAAACAGGTTGTGAATGTATGTATCATGATTGGTGGTGTCTTTGATTTCTTGTGGAAGATTGTTCCACAACTGAGCGGCAGAGTATGCTAAGCTTGTTTTATATAAGTCTATCCTAGGTTTAGGGACATGAAGTATATTTAGTCGTTCGCTATGTCTAGCGTTATATTTAAACAATGGCCAAAGGTAGCTTGGAGCATTTTGAAATAGGATTTTGTGAATTAGTTTGGTTTTATTAAAAAGCAGGCGCTTGTGGAGTGGCAGTAACCGGAGACGTTTATATAGGTTAGAATTGTCGGTAAGCTTTTCACCATTAATTAAACGCACTGCCCTTTTCTGGAGTGAATATAGGCGTTTTGTTATTGATTTGGAGCATCCATCCCAGACTGTGGAGCAGTAATCAATATGTGTTTGTATATGAGAAGTATAGAATATCTTTCTTGTGTTTTCGTCAAGGAAATTTTTAATTTTGGCAAGTTGGTATACTTTTTTGGCTATTTGTTTAACTAGAGCATGAACATGTGAGTTAAAAGTTAGATTTTGATCTATGATAACACCCAGTGTCTTGTGCTCGGTGACACTTTCTACAGGCGTGCTGCCAATGTGCAGCTGAAGAGTTCTCTGCGAGTTTAGAGTGTGAAGTCTTTGCCTAGTTCCTATTAACATAGACTTTGTTTTAGTAATGTTAATTTGCATGCGGTTTGCATGACTCCAGTTAACTACACTATTTATTTTCAGTTGCAAGGATAATTCTAGCACATTACGATCAACAGCGTTTGTATATACTGTGCAGTCATCAGCAAATAGATCGCAGGACGACGACAGATTTAATGGAAGATCATTTATATAAATGGCAAATAATAGAGGACCAAGAATAGACCCCTGAGGTACTCCAATATTAATGGTAATGGCTTGAGATAAAACTTTATTGTGTGATACTACTTGCTTTCTGTCTAATAAGAATGATTTTATTAATGTCACTATATTAAAACTTACTTTCATTGTTTCTAGTTTTTTAATTAGAATAGTATGATCTATCATATCGAATGCTTTCCTAAAGTCTATAAACACCGCTCCACATAGAGTATTGTTGTTAATATTTTGATGCCAGTTTTCTATCATGTTTGTTAGTGCCGTATGGCAAGAATATTTTGGCCGAAATCCTGACTGACTGTCAACTATCAGTTTATGGCGAACTAAGTGATCTAGTGTTGTTTTGTGGATGTGCTTTTCTAGCGGTTTGGATAATGAGGATAATATGGAAATTGGTCTATAATTACTCATGAGACGATCGTCTAGAGGACCAGCTTTTAAATGAGGATACACTTTAGCGATTTTAAAGGCTGATGGGAAGTGACCTCTGGTTATACATTGATTATATATAAAAGTTAGTGACTCGCAGATCGCCGGTGCAGCATGGCGAAGGATCCGACTACTAATTCCATCTAGTCCTGATGAGTTATTGTTTTTTAGATTACGAAGATGAGTAAATACTTCAGTTGTCGTCATTAGCGGTATGTTGGAGGAAATGTGTCTATAGCATTTGTTCTCACAGAATGATGATAATAAAGATATGTCATGAGGCGCATCTGGTATTGCAGCCTTCAGTTGGTTTATGTCGGACTGAAAGTATCTACTGAATTGATCACATGTAACCTGATTTGATGGTAATGATTGTGATGATTTGTGTTTGTTTGTCAAGGTATTAATTGCTTTCCATATATCTTTAGTGTTGGTTTTATCTATTACTATGTTCTTAAAATAGTTTTTCTTTTCCTTCCGAATAACATATTGAACTTTGTTTCTCAGCTTCCGTAGAGTAGCACTGCCTAAAGCCAGCCTGCTGTGGCACAAGGATGTTTTTACTTTCAATGTACCACTGCAGTCTGTGATTGATGATGCGCTCCAGTGTTTTGCAGAGACAGCTGGTGAGGCTAATTGGTCTGTAGCTAGAGGCAATGGAACCATCTTTCCCTGATTTTAGGAGGGGTATCATGATTGCTTCTCTCCAGGCTTGTGGAACACTGCCTAAGGTCCAGCTGTTATTGAAGATCTGCAACAGCTTTGTTTTGGCCTCTGTACCTAGGTTCCTGATCATTTCATTGGAGATACCATCAGCTCCTGGTGACTTTCTCATTTTCAGTTTTGATATGGCTAGCTCCAGTTCGCTGATTGTGATGGGTGCCTCCAGAACCTCATGTACTATTTCCTTCTGTCCTGTATGTTGTCGTTTCTCTCGAATCTCTTGTTGTTTCTCTGGACTAATTTTGATATTGCTATCTTGTGCGAACGAGTCCGCAAAATGGTCAGCTGCTTGCTTTCTTGTTAAGATTTTTCCATCTTTATGTAGTGCAATTTTTGAGTTTTTCCCTGTGCCCTCGTCATTAAGCTGTTTTATTAGCTTCCACAATTTCCTTGTGTCTCTTTCAAAGTTCAGAGACTCCGTTTTCTCCTGCCAGCTTTTCCGTCTAGCCTGCAGCTTGGCCCTTTGAAATTTGGCTTTTACATGCTGTAATTTATTGTGGTGCTCTTGGCTGGGTGTGGCCTCTGCTTGCTTTCTACACACTTCAACATCATTATGCAACTGTTCCAGTTCACTACTCCAGTAGGGTTTATATTGTTTACGGGCTCCTCTTGGTACTGTTTCTCGCGCTGCCTGTAGTATGCATTTCCCAAACTCTTCAACTGCTTTATTTATGTCTTTCTCAGTGTTCAGGTTTCTAACCAGTATGCTGGTGCGATGCTTGTACATTGCCCAGTCTGCTTTCTTGTAGTTCCACCTCGAGAGGGTGCTGCTTTCACTTACAAGCTCATTTTCTACGGTTAGAAAGACTGGCCGATGGTCACTGCCACCAAGTTGTTTCCCAACAGTTCGTGTAATGTTCCACTCCAGGTCTGGTGAATGAAAAGCCAGGTCAGGTGTAGTTGTAGAGTGCCATGATCTCGAGTAGAAAGTATGTGGGTCGGACGGCTTGTTAATCAACATGAATCTATTTTCATCTTGCCAGTCTTCCAGTCTCTCTCCTCTCTGGTCCATGTGATCATAGCCCCAGCTCTGCGAGTGACTGTTGAAATCGCCACACACAATCATTTTTTCTTTTAGTGGTAGAGTGTCCAGTGCCTGTAGGCGGTCACTTGGACAGTAGTAATTGATCAGATGTAGATCTGTATTACCTGTCTTAAGTTTAAGTGTCTGATACTCAGCCCCTTCCATGTAGACTTTGATTTGGGAAGCCATGATGTTATTTCTTACAAGGGTCAGTATCCCACCTTTTCGCCTGTTCTTTCGGTCAGATCGGTAACACTGGTAGCCTCTGATTTTGAAGGCTATATTTTCATTGAGGTGAGTTTCTTGCAAGCAACATATGCTTACTTTTTCTTGGTCCAAGATTTTTTCTAATTCTATTTTTTTGTTGCTGACTCCCTCCGCATTCCAGTGCATTATTTTAAGTCTTCGTTTAGTATGGCCAGTCGTCCTATTCTCATGTCCCCTGGCTCCACAGGACATCTGAGAAGGACCTCCAGTAGTTGCGGTTGGACCCTTTCGAGACATAGGGCCCGGCACTGCACCTGCCTGGGGGTCCAAAGCAGGGCGAGCACCATAACGATTAGCAGTAGTCGACATATTCCATTTTGCGTGATTGCGTGGCATCCTGATTTCTGTGGTGCGCCTCTTGGCTGGTTGTCTCCGTCTTCAGCACCCTTCGTTGCTAGGGCAGACTGTGGTCTCACTCGAGTGTAGATGTGTACGCGCGCACACACCTGTCTGCGCATGCATGTACGTGCATACACATCTAGAGCATACTGGTTATTTTCCAGCGCCAGAGACTCGCCGTCGCCCCTTCTCCTGTTAGTTTAAACAGGCCCGCCACGTGAAGGCCAGGAGTTGGACTTTTGCTGCATAGGTTATGTATTCACGAGCCATTGAGGTATTTGAGCAATGCTGGGCGCTCACCCCAACACCGCGCCTCGGCTACATACAGCAACATTTGGAACCCTGACAAGGTGTGTTATTAACCATACCACTGTGGAAGACTAATTTCCCTCTGGAGGAAATTACTTCATTCGCGTTTTCCCCTGAAAACGTGACTGTGTGGCCGCATTCTAATACCCCATCCTCATGAAACTTATGGCATGTTTGACATTTATCATATTTTAGAATATCAATTGCTGCAAGAGCATTATCTTCCATTCTGTCCATTTCCTCACATTCACTCTTGCTTTCATCAGACGATGAATCAACAAGTACTGCTTTCACACTCTTCAATCTTTGGCGATCTGGACACTTGGCATTATAGTGGCCTAAACTTTTTAAAAAATAGCATTTTACAGCACGCCAGTAGTTTTCTCTTTTGCTTTGCTGTTTCTTCACCATCATATCTAGGTGCACTGGGTAACAAGGGTTTGAATCACACATTTGAAATTGAAAATGATAAAATTTGCAGTATGGGCATTGTGGTCCATTAGATTTGTGTTTCTCTTTGTATCTAAATGGTTTTTGTGGTTTGGTGTTAACTGCAGCTACAATATTATTTTTGTTGTTGGTTAATGAAAAAATATCTCTGTTGGAACAAAAATAAGTGGATCCCTTTCTCTCCAATTGTTCTAAGGACTCAATATCAGACTATTGTAGAAATTTTGCAAATGGTGTTGGAATTGATGAAATGATTTTGTCCATTATCATAAGATCCCTAAGCTTTTCATAACTTTTGTTTACCTTTGCAGCGTTCAGCCACTTATTATAAATATCTTGCACCTGAGAAACGTAATCAATGAAGGTTTGATTTGTTTTAGGTTTTAATTTTGAAAACTGTACCTGATAACCTGGTGCATCTAACAGAAAGTGTTGCATGATACGTTGATGTATATAGTCATAATCTTTGCTGAGTTCTTGTGGGATTGATTCAATGACTTTTAAAGGCTCTGCTGATAAATTTCGCATATAGATCACAACCCAAAGTTCTTTTGGGACCTCTTGGTACTCAAAGTTCTCAGACCAAACTGAGATGTAATCGCCTTAGCAGAATGGTTTAACTATGCCTTTGTACTTAGTAAACTTGTTTTCTTGTTCTTTACTTTTTAATTTGGTAGTTGCAATGTGCACCTGTGACTCAATCTCTAGTTCTTTCATCTTCAGTTGCATTTCAACCTCCAACTTTTTAGTATTAGCTTCTATTTCTTTGAGTTTGGTAGCTTCAGCTAATTCTAGTTCTTTCAGTTTAGTAGTTTCAGTTAATTCTAATCCTTTCAGTTTAGTAGCTATAGCTAGTCCTACGTCTGCTAGTTCTTTCTTATGTAAGCATTCTTGTGCTCTTTATTCTCTCTCTGCAATAGCCTTTCTATCTCTTTCTTCTTTCTCTGCTGCAGCAATTCTGTTAGTATGTTCTTTATATTCTTTCTTTGCCCATTGTTCTAATTTGTCCCCAGTATACCCTAATTGTTGCCCTGCCTCAATGCACTCTTTTAAAGTTGACATTGTTATAGGTTTTTCTTACACAAAATCAATGTACAATAATGATACCATGCACACAATACAATGACAATAATTTCAGAAATTAATTTACAGCAATTATTAAAGTAAATAATAGGCATCAACCTTGCAGAAGCCAAAGGACTGCAGATCAGCAGTACCAGACTGCAAAGAAAGGATATACATAAACAAACTTGGAAATCATGTGACAAGAGAACCTATAATCAAATAGATCACATTTTAATTAACAACAAAAATGCATCAAACATACAACATGTTAGAAGCTATAGAGGAGCTGAGTGCCACAGCGACCACTTCCTCGTTGGGGCAACATTTAAAATGAAGCTTAAGAGAGCTTTCTATGCTAAACTACAAAGGTTACACCCAACATATAACAGAAAAACTACAAGAAATTACAGTCAAAGAGAAATTTGCAGATGAAATAAAATGTAAACTTGAAATTCTACAAAACACGTTGGAGGAAAGCAATGACCAAACTTGGTTGAACATCAAGAATACAATTCAATCTGCCGCAGAAGGTCTCGGTGTGTTAACCACGCATAGAAAGAACAGATGGTTCAATCCAAAATGTGAAGAAGCAGTCATTAGGAAAAAGAATGCCAGACAGCTATGGCTAAATGACATCAGCAACATCCAAAAGGAAGAGCAATATAGAAATGAATGTAAAGAGGCTACAAAAATAGTTCGACAGTAGAAGCGAGAATATATGAGTAATATAATCAAAGATATGGAAACTAATCACCAGAAAAACGAATCCAGAAAGTTTTGTAAAGAACTGAAGTCAATGAAAAGAGGGCACCAACACAACACATATGGTTTAAAAGACAAAAATGGGAATATGATAAATACCAATGAGGAAATATGCAACACATGGAAAGAATACTTTGTTGAATTACTAAATTGTGAAGCTCCAAGTAATACTTTCTCACAGGAAGAGGTTCTAACGTGTGAACCACAAACCTGCATTTGAAGAAATCCTATATGTAATCACATGACTTAAAATCAATAAGGCAACTGGGGCTGATGGAATTGCTGCTGAATTTATAAAGGTGGGTGGCCATGCATTACATCTAAAGCTATACGAACAAATAATAAAAATCTGGAGGACTGAAGAATTACCCCATGACTGGAAAGAGTCATTATTGATACCTATCTTTAAGAAAGGAGACAAGTTCCAGTGTGAAAATTATAGAGGAATATCACTACTGTCCATAAGCTATAAGATACTATCCGCAGTATTACTAAATAGACTAAAACCATATTCAGAATACCTATTAGGTGACTACCAGGCGGGTTTAAGACAAAACAGATCAACAATAGATCAGATATTTATCTTAAGACAAATAGCCGAGAACAATTGGGAATATAAAAGAGATCTCCATAACATTTTTGTGGATTTTAAAAAGGCTTATGATAGTGTCCATAGGAATAGTCTATGGAATGCTATGCTGGAATTTGGAATACCAAGTAAGTTAATCAACATGACCAAACTATGCATGGAAGATACTTATAATATAGTAACATATAAAGGCAGGAAATCAGACCCTTTCCAAATAACATCTGGCTTGACACAGGGTGATGCACTATTGCCGCTACTCTTCAATCTGGCTCTAGAGAAAGTTGTAAGGAGGGTAAAGGAGGAATGTGATATTGGAGGAACATCCAAGCTGCTTGGTTATACAGATGATATAGATATTATAGGGGAAAATGAACAAAAGACATTGGAAATATTGACTCACTTAAAGGAAAAAGCCCAACAGATGGGGCTGGTTATCAACCAAGATAAGACAGAATATATGGTGATTTCAAGAGAAGGAATGGCTAAAACCTCTGGCCACATACAAATAGATAAATATGACCATTAAAAGAACGGAAACATACAAATACCTGGGTACAATCTTCAACTGCTCCAACATCATAAGGGAAGAAATACAAACTAGAATCAATTCTGGAAATAAGATATACTATGCACTACAACATCTACTAAAATCAAAGGCGCTATCTCGTAACACCAAGATCACAATATACAAAACACTGATCAGACCAGTTGTGCTGTATGGCTCTGAAACCTGGAGTACAACGAAAGGAGACGAAGCCTTGCTACAAACCTTTGAGAACAAAGTTTTAAGACGCATCTTTAGACCCACTAGGGATACACAATGTGGAGAGTGGAAAAGAAGAAGTAACAAAGACATTTATGATCTGTTTAAGTCCCCGCTAATCACTGGTATCATGAAGGCTAATAGACTACAATGGCTGGGGCATATAGAAAGAATGGAAGATAATAGGGAAACAAAACTAGCTTACACTCAGGAAATAAATGAAGACAGAAGAGAGATAATATATATACAGACCTACAAGCACTTGGAATCAACGACTGGCAAGAGAAGGCCAACCAGAGAGACGAATGGAGATGGATTGTATCTGCAACAAAGAACCTCAATGGCTCGGAACGCTGAAGAAGAAGAAGAAGATTTAAAAAAATAGTTTAATAGCAATATCAAAAAGGGGTACTTATCTGAATTTAATAAACTTGTGTCTTTCCAGTGCCACTCGGAGATGACTTTATGCTCGAGCTCTTCGCACTGTCTGGGTAGTTGATATGTTATTCGCAATATATTCACAACTTCTGTTTATTTAGAAAAGCGCCAATTATTATCACACACAAAAATTATGTCTGCCAAGTCAAAAAATTCAGGAGAACGATATGATACAGTATAACAATTAATGAGTTTTGTCGGTCGTTTGTCTTCTGTCGTAATGTCGTGTTTTGTTATGTAATAGTTGTCTTTAACAGCCGTGAAACTTCAGCTGAAACGTTTACATGCAAATATCATCAGTGTCAAATTTAATACTCTTTACTTTCTGCCAGTACTCGATTTACTTTCTCTCATCTAGTTCATTTTCGGCTGTGCGTTCTCAATCATACAATTTCATACATGTGATATCCTTTATTCACTCAACTTCTACTTTCATCTGTTCACTTTACAATTAATTTTAAATACTTTCAGCCCGTAGGTTCACACAATCATTAGATTGTACACTTCTGACACCAATAAATCTGACATACTCTCCCTCAAGCTTTCACTATTAACTTTATTTAATTCTCTTCTCACACAGACTGTGGTTGTTACCAATCATAAGATTGGACCATTTCTGACACCAATAAATCTGATACCTGTCAGCGTCTTGCATACACACAGGTATTCAAATCCTTCATACGCACTCAAGAACACATCAGTCATACGTATGGTTTATACATTTTAATTCAGGAGAACCTGATCATTGTCACAATGTACACACAAGGCGGCGAAATCATTATGTACAGAATGCCGCCTTACAAACACTTATAGCACTCAGCCAATTACACAAGCCCTACACACAATTACTCGCTATCTTCAACTTGCACTCACGCAAAAGCTATACACTCGCTCCAGAACACACAACAATCCTTCCTCTAAACTGTCTGAGTCCCGTCTGAGGTTTTCAAACTGGTCAGTTCGTCTCGTGGTCCTGGACCACGTGTCCCTTGTGACAACTCGGGCTGTCTCAACAGTCACGTAGTGCATTAGTCCGCCCGTGTTGTGTTGGGTCGTTTGGTGTAATCCCGTCTAGTCAGTTCAGGACAGCGTTCCGTGAACTTATGTCCCCTTATATCACTAGGTCTTGTCCTGTCAGTGTCCTGTCTCTGACATCGCTGTGTCCCCACCGATGTCCTGTCTGTAATCTCTCTACTGTCCTGCAAATGTCCTGTCTGTAATCTCTCTACCGTCCTGCAACTGTCTTGTCTTATTGCATCCTTGTGCCCTTACCCATGTCCTGTCTATCATTATCTGCAGTCCTTGACTCTATTCTGTCCCTTGTCCTCTCTCTGTCCTGTTCCTATTCCCCAACACTCTGGCACGCGCACACAGATCATACATCGGCGTAGATCATAGATCAGCTTTTATCATCATGAACTTAGGTCATACATCATCCTAGATCATATATCAGCATATATCATACATTAGCCTGGATCATACATCAGGATAGATCATACATCAGCTTAGATCATACATCAGCCTAGATCATACATCAGCTTAGAACATAGATCAGCTTACATCATGCACAAAGGTCATACATCAGCATAGATCATAGATCAGTTTTTATCATCATGAACTTAGATCATACATCAGCTTAGATCATATATCAGCCTAGATCATACATCAGCTTAGATCATATATCAGCCTAGATCATACATCAAACTAGATCATACACCAGCTAAGAACATACATCAACTTAGATTATACATCAGCTTCAATCATGAACTTAGATCGTACATCATCTTAGATCATACTTCAGCTTATATCATCATGAACTTAGATCGTACATCAGCTAAAATTATACATCAGCCTAGATCATACATCAGAGTAGATCATATATGAGCACATTAATCATTTTTCTTCTCCATCTTTTGTTCACTTGCTTGCTTGCTTGCTTGTGTTCGTTGGCTTGAGCTCCAACGCGAGGTCCTGTATGTCGGATGAAGGCATCCTGTTGTCCAACATCAGTGTGATGTCATACAGGACCTGAGGTTTGCGTGAGTATCCGTTGTCCCATGTCTGGCTTATTGGTGTGCAGACTGGTGGTTCCTCGCCATACAGGCAGACACTCTCCGACTTCGGAGGAATCGGCGATCCTATTGACTTTAGCCAGGATCAATAGGTCTTGGCCAGTATATAACCCGGCCCTGGTGCCTTGGAAACACCTCTGCGTCCCTTTTGTTCACTTGAAATTGATTGTCTGTAGCTGCAATGTGTGCCTGTTTGATTACATGTCTGTTCATAATCAATACTTGGTATATTCATGAGGATATTAATTATTTACATTTTTGTGTTTCAGAAATACACTCTTGGTCTCCTTACCACTCCATTCAAGAACATTCACAAAAGTGGACATATGACAGCATAGACATGAAGGTTGTGAAACAAGAACTATCAGATGTTCTGTGTGAGGACAGGAGTCACAGCTTCAGTAAAATGTTAGACATAGCTGGGGGTGGCATCATTCAAAAATTACAGAACACAGCAGCTCAGAATCAAGAATGATTGAGAACAGTTGTAAGGCATCAGTAAAACATGAAAATTGTTGTCAAATGTCAGAAAATGTGTCTTCTGTGATTGATACAAATAAACTATCTATGCCTATTTAGAATTGTCAGCAGCAAAATAAGGAAACACAAGACAAACATACACAGAGCTTTGCAAAGTCTCTTGGTGGCATTTTTGATTTTGTCAGTTATAGCTCTCAAAGGACTCACACAGGAGACTTGTCTGATGTTCCTAGTCCAAATGTTTGTGTAGACAGATATAAGAGAACACATACTGAAGGGATGCCAAACAAATGTAATGAATGGGATCATCTTTAGATTCAAGATGGCCATCTAGAGTGCCAAAAGAACATGAATCACAAGAGAACACATACAGGAGAGAAACTTTACAAGTGTGATGATTGTGGCACTTCTTTTACTAAAGTTGGCAGTATGAAGTACCACCTGAGAACACATACGGGAGAGAGACCGTACACATGTGATGATTGTGGTGCTTCTTTTACTAAAGCTGGCAATGTGAATTACCACCTGAGAAGACATACAGGAGAGAGACCCTACAAGTGTGATGATTGTGGTGCTTCTTTTACTCGAGCTAGCTCTCTGAACATACATAAGAGAACACATACAGAAGTGAAACCTTACAAGTGTGATGATTGTGGTGCTTCTTTTACTAGAGCTGACAGTCTGATGAACCATAAGAGAATACATACAGGAGAGAAACCTTACAAGTGTGATGTTTGCGGTGCTTCTTTTACTACAGCTGGCAGTCTGAAGACTCACAAGACAACACATACAGGAGAAAAACCTTACTTGTGTGATGTTTGTCGTGCTTCATTTACTCTAGCTGGCAATCTGAAGAAACATAAGAAAACACATACAGGAGAGAAACCTTACATGTGCAATGTTTGTGGTGCTTATTTTACTCAGGCTGGCAGTCTGAAGACTCACAAGAGAGCACATACCGGAGAGAAACCTTACACAGGAGAGAAACCTTACACAGGAGAGAAACCTTACAAGTGTGAAGTGTGTGGTGCTTCTTTTACTCAAGCTGGCTGTCTGAAGAAACATAAGAGAACACATACAGGAGAGAAACCTTACAAGTGTGATGATTGTGGTGCTTCTTTTACTCGAGCTGACTATCTGAAGACTCATATGACAACACATACAGGAGAAAAACCTTACAAGTGTAATGATTGTGGTGCTGCTTTTACTCGAGCTGACTATCTGAAGACTCACATGACAACACATACAGGAGAAAAACCTTACAAATGTGATGATTGTGGTGCGTCTTTTACTCGAGCTGACTATATGAAGACTCACATGACAGCACATACAGGAGAAAAACCTTACAAGTGTGATGATTGTGGTGCTTCTTTTACTAGAGCTGCCAGTATGGTGGACCATAAGAGAATACATACAGGAGAGAAACCTTACATGTGCAATGTTTGTGGTGCTTCTTTTACTCAAGCTGGCAATCTGAAGACTCACAAGAGAACACATACAGGAGACAAACCTTACAAGTGTGATGATTGTGGTGCTTCTTTTACTCGATCTGACTATCTGAAGACTCACATGACAACACATATATGAGAAAAACCTTACAAGCATGATTGTGGTACTTCTTTCATGCAAGCTGGCAAACTGAAGATTAACAAGAGAACACATTCAGGAGAAAAACCTTACAAGTGTGAAGTTTGAGGTGCTTCTTTTACTCTCTCTGGCAGTTTGAAATACCACAAGGGAACATATCAAAGAAAAACCTTACACATGTGATGTTTGTGGTGCTTCTTTTAATCAGACTTGTAGTCTGAAGAAACATGAGACTGCATCATCATCATGTGCCCTGCCAACTACCTTAAGTGTTCATGTATCTCCTTAGATCTTGGTCCCTATTCAGGATCAACTCTGCTGATAACATTTCTCAATGTCACCATACAGTCCATCCAGCATCATCTCTCTCAGTCTGTCCATGTCTCTTTTCCCACTGATCTTTCCAGTTGTCACAATGCTTTCTCACGCTTCTCTTCTCATCACAATACGCATGACCTAGGAGTGTCTGGTTGGTCATGCGTCGAAGTATACTTGTTCCTGCAGCAAGGCACTGTCATCATTTGGAGGTGACAGGTTCGAATTCCAGTCGGTAAATATAGCTTTCTAATTTTATGTTGTCCAGTGCGTCCTCTAATCTCTAATTCCTTCTTCTCCTTCTATGAGCGCCAAACAATACTGTGTGTGTTTGTTTATGGACTAGTCTATCACATGCACTTTGGCAGTTGTTACAGTTATAGTCTGACATGGAAACAATGATGTCGACTGGGCTGTCCAGGGGTTTCATGAATAAGTGTCACATTTGTTTGTTTTGCTTCCTTTTTTTCTTCTTTTGTTCACTGTTGATTATGTTAAAGCTGAGTGGCTCTGTGATCAATGGCTGACTAAATATGTCTTTGGTTCACTTACTGGTGTGAAGATAATAGTAAGGGACTTTCTTCTTTGAAGTAGTAATGACAGACAACATAATCTGTAGTGTTGTTGATTTGTTGCAGGATAAAATTTTGAATATTTAAGTTTAATCTGTTGGGGTTTTCAAAACACTGTTCTCTTGGAATGTGACTGGTAAGGCTGTTGTAACAGATGTCTCTTGGCAAACTTGTATTTTATCAGCTTTCTATTACAGCTGTTCTCTTGATTGATTGATTGATTGATTTAGAAACCGACATCACAGCATTCGGGGCATTCCCATAAGTGCTCCATCCCCATCCTCAGCAGCCAGCGAAGAGTTCCAACACCAATAGTACAAGTAGCAATCTGATTATATGTCCGTCTCGCCTTTCCTCTGAGCATCAATCGTCGGCCAGATCCTCTCGTCACTCCTCGCTGTCTCATTCTTGCCAGACCATGGCGATCCATTTGCTCCTCCGAGGTGTACACGTGCTCCCACAAGGCCGCAACCACATCAGCCTTATCATGCATCAATACTCCACCAAGTTTTGCAGAGCCAGCCAATCTGTCCACCTGTTCATTCCCCATCACACCGGCATGCCCCGGAGAAAAGATCCAGACGATGCTTGCCACCCGTGACTTCCGAAGCGAAGCAAGCCACTCTGCACGAAGCTTGCCTGTCCTTACCCTACTCAGCATGCTTTCTGAGTCAGTTATAATCACGATGTGTGTGTGTATCGTAGTCTCCATCCAGCAGAAAGCTGCACTGACCGCCTCCACCTCCATTCTTAAGCTAGATGTTGTGGTATCATATACCAGGCTCTCCTGCACCAAACGTCGACCATTAGCCTTTGCAAAAAAAAAACCAGGCACTTCTCCTACCTCTCAACACCGAACCATCTGTGCAGATAATCACATCACCCAGGCGAGCATTATCCTGAATTAGTTGCTGGATTTCCACTTCCGTGGCCCCTGCTGGCCACTCTCTGCACTCCCGGCTCAATGTGATTATAACTCTGCACAAGTCTGACTGCTCCACTGGCACTCTGACCCACTCCTCTCCTCCCCTAATGTTCTCCAAGATGCACACCTGTCTGATTGTATCCTCCGCCTGAGCATCCATGATTTCTCTCTTATCAGTCACTGACCCTTAACTGCGTCCAGCGCCTCATACGAGTGATCTGTGTCAGTAGCTACTCTGAGGTATACCTTCGCCTGCATCACCTTGAGCCTACCAGCAACAGTTGGCAGACCAAGGATGTAACGCATACACACCACTGGGGTGTCTCTGGTGCATCCCAGAATGATCCGCATAGCCTCGTTCTGTATGCGCTCCAATCTCATCAACTGACTCTTTGAAACAGCAGTCCTAGTCTATAATCAATCACTGAGAGGATCAAGTGCTGGTATAGTCTGAAAAGCATTATCTGCTCTGTGTCCATTGCAGCCATAGTTTTAAGTGCATTGTGTCCCTTTTGAGATCTTGTCACAACCGTCTCCACATGGTCCTTGAAGGACAGGCTCCTGTCAAATGGTATTCCCAGATACTTCAGTTTGTTCTCTCTGTTGATGCTTCTACCATTTATCGTGAGGCTTGGGACATCAGCTCTCACAATCCTGTTGTCCAGAGAGCACCACAATACAGCTGCCTTTTCTGGGTGGATGACAGCACTCATTTCAGTGCACCAGTCAATCACTTTGTCTACTGTCACCTGTAGCTCCTGGGCTGTTTGCACCCTACCTCTCCCCTGCCTATATGCAAGAATATCATCTGCAAATGTTAGTATCCTTCCAACCCCTGGTGCTTCTAGGTTTTCAATCTTCCTCGTATACACGTTAAAGAGCACCAGTGAGATTGCGGATCCCTGTGGCAGTCCCGAGGTTAAAATATGTGGCTCTGAGGTCCATGCACCCAGACGGAGAGCAACCCACTGAGAATGCAGGATGGCTGCTATCCAGTACACCAACCAGGGATTGACCCCCTTCTCCATCATTGCGGTCATCAAAATATCATATCGAACTCTATTGTACGCATCCTCGAGATCCAGCACTGCCACCATCATTTTACTGTCTACTCTGGAACCCCTCATAAACGTCAAAGACAAAAGTGGCTGCATTTAACCAGGTATCTTTTCCTGGCCTGTAGCTCCCCAGGCCTCTTGGAAGAAGCTTCCACCTTTCCAAAAACTCTTGCAGCTTGACAGCAACTATCTTCTCTAGAACCTTCCCAAATGTATTTTGAAGGGTGATGATCCTAAAGCCGCTAAGCTTTGAATGATCCTTGAATGGTTTTGGGAGAGGGATGAGATAGCTGTGTACCCAATCCTGCAGTAATGATGCTGTCCTAAAGCTCTAGTTAAAGCAGTCAGTCATCTCCTTCAGGTCTACATCGCTCAAAGCCTTCATGTGGCCATACCTGACCCCATCAGGCCCTGGTGCCGTGTCTTTCGCCTTTTTCAAAATATGTTTAACATCTTCAACCCATATGATGTCTTAATAAGGCATATTCTTTATAGTGCCAGATAACTCCTCTCTAACTGCATCCCTGGTGTCCGGATCATCATGATTGGTCTGCTCTAAAAATCTCTGGAGAAATGCCTCCCCTTTCTCTTTGTCTGTTGTCACGAGCACACCATCACCTCTATAAATTGTTCCCACTGTCATAGGCCAATCTTTTCTTTGTATTTGTCTGTGCAGTTTCCAGAATTTTTGCAGTGTTTTATCATCTCCAATCTCCTTCATGAAACATTCCCATTTTGCCTTTTTGGCCTCTGCAGCACAGTGCTTGAAAACCTCCACCTTGTCTTTCTTGACATTTTCCGCTGTGTCCACTTCCTCTCGTGAGCTTTGGGGTGTCTGTTGCACTTTCTTTAGCTGCTTCACTGCAGTTCTCTTTTCTTTCCAAGCATTGTCTACTTCTGGGGTCCATCATGGGGGCTGCAAAAAGGGAGTTTTAACAGTCCTGTTGCATGCCCGCTGTCTGAGGTGTGCAAGAAGACTATCGGTCCACTCATACCAGAAGGTCTTGCATGCCCTCCCAACCTTAACTTTCCTGGATTTAGAGATCAGGACTGAGCATGGCATGTGATCACTCCCATGGTCATTCAAAACAGTCCACTTTACATCAAGGACTAATGACTGGGAGACAAGTGCCAAGTCACTTGCTGTATCTGCATTGCCAGGCCTCATTGCCATTCTAGTCGGCCTACCATCATTTATGCAGACCACATCGGAGTCCACCATAGATCCGCAAGGGCAATTCCCTGTCGGTTTTCTCCACTACTGTCCCAATCTCTGCTCCTCGCATTGAAGTCTCCACATATGAGTAGCCTATCACCTGGTAATTCCTCCAATTCCTTAAGCCAGTCCCAGTGTTCCTTTCTGACAAAACAGTCCACTGTGGCATATACATTTATGATGTTCCAACTTAAGCCACCAATCTCCATTTGTATACCTTGGACCTCTCTTGCACTGTGATTCCACTGGCTCAAGTCAAGTACCACACGCTTCACTCCTTCCTTCACCAGCAGACCTTGTCCATGTCTCTTCTGCCCAGTAGGGTTTATATAACTGGCATACCCAGGGCAATGGTATTTGTCTGTATTTAGCTCCTGGAGCATGAGGACATCAAAGTCATATATTAACCTCTCCAATACAGGACCTATCTGCCTGGCACTACGACAGTTCCAATATCCCACTCTTACATGGTTGAAACCTAGTCTCTCCACTTTTCGTCTTGTTCTCCTGGCTCCTGCCCTCCTATTTCTATGCCTTATTCTCACACCATTTCCTCATCTTCTCCTCCTCACTCTCTCTTTGCTAGTCACTGAAATATGTGTCAAGCGCAGAGCATGTGCTCCGTAGCTCCGGCGACGATTCCCATGTATAATTAACTCCATAAGCAAAGTTTGGATATTGCAGGAAATAAGTGGTCACCCTAGTAGAGCCTGCCTGCTAGGGAAGGGGCAGGGGATGTCCCTCAGGAGTCTGTAGCCTGGTGCCGCCCCGCCCGCATACCAGACGTTCCACTTCACGACCAGCTCACCCGTGGCCATTCAGTCCTTGGCACGTCGGTCCACCTTAAACTTGGGGGTTTATATTTGGAGTTTTCCATCTCCTAGATAGATTGCTGTCCAAAGCTAATGGGTTCCACCTACACGGGGGAGGGGTTAGAGCGCCCCGACTCGCTTGGCAGGCACGTCTCCGAGCATATGAGGTATTTTCTAAGGAACTCAGATCCCACCCTGAGATCCCGCCTCGCCCTCTGTGCCCACCGCCAGTTGGTCCGCGGCTGCTTATTGGGTATTCGCAGCTAACCTCTATATCTAGAAGCCGTTCCATGATCCGCCACCTGTGGACGTGCTGGGTTGGGGATGGTGCCCCAGCTTTACTCAGAGCTGTTCTCTTACAATAAAATAAGGTGTTTCTAGTGGTGAGTGGTAGCCATGGCAGTGAAGTGACTAGCATGCTTGACTGCTGGCACAGTGATCAAGTATTTGAATACATATAAGTGCTCTTTTCTAAAAAAATTGACCTGGGCTCCAAAGTCAACCATCCTAAAACATTGACCTAGGCCCCAAAGTCAACCACCCTAAAACATTGACCTGGGCTCCAAAGTCAACCACCCTAAAACATTGACCTGGGCTCCAAAGTCAACCACCCTAAAACATTGACCTGGGCTCCAAAGTCAACCACCCTAAAACATTGACCTGGGCTCCAAAGTCAACCACCCTAAAACATTGACCTAGGCCCCAAAGTCAACCACCCTAAAACATTGACCTGGGCTCCAAAGTCAACCATCCTAAAACATTGACCTGGGCTCCAGAGTCAACCACCCTAAAACATTGACCTGGGCTCCAAAGTCAACTATCCTGAAACATTGACCTGGGCTCCAAAGTCAACCATACTAAAACAGGCAGCAGGAAATGTCTGGGGAAGTAAAGGCAGCCCACTTGATATTGACCACATCAGCCATCGAGTGCTGATTGGTCTATAAATTGTGGGGCTGGCACCATAAACCCATTACACCTCCTGGCATCTCAATAGGTCCTTTACTTTAGTGACTTACATGTAGTGGTTTTTCTCATTGTGACTTGCAAGGAGTTTGATACAACTCAATTTTCTGGAAGCTCACACACTATCTCAAGCTGTTATATAACTTGGAAAATAACAGCTGTTGTCTTGGCTTCTGATGTGATTGAATGTTAAGAATAAAGGTGATATTTAAATGTGTTGAGAAAATAATTTTTTTTTTATTTTCTGAAACCCAATGTCACAAAAGTGAATCAATATTTTTCTGGGAACTTATTTTCACAAAATCTGATTGTATGTCTTGACAGACAAGAACAGTCATCATTGCTTATAAAATGACGCACCTGTTGTAGACTTTCAGTATTGGATAATCTAAGTAATCTTGAGCATGAATGCATCTATCATATGAATAAAATAGTTGTACAGAATAGTGTACACATTTGAGATGATTTATTAATAATTACAGGATGAACAATAGTGAGATTGTTTATTGTTATTGTCTTGTAAAAAGACTGTTATTTTATTCTTAAGGCTGATGCACTGGTGTTTATTTCATCTATACATCTTTCAAGGCTTGCATCTAATTGTTACGCTTGAAGTTATTTTATTAAACATAAACTGATCATTTAAAACTCTGCGAGAAGACACTTAAATAAACAAAAATTGTTGCAAATGATGATAGTATTAATGCTGTTTACAGTTTATCTATTGTTTACTTATGCAGTATATATTCCTATGTACATCTGGCACCTCCACTGCAGTGGCGTAGTCATCATCATCATCAGCCTTGTCGGAGGTCAGCATGGCCGAATGGACGGCACAACAACTGATTCACAAAGCTAGTCAACTTTATAGCCATGTCTTTAGATAAATCAAATAAAAAAGAATGGGTGGTACAACGCCTGATTCACAAAGCTAGTCAACTTTATAGCCATGTCTTTAGATAAATCAAATAAGAAAGAATGGGTGGTACAACGCCTGATTCACAAAGCTAGTCAACTTTATAGCCATGTCTTTAGATAAATCAAATAAGAAAGAATGGGTGGTACAACGCCTGATTCACAAAGCTAGTCAACTTTATAGCCATGTCTTTAGATAAATCAAATAAGAAAGAATGGATGGTACAACGCCTGATTCACGATGGTTACCATGTTGTTGTTGGGGTTTATTTGTTTGCTGGCTTGTTAATGTAGAACAACTACAGACACACTTGTCATTCTGCTTGATCAGTGCCGAGAAAAACGACTTCATAACACATGCGTCGAATGAATCACCGAAAAACGAGACGTAGATTGTGAGCTTTACTAGAGCATGACTACAAAAAATAAAATGGGTGTTCGTCAGCACAGAACATACAAGCAAATATTGACTAACAAATATACGAAAGACACTACATGAAAATATTAATTTCACTTATCTGTGTTCTTGCTTGAGCGGCTATCCGTAGATGGAATAAACCGGATGTAGTGGTTAACAGTGTCAACTGACTAAAGGCCATAAAGCCAGAAGCTCGGGGATTGGCTAAGAACACCGATGAGGGAACCCGTGCTGGGGGGGGGGGGGGGGGGAGGTGTGTGCCCATGAGAGCGCAAAGGGAACATATGGATAGGTAGAGCACTGTAGCCGAATCTGTGGCGATGTAACAGATGCTGTTGGCAATTCCGTACGCCAAGCTCGAAACAACGCTGCGGGCAATTTGGATGCAGACTACCACGCATTTGCCATCATAAAATAGCGCAAGTGCCGGTAGTTCAGAAAGCAATAAGAAGCAGCTGAATGTAAACTGACCGGGAAATCTCAAAAGGCAAAGATAATGCTGGTGTTGACTACGACGTCCTGTGAAGGACATGCAACTCGCTTATAAGGAGACTATACGACTACGGGGATGGGATATGGCAGGGGGAGTTAGGGACTTTTGAAGCACCATAAAACGTCCACGCACAGAAGAGAAACACTGATATTTGAAGTACCATAAAAAGTCCACACACAGAAGAGAAACACTGATATTTGAAGCACTGGAAAAGTGCTCACACAAAAGAGAAACACTGTCATTTGAAGCACCGGAAAAGTGCTCACACAGAAGAGAAACACTGATATTTGAAGCACCGGAAAAGTGCTAACACAGAAGAAAAACACTGATATTTGAAGCACCGGAAAAGTGCTCATACAGAAGAGAAACACTGATATTTGAAGCACCGGAAACGTGCTCAAACAGAAGAGAAACACTGATATTTGAAGCATCAGAAACGTTCTCACACAGAAGAGAAACACTGATATTAGAAGCATAGGACAAGTGCTCACACAGAAGAGAAACACTGATATTTGAAGCACCGGAAAAGTGCTCACACAGAAAAGAAACACTGATATTTGAAGCACCGGAAAAGTGCTCACACAGAAAAGAAACACTGATATCTGAAGCACCGGAAAAGTGCTCATACATAAGAGAAACACTGATATTTGAAGCACCGGAAAAGCACACACACAGAAGAGAAACACTGATATTTGAAGCACCACAAAAGTACATACACACAAGAGAAACACTGATATATGAAACACCATAAAAGTGCACACACAGAATAGAAACACTGATGTTTGAAGCACCACCAAAGTGCACACACAGAAGGGAAACACTGATATTTGAAACACCACAAAATTGCACACACAGAAGAGAAACGCTGATATTTAAAGCACCACAAAAGTGCACACAGAAGAGAAACACTGATATTTGAAACACCACAAAAGTGCACACAGAAGAGAAACACTGATATTTGAAACACCACAAAACTGCTCACACAGAAGAGAAAGACTGATTATTGAAGCACCACAAAAGTGCACACACAGAAGAGAAACACTGATATTTGAAACACCACAAAAGTGCACACACACACACACACACAAGAGAAACACTGGTATTTGAAGCACCACAAAAGTGCACATACAGAAGAGAAACACTGATATTTGTAGCACCACAAAAGTGCACACAGAAGAGAAACACTAATATTTGAAACACCACAAAAGTGTACAAACAGAAGAGAAACATTGATATTTGTAACACCACAAAAGTGCACACAGAAGAGAAACACTGATATTTGAAGCTCCACAAAAGTGTACAAACAGAAGAGAAACATTGATATTTGAAGCACCAGAAAAGTGTAAACACAGAAGAGAAACACTGATAGTTAAAGCTCCACAAAAGTGTACAAACAGAAGAGAAACATTGATATTTGAAGCACCACAAAAGTACACACAGAAGAGACACGCTGATATTTGAATCACCAAAAGTCCACACTCAGAAAATAAACACTGATAAACACTTATTTGAAGCTCCATAAAAGTGCACACACAGAAGAGAAACACTGATATTTGAAACACCACAACAGTCCACACACAGAAAATAAACACTGTTATTTGAAGCTCCACATAAGTGCACACACAGAAGAGAAACACTAATATTTGAAACACCACAAAAGTGAACACAGAAGGGAAACACTGATATTTGAAGCACCACAAAAGAAAACATACTGGGAAACATTGTGATATTTGCATACTTTACTGATACTGACCTGTGAAGAGGCGCCAAAAAATTGTGACGTTTATGGTGTATATTTTCATGACAATCTGGCATATCACGAGATCATCCTAATGCAGTGTTTGCCTATCAACCTGGTGGTCATGTCCTCAAATCCCCATTGAACTGGGCTGTCAGGTAGACTCAGTCTAAAATAGTTACCAGGAAATGTCCTTTGAAATAAAGGCATCTGGTGTCATATTGGCCACTGTCAGAGTCTACCGAAGTGCAGTGATGCAGTGACATCGTTACCCCCGCCAGGTGACTTAGTCCCCAGCAGGGATGACGGAACTTCGTTACGCCGCCAGGCGAGTAGTAGTCACCTGCCTGCAAGGTTGCTGGCTGACGAGACGGCCAGCGGTCAGGCAAGGACGCACGCATGTCTCGTGAAGCCACCTCAGGTGGGGAGGCAAGTTGCGAGCTATAGGCAGACAGCTCTGGGACGTCGACTGGACCGGACGCATGATGAGAGAAAGGCGTTGTGTGGTTTCTGTGCCTGAAAGTCGAGTGTCTGGACATCTTGAGAGATAGACTGTGTGCTGTATTGTGGATGTAAGTGGATTGAAGTATCAAGTATATCTTGTTGTGATCATCGTACTGTATATGATCTGTAAATAAATCCGTTGAACGTTGTGTCGTTGAGCTGTGCCTGAAAGTCGAGTGTCTGGACATCTTGAGAGATAGACTGTGTGCTGTATTGTGGATGTAAGTGTATTGAAGTATCAAGTATATCTTGTTGTGATCATCGTACTGTATATGATCTGTAAATAAATCCGTTGAACGTTGTGTCGTTGAGTCTTGAGTCAAATCACGTTGTACTTGTACTGTCTCACATGTGTTAGGTTAGCGAGCCAAGTTTAAGACTCTGACATGTGTGGACGTGGTGGCATTCGTCCGGCTTTGAAATGAACGTGTTTATGTGATTAACGGTTAAAACTACAGTTTTTGAACTTAGAAATGTTGTCAAATGTGATTGTACATGTAAATGTGATCGTGGAAGGCTCATTTTGATTTATTACTACATTGTTTAAACATGGAGACTAGTTGTAAACGTACAGTGCATACATATTGTTTTATCTTGTAAACATGTAAAACATTCGTGATTGTTGAACTTGTCACCGTTTTGACCTTGTCGACATTGTGATCTTGTCGCCATTGTGACCTTGTCGCCATCTTGTAAACTTGATGTCTATGTCCTTACTGAATGTCATCTTGATGTAAGTGATGTGTCATCAATGTTATAACGTGTTGAGATACATTTAGATTGTCTTTGTAAAGTGAGTTGTGGAACGCAAAAAGTTTTGGAAAGAAAGTGACTTGTGTTTTGAAAAAAAAAAATTTTGACTGACAAAATTACGACATACAATTACACTCAACGCCATACAAACCTAATCAATACTTAGTGACAAGCAGGCACACACCAGCAAATAGACGCTAATTTATTTCCTCCAAAACAAAGCAGGTTTTTCCGTACCATTTGAAACCGTGCGCGTAGAGGTCATTTGTGTTTCGAAGTAGCGACCCTACAGTTTCCTAGCCCGATTTCCAACCGTTCTTCACCGCATCCAGGGCACTTGAGTATATTTTTCTTTTCATTTACTTTAAGGATGCAATTTTAGGCACGTATTGTCAATAGAACACAAATTGTAAATTGTTTATTGTACTAACCACTTATAACTAATTGTGTGGCTGGTATTTCATTGACATTTTCCATCATGTCTTCATTAAATGATTTCATCGATATGGGGTTAAAATTGAAGTTAACAGGTGATGAGTTAATGGAGTGAGAATAAATACTCTGAACACCTTCGCGAGAGAGCTACTGAGTGCGATGAAAGAGCAGCAGAAAGGGCTGCCAAGCAAGCAGAGGCAGAAGCCGCAGCAAAACAAGCAGAATTGTCTGCTAAAACAAAACAGGCCGAATTAGAACTGGCTGCAAAGACAAAGCAAGCTGAGATAGATAGTGAACTCAAGAAAGCATAAATAGCAGCTCAGAGTAAGAGAGAAGAACTGGAGTTACAGTTAAAGATAAAACAACTTGATACTGAGACTGCCATTAACAAAGAGTATAAGAAATCTGAGAGACTGGAGAAAGAAAACCAGTACAAGAAATATCAAGGTATTGTACGTAATTATACCTCGGGTGACTGCATCGCAGCCTTTACCCAAAATTTTGAAACTTTAATGGAACATTACCAGATTCCACTGTCTGAATGGAATATTGTTTATATGAGGAGTTTATCAGGGGAGCCTCTTAAAGTCATTGAGACTATCCCCAAAGACCTCAGAAAAGACTACCATTATCTTAAATCAAAGATTATGGCACATTTTATGTTAGATGAAGCAGGTTACAGAGAACAATTCAGCAAATTGAGCCCAAAACCGACTCAAACGTTCTCTGACTACCTCTGCTTAGTCCGAGATATATTTACCAAATGGACTTCAGCAGCTAAAATTGACAAAAATTATCAAAGATTAGAAGATCTGATCATTAGAGATAAAGTCATTTCATCCATTCCATCAGCATTTTCAAAATTTTTGCAGGAGAATGAATGCACTAGTGTGGATGAGATTGAGAGACGTGGTTCGGCGTATTACACAGCCAACAAACATTGCTTTGCCAGTGAAGCTACTGACATAAACTTTGTAGCAGCGGCTAACTATGACAAGCCCTATAGTAGGCAGAAACCTCATAGACCTACATCTGAGAAGTATATTCACTGTAATTATTGTAAATACTCTCACCATCAAAGCGAGATGTGCGATAAGAACCCCGCATATAATACTTATCTACAAAACATGGTAAACAGACAAGATAAGGAGCGTAGATCCTTCAGAAAATTGCGTAAATGTTTCCTCTGTAAGGCGTATGGACACTATCGCCATGATTGTAAAGGTAGGCAAATGACCAACAAAGCAAATGCCGCCTTGTTTGACAGTTCATCGTCAGATGAAGAACAATCAGAGAAACATCCTGTGAACTCAGCACAGGCTTTTGACATTTTTAACGCAAATAAATGTACTGTTTGTAACACCTTTTATGAAGATGGCGTGTTAACATGCGGCCACTCCATTCCTATTGCCAATGAAGAAGCTAATTTGGTAGTAGATTCTAAAGGCAGGATAAACATCCATCACGGATACGTGAATGGCAAGTCGGCTACAGTCCTTCGAGACACGGGCAGTTCACTTATTGGTCTGAAGAGAACGTTCATAATGCCTACAGACTATACAGGCAGGCACGTAACATGCAGAACATTCTCAGGCAATATTGAGAAATACCCACTAGCATGGGCATATATTGAAACACCTTTCCTCACTGGGAAAGTAAAGTGCGCTGCATTAATAAACCCAGTGTGTGATGTAATAATTGGAAATTTACCAGAGGTGAATGATAAACCTCATGACATAACATCTCTGTGTATTGATGATAGCATAACATCACCATCCAATGTCATCATTGATAATGTTACACCACCTATTGAATGTATGGTAGCTAATGTAGCACTAAGATCTCATGACATCATTGATAACATTGTTTCATCACCATCTGATATCATTGAATGTGTGAACGCAGTAACTAGATCTACTGCTAGAGTGCAAGATGAAAGTAATCAAACTGAGGCTATACAAATGCTCAGCCCAGTATCACTACCTACTAACACCATGAAGGAAACGTTTGTAACAGCTCAAAATGCTGACCCTTCATTGTTAAAATATTTTAATCTGATCGGCCAAAAGCCAAAGGTAACCAAGAATGCAAAATGGCATTTTGCTGTGAAAAATGATATCCTCACTAGGTATTATACCAGAGGTGACAACACCACAGAACAAACTGTTTTGCCAACTAATTATCGTAAGCAAGCCTTACATCTTGCCCACGATATACCTCTTGCAGGGCATATGGCATACGCTAAGACCAGATCAAGATTATTAACACAGTTTCATTGGCCCAAATTTTGCAATGACATTAAAGAATATTGCAGAAGTTGTGACACCTGCCAGAAACTGGTGAAAAAAGGTAAACACCCACAGGCAAAGTTACAAGTCACTGACTTAGCCAGTCGACCTTTTGAAAAACTATCTGTCGACATAGTGGGCCCTCTCAATCATACAACTAGAGGGAATAAATATATTCTAACTGTCATTGATCAATGTAGTCTCTGGCCGGAAGCTATTCCGCTAAAGAACATAACTGCCAATGATATAATGGAAGTTTTCTTCCATATTTTCTCTCGGATAGGATTTCCAGACTCTATCCAATCAGATAGGGGCACTCAGTTTATCGCCGCATCTACTCAAGCTTTCACCAAAATGTTGGGAGTGAAGCAGGGTTTCAATTCCCCGTACCATCCTCACTCTAGTGGAATTATAGAAAAGTTTAACGGCGATTTAAAGCACATGCTTGCAAAAGTCACGCAAGAACACCCTAATAACTGGGATGTATATCTACCAGCTATTCTTTTTGCTTATCGCGAGGTACCACATTCTAGTACCGGTTTCTCTCCTTTTGAACTTATCTATGGTGCCAAATCACGTGGCCCATTGACTATTTATCACCAAATGTTAACTGACTCTACTCCAGTACTTAAACCCATATCATCATACGTATATGTTACATCATTGCGTGAAAGAATCATCAAATCTTGTGTAATTGCAAAGAATGCACTAAAATTATCTGGTGCTACTTATAGACAGTATGCTGACAAAGGAAACAGAACAATAACGTTGACACCTGGACAGGACGTTCTTCTTCTATTACCTAGTGACCGACACTTATTGACTGATTCTTGGCAGGGACCTTTTAAAGGGACGAGACAGATTTCACCTGTAGACTACGAGATCCAAATAAAAGACAAACACAAAATATTCCACATAAATATGCTAAGACCATACTACAACAGAGACAACGAACAAGACGATACGACAGCTTGTACAGTGATAATAGATCACGAAGATGACGAGGCTAGTGACGAAATTCCAACACCTGCATTAGACACGACAAACTGCTTGAAGGATATCAAAATCAATCCAAAATTAACTCAAGCAGAAACAGACAGTTGCAAACAGCTAATACAACAGTACAACACCATCTTCTCCAACAACCCAGGACAAACAGAATTAGTACAGCATCACATCACACTCACATCAAACACACCCATAAGATGCAGACCATACACCATCCCATTACATTACAAAGAACAGTTACACCAGGAGATCATCAACCTAGAAAAGAACAACATCATAAGACGATCCCAATCAGACTTCTCATCTCCAATGGTCATTGTACGCAAAAAGGACAATACAATAAGACTCTGTATCGACTATCGGTAGCTCAATAAGATAACTCTTCTAGATCTTGAGCCGATGGCAAACTCTGACGATCTACTGACAGAACTGACAGACGCTAGGTTTTTTACGAAAGTAGACATGACTAAAGGTTACTGGCAAATAGCAGTAGACGAACAGAGCAGACATCTGACAGCATTTGCCACACCTTGAGGACTGTACGAATGGTGCAAACTTCCATTTGGGCTAGTCAATGCCCCAGCCACATTCGTACGTATGACACGACTTCTTCTAGTAGATATACCTAACATAATTTGCTATATTGACGACATCTGTGTTCACACAGAGACGATGACAGAGCACATAAAGACATTAGAACAGACATTTGAACGCATCAGACAGCACGGACTGACGGTAAAGCCTGCAAAAGTAGACATAGCCTACCATGAAATATCCTTTTTGGGATACAAAATATCCAATGGCTTTGTCACGACAGACGATAACATTGTGTCCAAGATACTAAAACTCTCACTTCCGACTACGAAAAAGCAAGTCAGAAGTTTGTTAGGACTGATAAACTATTACCGGCAGTTCATTCCTGATTTTTCTGAACTAACCGAAGTATTTACTAACTTACTAACAAAAGATAAACCGGAGAAAATTGTAAGCAATAAATGCCTAAAATTTGCATTCCGTAAAGTATTATCTTGTTTTTTCTGATAATAGCTTACACAATCCCATCCTGAAATTGCCCAATCTCCATTTACCTTTCAGATTGCGTACATATGCGAGCTCCGTGGCGATTGGGACAGTCTTGTTGCAAGAGCACAATAACATCCTTCACCCCGTGTACTTCGTATCCAGGAAACTGAAACCCAGAGAACGGGCTTGGTCAATACCTCAGTTGGAAGCCCTAGCTTTAGTGGTGGGTATTACAAAATTGTCTAGATTTCTTCTAGGACGCCATTTCATCGTGGAATCTGACAGCAGTCCATTGCGATTTATAAATTCTGGTGTACCTTCATACCAGATGGTAGCGCGCTGGTCTCTTAAGCTCCAAGATTACAGCTTCGAGATTCGACATATCCCAGGCAGAACCAACGCGATTGCCGATCTGTTGTCCCGTTGTCCGACCGACCCAGTAAGCAATCTCTGAGTGCAGTGTGTAAAATACACTCAGATCAACACAGCCATCTATCAGTGAATAATTTTTCCATTCACAAAAGCTGTGTAATGTCTACAATGTGATAGGGGTTACTCCCAAAGTATATAATGTTCTTATTTTATTACTTAA
This sequence comes from Cepaea hortensis, assembly GCA_963921405.1. Lineage (NCBI taxonomy): Eukaryota > Metazoa > Mollusca > Gastropoda > Stylommatophora > Helicidae > Cepaea > Cepaea hortensis. The sequence continues at coordinate 498,562,529 of OY992876.1, read as the reverse complement.
TGTAGTGATTGTCGTGTATAATTGTGTAGTGTGTGGTAGAAAGCGAACTTTATTAATTGTATATATTGCATAACAAGAACAGTGCCACACTCGCTCAAAACTTACCGTAAGCGAACTATCCAATGTGACAGTGGCATCTCCGTGTGGAACTTTCCAGAGATATTTTAAATCCGTGTGTGAAAGTATGACCTAAACATTGACAGCTACACCACTGCAGTCGAGCGAAATCCAGAAGGTTTTTACAATGAAACATCCAACACATGAACTGTTAGAACATTGTACATTCCGTAACTACATCAAACCGGAACAAGTGTGTTCTACAAGTTGTAACATCAACTATTTAGTGTTCGTGTGTACTTCCGGATTAGTTAGGAATTTAGAGCAAAATTAGCAGACGACAAATAAAAGTTCAAAAAGCTATGACGATTCTAAAATCTTTAGGAATCAACAAAGTTGAATACACGAATTGTGTGTTTATATATTTATGTAGTGTAATCTTAGAATCATATCTTGATTAATGTATTCATACTACCGACTTTTTCTCGTTAGGATGAAGAAACGTCAAGCGATGACGCTAAGAAATAAAATAATTATTGTAAAATATTATATGTCATAAATGTTGAAATTATTCCCCTTTCTTTTAGTTGCTATTGCATCAGTACACAAAGGGCCACAATTTGAAATGTATACTGTAATGTGTTGTATAAAAATAGCCATGTGTTTGCCAGATTGTTAACACACCAGGTAGGCATCTACTGGGCATGGCAGAGTGTTGCCGACATTGCAGACCAACACAAGAGTCCTGGCCAAATGAGGTCAGGGTTTGAGCGTTTTATGCGACTTATGTAAAAGCCGCATTTCGGTCTAGCTAGATGGTTTTTGTTTCAAGAACCATATTATTACGTTTTTTTTCAAAGGCTGCGAGGTAGATGCGAGAAGGTGGTACTACCGATCTGACTGGGTCAATAATGCAATCGAGGTAATCAGCCATCGAGATGATGAAACCTGACAAGTGTTATAGGTTGAACACCACATGTCGTTGAATATAACTTCCATTTCTTATATGTTTCTATGGCAGATGTGTATGTCTATGTATTATGATACCAATGTATATAACAACAGAAGGGTTGACTCTGACAAGGTTAAAATACTAACCCAGTATGTACATATAATAGACATGAAAGATGACATCTTTCATGAAGTTGCCGGGGGAGCGTGTCAGAGTCTACCGAAGTGCAGTGATGCAGTGACATCGTTACGCCCGCCAGGTGACTTAGTCCCCAGCAGGGATGACGAAACTTCGTTACGCCGCCAGGCGAGTAGTAGTCACCTGCCTGCAAGGTTGCTGGCTGACGAGACGGCCAGCGGTCAGGCAAGTACGCACGCATGTCTCGTGAAGCCACCTCAGGTGGGGAGGCAAGTTGCGAGCTATAGGCAGACAGCTCTGGGACGTCGACTGGACCGGACGCATGATGAGAGAAAGGCGTTGTGTGGTTTCTGTACCTGAAAGTCGAGTGTCTGGACATCTTGAGAGATAGATTGTGTGCTGTATTGTGGATGTAAGTGTATTGAAGTATCAAGTATATCTTGTTGTGATCATCGTACGGTATATGATCTGTAAATAAATCCGTTGAACGTTGTGTCGTTGAGTCTTGAGTCAAATCACGTTGTACTTGTACTGTCTCACATGTGTTAGGTTAGCGAGCCAAGTTTAAGACCCTGACAGATGTCAGTTGATCTATACAATATTTTACTACATAATACACCCAATACATCTTATGGCGTGATCAGACTCTTTGACTTTATTTATTGCCTCATGTTCACCTTTACTTATTGTCTCATGTTCACCTTTACTTTACTTATTGTCTCATGTTCACCTTTACTTTACTTATTGTCTCATGTTCACCTTTACTTTACTTATTGTCTCATGCTCACCATTCTTTTCTTATTGTCTCATGTTCATGTTTACTTTACATATTGTCTTTTTTCATCTGTACTTTGCATATTATTTCATGTTCACCTTTATTTAACATATTGTCTGATATTCACCTTTACTTTAATTATGTTCTCATGTTCATCTTTACCTTATATATTGTCTCACTTTCACCTTTACTTTAATTATGTTCTCATGTTCATCTTCAGTTTCCATACAATTTTTCACAAGCCATTCTTCTTGTGCCTCTTTATATAATATTCTGACGTGCCTGTGAATTTCTTCATATTTGTCAGAATTATTTTTGTTAAATCTTCTTGTTTCCATTGATTGTTTCCATTAGATGTAAAAGTTCTTTGGTTATCCATTTCTTACGACACCATCCATCCATCATGTGCCATGCCGATAAGCGTGGGCGGTCATGTTCTGCCATCTCACTCGATCACCAGAGTCGTGGATCAGCTCCGTGTTTCTGTCTCGACCATGCCACAAGGCCAAGCCATCCAGGTACTTGCTTCTAGGTCTTCCCCTTGGTCTGTTCCCCTCGATCTTACCAGTTGTCACCAAATTCTCCAATCCATTTCTTCTCATAACATGCCCAAAAATGTTTGACTGTCTACGTCTAATTTCTCTAATCAATTTACGATCTTCATTTGTTTCTTGAAGGACTTGTTCATTGGTCTTTCTGGCTGTCCATGGTATTCTTTGCATTTTCCTCAGAAACCAAATCTCTACAGCCATCAGATGTTTTTCAGCCTGACTGCTCATTGTCCACGCTTCACATCCATACAAAAGTACAGGTTCAATGTAGCATCTCAACACTCTTTTTCTCATTTCAATTGACATCTTTTTATTGGTCAATATGTTTTTCATCTTGCTAAAGGCTACTTTTGCCATGGCGATTCTTGTTCTAATCTCTTCAAGGCATCTCCCATCAGATGTTATTACTGTTCCGAGATAATTGTACCTGCTCACTTGTTGAAGAATATTCCCATTTACTTGTATATTACATTGTGGTATTTCGTTCTTCCTAGTGACGACCATAATCTGTGTCTTTTTACAATTTAATTCTAACCCTAGTTGTTCACTGTGTGTAACAATCGGATCTACTAAATTTTGCAGGTCCTGTTCATTGTCTGCAATCAAGACTGTATCATCTGCATATCTAATGTTATTGATGCATCGTTCCCCAATGTTGATTCCTTCCATATCTTTAATATTTCTGAAAATACTTTCACTGTACAGGGAAAACAGATCTGGAGACATTACACATCCCTGTCTCACACCCCTTTTAATAGGCTGATATTGGCTTACTTCATTATCAACTCTTATGGCAGCTTGTTGTTTCCAATATATGTTTTTTACAAGTCTAAGATCTTTTCCATCAATTTGTAGATCTTCAAGCATCCTTATCATATTGACATGTCTCACTTTATCAAAAGCCTTTGTGTAGTCAATAAAGCAAAGGTGTAGATCTTTGTTTACTTCTATAGAACGTTCGATTATGTTTCTCAGTATATACACAGCATTTACTGTACCCTTGCCTTCCACAAACCCACATTGTTCTTCTCCTATTTCAGGTTGTATTTTCCTCCTAACTCTTTGCATGAAAATTCTTAACAAAATCTTCGTGATGTGACTCATTATACTAATTGTTCGATGTTGATCACATTCCAAGGCTCCTGATTTCTTTGAGATTGCAATAAATACAGAATTACATAACTCCTGAGGTATATTTCCAGTATCATATATTGTATTAAGCAGACTGGTAACTTGATCTATTCCATATTCTTCTAAAGCATTAATCATTTCTGTTGTGACGCTGTCTGAACCGGGGGTCTTGCCAGATTTCATATGGTTAAGAGCATTCTGAACCTCCATCTTCAAAATTGCTGGTCCTTCATTATTATTTTGGACATCATACTGTTCGTCTCTGTTATCGTCATACAGGTTTTTCAAGTAATCTGACCATTCATGTAATATCTGATCTTTTTCAATTATGACTCTTCCATCTTTTGTCTGTAGGCAGCCTGCTGATGTACGTGTTCTTTGATTAGTAAGCTCATGAATTCTTTTGTGCATTAGTTTCGCATTGTTACTGTTGTGTTGTTTTTCAATTTCTCTGCAATTTTTCTCAAGCCATGTTTCTTTTGCCTCCTTACATAAGGTTCTCACTTTTCTGTGAATTTCTTCATATTTGGCAGGATTATTTTTGTTCTGTCTTCTTGTTTCCATTAGTTGTAAAATTTCTTCAGTCATCCATGTCTTACGGCCCACTTTCTTTACTTTTGGAATAGTTTTTTCTGCTGCGCAACTGATTGAATTCTTCATCGTTTCCCAACGATCATCTACATCTTGAAACAGGATCTCTAGATCAGACAATATATCAAATTTGTTCTTTACTTCTATGTTAAAATTATCTTGTATTTCTTTGTCATTTTTCAATTTGCACAAGTCATATTTAGGGTTTCCTGCTGTATACTTGACTTTCTTTAACTTTACCCTCAATGTGCCTGTAATTAATCTGTGATCACTGTAACAGTCTGCATTTGGAACTGTTTTTACGACTGTTAACGCATTTCGAAACCTTTTGCTAATCAGGATGTAATCTATCTGGTTTTTAATCCTGCTGTCTGGACTCCTCCATATCCATAATCTTCTAGGATGCTGTTTAAACCAGGTGTTTCCTACAACCATCTCTTGTTCTTTTGCCCATTCTACAAATCTGTATCCTCTTTCATTTCTCTCTCCCAAACCATGGTTGCCTACACTGCATCCATCGCCTTGCTGTCCTATTTTTGCGTTGAAATCACCCATTATGATATTTATTTCTGATTTTTTGCAGTTCTTCAAAGCAGACTCCACGTCATTATAAAATTCCTCTATGCTTTCTTCACTGCTTTCACTTGTTGGGGCATATACTTGAATGACATTTATTTTAAAAGGTCTTCCGTTTAATTTTACTAATAGGACTCTGTCTGACACAGCATGATATCCTTTGACAGAATTTGATGTTTGCTTATCTAATATAATGGCTACACCTCTTTGCTGTTCTTCTCCCCCAGAGTAAATAATCTTACAATCCTCTCCTGTCCTTATCCCTGCTCCTTTCCATCTCGTTTCCGATACTCCTAATATGTTAATCTTCTCTCTCCCCATTTCTTTTTTGATGTTTTCTAATTTTCCATCTGCATTCATTGTTCTAACGTTCCAAGTTCCTACTTTCAATGATATTAATCTGTTGCACCTAGTAGCCTGTTGACGGTCTAGAGTCACCTGGTGCGCATGACTATCCCTACCGGGCGAGGCTGCTCCTATGGAGCACCCATTTACGCCGTTTCTCTGATTTTCGATGATTTCACACAACATGATTTTCTTGGCATCTGTAAAGAAGGTAGTTTGCCATTGCTTTCCTTCCTAGCAGTGACCATACCGGTCAGTGACCGTAGCCATTGTCTCCTCAAATTAGAGATCCTCTGCCTACCGTCGTGAAGGTGGAGACCATAACCTACAACTATCTGTTGGCTGCTCTCCATCTTCATCCACCACCTGCACCCATGGCTTCACGTAACCCTGATCGGGGGGCTAAACGGGTACTCCACCTTGCCCAAGGGTGTCCCGTAGGCTAGCGGAGGGAAGGAGGCGCCTTACTTCTCCTTTTTTGTCGATGGAGATGTGGCTGGGGGATGGGTGGTTTGAGGTGTGGGTGGGGAGAGGATGTGTGGGGTAGTATGTGTATGTGGATGGGCGTAGGATGTGTGGGTTGGTGGGGGAATGTTTGTGGGTGGCGAGTGTGTTTTGGTTGGGGGATCAGGTGCGGGCAGTGTGTGCGGGAGGGGGATGGGTCGGTTGGTGGGGTATGTATGTGTCCCTTGGTGTGCGTGTGTGTCGGTAGGTGGGGGTGTGTATGTGTCCCTTGGTGCGCGTGTGTGTGGGTAGGTGGGGGTGTTGTGTGGGTGGGGTGATGTATGGATAGGTGGGAGATGAGCTTCATAACATGGTAATTAGCCTTGTTTATGTTTACAACATTCATTTCACAATGTTTATTTTATCTTCCTATGTAAATGTATAATGCTCTTGATGAACGAAAGACGAGTGATTGTAAGGGCCGAATGTAAGACGGACCTGCGCGCCCAATTTGTGACCCTAATAAAGTTGATTTGATTTGATTTGATTTGATTTTCCTTTGATAGGGGATACCCCTACCCCGCTTACGACACACCTTCTTTAATTTTGGAATAGTTGTTTCTGTAGCCAAACTGATTGAATTCTTCAACAATTCCCATTGATAATCCACATCTTGAAATAGGATCTCTAGATCAGGCAATATATCACATCTGTTCTGTACTTCTATGTTGAATTTGTTTTGTATTTCCTTGCCATTACTCAATGTACACAAATCATATTTAGTGTTCTCAGCATATTTATATAGGGGGTTATTTTTTATGACTGGGGTGTTTGAAAATATTGCCGTTCCATGTTTTGTATTCACCTCTGTGGAGTTCATGCAACATAAAAGATAAATACAAAACTTGGAACGGCAATATTTTCAAAATCCCCACATTCATTAAAAATGCATTGTGTAAATGTATATATTCTCTCTCTATCTAGACCAACAAACAGCGGTTAGAATAGATGGCGAGACATCAGATTGGTTTGACATAAAGCAAGGAAGCCGTGAGGGATGTATGCTGTCTCCCTATTTGTTTAACCTGTACGCCGAAACTGATTGATTGATTGATTGATTTAGGAACCGACATCACAGCATTCGGGGCATTCCCATAAGCGCTCCGTCCCCATCCTCAGCAGCCAGCGAAGAGTTCCAACACTAATAGTACCAGTAGCAATCTAATTATATGTCCGTCTCGCCTTTCCTCTGAGCGTTGATCGTCGGCTAGATCTCCTTGTCACCCCTCGCTGTCGCATTCTTGTCAGACCATGATGATCCATTTGCTCCTCCAATGTGTACACATGCTCCCACAAGGCCGCAACCACATCTGCTTTGTCATGCATCAATACTCCACCAAGTTTTGCCGAGCCAGCTAATCTGTCTGCCTGTTCATTCCCCAGCACACCAGCATGCCCCGGAGAAAAGATCCAGACGATGCTTGTCACCCGTGATTTCCGAAGCGAAGCAAGCCACTCTGCACGAAGCTTGCCTGTCTTCACCCTACTCAGCATGTTTCTGAGTCAGTTACAATCACGATGTGTGTGTGTATCGTATTCTCCATCCAGAGGAAAGCTGCACTGACTGCCTCCACCTCCATTCTTAAGCTAGATGTTGTGGTATCATATGCCGGGCTCTCCTGCACCAAACGTCGACCATTAGCTTTTGCTAAGAACCACCAGGCACTTCTCCTACCTCTCAACACCGACCCATCTGTGTAGATAATCACGCCGAAACTATAATGAGAAATGTAAGATGTGATATAAACAGGGATATGATGCCCCAAATAGTGGTGGTCATGACATACCAGAGATTCGGTATGCTGATGATACAGTATTGCTATCCACAACACACAATGGTATAGGAAACCTAATAACCTCAACCCAGTTGAATAGTGAAAATCACAACTTATATCTTAACATAGCAAAAACAAAGACAATGCATGCAGATAAAACTACTATGGAGAAAGAAATATATGTTAATGAGGGAAAATTGGAGGTGGTGAAAAATTTTGAATACCTTGGGTCATTGATTACCAACAACGGTGACAAATTAATGAAATAATTAAAAAAATTAATTAAAGAAATTAAACGACGACTATTATTTGCTCTTCAAAGACTAAACCAACTGAATAAATTATGGAGTGGGACAGACAGAACTACAAAAATTAGATTTTTAAGAGCATGCATCTTTCCCATTGCAAAATACGCTTGTGAGACCTGGACACTTACTAAAAATGCTGAATAGCGCATAAATGCCTTTGAATATAAATGTTATAGACAGGTTCTAAGAATATCTTGGGTAAAGAAAAGAACAAATGCATCCATACTTCAAGAGTTGAATATTGAAGAAAGTTGGCTATTAAAGACGATAAAACAAAGAAAATTGAAATATTTTGGTCACTTGAAACGTCACGTTTATCCATATGAGCAAACGCGGCTGAGCGAGAATTCGTAGCGGTTCTCGCCGCGCCCGTTACTTACGGTGTATGTGAGTCGGCCGCCCAAAAATCAATGGCAAACTACTGAGTCTAATCTTGCCAAGAAATCAACAACAGCGGTAAAATGCCGGTGTTGACAGCAATGTCCTGTAATTCCATTGCCATTGGCACCTTTCCGTCTTGACAGACGATAGTTTGGTACATTGTGCTTCAAAAAGGCTTAATAACTACGATCCATGGCGGTGGCGAGTGTGGCTGGTAAGGCCAATTCTTGCTGCAAATGTTTGCCCACAGTAGGTGCATGTGAAAACATGGTCACTTCCACCATTTTGCACCATCTTACGTCTCTCGCGCTCCGTGTGTGCTTTATCTGCAATCATTTTCTCCTTTGTCTTTATTCCATTTCTGATAGTTGCCCTCCATGCAACACGTTCAGCGGCGACGTGCTCCCAATGTGCATCATCAATGCCTGTATCAATCATGTCCCGCTTACACACATCTTTGTATCGTAGTAGAGGCCGACCCTGAGATCTCCTACCCGTCTGTAATTCACCAAAAAAGATGTCCTTTGGTATTCTACCATCATCCATCCTCCTAACGTGTCCTATCCATCTAAGTTTACGAAGACTGAGCATGGAATACACCGTCACACATCCTGATCTTTCCAATACTTCAGTATTTGTGATTTTGTCTTGCCACTTAATACCAAGTATTCTTCGTAGACACCGCATATGAAAGCTGTTTAAACGTTTCTCTTGGCGTGAGTAAGTTGTCCAGGTTTCACTGCCATAAAGAAGAGTACTAAGGATACAGGCTTGGTAGATGAGGACTTTTGTTTTGGCAGTAAGCTTCCTGTTCTCCCAGACTCTTTTTGCTAACATGTTCATTGTTGTTGCTGCCTTGCCAATCCTGATGTTGATTTCCTGATCGAGGGATAATTTGCTATTTACCTCTGATCCTAGATATGTAAAATGGTCTACTATCTCCAGTTCGGCGTCGTCAATAAAGATTGATGGTACACCATGTGCACCTTGTGACATACTCTGTGTCTTCTTTTTGTTAATTTGGAAAATCCTAGACACATGGTTCTCACGTTCCAGGTTGCAAGCCGTAGCTTGAGGTTTCTATTCTTTTTATTAGTACCTGGTGCATTGGTTTTACAGTCTGCGCTTCAGATTTTGTCCTAGCCCCAAGCACCCATTGAAGCAGGCAGGCTGTGGCGGATCAGCACCCAATTGGCTGGGGGATGCCCAGCTTGAGGCGGGCGGTAGCTGATCAGCGACACCTGTAGGTGTCTCCCACCGTCAGAGGCAACGCGTGGCGCCCCATGTCTACGCCAACTGACAAGGACTTATAACCCGTAACAGTTGCCTCTCGCTTTGATTCCGAGACCGGTTAAGACCAGGGATGGAGTTATTGCCTCTCCATAGCACAAAGCCTGGGCTAAAATAAAGAAACCATGCGTTGCCCATGCAGCATGATCCCTCTCTCGACCTGCCTAGTTCACTCCAGAGGAAAGTTGACACCTATAATCTGGAACAAGACAAGCTGCAGAAGCTGCCGGATCAGCAAAGCAATGCTCTAACTGTCCGCCTGTCGGAGCTTCGATCCTAGACCAGCTGCCAACCAAGGCTTAGGGCCTGGTCTGCCCTGCTGTGGCATAACGCAACCAACATTATTCATTTACCAACAAGTGCCGCAAAAAAGAGGAAACAACATTAAAATAAATTGACTTCACAACCACAAATGGAGACTAGGACTTAAAACTTAACATCGAAACTGGAACTGAACAAGTGACAAATGACGTGGATTCTTAGAAAGATTGCATCAGACAAAGCTCGGAACCCCATTGGTTGGGAGAGACACGTGACACCGCTTTCGCGCCAACGCCGGTATAAATTATGATAAGCAGCCCACTCTTGCAAAAACATGCCTGGCGAAAAGACGTCAGAAATTGTGTGACCAAAAATTCAATGGGCAAGGCAGAAGTCTGGATCCGAGGTACGTTTGTTAGTCCCGTGATTAAACTAAGAACCCGATGTATCAAGTATCAAGTAATGTAAACCCGTGTTTGTGATGTCAATTGAAATGTATTATTATTAATTAAAACCTCTGAAATGTAAAAATGCTCGACTGTAGATTCTAACAACGCAAAGCCATTCCCGGGCAAAATGACTCTCTAATATTCTCTTAGATAGAACTGCCATCTCTGATATTCTTAAAGATAATTATTAACTTTAAGAAGTGCATTCCACTACTACATTCTATTCTAAACAACTGTGAGAAGTGATGATTCTAAAGCAATCTTGTGCATTTCACCAGAAACACTGATAAAAGATGCTATCACTATCTACAGCTGAAATGACAGTTCGTGTACTAGAATAAGTGCCTTGTTCTAAAACAGACTTATCTATGCCTATTTACAATTTAGAAAGCTGAAAGAGAAATCAATCTTTCCTTTCTCCTTCATCTATTGAATTAATAGGGTTTGGCGGAATAAATATTTATATTTATGTCAAATTTAATTAGATAAGGGCACACATGAATTGCAACACATGAGAAAGTTGTGCTTCGCGGAACACCATCACGCGCAGTGAACTTAACTCATTACTCAACATAACTTAAAACACAACACCACTCCACACCACTCATCACCACACAACCCAACACTCAACATCACAACAACAACAGATAATGGGAGAGAGTTATTAGACACAAGAAGAAGAAGTAGTTAATTGGGAAAACACAGAGAATTATTTATACACCTTGTAAACACCATTTAGTGGAAGAAATGTTCTAAATGTATGTCATTTATTTACATGCATCTTGACATATTCTCACTCTTGTCAATGTCTTGCTGTACACGTTCACTGACCCCGGTCAAATGAGAACTTACATACAGTAGGAACAAGTTGATACAAGGCGTACACCGTGCGATAAACTCTGACCACCCCAAATTAACCCAACACTAGCTTAGAGAGAAAAGGAGGGGAGGGGAACTAGTTCCTACTTCAGGAATTTAGATTTCTTCCGACCTACTTCTTATTATTGTATTGGTAGGAATGTATATATTTATGCGAATATTCATCAGTGAACTTGGTGGCTACATACCAACAACCACCCAACACATCAGCAAATTAACCACCTAAATCAGACCTGAGAGAGGGAAGCCGAGAGAAAGAGATGAACCACAAGTGAGATGGAGGATGATTTGGCTATGAACAGAGTATGGGGAGGCCTTCAGAGGAGCTATACGGGCAGACCTGAAGTGGATCCATCAGTCAATGGACCCTGGCTTACCTAATCCTCCAGGTTACTTTTCTCATTGGTAGACTACACACCCAATTTCAGGAAAACTGACATTTAATGGTTGAGACATCACCATCATACTTAATATGTACAACATCAAAATGTTTACTATGTTTTCACACTTGTTGACATCTCATATATTGATGCTTGTTATTGATTGTCTGGGACAATGGTCCAACGTGCAACTGTTCTATTACTTTGTGTAAATCACAATAGAGATGTATGTACTGACCAGAAGGCTCAGGCCAGTCAATAAATGATTAACATGAATTGACCTTCTGTTAATTTGTCAGTTCCAACCTATCTGTGTCAACAACTTCTTTGTACATCATGTTGTCAGAATCTGATGTGATTGTTTATGTGTTTGATTGTTTAAAGATAAATTAACTCATAATGACTTACTGAAGGGGGAAATAAAAAGACTCTAGATCTATCAACTGCTCAACATCCATGTTTTCTTCATCTAAATCAGGCTGAGAAAATTCTCCAGACTTTCCTCAGATTTGATAAACAATAAGGGGGCTCCAGAGCTATCAGAATCATTGGAGAAGGGGCAGATTCCCAGTTAGTAATTACCATTCTTACCGGGGCCATAATCTATATCTCCTAGACAATACTTAATAGAACGAGGCCTGCAGATAACTCAAGGTTCATATTCTGGGGTTATTGAAGATAGAAGAGGATGGGGCTCTACTTCTTTTGTTAGAGATGGGGCATGCACTACAGTGATCTCCCACTCCCTTCAAAAATATATGACACCTGCCATGACTTATTTTGTCTTTGGGTTGCATTTCCTCGCACCAGGATAAGGCTAGTACCCTCCCAATTGTGCTCTTCCGCCCGAAGCCGTTGGCACAATGTGGGGTGTCGGGTTTGGTAAGCGCCGCCCAACATTCGGCGCTGACAGAAAGCAGGTAGTACCGTCTACTGTCATATGGTAGCTCAGTCATATCTGACTAAGACCTGACTCATAATAGGATATGTGAAAAAAAATATGCCTGGGAAGAGAAGAAGGCCAAAGAGAAGATGGGTGCAGGATGTGGCGGATGGTCTCCAGATGGGTGTATCGGACTCGGGACATCTTACTGATGATCGAGAGGTTTTCCGGAAGGTTGTTATAGGAGCGAGGTTCTGCAAAGGACGTGCTACTGAATTATATATATACTAGACGACCCGGCCCGGCTTCGTCCAGACCCTGGCGGCGAGCGTCTCATTTAATTCATATAAATAGTCATTATACATTCAAATACATTTCTCTAAGCGCACAGAGTCTACGTTCGGCCCCTGCTCCCATTCCCGTTGCTCGTTTGTTTCTGATGCTCTCGTTCCCGTTGCTCGTCTGTTTCTGATGCTCCCGTTCCCGTGGCTCGTCTGTTTCTGATGCTCCCTTTCCCGTTGCTCGGTGTTTCTGATGCTCCCGTGGAAGTGAGAACATCTGTACAAAATTTCATCCAAATCGGAACCGTTCAGGAACGCATAAAAGAGACACAAAGAAAAACATTATCTTTTATATATATACTAGCTGCCCGGCCCGGCTTCGCCCAGGCTCTGGCGGGGATCTATCTATCTATGTATCTATCTATGTATCTATGTATCTATCTATCTATCTATCTATCTATCTATCTATCTATCTATCTATCTATCTATCTATCTATCTATCTATCTATCTATCTATGTATCTATGTATGTATGTATGTATGTATGTATGTATGTATGTATGTATGTATGTATCTATCTATCTATCTATCTATCTATCTATCTATCTATCTATCTGTCTGTCTGTCTATCTATCTGTCTGTCTGTCTGACCCGGCCCGGCTTCGCCCAGGCCCTGGTGGGGAGCATCTCATTTAATTCATATAAGTAGTCATATAAGCTCCCGTTCCCGATCTATCTATCTGTCTGTCTGTCTGTCTATGTATGTATGTTCGGCCCGAACATAACAATAAAATATAGATAGAATAGAAGAATAAATAGAAAATATGATTGGAAGAGATCTATCTAAAGTAAACTTGGCTCCCGTTCCCGACTATCTGTCTGTCTGTCTATCTGTCTGTCTATCTGTCTGTCTGACCTGGCCCGGCTGCACCCAGTCCCTGGTGGGGAGCATCTCATTTAATTCATCGTCAATCAACTCATTTAATCTATAGCCAGGGGACTTAACTTAAGATATAACAATGCTACTAAAAGTTATATCCCTTTTTTTATATTTTTTTAATATTTTCTTATGTTCAGTCATGTAATTACAAAATTAAATTTTAGGAAGGTAATAGCTGATAGCTGATAGATAAAACTATGACAGTTGGTTGCACAGGAATGAAAGGAGAACGTGTAGAAAATTTCATCTCAATCGGATGGACCGTTCGTGAACGCATAAAGGACGGATCCACATACATCCATACATACATACAACGATTTATATATATATATATATATATATATATATATATATATATATATATATATATATATATATATATATATATATATATAGTAGAAGATATGGAAATATGGTATATGGCCAAAATATTGGAAGAGAACTATCTAAAAAGGGCAACCTGAAACTACTGAACGTAACACCAAATAAATGCTGGGTTGACTGCGGCGTACTTCAAAGGATATGCAACTAACTTTCTCTCCAAAAAAAACATTACATTATTCAGTGTAGTAATTGAAGAATAAAACATTTAATGTGATGTCGAAGAGAAATAAAAAGATGAGTTAGAAAATTTTCACATATCTAAAATAGATGCATTATTTTTATGAAAACTTTGAAAATGCCTTAAAGTATTTATCACTTTGTTTCTAACTCATATGACTGTAGATAACTTCTTTCAACATTTTATAAATCTTTAAGAAAAATACAACAATTCTTTAAATTACATAATATAGCAATGCTACTAAAAGTAATGTCCCTTGATATAACTTTTGTTGTTAAGTCCCAATTAATCATACGTCTTTTCTTTTAATGTTGTTTTATTACGTACAAAAGTAGTATATAGGGGATTAGAAAGAGTACACTTCCCCACAGACCCCGCGGTGGGGCCGAATCGCCCCCTAAGGGGGTCAAATAAGGGTCCGAACCGATGCGCGCCCCCCTAAGGGTCCGACCCCCCTAAGGGCTCGAACAGAGGGTCCGAACCGATGCGCGCCCCCCTAAGGGTCCGACCCCCCTAAGGGCTCGAACAGAGGGTCCGAACCGACCCCCTAAGGGGTCGAACAGAGGGTCCGAACCGACCCCAGCAAGAGAGGCTCGGTCTGACTCGATACCCAGACATATTATTTTGGAATTAAAGCTGTATGAGATATAGGGGTGCGCACCATGAACACGTGTCGGTGGCTACTGTTGGGGACGACGCGCCAGTGTGAGAGGCGGTGTAGGGGGGAATTCTGTCGGAAGCATAACGCGCATCTCAAGAAGGGGGGATTCACAGTCGCCTGTACGAGCTGCGGCATCGGGGTGAAAACCACCCTAGCCCTGTGCCGGCCGTGCGGAGCCAACATTAAATACCACAAACTGCGATACCAACAGGAGGGTCCGTTCCTCTGTGAATGGAGGCGCCTGAAAAGAATAAATATTTAAATTCCCGCAAAAGAAATTTTCATTTAGAGAGAAGTGGAGTGTTACCGGTACGAGTCCAGCAGTAATCATGGGCACCGTAAATCAGTTGAAAAATCAAGCTCGCCAGTATGGGATGCCATACAGTCACCGCAGCAAGGTCGTCCTTGCCCGGGAGATAGCTCAGGCGAGAGACGCAGTCCGCGCCACCCGACTCGAGCGGGCCGCCACCACCGGGCGGTATCCAGCTCTTCGGGGGTTAGTCCAGGACGCAGCGCAGCACTCGCGGGAGGCTGCGCGGTTGGAAGACGAGGTCACCGCCGCCCTGCGAGCGCGTAAATACGCCGCCAGGGCCCGAGCGCACCCGTTACAACGCTTCGCTGTGTTGGACGCCAATTCAAAAAGGCGCCACTGGCGCTATCTACACCCGGAGCCACTAGCTCGACTCATCACCCAGCGCGGTCCCCAACTCCTAGAGGAGGTAACCCCCAAGGATAGGGAAGAGCGGGGGAGGCGAACAATCACATGGAAGCTCTTCCGAGGGCTAGACGGTCCGATCGTAGAGAGGCTCCTGCCCCACCTCGAGGCATTGAGGTCAGCCTTCTATCTGCGGTACGCCTACACTTACCGAATCCGAAACATTGAAAACGGAGACGTCATATTGTACCACAAAACCCTACGCGGGTCCCGCGATTTGATGCAAGACACTGCAACAGCCACAGAGTGGTTGACAGATCGTGATGAGAGCCGCTTTGACACCAGCCAAATCGACCGCCCCAGCACCAAGTGGGTCTTTGTAAGTTGGGTGCAAGTCGAAGTGAAGGCGATCCTCACTCCCCAGGTTCTGTTAGGGGAAGGGCGACTGCCGGACTGGCTGCGGTACAAGCAGGGGCTGTACGCGTTGGACACATACGATGACAACCTCTGTCTGTTCCGATGTCTAGCTGTCCACAACGGCGCGAGGAAACAACGTTGCACCGCCGAAGCCAGGAAGCTGGCGCGAAAGGTGTGTGGCACCGACACCCCAGACAAGCCAGGCCTGGATTCGTTAAAATTGTTTGAGGAGAAGTTAAAATTAGGGATCCGCGTCTACGAGCCAACCGAAGAGGGGGTATGGCGGTTGGTAAGGCGGCCTGCGAACTACGATCGCGTCGGCACCAAGCCGATGACGATCGGGGTTTATGAAAATCACGCCTTCCTGATAACTGACCTACCAAAGCTAGCGAAGCTCTTTCAGTGCCAGCATTGCAATCAGCGCTTCACCCAGGCCTGTCATCTCCAGCGCCACGCTGACCACTGCAGCAGAGGGGAAACCAAGATTCTCTGTCCAGGGAAGGAGGTGGAGCGGCCGCAGTCGGCATACGAGAAAGTTTTCTACCCCCAAAGCAACGCCAGCCGCAGCTCCATCCTATGGTTAGAGCACATGGCCGAACAATTAGGGCGCCACATCCACCACGCATACTGCGGGCACGGGGGAGAGCGGTGGATCGTTGACGGTTTGGTGGATGGTTACGACCCCACCACCCACACGGTGTACCAATATCACGGCTGCTACTGGCATGGGTGTCCCACCACAGTGACGCCCCCAACGCCGACGCGCTGTATCAGAAAACCCTCCGCCGCGGAGAGAAAATACAGGCCTCTGGCTACAATCTGGTGGTAGTGTGGGAGTGTGAGCGACCGCCTCTGTCTCGCGCCCCAATGCCTCAGGTGCAGACGGTGGTCTACCCTCATGCGATCTTTTATGACTTCGAGGCCTGGCACGACAAAGCTCAAGCCCAGCGCCCCACCCCCGACCTCACCTATGAGAGCCATCAGATTGCGATATCTGTTTCGGTGGGGGACACCGTAGAGGAGCAGCCGACCCACCTGAGCAACGCAGACCCAAAAGCCTTGATAGCCGAATTCATGGCAGACCTGCGTCGGCGAGCAACCGCGATACGAGCCGAGATGGAAGCGCGTTACCTCCCGGAAGACCTGGATAAGCTGCAGCCACAACTGCAGAAGAAAATGCGTGAGTGGTGTGGGCAAGTCCCTGTGTTGGGCTTCAACTCAGGTCGGTACGACCTAAACCTAATCAAGGAACACTTCGTAGCGGAGCTAGCAGGCACCTGCCGGAAGATCAATGTGGCCGCCCAAGGGACAAAGACAATGTTCCTCGTCACACCCGAGTTCAAGTTCCTTGATATTCTCAACTACCTGGCCCCCGGCACCACGTACGATGCATGGGTGCGCGCCTATGGCTGCACAGCAACCAAGTCGTGGCTGCCGTATGAATGGCTCGATACACCTGAGAAGCTGAACTACCCAGGTCTGCCCGACTACCCCGCGTGGTATTCCAGCCTAAAGGGTGGATACGTGCTCACGCTGGAGGAGTGGAGGAGTTGCAAGCGGCTCTTCAAGGAAAAAGGAATGACCACGTTTGCCGACTGGTTGAGGTACTACAACAACCTCGACGTCGGTCCAGGCATCGAGGCCTTAGGGAAGATGAAGGCCTTCTACGGAGAGCGGGGAATCGACATATTCAAAGATGCGTGCAGTCTCCCTGGGGTGTCCCTACAATACCTCCTCAGGGGCACCAAGGGTGGTGAGCTGTATGCCCCAGGAGAGGAGGCCTATCCACTCCTAAAGGCAGCAGTGACGGGAGGGCCGTCGCTAGTCTTCACCCGGTACCATGAAGCGGGGGTCACCAGAATTCGGTCACATCAATACCCAAAGGGGGAGCTGTGCAGGACCGCAAAAGGGTACGACGCTAACGCGCTCTACCTCAGCACCATGGCTATGGACATGCCGTGCGGGAAAGAGCGAGTGCTCCACGCAGAAAACCCCCAAGAGGTAGCCCCCAAGGTTGCGCAGCAGGTGTTAAAAGGCCAGCTGTTTGGATTTGTCAAGTGTAAAATCTCAACCCCCAAAGCCTTGTGGCCAAAGTTCGAAGAAATGGCACCCCTCTTTATGAACCAGGCAGTACCGGAGGCCTTAGTAGCACCGGAGATGTTGGAATACCTGAAACACACCGGCCGCCAGCGGTCGGGGTGTAAGAAACTGCTGGGCCTCCTTGAGGCCGACGGAATCTTGCTGTACACCCCGCTGTTGAAATGGTATCTAGAACACGGACTCGAGCTGGAGGCGGTCTATACAGTCATCCAGTATGAGCCAAAGAAGCTCTTCACGTGGTTTGTTGAGCAAGTAACCGAAGCGCGCCGCCTCGGGGATGTGGACAAAGCGAAGGCGATGCTGGCCGAGGCTATGAAGCTTCTAGGCAATTCAGCATACGGAAAGCTCATCGAGGCACTCGAGCGCCACACCAACACCAGCTACACCCGAGACGAAAAAACAGTGGATCAGGCACTACGTTCGGCCTGGTTTGACGACCTCACAGAGATAGGCGACGCATACGAGATCAAATCGCGTAAGCCCCGTGTGATCATCAAGCGTCCTTTCCAGGTAGGCATCGCCGTGTATCAACTGGCCAAGCTCCGCATCTTAGAATTCTACCACGACTTCCTTGACCGGTTCGTGGATCGCAGGGACTATGAGGTCATGCAGATGGACACCGACAGCCTGTACATCGCGCTGAGCACCCTCAACCTCGAGGAGGCGGTAAAGCCTGAGATGAAAGAGGAGTTCAACCGTGTGAAGAGGGAGTGGCTTGCCTGGGACAAATGGACGGGCGAACACCCGGCATCTTCAAGACCGAGTTTGAGGGGAGTCGAGGCATCGCTCTCTGCAGCAAATGCTACATCTTCGACGGGGACGTGAACACGAAGTTCTCGTGCAAGGGGGTGGTAAAAAGGCAGAACACCATGACCTGGGGGAGATACAAAGCCACCTTAGAGGGGTCCGTAGATAGAGTGGAGAACCGAGGGATGCGCATGCATAACGGGCAGATGGCCAGCTACCAACAAGGCAAGCTGGGCCTCAGCGCGTATTATGACAAACGGTATGTCTTACCCGACGGTATCCACACGCAGCCCCTCGAGTACCGCAAGGACGCCGCGGAGTGAGCCCTCACTGTTTAGGGAGGATCCGATCAGGAGGCATTTGGGTGTCGGGAGGAACAATCATCAGCTCTTCGCGAACGAAGCCCCGCGCTGGCCCATCCTCCAGGTAGTACAGCGCAGGCCGCCCATCCTGGCATACAGTTCTACGAATCTCGTGTACTGTTAATGACCACGAAGGATCAGTCGCCCGGCGCCGGCCACCTTCAAGCTCATGCTCCCCAGGCGAGCTTGCATACAGATACCGAACTATCGCATCAGACGGAATCACAGGTTCCTTGAGGCCGATAGTACGGTGAGCTGGAACGGCCGGCGCATGGGATACAGAAGTGTCCTTAATGGCGTCAACCGGCTTCCGACCCGTCAAACGAGTCACCTCACCATTAAGAGCCGCGACCACCTGAGGAAGAGCCTGAACCCATTCAGCGGAACGTTCAGAGGACCCTCGAACCGCCAGTAGTAACTCTTGGGCGTACTGGGCACCGAACAGTCTCTCCGCCAGAGTGCGATTGAACCTCTCGACGATCGCCTGCTGCCGGTGATTCCCAGCTTCTCCACGCCGTATCTGTGTCTTATGCTTTGCTGCCAGCTGGCTCACAGCACCCATAAACTCACGCCCCGGGTCAATCTGCAGAAGCTGTGGCCATTTGAGTGGCCCACGTTTGTAAATTCGCTCTAGGGCCAAAGCCACCCCTTCACTGCTCTTGTCTGTCAAAGCCTCTGCTTCCTTAAACCGTGAGGCAACATCCACAACTGTCAAGGCATACTTAAATGTCTTACGACCAACCCGGTCATGTGGTAGGTAGAGCAAGTCAGCCTGATGGACGGCATTCGGTCTATGTTCATCAATAGATGGCCGCGGAATGTAACAAGGAGCGGGTAAATAGATCTGAAAAATAGCTTGCTTCTTGAGCCAGTCTCGGGCAACATCCTCCGAAACATTAGCTGCAGCAGCTAGCTTCTTAATGGCCGCCAAGCCTTTCCAGTAGCCCTGAGGGCTGTAGTAGATATCCTCCAGATCTTTCATTTTGGTAGCAGCGGTCAATCTCTAAAGCAACTTATAAGCAACAATACCAGTCGCTGCCAGCCCAAGAACGATAAAAGTGATCTCGCGGTCTTTCTGCGGCTCAGAGGGCACATAGAAATCCGACAGGCGAGGTTCAGGCTCGAGGGGCTCGACACGTTTGCCAGAGATCAGGCTGTACTCCCGCATGGCCTGGTCGACATCCTGGAAAGAGTGAACGGCGTGGCCTTCGCGCTGTAGCTCATCGTTGAGCCAGTCCAGCCGCGCGGTTCTCTTTCTCATCCACTCAGCCTGGGCCGCCTGTAGCCGCTCGACAGCCTCATCGTGCCGCCTCATTTCTTCATGGGCGTCCGCATGCCCTAGCTTGGAAAAGAGGTAGTTGCCCCCCGTAAACGCGAGGGCATTGACAACAGCGCCCCCTATCATCATTGCGACAGAGGCCATAGCTAGCGGGGTTGATACTGTAAGGGTTTATGCAATATATCAGCGGGGATCAAGCCCTCTTTGATAAGCAAATCTCGGAGTGCTAAGGCGATGGACGTGTCTAAAACCATCATCCCAATGTCATACATATCAGCGTCTAGCTTGGGCAAGGTTGCCCCTTTGAAAATCAGCTTGGTCAGTTTTGCGGTGCCTACCGTAAGCGCGGCCACCACAGCGCCGTGGTAAACGGCGTTAACAATAGCTTTCCCGTCAACGCCTGCCATTATTCCATATAAAATGGATCTCTATTCTTTAATATGTTAGTCTCCGGCCGCTTGGAGGGCGCAGGTGGGGCAGGTGCTTTAGTCCGCCGCATTTTCTGCCTAATTACTCCGACGACAACGACAACGCCAGCCACTCCAATAATCCAGGGAGTCCAGCCACGGTAATCAACTGGCACCATTGGAAACAGCGGTGGTGGGGCCTCCTCATGCTCGGTGGCTAACTTTCGTTTCTTCTCACGAACAGCCTGCTGCAGAGCTAGAGACAGCCTCTCTGCTTCACGACTCTTTCGAGCAGCAGCTCCTCTCTTCCCAGCCGCAACTTTCCTGGGGTCCTTCGTCACTAGTTTCTCCTGTGGAGCAATTTCGGGGGTCTCCTCCTCCATCTTGTTCTTGCTTAGGACAGATATGTCCAAAATGGCAGTGCCTAAAAGTTGCTAGTGCGACAGTTGCAGGTGCTAAGCACATACCGAACTTATGGTAGAGTTCACATGTAACTGTGTTTAGCGCATGCCCTAGAAACGGGTCGGCCTCCAGGTCTGTCACCAAAGCTTGATTATCAGCAATGGGGAGGAACATACTTGCCACTTGTCCGTACATCTGTAGCATAGCCGTGCCTAGGGTCTTTGTTATTGCAGCTCCAAGCCTCGCCTCATGCCTCGCATATAGCTTCTCAATTTCTTGATCAGGCAAGGCCTCAACCTGTTCCATTGTAAGTTTGGAGTACTTACCGCCTATGTACTGCCCGGCACGTCCCCCAGCCGCAAGTGCTGCCAGCCTTTCACGATGCAACGCATGTCCGGACTGTGGCGTTGTGGTAGGTGGTGATGCATGTCCGGACTGTGGTGTTGTTGTAGGTTCCGGAGCAGACTCTACCGGCTTTGCCTCTTCACGTAACAGCTGGTCGAGTATGGTGTCACAATCCATCACAGCGTTTGCAAATACCCAACGTCTAACTCTAATATAGGAATGCACAGCCCATCCAAGCACACAACATGTGCATATAAGTTGTAATACAACTAAGGCTGTTACGGAGTAACAAAGCACTGCTTCATACATGCTTAGCTGATGCTTAACATATGCTTAGCTGATGCTTAACATATGCTTAGCTGTTGCTTAACATATGCTTAGCTGATGCTTAACATATGCTTAGTATCTAAGAAACCTCACCAGCTTTGAGCACTTTATAAGAAAATGGGAACTTGGTCCTCAGTACCAGCTTTGAGAACTCATTGGTTTCGAGTTGCTTTCGCACCCCATCACGTTCCTCCCTAGAGTGGATGATGTAGTTCTCATCCAGGCAGTCTTCAAAGCTATCCTTATCCTTGGAATGGAAGAGCGCCACCCATTGTGTCTGCGCTCTGAGGCCTTTCGCAACGGCGTTGTACTTCTGGGTTTGAACCCACAGACTTTGCTGGGCATGTCGCCCGCTAAAAGCTAGATAAGTCAACATAGTCCGCTTCTGCGCAATAGCGTCCTCTGCGCTGCAGTCATCAATGATGTATAACGTTGGTGTCCCCTGAAACATTTTATAGAAGGCCTCTAGCCATTTGAGCAGCCGATCACCGGGGTCAAATATGAAGACCTCGCGATCTGACCACACCAACGGCCGGGCCCGGTATGTTTCATTGTATCGTACCGAAGGGCAAGCAATTACAATATGCTCGAAAACACCCCTGTACGGGCCTTCCAGGAGGTCGAGAATGAATTCTGTTTTACCACACGATGTGGGGCCTGTGATGATGGCCGAGTGTGGCTTAAGTGGGAACTCCATTAATAAACAGCACTAACGAATCTCCCGGTGTCGATGTTCAGCTGTCCGTCCATAACCAAATAAACGTAGCAGTACAGGGGCCCCGCCGGTTCGGCCTCTTTCGTGATCTGGAGAGTGATGCCCTCAGAGCCGTTCTCTACACGCCGGCCGCTGCCGTGAAGATGGTCATCGTCGGAGGTCCGGAAGTCCAGCCACAAGCAGAATTTTGACGTCAAGTACTCGCCTAGACTAACATCGAACAATCCTAGCTCTTTGGCGACTGCGCTTGTCTCAGGGTGCCTTTTGAGGCCACCAGCGAAGAATTTCCTCGCTTCGTCCCAGAGCTGGTGTGGTGCTAAGCCGTGCGCAAATAGCTGATTGGCTTGTCCTTCTACGATGACTTCAACTTTGGTGATCTGTGGGTTGTAAAACCACTCTGGTTGGCGTGCAAATTCCTTTTGGTTGGCGGGGTCTTCCCATAATAGGAGAATGCCTTTCAAAGACTTACAGGGTGTGTTCAGATTGATGTTCCATATCGAGTCCTCCTTTTTCTGAGGGATCCGTCTATGTCGTAGGACCCGCTCGTATAACACCACCATACGGCTCTCATACATGCTCCGAATTAGCCGGGCCAACGTGGGTTCAGTGACTACTTCGTACTCGAGACAGATGTTTTCTAGGGAGTATGAGGAGTTGCCGGCATCTTTACCAGTTGCGCGAATCACACGGGAAGCGTCGTTAAAGGTCAACTCAATCTCCAGCCGATCACTAAGAGCAGATTGGTAGAAGGGCGCATGGGTTTCAAGCAGCTCAAAGTCTAGTGGTATGTAGTACCTGTTTTTGAAGGCCTTCGCGATGGCCACGTCTCTCGCATTGGCGAGGGGCAGAACAACAGCATCCGCTGCACCAACACGCGCCTTGGTCACATTCATGCCGGTACTTGTATCGATGCCTTGATACACAGCGCTCGCCCGCTCCGATTGGCTCTTCCAAAGATCCAGATAGACGTTGTAGACGTCACTGTCCACAAGAGAGAAGACTTCATTGCCCGATAGCCTGACGGTCAGCTTTTGAACCAGTGCTCGGCCGAGGTTCTGGACCACGGACCGGTTGACATCAGGGGAGCTGAGGTCGACATTGAATGCCAGCCGCACCGACCCAGGCACGATAACATCGTGTGCACCGAGATTGGGAAAACGAACTAGTAACTGCTGCTTCGGACCGATCGTAGAAGGATTGTTGGTCACGATTATCGTTTGCCGCAATCCTTTCACACCGAGCGGCTCCCGGAGACGGCGGTAAGGGTTAAGCTTACGCCCATATGCACTTGAAGACATGGCTAGTTGTTTATTATTGCTTTGTAGCAATATCTAATATGGATAGAGTTGAGCTGACTGATTTTGGTGGTGAAGAGGGGAGGCCTGAAACGGGTGAGGAAGAAGAGACAGGCTTCATCGACGATGATTTTGATGTCGATAATCCCCACATTGTTAATACCGAGTGGCCGTCACAGGGGGAGACGTCACAGG
Source organism: Cepaea hortensis (assembly GCA_963921405.1). Lineage (NCBI taxonomy): Eukaryota > Metazoa > Mollusca > Gastropoda > Stylommatophora > Helicidae > Cepaea > Cepaea hortensis. The sequence goes on along the minus strand of OY992876.1, from coordinate 498,538,614 downwards.
GGGAGCGCAACTTATTCATAGAACTAGAAAACAGCGCTATTAACGACTATTTTAAAAGGGTGGAGAAGATGTGGGGTATCAAACCTATAACTGGTATAGATTATACAAAAATTCGTTTGGGTCGCCGGAATGCTCTCTATGTTAACCACCAAAGGATTACACAGTATGATAATGGCATGCCGTTAGCAGTGAATAACCTCAGAGTGAGTACCAGAGAGGTATTGGGGTTTGTGGACAAAATGCCACCAAAGGTTGTCACCATCCTTGAGGAGACTGCTAGTGATCTGGCGGAGGAAGAAGCTGCTCTAAGTGGTGCAGATATTCAGGCTGTCCCACAAATAGCTTCAAATGTTGGCAACATCTTAGAACGGGCTATGTCGAGTCCAGAAGTGCAGCGGGTTTTAGAAACCTCACACGTAGACCAATACCTGGGAGAGAAAGGCTTACCTCCAGTGAGAGAACTCCAGGGGCTCATGGCGCTTGACAAAGCGGTGACAACGATTAAAGGTAAACTCACAAACTATCTGGTTATTCTCGACCAGCAAGATAAAGAGGTCGCCATAAGGCGGCGGAAAATGTTGATAGCACCCAATGAGGAGAGTAGGGACTTTCAAGAGCAAAAGATTGCCGATATTGAAGAAGCTAAGAAGAGGCTTTTAATAGAGGTCGCTGAGTTACACGAAGACTTACGCACCCAATTCAGTCGGATCCGTGAAACCATTCATCGGGTGGTCAATGAAGACACCACACTGGGTGCGAGGCTGCGGACTCTGTTCCGAGAGCAGGGTATCACCATAGCGAGCATTCTCACAGCGATCGGCCTCTTAATTTCCACTATCACCCTAGCCATTACTGGTGGTGGTGGTCCTACCCCACCGCCTGGCCCGCCACCTATCCCACCACCTGGCCCGCCACCTGGCCCTGGGGCTAAGGAATGGATTCGGCAGAAACTGAAAGACCTAGCGAGCCTTCTAGCCAGGCTAGCTGGTAAGGCTGCGGAGGCACTCCCAGGAATCATAGGCGGTATTATCTCCTGGCTTCTTAACTTCTTGAGTAAGGGTGTGGGATGGCTGGCTGGAAATCTCTGGGCATTAGTGGTTGCACTCGGTGGCTTGCTGCTGCTGGCTATCAGAGAGCGGCTAATTGCGGTGAACAAACCATAGGACCACTAGACCGACTGCGACACCCCCAGCAATGAGTGCTATCTTTTCATTTTGATGCTGCAGCCCAGCTGCCTTATCAGCTATGCTAGTGGTCGGCAGCGCTGGCTGAGCAATGCTGGGCAGCTCTACCGTCGGCTGTGCAATGGTGGGCAGCTTAGTGGCATTAATGGTTGTATTCAGGCCACGCTTTAGGCCTGGCTCTGCGATGATGATCATGTTGTTATATCCAGCTACCCCTCTGCCGTGCGTCCACCTTGACGAGGTAGAGGGGGCTTCCGCGTTCCAATGACCCCAAGAGCTATGCCGACGGTAGCACAGCTACTGGTAGGGTCACCCATGTCGGACAGGTCAAGGGAGAGGGACCAGACGAAGTGACGCACAAACCTGCTGCCTTGTAGGTAGACTGGGGACAGTCAAAGGCTAGGGAAAGCACCCCAAAATATGCTTGTCGAAATCGGATGTACTGAGCCACAGGCTTGACAAAGCAGTGCAGCGTAACTTTATCATTTCATGATGCCACAGATGAAAATTAATCGTTATGGTGCTAATCCCGTGAAGTCCCATCAGGCGGTGATAGTGCCGGGCCCCCTGCCTCGAGGGGGTCCACCCATGACTACTGGTGGTCACCTTCCCCTGTGCTGTGGAGTCAAGGCACAGAGGAGTAGGTTAAGAGCTATTGACCAAATACCAAGGACACTCAACATACTACAGTGGAATGCCGAAGGAGTTTATAACAAGAAAGAATCCCTGACACAGCGTCTTCATAAAGATAGAATAGATGTGGCATGCATTCAAGAGACACACCTCAACGCCAAGCACAAATTTTCAGTCAGGGGATATCAGGCCACACGTTTCGACCGCGAAGGACATAAAGGAGGAATTCTAATACTTACACGAAATACAATACCTTGCAGCGAAGTATTTGTGATCTCTGACAACCAAACAGAAATTATAGGTGTTGATATAATGATAAAGGATGTGAAAATAAGAATTTACAATCTTTATAGCCCAGCAGATAAGGATCTTACACTCTCAAACATGAAAATAACTGACACAAATTGCATTATTGTCGGAGACTTTAATAGCCGTTCAGAAAGATGGGGATACCCAGATACTGACAAAAGAGGAGATGAAGTGGAGGACTGGGAAATAGACTCAAATCTCCATCTACTCAACAAAGCGGATGACACACCGAGCTTCTACTCCAGAAGATGGATTACCACTTCTACTCCAGACTTAGCTTTCTGCACAGGAGACATCCTCCACAAAATCGATCGCCATGTGCTGGACCAATTAGCAGGTAGTGACCACAGACCAATCAAGCTTGTAATGAATATGGAGTATGTTCCACAGGAGCAAAAGCCCTTGCCCCGCTGGAATTACAAACGAGCAGATTGGGATAGATTTGCCACACTAACAGACAAATATTGTGAAAACATAAATACACGATATGGCAACATGAAGCAAATGGTGGAAAGTCTAAACAGAGCAATAATACAGGCAGCCACTGAGTCCATTCCAAGAGGAGCGAGGAAAAATTACAAACCATACTGGACTGAAGAACTACAAAGTTTGGAGGACAAAGTTGAAGATGCCAGGAAGACAGCAGAGAGAGAACAAACAATTGAAGCGAATACCTCTCTCAAAGCCATCTCAGCAAAATATAAAAGAACAGTAAATCAAACAACAAGAGATTGTTGGAGGGAAAAAACAGAAAACCTGAATTTTGACAGGGATGGAAACAAACTATGGAAACTAGTGAAAGCCATGAACAATGAAGGACCTAGAAACAAACAAATAACAATTAAACAAGGAAATGCCTTGCTTACAGGAAAAAAGGCTGCAAATGCACTAATGGAACACTATGCCAATGCAAACCACATTGATATTACAACTGAACAGAAGAAAGCAATCAAAGACAAACAGATACATCATAGAAATACAGAGACAGCAGCAGAATATATGATGGCAAATCTAACAATGGAAGAAATGGAACAGGCAATGAATACCCTAAAAAAGAAGAAATCACCAGGAAAGGATGGAATCACAAATGAAATGCTAATAGGACTAGGCACCAAGGCAAAGAAGAAACTACTAGCAGTCCTAAATAACAGCTGGAAGAGAGGAATAGTCCCACAGGCATGGAAGGAAGCTATACTAATACCAGTCCCAAAGAAAGGAAAAGACCTGGAAGAACCAAATGGCTATCGACCTATCAGTCTACTTAGCTGTGTAGGAAAATTAATGGAACGCATTATCAATGGCAGGCTAACATGGCATCTGGGAGAAAACAAACTCTTAACACCACACCAAGCAGGATTCAGAAAGTACAGATCCACTGAAGATCAAATAACTTATATAGCTCAGGAAATAGAGGATGCCTTCCAAGAGAAAAAGCACACACTAGCAGTCTGGATAGATTTAGAAAAAGCATTTGATAAAGTATGGAAGGAAGGACTGAAAGTAAAACTGCAAAAAATGCATGTTTGTGGGAAAATGTATAAATGGATCAGCCACTACCTTGAGAACAGAACTGCCAGGACAAAAGTACAAGGACAAACCAGCAAAATGATGCTGTTGGAGCAAGGTGTCCCCCAAGGAGGAGTTCTTTCACCAACATTATTCCTAGCATATATAAATGACATCACAGAAAATTTTCCAGCCAGAGTACACACATCCTCCTTTGCAGATGACCTAGCCATATGGACATCTGAAGAATATATTAGCACAGCTAACAGCAGAATACAGCAAGCCTTATTAGCGCTAGAGGACTGGTCAAAATCATGGCTAGTGAAGATAAGTGAGGAGAAAACAACATGCACAGTGTTCTCCCTCTCAAATAAACCTCAGCAACCTAAGCTGGTATTGAATGGAAAAATATTGCGCCATGAAGAAAATCCAAACTATCTAGGAGTCACCTTTGATCGTCGCCTGACATGGAAGACACAGGTTGAGAAAAATCGAACAAGAGCAAGGCAGAGAATAGCAATCATGAAAAAGCTTGCTGGTACAACGTGGGGAGCAGATGAGAAAGTTCTCAAGAAGCTATATACTGGACGGATGAGGCCAGTACTGGAATATGGCATTGCAGCTTGGGCAACAGCAGCTAAGTCAAACTTTAACAAAATAAGTAGAGTCCAAAACCAAGGAATGCGAATCATAACTGGAAGCCTGAAGACAACGCCTATTAATGAACTAGAAAAGATCACTTGTTTACAACCAATGCAGGATAGAAGAGATAGCAGAGCCCAGCAACAAGCAGAAAAATTTAGAAGATTGACAGACCACCCTATGTACAACAGATTTAATGGTTTTGGAAAGGGAAGACTGAAGCGTAGCAACTTTGTAGAAACTGCAAAACGAAGGATTAGGGCAGATCCTATTCTTAACATATCAACAGTCAAGCCCATACACAATGCACACAAGTTCCCAGCTTGGCGACAGCAGCAACTGCCTGAGATGATAGAAAACATTCCTGGTATTGAGAAAAAGAACACTCAGCATGAAACCGAAAGAAGAGAAATAACCCTAAACTACATAAAAGAACATTACCCAAGCAGGAATTGGACCCATGCATATACAGATGGATCTGCCAAAAATTCAATAGAGAATGGAGGAGGAGGAGTTCTCCTAAATTTAAAAAATGGAGTGAAAAAAAACACATTCAATGGCAACTGGAAAATGTTCAAGTAACTTCAAAGCGGAGGTAGAGGCTCTGAAAACTGCAGCAGAAATGCTCCTGATGGAGGGAAATAAAGAGAAACAAATAGCTATCTTCACAGATGCAAAGTCAGCTGTCTCAATACTGAAGAGCAATAACAGCACAGAACTAACTGATCTAAGAGCAGCACTCCATGGTCTATGCCAGAAATCCAAAAAAGTTGTAATACAGTGGATCCCATTACATTGCAGTATACCTGGAAACGAAGAGGCTGACAGACTGGCAAAAGAGGGCGGACGACTACCACAGCCTGACATAGACATAACCTATAATGAGGCAAAGAGGTTGATAAAAAGCACTTATAGAACCAAATGGGAATCAGAGCATCCAGGCCATCAGAAGGATGATGCATATTACAAACTCGACCGAAGAGAACAAGTAGCAATCTTCAGACTCCGCACAGGACATAACAGGCTGAAATACCACTTGTTCAATAAACTAAAGATAGGAGATACCGATGAATGTAATTGTAGAACTGGAAAAATGACAGCAAAACATTTGCTACAGGATTGCCCAACGTATGCAGAACAGAGAAAGATATTTTGGCCCACACCTGCTTCAATTGAGGACAAGCTCTATGGAGATATCAACAAGCTCAAGTTGACCGCAGCTTACTTCAACTATATACAGGTTGACATTTAAAGGTGCATGAAGACCCAGAGGCATGAAATGGAATATTGCTTGGATAGCAAATCCATTACGTGGAAAGTCCGAATCAAAAGCCCATTGTGTGGGCTTCATAAAAGGTGGAAAAGTGTCCTAGTGGCATGAAATGGAATATTGCTTGGATAGCAAATCCATTACGTGGAAAGTCCGAATCAAAAGCCCACTGTGTGGGCTTGATAAAAGGTGGAAAAGCGTCCTAGTGGCACGAAATGGAATATTGCTTGGATAGCAAATCCATTACATGGAAAGTCCGAATCGAAAGCTCACTGTGTGGATGTCATCTGCAGACTGCATACTTCTGGTTTCCGGAAGAACAGCCTATGGTGAACGGAAGGCCCAATATACGGAAGTGAGGCTAAGCAGCCATGTGCAGGACGTGACGATTCCTTGGGTGAGCCCAGTACCAGAGCGCTATGTATCGGCTCTGCAAGTATGGAAGCCTCCTTGGATGGCGGGGAATGCCCATGATCTGCCCCTGCCTTCCCTTGAGGGCTGACCAGGATCTTTGGCTGTTCTATATGGACCAGCTGGGATGGGGGATAACACCACAACAGTAAGAGTCAAACGTCCTAAGAAACCCCCGGGAAGGTTAACCCGGTCAACAAATGCCCGCAGAAGTCGGATGTGTCGGCCTAACGGCGCAAGGACGCAGCTCTGCTGTAAACAGGCACAACGCAATCACATCCGGAAAAAAAAAACTCCGGATGAACGAAGAAGAAGAAGAAGATATCCAGCTATCTGGCCAATGCGGAGCAGCATGTCGCTGGGGGCCATATACAACCCCGTTCCAAAGACATAATTAACTTCTGAGCTCGCGTTTTGTAGCACATCCTGATATCTTTTGATGGCCGCCGCGAGATCGACGGGCGCAGAGATGGCGTCTTCTACTAATACCAGGAATTGCTTCTGGGCATCAAACGCCGTTCCGGTTCCCAGAATTCGTGTTCTAGTCTGAGCCTGGGCCCCTAAGATGGCCCACACATAGGTTCGAATGCTGTCATTTATTCGCTCAACACCGGGGCGTGTGAAGCCCTGTGACTTGTTAAGAATGAAAGCCTGCCAGCCAGAATCAGCGTGAATATCGTCTTGCGAGATATAATCTATGTGTAGTATGTCATTTGTGGTTTGTTGTGTGAATGAATGGCGCTTTGGGTCATATACACCATCATGTCCATCAGGCAGGGCGCGATAACCAGTGTTCGTCCAGTAAATGTATACACTCCCCAACCCGTTATTCCTCCCGAGCCGTCTCCAGTTATCATTCTGGGGAATTCCAAATTCCGCGCATATACGCTGATAGGCTCTTACATCGTAGGGATTTTCAAAGGCGTTCCAACCCTGGTCTTGTGGTAGAGCCACACGCATCTCTTTGAGGATTCGACGAATCTGGTAGTAGACATGGAATATGAAGACGGCTCGCGTTAGTGGGTCAGGGCCGGACAGATGCTCCTGCGCGGACACCCCACACCCCACCGTGGCACACCATACTGCGAAGTTGAGTTGGTTTTGCCAGAATTGCATCGGATTGCTGTACCAGGCTTGTACGATCTGGCCTTACTCCACGTATGGCAACCGGTATTTTTCAAACATGTTGGGGAACTGTGTCGGAAAGGCTCCTTGGAGGTTGACCTGTATGTCCACCTTTGTGAGATCCTTTATTTGTGCAAACGGGTATACCCCACCCGTCGGGTATTTGGCGTCCTTATTGAACTCGTAAGCAGTCATTATTATTAGCTGTGCTAATATGTTTTTCACACTTAGCAACGTCCAACATGGGGAACCCATCCCCCTCAACCCGGTCCTAGACAATCGCGATGGTGACCTAGAGGTGGCTATCGTGGAATTGTTGTTCTATCCCGCGTGGGTTAATATTTCCGCGAAGCTGAAAAACAATTGGTTCAAACTTGATGATGAAGTTGTTACTATCCCCGACGGGTATTATGATGTCTGTGCTCTTAACAAACAATTCTTTGAGCCACGGAAGCTCTCTCTTTCTCTCAACCCCGCAACTGGCCTTGTAAGTCTCGGTGGTATAAAATCGGGGGTGGTCTTAGGGTTCGGAGGGCTAGGTGGGGTTCTTGGGTTCGGCATAGACTACAGAAGTGAGCGGTTCAATGAGGTGTTTACATTCTATGCGGCGAAGTTTCCTAACCTTATCATATATAAGGAGTTGTACATTCATCTCGAGGGCCTATCATCATATGAAAACCGTCATAATTCGCTTCCCTCCACACTCCTCCGGGCTGTACCTGTTAAAAAAGAGGAATGTAATCAAGGGAGACATGAGATTTTCTCTGTGCCTCATTATAAAAGGCTAGAAACTGGAACGGTAGGGGGTATAAGACTTTCGGTCCGAGATGAAAAGGGTAACGACGTGCCACTGGCATATCTAAGCTGTGTACTTCACATCAGACATGGTTGCTCCGTCGGGTATTTACCATCCTTATGAACTCGTAAATTATCATTATTAGACGTGCTAAAATGTACATCACATTAACCAACATTCAGCATGGGGAACCCATCCCCCTCAACCCGGTAATAGACAACCGCGATGGTGACCTTGAGGTAGCTATTGTGGAATTATTGTTCTATCCAGCATGGGTTAATATTTCCCAGGAGCTGGCCAATAATAAGTTCCAGGTGGGGGGTAAACAGATTGTTATCCCCAATGAGTACTACGACATATGTACCCTCAACAAGCAATTCTTTGAGCCTCGCAAGTTTTCTCTGACGCTGAACCCCGCAACTGGCCTTCTACATCTCGCTGGTATGTACGATCCCGATATGTTAGAGGGGGGCCTAGCCCATACTCTTGGGCTTTTTGAGTGGGAATATACTAATGACGGGATGGTCGGAAACGAGTTTCCCAAACTCCTCTTATATAAGGAGTTGTACATTCATCTCGAGGGTCTATCATCATATGAGAACCGTCATAATTCGCTTCCCTCCACACTCCTCAGGGCTGTGCCTGTTAAAAATGTGGAATGTAATCAAGGGAGACACGAGGTTTTCTCTGTGCCTCGTTATAAGAAGTTGGAGACAGGAACTCTAAACGATATTAGACTTTCAGTCTGTGATGAAAAAGGCAAACCCGTGCCGCTGGCATATCTAAGTTGTGAACTCCACATCAGAAAACACAATGGCTGATTCAGAAGGTCCAGGAAGGCATCGCCCAAGAGCATGCTCTACCCTAACCTTTGCTGATTTGGCCGACACTATTGGGTGGCGGGAGCCGGGTCATAACTACAAGATCTATGGCCTCCAGCTCACTCCCCAGGGGGTCTATGCTCGTGCCGCCATAGACCATCCCGACGACGATGACTGGGATCTGCAGCTTGAGCTTCGCACGGGATATACTCACCTCGAGCCCAATGGGATACTTATCAGGTTAACCAACATGGGCAAGGTGTTTGTGAGTTATCAGGCCTGCAGGACAGTCACACGCCCCAACAAGTCTCCTGTTGTGACCTACCAGTCATTTCTGAAAATGCAGTGCGCCAGGGCTCTCTTCTATGCCGTATCGGTGACTGAGGCTAAAGTCCAGGGGACTAAATATTGTCTGAAGGCTGTTACAGAGCGTAAAGCTGACCTTGATATGCTAGGTAAGCCTCCTAAGGAGTCAACCATCTATCTCGAGTTAGCTATTGGGGCTGTGGTGCAGACTGAGTTTGCCCCAGTCCTTCCTGGGGTCTCTATTAAATGGAGTGCGTCATCACTCCCCAGGCATGTTGCTCTCGTCGTTACTTCCGCGGCCGACGGGACGTGGGCGGCCCGGGCAACAGAGACGGACATTATAGTAGAGCTCGGTGAGGTTGCGGTGGATGAAATCATTTTTAATACCGTTACTGCTTTTGTCCGGCTTTTGTTCACTACAGGGTCGATTAGCACCGTTCGCATTGAACATTTAATATCTCAGTTGAAGAAGTAGGTTTGACGCGCAAAGAATAATGTCGCTCTATCCTACAATCGATACTAGTGACGGCGGTGCCTATCGTATTCAAGAGCTTACCCGTCTTCGGAAGTCTCTGGAAGATGAAAGGGACAAACGGGCTGCACTGTATAAAAAATATCGGCGTGCCGTTAATGCATTAGACGCTGTGGACAGCGCGATGCTGGCGGCTAGCCTTGGTATGGGGGTGGGGGGTGTTGGGCTTCTTACCACCATTATCGCTGCCCCTATAGTTGTCGGGCTCGAGATAGCTGCCCTAGCTTGTGGAATCATGTCCGCTGGGAGCAAGCTAGCGTCCCGCAAACTAACATCAAAAGCTAAGAAGCATGATGAAATTTGCACTCTGGCGACGGCTAAGCTTTCTAGTATAGCCGACCTTGTTTCAAAAGCTTTGGATGATGGGAGAATTTCAGACGTGGAGTATAAAATAATTACAGCTGAAGAAAATAAATTTCACCAGTTGAAAAAAGATATTCGGAGCAAGGCGCCGGCGGATCTGGACGAAGAGACAAAAAAATCTCTCATTCTGAAAGGCCGAGACGCGGCACGGGCAGAGTTTGTAAAAGCTTTAGGGTCGAAATGACCTGTATACACGATCAGGAAAATCTGGGGCCGCCCCCCTATTCCACCGAACGATCCGCCAGTGGATTTCAGTAATGCGCGGAAGGATATACTCCTCGGATAAACAATGTAAAATTCTGAGGTATGTATGAACATTTTTTCCATTCATTGCTTTTCCATTTTTCTCATCCTATTGTCACATGTGAATGAAAAGATCTCCTGTTCTATATGTTGTGTTTTGTTTGTTGATGAAGGCTAATCACCGCAACAACATGTATCAAGTTTATTGCGCATGTGGTGTAATTCTGTTTGGTAAAACTTTATATGGAAGTAATCAATATGAAAGAATACTAAGAGCGGCGGATGCCACTAATGCCCACTACACTTAACATCTCAAGTGTTATTCTAACAAAACGCTCATTACACACCCACCATGAAATATGTTTTCAGCTGACTCAATCAAGTGTCGTCTCTGGCGCTTGCGTGTGGGATTTTTCACGAGAACAAAAATCACCGGGCGGTACGCGTGGGATTTTTGTGTGTGGCGAGAACAAAAATCACGGCGCAGCACGCGTTCATAAAACTCGTCACGCAAAGACAAATTGATCACGCTTCTATGTTTTGATCACGGTACTTCTAGCGTGATCATTTTAGCCGGAAGTGGCGTTGTCTGGCGCGCATATTTGATTATCGGGGCGTGTGTGTATGCGTGCGTATGTGTGTGTATGCGTGCATATGTGTGCGTGTGTGGATGTATGTGCCCCATTATACACCTATTTATCGTTGGTATGGTGGGCGGCCCCTCTGGTTCATATTAAGGACTTAGCTTCATCCCTTTATAGAGTACCAGCTTGATGCCGGTCGTCTTTTCAAACTTCAGAAACATCTTATGAAGCGCGTCTAACGTGCAACGCTCACACATCTCATATGGTTTCCTAACACCCCTCTCACAGAATATACACTCTTCTATCACCTCGCCCCGCTTTGCCTTTTCATCGTGCCAAGAACAATAAAGGTCGATGGCTGGGCGGCCGCAGTGAAGTTCTGTGTCGAGCTTCGGCCTCTCACATCCATAGGTCTCCATCTGTATGTGCCCAATAAGTCAACCTCTAATTCGACGCGCTGCCCGGCGCCCCCTAATATTTCTGGGAGGGGGTCTTGGCTGTTGCAATTTGTGTTGGTGGTGCTCGGTGAGAGAGCGTGCCCGCTCGCCGAGTGCTCCCGTGCGTATTCGCGTAGCGGTGCCCATCGTGATATGGCTGGTTGGTAAGGCTCTAATTGTGTAACGCAGTATAGTCACCCTCTATAACAAAATATGGTTGCCCGCTGTTGCCCTGCCGAAAATTACGCTATAGTCAGACGACCTCTTGCTGGGGTCGGTTCGGACCCTCTGTTCGAGCCCTTAGGGGGGTCGGACCCTTAGGGGGGCTCGCATCGGTTCGGACCCTTATTTGACCCCCTTAGGGGGCGATTCGGCCCCACCGCGGGGTCTGTGGGGAAGTGTACTCTTTCTAATCCCCTATATACTACTACAAAACTATTTTTAAACTAACTAACTATGTCAGTTGTATCCGCCGGAGTGAGAAGAACATCTGTACAAATTTTCATCTCAATCAGATGGCTCGTTCAGGAACGCGTAAAGGACACACACACACACACACACACACACACACACACACACACATATATATATATATATAAAGGGGAAGACCGAGAAGTAAATACCTGGATGGCTTGGCCACGTGGTATGGTCGAGACAGGAACACTGAGTTGATCCACGACTCTAGTGATCGAGTGAGATGGCAGAACATGACCGCCCACGCTTATCGGCATGGCACATGATGGATATATCTATATATCATATGTGTGTGTGTGTGTGTGTGTGTGTGTGTGTGTGTGTGTGTGTGTGTGTGTGTGTGTGAATTAATAACTTCACATGACACGTTTATGTAATAATAAGTGGTGAATTTTAATTATTTCGGTTACTTTTGGGGGCTGAGAATTTATAAATTCCGATATCGTCAAGTGTTGGCATCTACTAAACATGGCCGCGTCTGAATGTCAGACCGCGCTCTTTTGTTAACTGACAATGCTGAATATGTCTACATCTGAGAGATTTGCTGATGGTAAGTAATACTAATAGGTTACATATTTTTCTTATCTTGTAACGGTGCTTGTAATCAACAATAATCATTATTATGTGTCACGCCACCGCGCCTTGTCAGTGGTCTTTCCGATTCGCCTCGGGTAGGTAAGTTTTCATATTAATATTTAATATTTATCATTTAGTAGGTACTTTGATGACATTTTAAAAATTGGTTTGGCATTGATTAAAACTGGACAGATGAATAGGACCTGAATAGGACGCTTTCTTGGGTCATGTAATAGCTTTTTCTTTCTTTCTAATGAGAAGAGAGGCATTGGAGAATATCGTGACAACTGGAAAGATCGAGGGGAAAAGAGGCAGAGGCAGACCAAGAGAAATGATGCTGGATGGATTGAGACGGTGGCACGGAGGAATATCAGCAGCAGAGTTGATCCAGAAAACCAAAGACCGAGATCTATGGAGAGCCATGAACGCCTACGCCAGCTGGCAGGGCACTTGATGATGATGATCATGTATCACGATTTTAAATTTGAGAATTTACTAATGAGACCGCCACAGTAGATAGGCCTTGAAATTCAAAATCTAATGGTACCTCAATGATACCTGTATGTCACTTCTAAGTGAAGATATTCACATTTTTGTGAAGATAAGACGAGTTGTGATTTCTCATGCTATTCATGACCCGATAGTGTTGCTCTCCAGTGTGTCCGATTACCTCCACCAGCGGGTGTGCGCGTCTGTGCATGCAAGATTTACCGTGGTAGACAATCAACATTACTGTGCGAATATGTGTATATTTCAGATTGAAGGATTTATCTAGTTATTTCACTTTATATTGTGTGATTTCTGCAGTATGTACCTGACGAGATGCAGCGAAATATGCCAGGCAATAAATCGTGCAATCTATTGTTAGTGTCTTCGTTATTAAAATTCACTACGGGAAAACATTGTTTTGAAGTATAAGTTTGTCTCATTTGGGAACAGATGTTAATACATTGTGCAGGTCCTCATAGAACTTGTTCTTGACATCATCTTCATTGGTCATAATTGGTGCGTAGACACTCACGATGGTTGCATTCTTCCTTCCATTCAGCAGGGGCAACTTAACCCTTTACCATCAAACTGTCCGGGAACGTCCTTACCCCTGAACGAACAAACCGCCCAAACGCGTCCGTGACTATTATGCATTGTAAAAACGTGATCTCTTAGCTTTCCGAGACTTCTGATTGTCTACTTTTGGTTTCACAGATACCTTGACAATGTGGCCACCATTTGCAAGCGTGCACTTTGAATTTGAAAGGATTTTTAAAATAGTGTTGGATTGTTTTACGCTTTGTATTTCAAAATGGATTTCGACGATTCTTCAAGTGATAGCGGAGATTTCACTGAGTTCAATTTAAGTAACATTGAAGGGCACGAAGTTGACTATTAATCAAAGCTAGATATCAGTGATCAGCGTTACTTTGCGTTAGCAGTCGTGAGTCAGACTTTAAAGAAAGTGATTATGATTCTGAAAATGTGTTTGTCAATTGCCGTATAAATAACTGACAATCACAAACAATAGGTTGTATTTTGTAAACATTTGTGTTCATGTATGGATTACTGGCAACAATCACATGAGTAAAATAATCTGCATGATTTTCCCTTCATTGTGTTGTTTATTTAACTAAAATCGGTTGACTAGCACCTTAGATGTGACGTTTTTACTAACATAACCCAAAATTTTACTGAACCTGAAAGAAATCTTGCCCATTCAGGGCTAAAAATCGGACAAACGTCTGCCCGGTAAAGGGTTAATGGTCATAAGCCTGTCTTTTATAGCCTTTGGAAATCCAGCTAGTTTGCCAACCAGGGCCGACTTGATGGCAAATCCCACACCGGACTGGAGTCTTTCCTCGCTTTTCCTTCCACTCCAGAAGACTGTGTAGCCAGCACCTACTTCACAGATTTGGCCTTCTTCTGCAAGTCGTGTCTCACTCAAGACTGCAATGTCGATATATCTGCCCAGCTCTCTCCCAATCAGTGCTGTTCGTCTCTCTGGACATGACGCGCCGTCTCTATCAAGTAGGGTGCATACATTCCAAGTTCCAACCGTTAAGGGAATATGGTTTGCTCTTTTAGCTTTACCTGTTTTTTCTTTGTTTGTATGTCGAACGCAGTATAGGGTACCCACCAACCGCGGCTAGCTGGTTAGGTAATGATGGAGCAGACAATGTTTAGGGCACCTTTTCTAGCCCCTTCCTCATGCTATGGAGGTGAGCAGTGTGTTCCTATAGAGGGCTTCACAGGGGGCTGCTGAATCCCACTGCTGCTCCGGTCAGTAGAAGACGACCATATGGCCTGAGCCGCCTGTGTGCAGGTCTGCGACTATGGCTGCCAGCGTACCCACGCCTGCCGCTCGCCCATCGCCACAGCGCTTGAAGGTGATATATGACATTGGATGAAGAATGACTTGCGCGATGAATTGGATTAAAGTGATTAAGAGTTGCGCAATTCGTCAACCTCACTCTCTCACCTGAGTTCATCTGAGTCCAGTGACAAGACAATTTGAGATGACTGGAGACGAATACAGGTGCAGTGGATGACCAGGGGGCTCTATGTGCCTTGCCATGCTGATTACGTTCCACAACGCTTTGCTGGTAAACGCCGTCTTACACATTGAATCAGGAATGATTACAAAGACACATCTTACCATATTACTAACAAATGAGTTAGACCACAAGGTCACTAATCAAATGAGATAAGAAAAAAAGGTCACTAAATCATGATCTCAAACTGAAAGGTTACTAATAACTGAGCTACGGCTGAATGATCACTAAAAATCTTGGTTAAGACTGAAAGATCGATAAAGGTTTTATAAAAGTTTAAATGCAAGATTGATTTAGCTACACATAGTTTTACTCTATTTGGCTCAGTTTCCTGTCACAGAATGGCATGTCCCCTGCCTAGAACATCACACAAACCACAAGCTTTGTAGCCCCAGCTATGACCCCCCAGCTAGGACTGGAAGGTCAAAACAACAGACCTGTAGCTGAACATAAAACTTTCAGCTGTACTCGCTCACCTGGCACTGTGTGGGGCCACAAGACACTGCCACAATTTCTGAGACAATTTTCTTCTCTTTCAGCCTCACAGCTTTTTCCACGGCTATCTCGTCAAAGGGGTTCATGCTATGTTTGACGCCATCAAACACTACGCCTGTTTTGTTTCGCTTGGCTCAAATCTGTAATTAAGTATAATTAGCATATATAGGAAAACTCACCTTATGTGGTCTCATTTACTTACTGTACTATTACACCTGGGTTGCCATAGGGATCTGCCTTGTCCCTGGTGCTCTTTAATGTCTACACCAGCAAAATCGCAGCTATTGAGACACCAGGTGTGGGTAGAAACTTGACATTTGCAGATGATGTGCTGGTGTACAGACAGGGCACAGACAGGGCCAGTTTGGCGAAAGACGTACAGGTGGCGGTAAACAAGGTGACGGAGTGGTGCAGGGACGCAGGGGCCATTTTAAACCCAGGCAAGGCATCGGTTGTGTGGTACTACCTGGATAACCAGATCATCAAGGCAGACGTCCCAGGTATTATGTTGAATGGATGTCCTCTTAGTCGAGAGAGTAAACTGAAGTACTTGGGTATCACCTTTGAGAGGTGTTTGTCTTTTAAGGATCATGTGGAGGATTTGGTGGTGAAGGCAGGTAGGGGACTTAATGCATTGAGGGCTATGGCAGCAACCGGAGTAGATCAGCGGATGTTGTACAAGCTCTTTCAGCAGTTAATAATTTCTGTCATTAAGTATGGTTTGGGGCTGCTGACAGTATTAACAAGCCAGCTTGAAAGGTTGGAGCGCATACAGAATGCTGCCATGCGGTTAATACTGGGGTGCACAAAGGACACACCAGTTATCTGCATGAGGCATATCCTGGCGCTACCTACAATGACGTATAGACATAGGGTCCTTCAGGCCAAATGGTACCTGAGAGTTGCCGCAGACAGGGATCACCCGCTGCATGCAGCAATGGATATGGTAAAAGGTCATAGACTCAGACGAGGCAGGTCCTGGATGGCACAGGTAGAACTTTCTATAAGTCAGGTGTGTGATCTAGAGACCATCAATCGTGAAAGAGAGTGGGTTGAAGTTCCGGATGACATGACGGACTGGCACAATGTAATAATAACGCTGGGTTGTGAGGGCAGAGAATGGGCAGCAGGCCGCACTGAGTTTGAAGTGCAACAGCTAATCCAGAGTAACACACATCAAGGTGACATAGTCATCTACACCGATGGGTCAGTGGTGAGAAACAGACGTAGTGGCTGGGGCTTTATTGCAAAGGCTAATGGGCGAGTCTTGAAAAAGGAGAGTCTGGCATATGAGACTACGACCTCCAGCATGAGAATGGAGGTGGAGGCAGTAACAGCGGCATTCCGGTGGCTAGAGGAGACTACTGCAACACACATTGTGTTCATTACGGATTCAAAGAATATGCTTAGTAAGGTAGAGAAAGGAATGTTTCGTGTGGAATGGCTCTCGTCGCTTCAGAGGTCACAGATTGTGAGAATTGTATGGATATTTTGCCTTGGCCATGCGGGTATTTGGGGGAATGAACAGGCTGATAGGCCAGCAGAGAATGCACTTCTTGGTGGTATCTTGCCTATGGACAAGGGGGAGGTGATCGTGCACTTGTGGGACCAGGTGGAGAAGGCGGAGGAACAGATTGAAAACCCATATGTGGAAAGAATGAGATTGCGGGGGATCGGCAGGGGTTCTGGAAGAATCTCAAAACTGAGAGGGAAGACCAGGAGAACTTTTAATCAGATAGCAGTGGGAACGATTAGTAGTATGACTCTTTGCTGGCTGTTGAACAAGGGGCCTGAGCATGTATGGGAATGTCCTGAGTGCAGTGATGTTGGTTCTTAACCCAACTCACTGGCAACTGGCGGTCTTGATAGACTATTCTTTGTTACATTGTGTTTCACAAAAGGCATAATAATCTCTCCATAGAGCAAAGCCTGGAATTGTAGAGACCCTGTGTTGCCCATGCAGCATGATCCCTCTTTTGGCCTGTCTAATTAACTCCACAGGCGATAGTTAGTTGCATATCCTTTACTGGACGTAGCAGTCAACTCTAGCATTTTTTGGCTGTTTTGTGATTCTTGGGAAATTTTACATTCAGTAGTTTGCCATTGATTTCTGAATGACCGGCACTCATACCTGTGTATGGAAACCAATGCAAGACAGTCTGCTTCCAAATCGCCTGCAGCTGTGTTTCGAAAGCAGTAATGCAGGATTACGAATTGCATTTGTAACACCTTCACCGCAGAGCCGGCTCCATCACGATGTTCTTCAATGCCTCTCTTCTCATCACATGACCAAAGAAAGCTGTTTGTCTCATCCTTGTTGTAGAATATATATATATATATGTATATATATCAGAGTCAGGTCTTAGTCAGATATGACTGAGCTACCGTATGACAGTAGAAGGTACTACCTGTTTTCTGTCAGCGCCGAATGTTGGGCGGCGCTTACCAAACCCGACACCCCACATTGTGCCAACGGCTTCGGGCGGAAGAGCGCAATTGGGAGGGTACTAGCCTTATCCTGGTGCGAGGAAATGCAACCCAAAGACAAAATAAGTCATGGCAGGGCAGACCAGGCCCTAAGCCTTGGTTGGCAGCTGGTCTAGGATCGAAGCTCCGACAGGCGGACAGTTAGAGCATTGCTTTGCTGATCCGGCAGCTTCTGCAGCTTGTCTTGTTCCAGATTATAGGTGTTAACTTTCCTCTGGAGTGAACTAGGCCGAGAGAGGGATCATGCTGCATGGGAAACACATGGTTTCTTTATTTTAGCCCAGGCTTTGTGCTATGGAGAGGCAATAACTCCATCCCTGGTCTGGCCACCGCCATGGATCGTAGTTATTAAGCCTTTTTGAAGCACAATGTACCAAACTATCGTCTGTCAAGATGGAAAGGTGCCAATGTATATATATATATATATATATATATATATATATATATATATATATATATATATATATATATATATATATATATATATATGCCGGTCGCTCAGAAAGCAATGGCAAACTACTGAGCGTAATCATGCCAAGAAATCAACAATCAGCTGAAAGATGCTGATGTTGACAGCAATGTCCTGTAAAGGATATGGGAAAAAAAAATATAATGATTAATGTTTTTTAGTTTCATAATATTAATAATACTGCTTAATAAACAGAATATTCCAGGTACTCCACAGTGGGATGGTATCCACTGTATGGTGACCTTATGCTGACTGCTAGGTTCAGAAAGTAGTGTCCTTTGTACTGGCAGTTTCCCAGACAGGAGCGCCTCGAGTACTGATTTTGCATCTGTCAATAGCACCACATGTTGTGTACCATTGCTGGTATTTAGTAATTTCTCTGTTGTTATCTTTATTGCCTCAATTTCAGCATCATAGTTATGGCAGTACTTTCCTGTTGGTACTCTGGCCGTGTCCCTAGTATTATCTAGGTATTCTGTGTACACTCCCGCTCCTCCATTTCGAACAATATTTTGTGCTGACCCGTCTGTGTAGACTCGGATCCAGAGGTCCTGTGGGTATTCTTCATCAAGGAAGCTGAGAGTGGCTGTTCTGCGCTGCACACTGTTCTGTTCTTCCTTGTCAAAAACTCCTCTAACTTTTTTCTGGATTTGTAGTGATGTTCATCTTTCCATGGAGTTCGCTCTGGTATAGGTTTCAGGGGGATACCAACTGTGGGCAGATCTGTGATTTCTCTGCAGAGTCATTTGGCCTGGTGGATAAAACTAATTCTTTTCAACCGCCCCATAGCTAAGTTTTCAAATCTGTTCTTCATAGGGTGGCCTGGCAAGCTGAGGAACTTTTCTGCTTGTATTAGCGTTTTCGTATCTCTGCGCTCTCTCGGTGCTTGTGTCCTCCCCATTTTCTCCATCTCAACTATAGGGGTTGATCTCATACCTCCTGTGTTGACTCTAAGTGCTTGATTTTGCACCTTGTCCAGCTCTTGTAGTATGGTTTTTTATACTGAACACCACGCAGTTGACCCGTATTCCAGGTGTGGTTGTATGCTCTTTTGATAAACTTTGGTAACTATTTTCCCACTGGCTCCCCATGTGGTTCCACTTAGTTTTCTCAGGATGGCTATTTTCCTTCTGGCTTTTGCTACTGATTTGTTGATGTGCTTTCTCCATGTCAGCCTGCATGTTACTCCAAGGTATGTTGGTTCTTTATCTTCTCTAAGGGGTATTCCATTTATCTGGATGATCCCTGCATTTTGATTTGGGGGGAGGGTAAATAGAGTGGTGCTTCACGTGTCAGTGTTTATGCTGACACACCATTTATTTACCCAGGCAACAAATGCATCTACAGCTCTTTGTAGTGATCTGGTGGCCACTGATGCATGTTCATTTGTGCTCCATAGAACCAGGTCATCAGCGTACATTGCCGCTTTAATTCCATGCATTAGATTAGCAACAAGATCGTTGATGAAGAAAAGTGTGGGGGACAAGACTCTGCCCTGGGGAACACCGTGACACAGTAGTACTTTCTTGCTCTTGAGTCCATCTATCTGTACTCGGGCTCTTCTGTTGTGCAAGTATGCTTTCACCCATTTGTACATTCTTCCATTGATTTTACAGTTTCTCAGTTTCTTCATCAGATCTTCTTTCCAGACTTTGTCAAAGGCTTTCTTCAGATCTATCCATGCCGCAAGTACCAGCTTCTTCTCTTGGATTGCATCCTCAATTTCTTGAGAGAGGTAGGTTGTCTGATCTTCCGTAGAGTAGCACTGCCTAAAGCCAGCTTGCTGTGGCACAAGGATGTTTTTACTTTCAATGTACCACTGCAGTCTGTGATTGATGATGCGCTCCAGTGTTTTGCAGAGACAGCTGGTGAGGCTAATTGGTTTGTAGCTAGAGGCAATGGAACTATCTTTCCCTGATTTTAGGAGGGGTATCATGATTGCTTCTCTCCAGGCTTGTGGAACACTGCCTAGGGTCCAGCTGTTGTTGAAGATCTGCAACGGCTTGCTTTCACCTCTGTTCCTAGGTTCCTGATCATTTTATTGGAGATACCATCAGCTCCTAATGACTTTCTCATTTTCAGTTTTGATATGGCTAGCTCCATTTCGCTGATTGTTATAGGTGCCTCCAGAACCTCATGTACTGTTTCATTCTTTCCTGTATGTTGCCATGTCTCTCGAATCTCTTGTTGTTTCTCTCAACTAATGTCAATATTGTTATCTTGTATGAATAAGTCCACAAAATGGTCAGCTGCTTGCTTTCTTGTTAAGATGTTTCCATCTTTATGTAGTGCAATTTTTGAGTTTCTCCCTGTACCCTCATCGTTAAGTTGTTATATTAGCTTCCACAATTTCCTTGTGTCTCTTTCAAAGTTCAGAGACTCTGGTTTTTCCTGCCAGCTTTTCCGTCTAGCCTGCAGCTTGGCCTTTGAAATTTGGCTTTTGCGTGCTGGTATTTATTGTGGTGCTCTTGGCTGGGTTTGGCCTCTGCTTACTCTCTACATACTTCCACATCATTAGGCAACTGTTCCAGTTCACTACTCCAGTAGGGTTTATATTGTTTACGGGCTCCTCGTGGTGCTGTTTCTTGCGCTGCCTGTAGTATGCATTTCCCAAACTCTTCAACTACTTTAAGTCTTTCTCAGTGTTCAGGTTTCTAACCAGTATGATGGTATGATGCTTGTACATTGTCCAGTCTGCTTTCTTGTAGTTCCACCTCGAGAGGGTGCTGCTTTCACTTACAAGCTCATTTTCTACAGTTAGAAAGACTGGCCGATGGTTACTGCCACCAAATTGTTTCCCAACAATTCATTTAATGTTCCACTCCAGGTCTGGTGAATGAAAAGCCAGGTCAGGTGTAGTTGTAGAGTATAAGGTATATGGGTCAGATGGCTTGTTAATCAAGATGAATCTATTCTCATCCTGCCAGTGTTCCAGTCTCTCTCCTCTCTTGTCCATGTGATCATAGCCCAGCTCTTCGAGTGGCAGTTGAAATCACCAGACACAATCATTTTTTTTCTTCTTTTAATGGTAGTGTGTCCAGTGCCTGTGGTCAGTCACTTGGACAGTAGTAATTGATCAGATGAAGGTCTGTATTGCCTGTCTTAAGTGTAAGTGTCTGATACTCAGCCACTTCCATGTAAACTTCAATTTAAGAAGCAGTGATGTTATTTTTAACAAGGGTCAGTATCCCACCTTTTCGCCTGTCCTTTCGGTCAAATCGGCAACACTGGTAGCCTCTGATTTTGAAGGATATATTTTCATTGAGGCGAGTTTCTTGCAAGCAACATACGCTTACATTTTCTTGGTCCAAGATGTTTTCTAGTTCTATTGTTTTGTTTGCTGACTCCCTCTGCATGCCAGTGCATTATTTTTGGTCTTTGTTTGTTATGGCCAGTGTTTGGTAGGCTGGGTTGACCTGGGACCTTGTGTCTGCTTTAGGTTGGGTTGACCTGGGACCTTGTGTCTGCTTTAGGTTGGGTTGACCTGGGACCTTGTGTCTGCTTTAGGTTGGGTTGACCTGGGACCTTGTGTCTGCTTTAGGTTGGGTTGACCTGGGACCTTGTGTCTGCTTTAGGTTGGGTTGACCTGGGACCTTGTGTCTGCTTTAGACTGGGTTGACCTGGGACCTTGTGTCTGCTTTAGGCCATGTTGACCTGGGACCTTGTGTCTGCTTTAGACTGAGTTGACCTGGGACCTTGTGTCTGCTTTAGGCTGGGTTGACCTGGAACCTTGTCTGCTTTAGGCTGGGTTGACCTGGGACCTTGTGTCTGCTTTAGGCTGGGTTGACCTGGCACCTTGTCTGCTTTAGGCTGGGTTGACCTGGGACCTTGTGTCTGCTTTAGGCTGGGTTGACCTGGGACATTGTGTCTGCTTTAGGCTGGGTTGACCTGGACCTTGTCTGCTTTAACCTGGGTTGACCTGGGACCTTGTCTGCTTTAGGCTGGGTTGACCTGGTACCTTTTGTCTGCTTTAGGCTGGGTTGACCTGGGACCTTGTGTCTGCTTTAGGCTGGGTTGACCTGGGACCTTGTGTCTGCTTTAGGCTGGGTTGACCTGGGACCTTGTCTGCTTTAACCTGAGTTGACCGGGACCTTGTCTGCTTTAGGCTGGGTTGACCTGGGACCTTGTGTCTGCTTTAGGCTGGGTTGACCTGGGACCTTGTGTCTGCTTTAGGCTGGGTTGACCTGGGACCTTGTGTCTGCTTTAGGCTGGGTTGACCTGGGACCTTGCATCTGCTTTAGACTGGATTGACCTGGAACCTTGTGTCTGCTTTAGGCTGTGTTGTCCTGGGACCTTGTGTCTGCTTTAGGCTGTGTTGTCCTGGGACCTTGTGTCTGCTTTAACCTAGGTTGACCTGTGACCTTGTCTGCTTTAGGCTGGGTTGACCTGGTACCTTTTGTCTGCTTTAGGCTGGGTTGACCTGGGACCTTGTCTGCTTTAACCTGAGTTGACCTGGGACCTTGTCTGCTTTAGGCTGGGTTGACCTGGGACCTTGTGTCTGCTCTAGACTGGGTTGACCTGGGACCTTGTGTCTGCTTTAGGCTGGGTTGACCTGGGACCTTGCGTCTGCTTTAGACTGGATTGACCTGGAACCTTGTGTCTGCTTTAGGCTGTGTTGTCCTGTGACCTTGTGTCTGCTTTAGACTGGGTTGACCTGGCACCTTGTGTCTGCTTTTTGCTGGGTTGACCTGGGACCTTGTGTCTGCTTTTCACTGAGTTGACCTTGGACCTTGTCTGCTTTAGACTGGGCTGACCTGCCAACATGTCATTGTTTTTCTTAAAATCCCCACAATGAGGAGGATAGAAGCACATGACAACGCTGGCATGCATGGGAACCACTGTGACATCACAGCTCCCTGATTTCATCTTCTTTCTTTGCTTGAAATTTATCTATAACTGCAGTGTTGTCTCTTGTATGAATTTAACTGTCTTATTTTTAGTTCACTCAGTGGTCCAGATAGTTTTATCTTCCACTGTTATTTCTCTGGGCCAGAAGGTTTGCCTAGATGTTTTGTGTTTTTGTCAGTCTTGGAGTGTGTGATCTGATGTCTGCATCGCCAGTCCACATGCACATGGCTGATTTGTCAATCTTGCATTATGTATACATGTAGTTGTGTAATCTATTGTTTCCTGTTCTGAGGCACAGAATAATGATTTGTATTGGTCTGTCCATAAGGTGGTAGTCGTCTTGAGCAAGTTTTTGTGGCTTTCTAATGGATTCGATCATTCTTTTCTTTTGGTGGTATGTAACGGGTACATAAGATTGTTCTTATATTGCTCCTTCCTGAGCTAATCGATCAGGTCACTCATTTCTGGATACTCCACAGTGAGATGATATCTACTGTATTGTGACTTACGCTGGCTGAAAAGTTCAGAAAGTAGTGGCATTTTCCCAGACAGGTGCATCTCATGTACTGATTCTATACATAATAGAGATTATAAAGTATGTAAATGTCTGTGGCATGCAGTAATTGTTCATGTATTAGACTGTACTTACTGTAGGTGTTCACATTTTTAGATTACACTTATATATGTAATAAATTGTCATGTGATAGATGATACCTTCAGTGACTTCTCATGTGCTATCGTACATTTACAGGTTTTTTTTTCATATCCCTTATAGGAGGTTGCAGTCAACATCAGCATATTTCAGCTGCTGGTGATGTACTAGGCAAGATTACGCTCAGTAGTTTGTCATTGCTTTCTGAGCGACCGACTCACATACCCTGTAAGTTATTAACGTGGCGAGAACCGCTACCGGTTCTCATGCAGGTTATGTTACTCACGAGATTATACGGGATTAATTTACAGTAATTGTTCATTTTATAGAAGTTTAAACAAATAATTATTATAATATGTTGCCAGCTACTCTAATGTTTAACTAAATGTTCACTGTTTGTGTGTTTCAGAAATACACCACTGTTACCAGAGTTGTAACTTCCTATTTCAGATAAATGCAGCCACAAATAGAGAAGATGGCATCTGATCACATGAAATTGGAGTTTGTGAAACAAGAACTTCCAGATGTGTTCTATGATTACAAAACTCATAACTCATGGTAGGCATGGAAGGTTGCTGCAGCCTTGAAGTCATGGCAGGACACACAGACACAGGATCAAGGGTGGCTGAAAATAAAATAACTCACCATGAACAAATATCACTTGATGATAGCGGGACTGAGAATAGTTATATAACTTCAGTAAAACATGAGGAATCGGATAACATATCAGAGTGTGTGTCAACTACTAAGGAAATTAATACTAAACTAAGGTGTGTGGCTAATGAGAATAGTGAATTACAAACTGTAGAAACACCAGTGACATGTACACAGATCTCTGGGAAGTCTCTTGATTATCATGTTAGTTTTACGAGTTGTACTGATCAAAGATTAAATCAAGCCACGACTTACATGTCTGAAGTTTGTGATCCAAACGCTGGTGCAGATATATATTTAAACAGAAATATAAGAACAAATTCATTAGAGAAATCTTACAAATGTGTTGATTGTGATGCATCTTTTAGTAAAGCTGGAAGCCTGAAGCTCCACAAAAGAACACACACAGGAGAGAAACCTTACAAATGTGATGATTGTGGTGCTTGCTTTACTCAGTCTGGCATCCTGAAATGCCACAGAAGAATACATACAGGAGAGAGACCTTACAAATGTGATGATTGTGGTGCAAATTTTACTCAAGCTTCTGGTTTGATTTACCACAAAAGAACACATACAGGAGAGAAGCCTTACAAATGTGGTTATTGTGGTTTATATTTTGCTCTTACTGGCATTCTGAATCTCCACAAGAGAACACATACAGGAGAGAAACCTTATAAATGTTATGATTGTGGTGCAACTTTTTCTCAAACTTCTGGTTTGATTAACCACATAAGAACACATACAGGAGAGAAACCTTACAAATGTGATGATTGTGGTGCAACTTTTACTCAATATGGCAGTCTGAAGCTCCATAAGAGAACACATACAGGAGAGAAACCTTACAAATGTGATAATTGTGGTGTATCTTTTACTACAGCTTGCAATCTGAAACGCCACAAGAGAACACATACAGGAGAGAAACCCTATATATGTTATCATTGTGGTGCAACTTTTACTCAATCTTCTGGTTTGATTAACCACATAAGAACACATACAGGAGAGAAACCTTACAAATGTGATGATTGTGGTGCATCTTTTACTAATTCTAGCCATCTGAATCGCCACAAGAGAACACATACAGGAGAGAAACCTTACGGATGTGATGATTGTAGTGCATCTTTTACTAAAGCTGACAGCCTGAAGTTTCACAAGAAAACACAGGAGTGAAACCTTAAAAATGTGATAAGTGTGGTGCATCTTTTATTAATGCTTGCAATCTTACATACCATAAAAGAATGCATACATGAGAGATACCTTACAAATGTGATGATTGTAGTGCTTGTTTTTCTCACCTTGCCAACCTGAAATGCCACAAAGGAACACAAAAAGGAGAGAACCCATACAAATATGATAAGTATGGTACTTCTTTTAAGCATGCTAGCAACCTGAAAGGACGCATAGAGGAGAGAAACTGGACAAATGTTATCTTCTTCTTTTTGTTCATCCGGAGTGTTTTTTTCAGATTTGATTGCGGTGTGTCTGTTATGCACCCTTGGGCCGAAACCCGTAGGCCAACATATCCGACTATAGTGTGCTTTTTTGACCAGGTAGCATTCCTGGGAGACTCACTTTTGTGGTGCCATCTACAACCCAGCTGGGCAAGGTTGAACGGTCGAAGACAACGGTCATCCCTCAAAGGAAGGCAGGGACAGTCCATAGCATTTTCCGCCATCCAAGGTTGCTTCCATAGTTGCAGGGCCGACACATAGCGCCCTGGTTCTGGGCTCACCGAGGGAATCGTCACGTCCTGCTCATGGCTGCTTTAGTTCCTCACTTCCATGTGTTGGACATCTCGCTTGCCACTGATCGCTCAAGCACACACCAGGAGCGGTCAGACTGCGAGCGACATCCACTCGGTAAGCTTTTGCTTTTGACTTCAGACCACGCAATAGGTTCGCTCGCCGTGCGTTCCATTTCGCGTCATTGAGACGTTCTTCCACTTTCGTCTACACTCTCTATGAGTTAGATACAGACAGTTTTCGTAACCATTTCCTTCGACTGGGGCACTTTTCTGACTTTTTGTACTCGCTCACGAGGTAGGCTACATGTGCTGCCGGCTCAGCACCTTACCTTCGTGCAGCAGTGAACGAGAAACGGCCAGGCCCTCTCATCCAGGAATCCCTCATATCCCCCAGCTGAGAGCCTTCGAACATGTATCAGGACTGAGCATGTAGCTTGCTCAGTATCTCGCCTCTATTTTTCGGTAGGTGGGTATCGGCCCGGCTCTCAGATCCGAGGGTTTGTAGCTTAGAGGCGTTCAGCCACAGCCCTCGACAGGGAGCCTTAAGAGTTTTGTCCGGACCAAGAACTTCTGCCTTCGTGCACCTGATTTAAATTTTTGACTGCTATCCTCAGTCTACCTGCAGAGCAGCAGGTTGTGTCTCTCTTAGTCTGGTCCCTATCCCATAAGCTGTCCAATATGTAGTTTTTCATCCATCGGCAAGCAAACAGGGTCGATGGGACACGCAAGCTCCCCCACCATGGCAAGGTGGAGACACATCAGGGGAGGGACAAATGTTATTATTGTAGTGCACTTTTTACTCAAGCTTCTGGTTTGATGAACCAGAAAAGAACACATAAAGGACAGAAATCTTACAAATGTGATGATTGTGGTGCATCTTTTACTCAAGCTGGCAGTCTGAAGCTTCACAAGAAAACACATACAGTTGAGAATCCTTACAAATGTGATGATTGTGGTGCATGTTTTTCTCAGACTAGCAATTTGAGGAAACAGAATACGCGCAGGAGAGAAACTGTGAACATGTGGTGATTTTGGTATGTTGTTTTCTAAAGCTGAGTCCACATAAATGAAAGAAACCTACAAGTACATACACATTGGCACCTTGCCGTCTTTACAGACGATAGTTTGTGCTTTAAAAAGGCATAATAACTTTTACCTATGGAAACCTACTTGTAGGAGAAACCTACAAGTATAATGATTGTAATGCATCATTTATTTATGTTTGTCATCTGCCAAGGCACATGAGAATACATATAGTGTATAAACATTCCAAATGTGTTGAGTGTGATGCCTCATTTACTCATACTGTCAAGCAAAAGCATCATACAAGAATGCATATATGAGAGATACTGTACAAATGTGATGATTGTGGTGCAACCTTTTCTTCAAGCTCACTATATGAAGTGCAAAAAGATGACATATACTTTTAGAGAAACCTTACAAAAATGTGTTGATCATGGTGCATATTTTACTCAAGCTAGCAATTTGAAGAAATGCTTGAAAATGCACATAGGAGGGAAACCTTACAAATCTGATGATTGTGGTATGTCATTCTTTTTAGATTGAATTTCTGATGTGTAGCAAGTAAACACATAATGAGAGAAGCCTTACAGTTATGATTGTAGTGTACCTTTGACTTAAGTTCATTTATGAAATACCACAAGAGAACATTTACTGGAGTGAAGCCTTATAAATGTGATGCCTGTGGTGTGTTCTCTTCTCTGTTCATGCTGGCCCATTGATGTACCATGTGAGAACACAGACAGGAGGACAACTTATAAGTGTGATGATTGTGGTACATCTTGTACTCAAGCTGGCCATGTGCTGAATCATTTGTTGAAACCTTACAGAAATGATGACTGTGGTGCATCCTTTTACTTAATTTCGCTATCAGAAGTGCAACAAGAGGGCACATACTGGACAGACTTACAATTGTGATGAATGTGGTACATATTTTACTATGCTGACATAGAATACATACAGAAGAGAAGTCTTACAAATGTAAAACTGTAGTTTATCACCTCATCTTCTTGTACCCTTTATCCCTTATTAGAGTGCAAACCCATAACCAACTTGCATCAAGCCAACCTAACCTTTGCTGTCTTTTTCAGCTCCCTCCATGTCCTCCCCATATTATTCCTCTCTGTCTCTAATTCTCTTCTGCTTGTGTATTTAGGCATCCCTCTATTTCATTGGTCCTGTTGGTTATAGACAAGGAACTTTTATGATACCATTGTCAGATGGTATTAATGTGTCCAACCCATTATCTGTCCTTCTCTCACCTCTTGATTGACCAGAACTTGTTTAGTTCTCTCCATGAGCTCCACATTGGTGATTCTGTCATACCACTTTATTCCTATTCCGCATAGGCTCCAGTTAATACATGTTTGTAGTTTATTAGTAATTTTGTTAGTTATTCTCCATGTTTTTGATCCATAAAGTTAGTTGCATGTCCTTTACAGCACATCCCAGTCAACCCCAACATTTATTGGCTGTTTGTGATTTTATAGTCAATTTTATGTTCAGCAGTTTGCCATTGTATTCTGAATGGCTGACACTCATGCCATTGTGAACATTAATTCCAAGCAATCTGCTCCTTAAGTCCTGACCTTGAAGCTGGTATGTCAGGATTGTGAGACTATCAACTACCCCTAAGCCACAGCTGCCAAAGATTCATAAAGTAGTACTGACTAAAGATTAACATTAAGCATTTTTAAAATTTGGTGCTAAACGTACATTACTTTGACTTCCACACATTTCCTAGTACTGTGACATTAAGGCATAAAGGCAACATATAGAGACATGACATGCATAGACTTGTGACTGTGACGTCCTGTAAAGGATATGCAACTAACTTTTATTTAATACCACATAAAATTATTAACTTAATAAAGGCAGCATACAGAGATATGAATGGCAAAATCCTCCATGGGGGAAAACTAACAGAGGCATTCAAAATAAGAACATTATTGTCACAAGAGTTACCTTGTGTCACCTCTACTATTCTTACTAGCTAAATCATCCACAGCTGTGTTTGGAACTCGGTATGCCAGATTACGAACTGCATCCATAACCCCTTCGTCACGGAGCCGGCTTTTAAATCAGTACTACTGTATGTATTAGAAATGTGGAGAACAATGAAAACAATTACAATTAAATTATAAACATTCACTAATTGGTGCCTACGCAAAATAGAAGGAATCAAATGGAATGACAGAATCACCAGTGGGGAACTCCACCAGTGTGGAGCTCGTGGAGAGAACTAGACAAACACCAGTGTGGAACTCATGGAGAGAACTAGACAAACACCAGTGTGGAACTCATGGAGAGAACTAGACAAACACCAGTGTGGAACTCATGGAGAGAACTAGACAAACACCAGTGTGGAACTCATGGAGAGAACTAGACAAACACCAGTGTGGAACTCATAGAGAGAACTAGACAAACACCAGTGTGGAACTCATGGAGAGAACTAGACAAACACCAGTGTGGAACTCATAGAGAGAACTAGACAAACACCAGTGTGGAACTCATGGAGAGAACTAGACAAACACCAGTGTGGAACTCATCGAGAGAACTAGACAAACACCAGTGTGGAACTCATCGAGAGAACTAGACAAACACCAGTGTGGAACTCATGGAGAGAACTAGACAAACACCAGTGTGGAACTCATGGAGAGAACTAGACAAACACCAGTGTGGAACTCATGGAGAGAACTAGACAAACACCAGTGTGGAGCTTATGGAGAGAACTAGACAAACACCAGTGTGGAGCTCATGGAGAGAACTAGACAAACACCAGTGTGGAACTCATGGAGAGAACTAGACAAACACCAGTGTGGAACTCATGGAGAGAACTAGACAAACACCAGTGTGGAACTCATGGAGAGAACTAGACAAACACCAGTGTGGAACTCATGGAGAGAACTAGACAAACACCCGTGTGAAACTCATGGAGAGAACTAGACAAACACCAGTGTGGAGCTCATGGAGAGAACTAGACAAACACCAGTGTGGAGCTTATGGAGAGAACTAGACAAACACCAGTGTGGAGCTCATGGAGAGAACTAGACAAACACCAGTGTGGAACTCATGGAGAGAACTAGACAAACACCAGTGTGGAACTCATGGAGAGAACTAGACAAACACCAGTGTGGAACTCATGGAGAGAACTAGACAAACACCAGTGTGGAACTCATGGAGAGAACTAGACAAACACCAGTGTGGAACTCATGGAGAGAACTAGACAAACACCAGTGAACCAAGAGGTGAAGAAAAGACTCTGACACTGGATAGGACAAACATTGAGAAAACCTGAGACTAGTATAACTAGAAAGTCTATTGTCTGGAATCCATGGATTTACATAAAGGAAAACCTGAGACTGGTATAACTAGAAAGTCTATTGTCTGGAATCCATGGATTTACATAAAGGAAAACCTGAGACTGGTATAACTAGAAAGTCTATTGTCTGGAATCCATGGATTTACATAAAGGAAAACCTAAAATCACATGGAGAATAGAAGTAGACAGAAATCAATATGGTGACCATATGCACGGAGCTGCATGGGATAGTTAAGGATAGGAGGGCTGGGAGTGAGTTTGTTGGGAGCCAAGGTCCCAATGGAGGAATGAAGGGGGAAAGAGGAATGCATTTGTAGACCTAGTTGTTGTGACCTGCCAGTGTTTAGTTGATCTTGCATCTGACTGTGTATATGAGATCTGACTATGTATAAGAGGGCAAAGCCCTCTTTGAACGCTATCTAGAGCAGAGCAACCAGACAGACATGAGAGGTCAAAATCTGGCCAAGGAGGTCACGTCAGACAGGTGCAAGGCCTAGAACATTTCGGATGAAGACCCAGTGGCAGTGAAAGAAATCAAGGCTGTACTTCGACGATCAAAAAACAGCGCTCCAGGGCCAGATGGCATACGATACGACGACATCAATAGGTGTACCGACAACGAGCTAGAGGAACTAGCAGACATGTACAACAGTATAGGGAGTGCTAGCATCAAGGAGGAGTGGTTACACAGCTATCTGATTCCCTTGCCAAAGCCTGGCAAAGACCACACAAAAATTCAGGGATATCGAGTTATAACCATGCAGAATACAATAGGTAAGCTGCTGGAGAAGTTAATTGCCAGGAAAATATCAAGCCAGCTAGAGAAGCAAGGTGTTTTCCCACCTACCCTGGGTGGGTACCGTCCAAAACGAGAAACCTGGACCAATGCAGCAGTTTTTGCCCATGATGTCTATGAAGGTTTCCACTCAGGCATTGAAACCTTTGCTTCAGCTTCTTGAACTCAAAATAAGTCCATTCCTCCTTAGTTGGATCGCTGCAACCCTCTTCCAAATGAAAGCAGTTTTTAGATGTGGCAGTTGGACGTCGGAACCAACAACAATATATCCTGGCCTACCACAGGGATCACCATTATCTCCGGTACTGTTCAACGCCTACACTGTGAGAATCACCAGTGAGCAGATCACTGGACCTGGCAGGACATTATCATATGCCGACGATGTTTTAGTGTATCGCCAGGGTAAGGATAGAGATCAGGTTGCTGTGGAACTACAAACCGAACTCAATCGCATAAGTACTTGGTGTATTGAGGCTGGGGCAATGGTTAACCCAACAAAGGCAACAGTGACTTGGTTCTCGTTGAATAATCATATTGTCAACACCAACTGTAAATCTGTGTTCAGAGACGGTGGAAAGAACGCAGGCAATGAATTACCTGGGGATACGGTTTGATCGAGGCCTTGCTTATAATGAGCACATAGACCAGGTGATAACAAAGGCCAAGCGGGGGTTGGCTGCGATGCGGGTGATGGCGGCAGCAAACTGTGAGCAGCGCCATCTATGTCTTCTATACGAGGGGTTGGTCATGTCTGTTTTTGTGTATGCGATGGCAATCCTGACTCTCGGCCGTATGCAGATGGAAAGGATACAGAATGAAGCTGTGCGCATTATTCTTGGATGTACAAGAGATACAGCATGCAGGGCGATGCGGTACCTCCTTGATGTTCCAACCATTGAAGACAGAATACAAGTCTGCAGAGCACGCGCCTACCTCAGAGTTAACGCAAACACACAACATCCACTGCATAGTGAAATTATGAAGGTGAAGGTCAACAGGTTAAAAAGAGGACGGTCGTGGATGGGTCAAGCCGAAGATATTCTTCAACAGGTGTGTTCACTGGAGGACTTAGAACCTGGCGAGGAGTGGGTACAAGTGCCAACAGATTTCTGCACATCCTTTTCAGTTTGCATCCAACTAGACAGGAAATGCAGACAAGAAAACCCGGCAGCTGTGGAGGCTGAAGTACAAGCGTTGATTTTCGAGAATTCGCTAAACGGTGATGCTGTCATTTACACAGATGGGTCGGTCGTCCGACATGTGAGAATCTCATGGGCCTTTATGGCTCAGGCCGAAGGGAGAATTGTGAAGGAGGACTCTGGTGCTTTTGCTGAGACCACAAGTAGCCTGACTGGAAGTCATGGTGTTAAGTAAAGCAATAACATGGCTCGAGACACAGACATTCACTAGGGCATGTTTCCTTAGCGACTCAATGAACATGCTCCAGAGGATTGGGGGGGGGGGGGGGGAAGATCCGAAGAGAATGGTTGCTGTCTCTGGGGCGGTCTCGGCTGGAAAAGATTAGTTTCATCTTCGTGCCAGGGCATGCGGGCTGACAAGCTCGCAGGTAACGCTACCGTGGAGGGCGGACGCGCCATGGACCAGGCTAACATTCTGAATGCTCTATGAGAAGTAAGACTTTTGCGTGAACCAAGTGATGACTATGAATCTACAACCATGGCCAGACTGCGAGAACAGCAAATTAAAAGAGGGGTGGCCAAACAAGAACACTACGTAGGAAGCCAAAGAAGACTGATAAACCACACAGAACTGGCGTCGTTAGCCGCTACACGTTGCGGGATTTGCTGAGGAGGGGATCCGAGCACTTATAGACTGAATGGTTCGATGTGCAGTGAGGATTATCTGTCGACTAACTAACTAACTGACTGTGTATGTGTGTGTGGGAGACAAAGGACATTGTCATCAACAAAGTCCACATTATCAGATGTATTAGTCAGATTCCATTGAATTCCATTTATGGTGGTAGTTATTGGTGGTTCCATAATTCAGTCTAACTTCAATGAGAATATTAAAGATAACAACAGGTTTCCCTGTCTTCTTATTTCAAATGTAATTAGTTAGTTAGTTAGTCGCAGTTCCAACTTCACAGCAACAGGTCGTCCCCATTATGCTCCGTTCCTGTGCCAGTGAATATCACACAAAACGCTCCCCACTGCCCAATGTGAAAAGTGGAAAAGACAGGAGTCTCGACAAACAACAGCCTGCACAGATACACTGTGCATAATGCCGCCGCGAGAATGTCAACACACCAGACCCCCACGAAACACCCAATTCATCTCTGATGGAATCGGCAGTCATTTTCCTATCTGGATGTTTCCTAGATGTTCATCCACACAGTCCACGAAAATACAGTTCATCACCGACGGCAGTGGCAGTCAACCAGAAGCCCAGCAGCCACGCATTTCTGCATAAGGCAAAAACCGGTCAACTCTGGGACATAGCCACCTGCCATCACTCCGAACATGCAGTCACGTTCCAAAAAAAAAACTTGGGCAGATTCAAAAGCACTTTACACGAAGCTCACAGTGTCGCCACGCACTCACTCAGTAGCAGGGCGACGGAACTATCAAGCCTCCTTAGTCGCCTCTTACGACATGCGTGGTAGGCTACAGTGTTGCTATTCTTTGCTTCCCTTATGGGCCCCGGCAACACACAGGAGAAATGTAATTTTGTTTACATTTTATTATTTTATTATTTAGAAAAATTTTTAAAATGTAATTGCTAATGTTCATTCATGAAGAATTTTGAATTGCATTTCTTTATATTTTACCATTATGTTTTTGCTTAAGTCAACTTTCTGAAATGTCACAAGACAACACATACAGGAAAGACACTTTACAAGTGTGATGGCTGTGATGCACCTTTTACTCAGTCATGCAATTTGAAGTGCCATATAAGAACACTTATAGAATAGTGCAAGTGTCTTCAATATGTGAATGGATGATGGTTTATTGAGTCTAGAGTTAATTTGAGTAGTTACATCTCATCTTTCCATGGGTTAACTTGATGGTACATGTAGGAAAGCATACATCCAATGATAGAGTGAGTTGGGAAAGCTTTAGATAAAATATAACAATGTTTGAAAATGGTTTTTTCTGCTAGTGAGCATTCAGTGGGGATCTTCATGCTAGCCACAGAAGGGGAGTAATACTAAAATAATAGATTGCACGATTTATTGCCTGGCATATTTCACTGCATCTCGTCAGGTACATACTGCAGAATTCTTACCACAAAAAGTAAAATAACTAGAGCCATATTTGTATAGAACAATCATCACTCCAGGGGCGATGTGTTCATATTTGTATAGAACAATCATCACTCCAGGGGCGATGTGTTCATATTTGTATAGAACAATCATCACTCCAGGGGCCATGTGTTCATATGTGTATAGAACAATCATCACTCCAGGGGCCATGTGTTCATATTTGTATAGAACAATCATCACTCCAGGGGCCATGTGTTCATATTTGTATAGAACAATCATCACTCCAGGGGCCATGTGTTCATATTTGTATAGAACAATTATCACTCCAGGGGCCATGTGTTCATATTTGTATAGAACAATTATCACTCCAGGGGCCATATGTTCATATTTGTATAGAACAATTATCACTCCAGGGGCCATGTGTTCATATTTGTATAGAACAAGAGCAAGCCGTCCAGGCGACGAGGACAGTGCTATTGATCTATCACTAGTTTCTCCTGCACTCACTACAGTGTGTAGATGGGGTGTCCTAGGTCACCATGGCAGCGACCACCACCCTTGCAGCATATTGGTGGAGAAAGGCAGAACCAGGCAGCACAAGCTAACGGTCAAGACTTTCCAGTATGACAGTACAGGGCAAGATGTGGTGAGTAAAATAAGACGTGACAGCGCAGAAAGCTTCAGGGCAGGAAAAAAAGCTGGGAGCAGCCACCTTGGAGGAATTTCGAGGTGGAGAAGGCGTGGGTGGATAAGTGTAGTGCTTTAAGGAGATGGCAAAATGCCAAGAAGAACAGAGCTGGCCATCCCAGTCCCTGCATGCACTTAGAAAGAGAGATGCACACAAAAGTAAGCTATTAAAAAAAAAACTGGTCAAGGTGGTCAAAAGTGAAAAATTGGCAGAGGTGTGTCAAAGAGTAAGCACAGACAAGTCACTGAAATTGTTCTGGCGACTACATAAAAGCATGAGTGGGGTAGTCAAGAATAAGAGCATTTCTGACTTCCAAGGTGCTGACCTCATCTGGCAGAGGACTGACGAGGACAAGGGCAAAGCCCTCTTTGAACGCTATCTAGAGCAGAGCAACCAAACAGACATGGGAGGCCGAAATCTGGCTAAGGAGGTCACCTCAGACAGGTGCAAGGCCCAGAAAACTTCGGATGAAGACACCGTTACAGTGAAAGAAATCAAGGCTGTGCTTCGACGATCAAAAAACAGCGCTCCAGGGCCTGATGGCATAAGATACGACGATATCAATAGGTGAACCGACAACGAGCTAGAGAAACTAGCAGACATGTACAACAACAGTATATGGAGTGCTAGCATCAAGGAGGAGTGGTTACACAGCTATCTGATTCCCTTGCCGAAGCCTGGCAAAGACCACACAAAAATTCAGGGATATCGAGTTATAACCATGCAGAATACAATAGGTAAGCTGCTGGAGAAGTTAATTGCCAGGAAAATATCAAGGCAGCTAGAGAGGCAAGGTGTTTTCCCACCTACCCTGGGTGGGTACTGTCCAAAAAGAGAAACCTGGACGAATGCAGCAGTTTTTGCCCATGATGTTTATGAAGGTTTCCACTCAGGCATTTACACCTTTGCTGCAGCGATTGATCTTGAGGACGCGTACAACAGAGTACCATTGGATTTGTTAATGCTTCAGCTTCTTGAACTCAAAATAAGTCCATTCCTCCTTAGTTGGATCGCTGTAGCTCTCTTCCAACGGAAAGTAGTTTTTAGATGTGGCAGTTGGACTTTGGAACCAACAACAATATATCCTGGCCTACCACAGGGATCACCATTATCTCCAGTACTGTTCAACGCCTACACAGTGAGAATAACCAGTGAGCAGATCACTGGACCTGGTAGGACATTGTCGTATGCCGATGATGTTTTAGTGTATCGTCAGGGTAAGGATAGAGAGCAGGTTGCTGTAGAACTACAAACCGAACTCAATCGCATAAGTACTTGGTGTAATGAAGCTGGGGCAATGGTCAACCCAACAAAGGCAACAGTGACTTGGTTATCATTGAATAATCATATTGTCAACACTCCAACACCAAATGTAAAACTGTTCAGAGACGGTGGAAAGAACGCAGGCAATGAATTACCTGGGGATACGGTCTGATCGATGCCTTGCTTATATTGAGCACATAGACCAGGTGATAACAAAGGCCAAGCGGGGTTTGGCTGCGATGCGGGTGATGGCGGCAGCAAACTGTGAGCAGCGCCATCTATGTCGTCTGTACGAGGGGCTGGTCATGTCTGTTTTTGAGTATGCTATGGCAATCCTGACACTCAGCCGTAAGCAGATGGAAAGGATACAGAATGAAGCTATGCGCATTATTCTTGGATGTACAAGAGATACAGCATGCAGGGCGATGCGCTACCTTCTTGATTTTCCAACCATTGAAGACAGAATACAAGGTTGCAGGGCACGCGCCTACCTCAGAGTTAACGCAAACACACAACATCCACTGCATAGTGAAATTATGAAGGTGAAGGGCAGCAGGTTAAAAAGAGGACGGTCGCAGATGGGTAAAGCCGAAGACATTCTTCAACAGGTGTGTTCACTTGAGGACTTAGAACCTGGCGAGGAGTGGGTACAAGTGCCAACAGATTTATGCACATCCTTGTCAGTTTGTATCCAACTAGATAGAAAATGCAGACAAGAAAATCCAACTGCTGTGGAGGCTGAAGTATAAGCATTTATTTTCGAGAATTCGCTAGACGGTGATGCTGTCATCTACACAGATGGGACGGTCGTCCGACATGTGAGAAGCTCATGGGCCTTTACGGCTCGGGCCGGAGGGAGAATTATGAAGGAGGCTCTGGTGCTTTCACTGAAACCACAAGTAGCCTGACTGTGGAAGTCATGGCAGTAAGTAAGGCAATAACATGGCTCGAGACACAGACATTCACTAGGGCATGTTTCCTTAGCGACTCAATGAACATGATCAAGAAGATAGAGGTGGGGTTGATCCGAAGAGAACGGTTGCTGTCTCTGGAGCGGTCTCAGCTGGCAAAGATTAGTTTCATCTTTGTGCCAGGGCATGCGGGAGTACAAGGAAATGAGCGGGCTGACAAGCTCGCAGGTGGAGGGCGGACGCGCCATGGACTAGGCTGACATTCTGAATGCTCTACGAGAAGTAAGGCTTTTGCGTGAACCAAGTGATGACTGTGAATCTACAACCATGGCCAGACTGCGAGAACAGCAAATTAAAAGAGGGGTGGCCAAACAAGAACACTATGCGGGAAGCCAAAGAAGATTGATAAACCAGCACAGAATTGGTGTCGTTAGCCGCTAAACGCTGCGGGATTTGCTGAGGGGATCCGTGAAATTGTGGATTGAATGGTTGGATATGCAATGAGGCTGATCTGTCGACTAACTAACTGTATAGAAACCCTTTGATTTGCCTTCTGCTATAAGCTCAAGTTCACAATTATATAGGCCACAGATACAACACACTTTTCTACAGAACGCTTGTCCAGGCACTCAAGAATAAGCTAACACTAAATACAGTTTATTTGCTTCTCAAAAGAAATTACAAAAGCATAATATGAAAACAATGCCAATAAACATTAGAGAAATGCAGTCAGGCAACTAACAACACGAGAATACAATCAATTAAATCTACGATACAAAGACGTGTGTAAGCGGGACATGATTGATACAGGCATTGATAATGCACATTGGGTGCAAGTGGCCGCTGAACGTGTTGCATGGAGGGCAAACATCAGAAATGGAATAAAGACAAAGGAGAAAATTATTGCAGATAAGTCACACACCGAGCGTGTGAGACGTAAGATGGTGCATGATGGTGGAAATGACCACGTGTTCACATGCACCCACTGTGAACGGACATTTACAGCACGAATTGGCCTTATCAGTCACATTCGCTACCGCCATAGGTAAATGTTATTATTTTGAATAACGAAGACACAAACAATAGATTGCACGATTTATTGCCTGGCATATTTCGCTGCATCTCGTCAGGTACATACTGCAGAAATCACACAACTTACGTGAATTAATTAGATAAATTCTTCAAACTGAAATATACACATGTTCGCACAGTAATGTCGATTGTCTATTCCGAATTGATTGGACAAGATACTACACACAGAAGATGGTAGCCTAGGCAGGCCGACACACCGGAAAAGTCTGGCTTCATCGGTCGGGAGACACGTGCTCGAGAATGTTCACGTGGTTGAAAGAGACAGTGCCTTCCGTGTGTTGTTCAACACACAAAGTAGTCGATTGTTAAAGTTTGCTGAAGCTATTGTAATCAACCTTCATAAGCCGTCCTTGTGTAAGCAGAAAGACATGTTAGTCAGTTTAAAATTACCGTGGTAGACAATCGACATTACTGTGCGAACATGTGTATATTTCAGTTTGAAGGATTTATCTAATTAATTCACGTAAGTTGTGTGATTTCTGCAGTATGTACCTGACGAGATGCAGCGAAATATGCCAGGCAATAAATCGTGCAATCTATTGTTTGTGTCTTCGTTATTCAAATTCATCACGGGAAAACATTGTTTTAAAACGTTATTATGCCTTTTTTAGCACAAACTATCGTCTGTCAAGACGGCAAGGTGCCAATATATGTATATATTATACACACACTCACACCTATCTACATGTCTGTCTATCTATTCATCTATCTGTCCGTTCATCCATGTGTCTGTCTATTTATTAACCCACCCTCTGCCTGTCTCCCCATTCATCCACTTGTCTTCTTGCTGTCTAATTGTTATACACAGTACAATTTTACACAGACACACTAATTACACTAATCATCATTATCAAGTGCTTTGCTGATTGGCGCCGTTCCTCCATCCCGTCACTTCCTGCTTCCCCTCCCCTTCCTTAACAGCGTATGTCGCTTTTTGTGCTCATACCTTTCAGTTCCAATAAACAACAAAGATCTTTATAAAAGAACACCCCTGAAACAAGTCAATAGCTTCAAATACTTAGGAAGTATAATATCACCAAATGGCACATCAGAAAAAGAGATCTAGAATAGATCCAATAAGGCAAACCAACTCACTGGACAAGCGGCACCAATAATAAAGAACAAACGCGTATCTATGGATACTTTTTTTTAAAAAGCACTCTAGTACATAATCTTCCATCCAACTCTATGCTACCAATGTCAAACCTGGACAATGACAGAAATAAAATGGAGAAAAGAAAAAAATTACAACGGAAATGAGATGATTGAGAATGCTCAACATATCAAGAAGAGAGAATATCAGAAATTGTTAAATCAGGACTAAAGTGGAAGTAAGAGCTGCGCTCCATTTCATTAGAAAACAGCAAGTAAAATGGTTCGGCCACGAGAATGTAATTAAAAAATAAAAAGTAAGAACTATCATCATCATGTGCCATGCCGATAAGGGTGAGTGGTCATGTTTCACCATCTTGCACGATCACCAGAGCCGTGGATCAGCCCTGCAATCTTGCCTCGACCATATATGATATACTGTGGCCAAGCCATCCAGATATTTATTTCTCTGCCTTCCTCTTGTTCTTTTCTCCTCAATCCTACCAGTTGTCGCCAAGTTCTTTAATTTATTTCTTCTCATAACGTGCCCCAAAAAAAGTTTGACTAATTCTAATTTCTAAAGCGTAAACAGGAAAAAAAAAGTATTGTTTTCAAACGTTATTAGGCCATTTGTTTATCTGTTACTTTTTCGCAGGAGAAAGACATGCCACAGTGTTTTCATGTTGTGAAGTTCTACTACCTGACTTGCACACTTCTTGGTTTCTGAGCTAGGAGAGGACAAGATGATGTCTACAACACAGTCTCCGTAATGATGGTATTGGCTGTATTTTTAATGACTGTGCAGTGTTTGAAAATATTGCCGGTCCAAGTTTTGTATTCACCCTCAGTAAAGTTCAACATAATAGGTAAATACAAAATTTGGACCGGCAATGTTTTCAAACATTGCACAGTCATTAACAACACACCCTATAGTTTGGTGCAGAGTTGAGTGAAAAGTCTGTAGACCAGCTTCCGTCTATAGATGTAAATTCAAACAGTCGATTAACCACACATTGTAAATAACTAAGTAAATGCCGCTTTGCATAACTGAATTACGATACATACAGGACGTTGCGGCGACTAGCCTTCATCAGCAAACAAATGCATGCACGACACACAACATATAGTACATGAGAAGATCCCCCGGTGATCACATTAAGGCATAAGGACGGGATGAGAAGAATAAAAAGATGAAACAAAAATGAGAGCAATCAAGAGGAAATGAAAATAAAGTAGATTTGTAAATAACTAAATGGATGGCGAAAAATTGGAAGTAAATTAGTATCACAGTTATGACTTGAAAGTTGTTAATGTTATAGCAGACATGTTATACCGAGTGTTTGCAAAGCCTCACTACACTTTGTATGTAGAACAATTTTGAAAAATGAAGTACATGACGTAATAAAACATGTGCTCCACAGTCCACTGTGAGGCAATATGCAGCGAATGGCTGTCTACTGGAGTAATTCATTGCATTCCAAACAGAATGGTGTTATCACTGGAAGAAAGAATGTTTTTTTTTTTTGGTTGAACAAGTTTTTCAAAATGACGGTTAAAACACGCATGGTGGTTGTTCCAAGATGTATAGCAAGATTTCGTGATAAACAACCTCCTCATGGTATTACGGTTAGACATTTGTTGAATAAGTTACAATGAATACTTCATTGATACTGTCCAGCTTCCCGAAAACAGCATGAGGCCATAGCAGTGTCTATTGTAACTAATTTAATGACTTCGTTTGCACATTTTTAATGACATCATGTACTTCATTTGTCAAAATTGTTCTGCATACAAAGTGTAGTGAGACTTTACAAACAACGTAGATTATATGTCAAAGTAAAGGGGGCTGCATAAGGAAAACTACTGTATATTTTTTTTAAAGTTAGTTGCATATCTTTTACGGGACGTCGAAGTCAACACCAGCATGTTTTTGCTGTTGTTATCTCTTGGCAAGTTAACGTTCAGTAGTTTGCCGTTGCTTTCTGAACGACCGGCACCCATACCATTTCGTAAAACACCAATGCATGACGGTTTGTTGCCAAATCGTCTGCAGCTGTGATTCGAGCGCAGATATTCGGGATAACGAACCCGTTCGTAAACCCTTCGTTACGAAGCGGGCCTCCTGTATATACGGCAGTGGCAGATACGGGAAGTCGCTCGAGACGATTAATCATCTCATGCCACTGAATCAGTTAAACTTCCGGCTGATGGGGAGGTAGCGGGTTCTTCTTCGTTCATCCGGAATGTTTGTTTTGGACGTAATTGTGCTGTGCCTGTTTACACCAGAGCTGCAATATTTGCACCTTTCGACTGACACATCCGACTTCTTTAGGCATTTGTTGATCAGGTTAACCTTCCTGGGGTAGCGGGTTAAACCCATACACCAGAAGAGTGGACCTCTGCGCTCTTGGATTAATGGCC
Organism: Cepaea hortensis; assembly: GCA_963921405.1. Taxonomy (NCBI): domain Eukaryota; kingdom Metazoa; phylum Mollusca; class Gastropoda; order Stylommatophora; family Helicidae; genus Cepaea; species Cepaea hortensis. The sequence goes on along the minus strand of OY992876.1, from coordinate 498,496,682 downwards.
AGAAACATGGCGGTAAGGAAGACTAACCGTCCGTCCTCGATGACGCCGACGACTGGGTGATGCTTATTGACCTGAAAGGCAATGTTAGTTACCCCGACTGTTTCAGTTGCGATCTGATATTGTACTTCACTCCTCGTCGGATCGGCAGCTAAAGCTGACCGAGCTGGCAATTCCGTGCTAGTCTTTAATCGAGGAACTGCACACATACAAGATGGAGAAGTACAGTGACATGGTCGCAAGTCTGAGACAGGAAGGGTATACTGTCAGGCTAATTCGCACTAGAGGTAGGCGCAAGAGGCCTGGTCTCCACCTCTGTGTACGACATACTTACGTAGCTAGGCAGAACTCGGGAACAAAAACAACTGGGCGAAGCAGCAGAGAAGGCCTTAAGCTGGCCCTGGAACAATCGGAATTTTGAGTTGGATATATCAATGCAGTACTATGGTTCACGTCCCGGCCTGCAAGTTGTAGTCTGCGTGTAAGTCTGACATTGAAGCAAGCGAACACTCTCATTTCAGATCTGGAACTGTTACTGTCTCGTGTCGACTCCGTAGCCATCGCTCCAATTAAGTCGAAACACCACACTATTGCAATCGCCGCGGTGAAGGAATATCGGTCGAAGTACGAACTCCAGTCAACATCAAAGCTGCTAATGATGCGGAGAGCGCTCTCCGCATAAAAGGCGGGCTTAGGGTTGGGGAGCCCAAGCTCACAATTAGGTAGACCAGAGGAAAAGCTTGTTATCTAGATGGCAAGCAGGAGTTTGGCTCCTTCAATCATAAACTGGGTACGAACAAACATGGCGACCATGACGTCTACTGGTGTATAGCGAACCCACAATGTGGAGGGGACAGCAAAGGCAACTGGCTGGGGAAGAAGCTGGCTTCTCACGGCTGAAGGAAAGGTACTGTGATATATGTAAGGGCTTGAAGCACGGGTTGCATGATGTTCTCCTCCAAGAGGGTGGGGTGGCTTGCGAGCAGGCGCAGTTTGTTTGTGATACGTGCAAAAATGTCTGGAAACAGTGTACGAACTAAGGATAGTAGAAAAAAACCTGAGCCGAGACCCTGATGGGCCCGCCCATGGGGCATGTAAGGAAGGTAAAAGACGAAACAGTCGGGGAAGAGGGAAGACTTCTTACGATCGAAACTATCATGTCGTGCTGGCTCCGGAACACATTTAACGTTCTTTCTATAGCCCAGGTATGCAGGTAGCGTTGGTGATCATGTCTGTCCACAGCCCACTGTCTCTTGTGCTGCCAATTTCAGTCCACAGTCCTCTGTGGACTATAATAGCGATGTTTCTTCATGTTGTGTTTAGTTTAGTCGATGGATCAACATCACTGCACACGGGTGTAACCCATAAGTGCTCCGTTCTCATCCTATCCCAAACCTGAGTCTGGAGAAACTCAGCTCAGTGCACGAACTCTGTAGCACCAGCGAGGAACCTTAAATACTTGGGTAGATTTTTAACTCGAAATTTTGCCCGGGCAGCGCCATTAGGCTACTCTTTTTCGATTTCCATCTGCCAAGATGGATTTTTTAGGGTGCTCAACAATACACACGGGCGTCCGTTCTCACTACCCAGAGACCAGGGGAAATTTAATTACTAGAAGTCCACGTGAAAAAATCCCGGTCCTCGCCGGAGCTTGAACCCGGGACCTCCAGCACTCGAGGCGGACACCATACCTCGAGACCACGCAGCCCCCTAAATGTTGAAAACTGCCATATGTCATCTACTGCCACAGTACCTTGTCGCGTTGAGCCTGAGGATTTAAGGCCGCCCAGCTAGTGCAGTCGCCGCGAACTGTGCAGGTTAAGGTTTATTTTGCCTCCGGCAGAAACAATCCACACTTGCCAAAATTCCCACATCTTCTATTCCCCCCCCCCCCCCCCGCCTTCCCGTCCTATCAGCGTTCCCGTTATCACGATGTACCCCAGCTTCCCCTTCTCACGACACAGCCCACAGAACGTTGGCATGTCCTCTTCTGCTGCAAGTTATCAGTTCTCTTTGGAAGCTAACTTCTTTCAAGATATAACATTGCTCTTCATATCCGACCACGCTATGCTCCTCATTCTTTGATAAAACTACGTCTCTGCGGCTTCTACAATGCCTTTTCAACATGAATTTTTCAACAGCAAAAATGTATTTTACGTATATCAGCTATAATCAAGTGCCCCGACAGCTGGCGTAGGCGTTCATGTCCCTTCACATAACTCTGTCTTTGGTGTTCTGGATCAACTCTGCTAAATGATATTCCCCCATGCCACCGTCTCAATCCATCCAGCATCATTTCACTTGGTCGACCTCTGTCTCTCTTCCTCTCAATCTTTTAAGTCGTCACGATGTTCACCAATGCCCCTCTTCTCATCACATAACCAAAGAAAGCTGTTTGTCTCTTTCTTACTGTTGTATATATAATGTTCTAGTTTCATTGGCCTCTTTCAGGCAGTCGTTGTTAGTTACCCTGGCAGATAAAAGAATTCGCAACATTCGTCCCAGGAACCACATTTCTGTTGCTTCCAAGTTCTTCCTAATTTGTTCATTTACATTCCACGATTCACAGCCATACAGAAAAACATGTTCTATATAGCATTTCAGCACTCTCTTTCTTACTTTCAATGATAGTGACTTATTGCATAAGACTCTTTTCATTTTCTGAAATGCAGTCTATGAGCGTAAATCAACAAATGTGAACTTTTCATTCGTTTATATAAAAGAATGGTATGACTTTTCAATTAAAAAAGGAAAAAGTAATCGATGTGTGGAAGAAGGGTCAAAGTTCATGATCGTTGGACGGCCTGACGAGATCCTGTCATCTGCAACCTGGAGATCACGTTCCGAAGTTTGGTTTCCCTTCTTGCTGTTCCTAATACTTGTAACCATGTCGGGCATTCGGGTACTTGTAGGATGTAAAAGAGTAATTGACTATGCAGTAAAGGTAAGTTCCTACCTTTTTCTTTTTTAAACGCAACAGAAGACAGTTTCTGAGCAAAGTAAGACGATCTCTTAGTCTTAGAAACCACATTCTTCTTCTTTTGCGTTCATCCTGAGTTTTTTTTTTTCCCCTCTGGATGTGATTGCGTTGTGCCTGTTTACAGCGGAGCTGCGTTCTTGCGCCGTTAGGCCTACACACCCGACTTCTGCGGGCATGTGTTGACCGGGTTAACCTTCCCGGATGAAACCACATTCTAAGGTGACTGAGACAGACTATTTCAAGTGCAATTTTCTAAACTTTCTTGTTTCAGTTAGTTAGTTTTGCAAGTTAACTTACTTAAGATTTTAAGAAGTTAGACAAACTTAAATATGGTTCCATCAAAGTTGCCTATAATCTTGTGGACTGAAAAAGGAGCGCCTTATAGACTATAGTATAGTAAATAGTATTTATTTGGCATTATTATTAATCCAGTCTCCAGGCGTAGGTGTTAACGTCTTTCTCTGTAAACGGTAATCCCATATATTCTCGTGAGTAACCAGCTGCACAAGAATTTGTAGCTTTCCCCTGACTTTTCCTGTACCCGGGGGAGGGGGGGGGGGGGAGCCGGTAGCTCAGAAGGCAGTGGCAAAATACTGAGCATAATCTTGCCTAATACATCAACAGCAGCTGAAAAATGCTGGTGTTGACTGCAACGCCCTGTAAGGGATATGCAACATTAAAAAGAATATTAATATTATTATTAACATTAATAAAAATATGAAACTTAAAAAAAAACATATATATATATATATTCTACAACAAAGATGAGACAAACAGCTTTCTTTGGTCATGTGATGAGAAGAGAAGCATTGAAGAACATTATGATGAATCGAAAGATCAAGAGGAAGAGATGCAGAGCCGGCTCTGTGGCCAAGGTGCTACAAATGCAATTTGTAATCCTGCATTACTGCTTTTGAAACACAGCTGCAGGCGATTTGGAAGCAGACTGCCTTGCATTGGTTTTCATACAAAGATATGAGTGCCAGTCATTCAGAAAGCAATGGCAAACTACTGAACATAAAATGTCCCAAGGATCACAAAACAGCCAAAAATGCTGGAGTTGACTGCTACTTCCTGTAAAGGATATGCAACTATCTCCTCTGGAGTAGACTAGACAGACCAAAAGTGGGATCATGCTGCATGGGCAACACAGGGTCTCTACAATTCCAGGCTTTGTTCTATGGAGAGATTATGATGGCTTTTGTGAAACACAATGTAACAAACTATTGTCTGTTAAAATGGCCAGGTGCTAGTGAGTAAGTGAGACCAAATAAGTTGAGTTTTCCTATATATGCTAATTATACTAAATTACAGATTCGAGTCAAGCCAGACAAAACAGGCGTGGTGTCTGATGGCGTCAAACACAGCATGAACCCCTTTGACGAGATAGCTGTAGAGGAAGCTGTGAGGATGAAAGAGAAGAAAATTGTCTCAGAAATTGTGGCAGTGTCTTGTGGCCCCACACAGTGCCAGGTGAGCGAGTACGGCTGAAAGTGTTATGTTCAGCTACAGCTCTGTTGTTTTAACCTTCCAGTCCTAGCTGGGGGGTCATAGCTGGGGGGTCCTAGCTGGGGGGTCATAGCTGGGGGGTCATAGCTGGGGGGGGGGGTCATAGCTGGGGGTCATAGCTGGGGGGGGGGGGTCATAGCTGGGGGTCATAGCTGGGGGGGGGGGGGGGTTATAGCTGGAGCTACAAAGTTTGTGGTTTGTGTGATGTTCTAGGCAGGGGACATGCCATTCTGTGACAGGAAACTGAGCCAAATAGAGTAAAACTCTGTGCAGCTAAATCAGTCTTGCATTTAACCTTTTATAAAACCTTTAGCGATCTTCCAGTCTTAACCAACTTTTTTAGTGATCATTCAGCCTTAGTTCAGTTATTAGTAACCTTCCAGTCTTAGCTCATGATTTAGTGACCTTTCAGTCTTAGATCATGATTTAGTGACCTTTCAGTTTGAGATCATGATTTAGTGACCTTTTTTTTCTTATCTCATTTGATTAATGACCATGTAGTCTAAGCTCATTTGTTAGAATTACTGTGGTGGATAGTTTTAATTATTGTGAGAATATGTGTGTTGTATATTTGAGCTTGGAGGATTGATCTCTTTGCTTTAGTTTATGTTGTGTGACTTTTGCAGTTTGTATCTGAAAAGATGCAGCAAAATATACCAGGCAAACTGTGCAGTCTGTTGTTTATGTTTTTATTATATAAAATCATTATAGGTAAACATTGTTTTGAATGTCAGATTTATGTTTTGTATATTTGTGAGAGTGTGAAGATAAAGATAAAATGAGTTGTATAATTGTGAGAGTGTGAAGATAAAGATAAAATGTTTGGTATAATTGTGAATGTGTGAAGATAAAGATAAAATGTTTGGTGTAATTGTGAGAATGTGAAGATAAAGGGAGAAAATGTTTTGAAATGTATGAGGGGACTTCAAATGAAAACCTTAAAAGTGTGATATAAATTACAATAAGCATGTCATTGTCTTGTAACCTGTCAGTATTGTTGTTAAGGATGACAAGAGTGTTAAGTATGTGTCATCACAGTACAGATGAACATGCTGACATATAAGGATAGTTTAAATATGGCCACCCCACTTTTGACATCCACCAAAGAGGAGCAGCGTTCTGTTGTCCGCTTTTTGATCAGTGAAGGGGTGAAACCTGTAGAAATTCATCAGCGAATGATGGCCAAGTATTGCGATGCATGCCTGTCAGTCCAGCAAGTGTATGAGTGGAATAGGAAGTTTCAAAATGGCGTGACTTCTGTGAAGAGGTACATCAGGTGGTGCATGAGTGGTTACACACGCAGCCAAGACAATTTTTTTCTACAGGAATCCAAGCACTTTATCAGCGCTGGAGGACTTGCATTGAATGCAGTGGTAACTACATCGAAAAATGATAGTTTGTTCTTTACTTTTATTTTCATAATATATTCACACACACACATACACACACACACACACAAACATTTAAGGTGTTCATTTGAGGCCCACTTGTATTAATTATTGTTTCATATCTGACAGCATTATACTTTACATAAGACATTGTTTAATTGACAGGAAACTCTTCGCACGGCTATGGCCATGGGTGCTGACAGAGCCATCCATGTGGAGGTCGATCCTGAGACATACAGCCATCTTCAGCCCCTGCACGTGGCCAAGATCATCTCGAAGGTGGCCCTGGAGGAGAAGGCCGACATTGTTTTCACGGGGAAACAGGTAGCTTGTCTCGTCTCTTTGAGTTGATGTGTTGAAAGCTGGTGGTTGTTGGGACAAAGGTTTGGCTGGTTGGTTGGTTGGATGGCTGAGTTCATGTCTCTGAGCATGTTGGGATTGTTAATATATTGGTTGGGTTGGTTGGTTTATTGAGTTACTTGGTTGGTTGAGTTGGTTGATTGGATTAGTTTGTTGAATTATTGGTAGGTTGGTTGATTAGGTTAGTTGGTTGATTATATTGGTTCGGTGGTTGGTTGCATGGTTGTTGTTGTTTTCTTTTTTGTGGGTGGTTGGTTGGTTGGATGGGTGGTTGGTTGGGGGGTTTGTTGGGTGGTTGGTTGGATGGGTAGTTAGTTGGGTGGTTGGTTAGGTAGTTGGTTGGATGGATGGTTGGGTGGCTGGTTAGGTAGTTGATTGGGTGGTTGGTTGAGTGGTTGGTTGATTGGGTGGGTGGAAGATTTCTGGAAGACATAGTTCTAAGTTGGGAGTCTGATGTCTTGAGATTGTGAAGATGTTGGTTTGGTTGGCTGGCTGGTTTTTATTAGTTCACTGGTTTGCTTGTAGGTTAGTTAGCTGATTAGTTTCTTGATTAATTATTGGTGCTTGTAAGATTGTGTGAGTAATTCATGTTCTTGAGTGGTTATGATTGTATGATTGGTGCATTGTTGACATGTAGATATGATTGTGTGGGTGATGCATGTTGCTTGTGTGACTGATTGTATGATTGGTGCATCATTAACATGTAGATATGATTGTGTGGGTGATACATGTTGTTTGTGTGACTGTGATTGTATGATTGGTGCATCATTGACATGTATATATGATTGTGTGGGTGATGCATGTTCTTATGTGATTGTGATTGTATGATTGGTGCATCATTGGCATGTAGATATGATTGTGTGGGTGATGCATGTTGCTTGTGTGACTGATTGCATGATTGGTACTTCATTGACATGTATATAAGATTGAGTATATGAAGCAACTCTCTCATCTGAATGTAATTCTCTTGTTTACCATGGTTACCCCTCTTGTCTGCAGGCAATTGATGATGATGCCAACCAGACTGGACAAATGATCGCAGCCTTGCTCAACTGGCCACAGGTTATGTGACGAGATAATTCCTGTCAATTCTTGTCCCATCCTCTTTCTACAGTGTCTCGTCACTTGAAATGTTAGCCTCTTCCTGTTATGTGCTGTCACTTAAAAAGTCATCATGAAACATAATATTGGTATTCAATTCCTACAATGTTTCAGTGCTTGAAATGTCAAGATTAATGTCACATAATAATAGTACTCCCCTCCTACAGTGTCTCGTCACTTGAAATGTTAGCTTCTTCCTGTTATGTGCCGTAACTTTAAAAAATCGATTTCATGTCACATAATAATGGTATTCTATTCCTACAATATTTCATTGTTTGACATGTCAAATTTGTGTCACATAATAATGCTTTTCTTTTCCTACAGTGTCTCATCACTTGAAATGTTGGCCTCTTTCTTTGTCTCATCACTTAAAATATCACATAATATCATGTCACATATAATGGTTTTCTATTCCTATAATGTCCCATCATTTAAAATGTCTTGTGACATTATATAAGCATCCTACTCCTGTTACGTCTCACGGCTGGAAATGTCAACTTCTTGTTATTGTCTTCCTACAATGTCTTGTCATTTGAAATGTCAATTTCTTGTCACATATTACTGTTATTGTCTTCCTACTGTGTCATGTCGTGTTAAATATCAATTTCTTGTCACATGATGCTATTATTGTCTTCCTACAATGTCTTGTCATTTGAAATGTCAATTTTTTGTCACATATTGCTGTTATTGTTAAATGCATAAGAAACACAACAGGAAAAACAAGAAGAGATAGAGCGACAAATGAGAAACTAAGAACAAGTGTAGGGATAACACCGATGACTGACTTTATAGAACACCAAAGAATTAAATGGTTAGGACATTTAGTTAGAATGGAACATGATCAACCAGCAGCTAGAACGTTCTACATGAGAACATGGGGATATGAGGCGAGAGGATGACACAGGAACAGTTGACTAGATGGAGTAAAAGATACATTGAAGAAATCAAATTTGACGTTAGAACAAGTAGCAAGACGAGCTAACCACAGAAAATTACATCTGTCACACTTCACGGCATAAGCGGTAGTACAAATAAGAAGAAGATTATAAGCAGCAGGACAACGAAGAAGAAGAAGATTATAAGCAGCAGGACAAAGAAGGAGAATAAAAGCAGTAGAACAAAACAGCGGGAGAATAATAGTAGTAGGACAAAGAAGAGGAATTAAAGCAGAATGACAAAGAGAATAAACGCAGAAGGACACAGTAGAAAGATAAAAGCAGTAGGACAAAGTAGAAGAAAAATAAAAGCAGTAGGACAAAGAAGAGGAATTAAAGCAGAAGCACAAAGAAGAAGAAGAATAAAAGCAGCAAGACAAAGAGAAGAATAAAAGCAGTAAGACAAACAAGAAAACTAAAAGCAGTAGGACAAAGGAGGAGAATAAAAGCTGTAGGACAAAATAGAATAAAAGCAGTAGGACAAAGAAGAAGAAGAATAAAAGCAGTAGGACAAAGAAGAAAGAGAATGAAGAAGAAGATAACAGATATTAACCTTTTGTCACATAAAAATGATCTTACATTGTCTTGTCTTAACTTGAAATGTCATCTTCATGTCACATAATAATGGTTTTGTCTTTCTTCTGAATATATTTGTTTGAGCTTTCATTATGAAGCCGGCTCTGTGATAAAGGGGTTGTGGACACAATTTGTAATCCCTCATACCACATTTGAAACACATCTGCAGGCAATTTGGCAGCAAACCGTCTTGCGTTGGTTTTTATGAAATGGTATGTATTGGTTGCTCAGAAAGAAGTGGAAAAATACTGAACGTAAACTTACCAGAAAATCACTAACAGCCAAAAAAGGCTGGGGTTCACTGCAATGTTCTGCAAACAATATGCAACTAACTTCATTATGAAAGAAATGTGACAGTTAACATCATCATATAAATGCACGATGTCCGTTCTACAACAGTCAATACTCATTTTCAGGCTGTATTTGCCAGTAAGATAGAGAAAACCAATGGAGAATTGAAAGTCTTGCGTGAAATAGACGGAGGCCTGGAGACAATTAAGGTCAAGCTTCCAGCTGTAGTGACCACTGATTTGAGGCTGAACCAGCCTCGGTATGCTACACTTCCTAACATCATGGTAAGGCTTGTGAGGCTACTGGTGGTATGACTGTTGGGTGATCGTGTCATCTTTTGTCATCATTTTGTTTCTTTGATTCTGCAATTTACTCTTTGGGCAAGCAAAAGCTGCATTTCAGAAAAATGAAAAGTATCTTATGCAGTAGTCACTATCATTGAATGTAAGAAAGAGAGTACTGAAGTGCTATATGGATCCTGTTTGCTGTCTGGCTTTGAATATTGGAATATAAATGGAAAAATTATAACAAACTTAGAAGCAACAGAGATGTGATTCCTAAGATGAATGTTGCAAATACCTTGGGCTGCCAGGGTAACTAACAACAATTGCCTGAAAGATGCTAATGAAACTAGAACATTATATACAGCAATAAGAAAGAGACAAACAGCTTTCTTCGGTCATGTAATGAGAGGACAGGTATTGGAGAATATCTTGACAACTGGAAAGATCAGTGGAAAAAGAGGCAGAGACAGACCAAAAGAAATGATGCTGGATGGACTCAGACGGTGGCATGGAGGAATATCATCAGCAGAGTTGACCCAGAACACCAAAAACCAAGATCCCTGGAGAGACATGAACATCTATGCCAGCTGGCAGGGCACTTGATGAGGATGATGATGATTTTTGCATAAACCAGCTGACATAGTTTTCTTTCCACGGCCTCTTATTCTGTCTGCATCTGTGATTTAGGGGCTATGAACGTAGCTTTACAATCATGACACACCTGGTTCACAGTCACTCACTGACAATCAAGAATCAGACCGCTTTGCATTGATTTTCACAAAGGCTGCACAGAAAGCAATGATCAAATAAAAGTTTGCTGTCTGTCCTTTACAGGATGTTGTATTCGATGCCAACATTTGTTGGCTGTTTTTTTATGTTTGTTCGCTTTGAACTCAAGCGTAGTCCATGCACATGTGACTACTTCTAGTACATTGGATGCTATTTGCATGTTTATCAGCTTTCCCCATTACCAGTGTCCTTTACCATCAGGCAAACCCACTCTGACTTTAGAGGTACGTGTAATTTATGTCCCCAAGTTAAGGACGAGAAGTCAACATTTTAGTCCAACTGACCAGTGTAGGGGTTGAACCCGCTACCTCAGCATCGACACACTAGAAGTTTAAGAGCGAGCATTCTTATCCATTCAGCCATGCTGACCACCAAAGAGATAAATACCTTGATGGCTTGGTCACTTGTCAAAGTCCAGACAAGAACACAACCTGATCTGAGACTCAGATGATTGTCTGAGATGATTGAGATGATTGTCTGAGATGGGGAACCATGACCATCCATGCTTACCGACATGGCACAATAAGGACCTGATCTGAAACTCCGATGATTGTCTGAGATGGGGAACCATGATCATCCATGCTTACCGACATGGCATGTGATGATGCTAATGAAGTCAGTAATGGATCATTGTGTATTACAGGCTCAGTGGCGAATTACGGACGCAATTCATAATCCCGCATGCCGCGTTCGAAACACAGCTACGGGTAATTTGGCAGCAGAACACCTTGCATTGGTTTTCTGAATGGTTTTCTGAACAATGGTATGAGTGCCAGTCATTCTGAAAGCAATGGCAAACTACTGAATGTAAACTTGCAAGAAATTACAATGTGCATTGGGTATATGGTGCTAGGTCAGTATCTGGGTGGGTGAGGGGGTCAGTATCTGGGTGGGTGACGGGGTCAGTATCTGGATGGGTGATGGGGTCAGTATTCCAAGACATTACCTGGAACCATTTTAGGCCGGGGTCAGCCTGGGAGGCCAGGTCAATGGTAAAGATTTGAACCCATGACCATGATAATGGCAGGCGGGCATGTTGATGATGATGAAAGGCGAGAGATAAGAAGTTCAGAATATACGAGGGCCTTTTAGTTGAGTTAAGAACCAACATCACTGCACTCAGGACATTCCCATAGTGCTCTGTCCCCTCGTTCAACAGCTGTCAAAGAGTCATACTACTAATCGTTCAAACCGCTGTCTGATTGAAAGTTCTCCTTGTCTTTCCTCTAAGTTTTGAGATTCTTCCAGAACTCCTGCCAATCCCCTGCAATCTCATTCTATCTACATACAGGTTCTGAATGTGTACCCCCACCTTCTCCACCTGGTCCCACAGGTGCATGACCACCTCTCCCTCTATCTGTAGGTAATCTACCACCAAGAGGCGCATTACCTGCCAGCCTATCAGCTTGTTCATTCCCCCCCCCCCCCCTCCCCCCCCCCCACACACACTCCCGCGTGGCCAGGGCAAAAAATCCATACAATTCTCACAATCTGTGACCTCTGAAGCGAGGAAAGCCATTCCGCATGAAACATTCCTTTCTCCACCTTACTGAGCATACTCTTTGAATCCATAATGAATACAACGTGTGTTTCAGTGGTCTCTTCTAAGCAGCAGAATGCCGCTGTGACTGCCTCTACCTCCATTCTCATGCTGGAGGTCATAGTTTCATATGCCAGACTCTCCTTTTTCAAGAATCGTCCATTAACCTTCACAATGAAACCCCAACCACTACATCTGTTTCTCACCACTGACCCATCGCTGTAGATGACTATGTCACCTTGATATGTGTTACTCTGGATCAGTTGTTGCACCTCAAACTCTGGGTGGGCCTCTGCCCATTCTCTACAGTCATGACCAAGTGTTACTATTACATTGTGCCAGTCCGTCATGTCTTACAGTACTTAACCCACTCTTTTTCACGATTAATGGTCTCTAGATCGCACACCTGACTTATAGATATTTCTACCTGTGCCATCCAGGACCTGTCTCGTCTTAGTCTATGACCTTGACCATATCCATGGCTTCATGCAGGGGGTGTCTGCAGTGACTCTCATGTGCCATTTGGCCTGAAGGACCCTATGCCTGTTCACCAATGTTGGTAGTGCCAGGATATGTCTCATACATATAATTGGTGTGTCCTTTGTGCACCCCAGAATCACCCGCACAGCCGCATTTTGTATGCACTCCAACCTTTCGAGCTGGCTCATTGATACTGTCAGCAGCCCTAAACCATGCTCAATGACAGAAATTATTAACTGCTGAAAGAGCCTGTAAAGCATCCTCTGCTCAACCCCAGTTGCCGCCATAGCCTTTAATGCATTAAGTCCCTTACCAGTCTTCACCACCAAAACCTCCACGTGATCCTTAAAAGACAAACACCTGTCAAAGGTGATTGCCAAGTACTTAAATTTACTCTCTCTACTAAGAGGACATCCATTCAATATAATACCTTGGACGTCTGCCTTCACGATCCAGTTATCCAGGGAGACCACACAACCGATGCCTTGTCTGGATTTAAATGAAAATGAAAACCTGACATGTTTGTTGTGGTGGGTGAATATATTCTGAAAAAGTAAATAACAGATGTATCATTTTTCAATGCAGTCACCACCTCCAGCGCAGATAAAAGTGCTTGGATTCTTGTAGAAAAAAATTCTCAAGGGGTCACTACTCATTGTACCTGACCCAGTCATAGCAGTCTGTCACAGAAGTCACGCCGTTTTGGAACTTCCTACTCCACTCATACACTTGCTGGACTGACAGGCGTGCATCGCTGGACTGGACCTTCATTCGCTGATGAAGTTTTATAGGTTTCGTCTCTTCACTGATTAAAAAAAAAAGGATAACAGAATGCTACTCCTCTTTGGCGTGTGTCAAAAGTGGGATGGCCATTTAAACTGTCCTTTTGGCATCCCTGTTTTAATCTGTACCGTGATGTTACGTGTTTAACACTCTTGACATCATTAACAACAATATTGACAGGTTACAAGACAATGGCATGGTTATTGTAATTTCTAGCTCACTTTTCATGTTTTCATTTGAAGTCCCCTCATAAAATGGGTGAGTCCCCATGGCCAATTCCAAACCATTTGAAAGTCTGTTTATTTGTATTTTTGTAACAACCCAGCCACTAGGATGTTCAAATTTCTCATTGCTTTGATACATGTCATTCGGTTAGTGCCTGACCTACCTCTTTGCTGGGGAAGAGAACTAGCCATTTGTCACTTTAACTCCTTCAGGTGTTGACAGTTGTCACTTTAACTCCTTCAGGTGCTGATATTTGTCACTTTAACTCCTTCAGGTGCTGATATTTGTCACTTTAACTCCTTCAGTTGCTGATATTTGTCACTTTAACTCCTTCAGATGTTGACAGTTGTCACTTTAACTCCTTCAGGTGCTGATATTTGTCACTTTAACTCCTTCAGTTGCTGATATTTGTCACTTTAACTCCTTCAGTTGTTGACATTTGTCACTTTAACTCCTTCAGTTGCTGATATTTGTCACTTTAACTCCTTCAGTTGCTGATATTTGTCACTTTAACCCCTTCAGTTCTCAACAGTTGTCATGTTAAAACCTTTCAGTCCACAACAGTTGTCATGTTAACTCATTTCTAAGTTGTCAACAGTTGCCACTTTAACTCCTGAAGTTCTCAACAGTTGTTAATATATCTCTTTTAGTTAATTCCTTCTGACACAGGGTGACATTATTTTAGAAAACTTGACTGCCTGGGACAGACGCAGTTAAAACTTAAGGCATCAGATCTTACCTGGATATAAAAGTGTACACATTGTCTGTTCAGTTCTTGTAATTGTATCCCTCTAGAGAGCCCAGAAATTCCACTAGTGAAGACATCAAATTCTATCGAGACAAAAGTGTACTTGTGGAATGAAAGGTTTAACATGACAATTGTTGAGAACTGAAAGAGTTAAACTTACAATTTTTAGGCACTGAAGGAGTTAAAGTTACAACTATTCATAACTGAAGGAGTTAAAGTGATAACTGTTAGTGACTGAAGGAGGTAAAGTGATAGCTGTTAGGAACTGAATGAGTTAAAGTGATAATTGTTACTGACTGAAGGAGTTAAAAGTGATAGCTGTTAGGAACTGAATGAGTTAAAGTGCTAACTGTTACTGACTGAAGGAGTTAAAGTGATAACTGTTACTGGCTGAAGGAAGTAAAGTGATTACCGTTAGGAACTGAAGGAGTTAAAGTGATAACTGTTAGTGACTGAAGGAGTTAAAGTGATAACTGTTAGTGATTGGTGGAGGTAAAGTGATAACTGTTAGTTACTGAAGGAGTTAAAGTGATAACTGTTACTGACTGAAGGAGGTAAAGTGATTGCTGTTAGGAACTGAAGAAGTTAAAGTGATAATTGTTAGTGATTGGTGGAGGTAAAGTGATAACTGTTAGGGACTGAAGGAGGTAAAGTGATAACTGTTAGTGACTGAAGGAGGTAAAGTGATTACTGTTAGGAGCTTAAGGAGTTAAAGTGATGACTGTTAGGGACTGAAGGAGCTAAAGTGATAACTGTTAGTGATTGAAGGAGTTAAAGTGATAATTGTTAGTGATTGGTGGAGGTAAAGTGATAACTGTTAGGGACTGAAGGAGGTAAAGTGATTACTGTTACTGACTGAAAGAGGTAAAGATTGCTGTTAGGAACTGAAGAAGTTAAAGTGATAACTGTTACTGACTGAAGGAGGTAAAATGATTATTTTTAGGGACTGAAAGAGGTAAAGTGAAAAATATCAGCTGAAGGAGTTAAAGTAAGAACTGGTGGGGACTGCAGAAGTTACACTTTGTAGCCTATTATAGCCATGCTCATCAAGTTGTGAAGTGGCTGGTTCTCTCCCCATCTCAGAGGTAAATCAGAGACATATCTGAATGATTCATGTATCAAAGCAATCACAAAACAATCCTTGTATCTGTATCCCACTAGAAAGCTCAGAAATTACACCAGTGACAACATCAAATCTACCTGAAGATAAAAATGAACTTATTGCTTGTTCAACCTTTGTAAGTGTATTCCTCTAGAAAGCCCAGACATTCCTCAAGTGAAGACATCAAATCCTACCTAGAGATAAAAGTATACTTGTTGCCTGTTAAATCCTTGTAACTGTGTCCCTCTAGAAAGTCATGAAAAAAATAACTGGTGAAGACATCAAATCCTACTTGGAGATAAAAGTATACTTGTTGCCTGTTAAATCCTTGTTACTGTATCCCTTTAGAAAGCCAAGAAGAAACCACTAGTGAAGAAGACACCCGCAGACTACGGAGTCGACGTAACTCCCAGGCAGACAGTGCTCAAGGTCGAAGACCCACCTGTCAGACAATCTGGCGCAAAGCTGGCCAATGTGGAAGAACTTGTGGCCAAACTGAAAGATGCTGGTTTAATACCAACTTGAATTCTGTAAGTTTGGTTTAGGCAATTTGAACTAAGATAAAATTAGACAGAAGATAACTTGTATGAAAGTTTGAATTGTGTTGGGAACATAATTTCTATTGTACTGGGGATTTCTATGCCGAAGTGATCAAGCCATCTGGCTTGTGTTACAAAGGTTGTGGGTTCGATTTTGGACCCCATCATTTGGTTCATGAGTCCAATTTATTTAGAGAGCTTAATATATAAACAGCCTGCTCTTTACATACCAGACCTTGATATATAAACTGCTCTGTTACACATGTAGCTAGACTCCTAAACATTGACTATCTTCATGTGACTTATCTTAGTCCCATCATTCCACGTTCAGACCAGCTAGCATGTTTGGTCTCAGAATGGCCTCTCATGGCAAGTCACCTTGCTTTATGTAATTCCTAAACTAATTCTCTTTCACTTCCTGTATTTTCCAGGTGAGATTAATGTAACTCAGGCAGGGAGTCTAAATTAAAACATGAAACAGATTTCGTAAGCTTCATTATTTTTTCACTTTCAGATTAGCCAGCATGTTTCAGATGCTATCCACACAGCAAAGTCTTGCCTTGGAATGACTCCTTGTGGCAAGTCACCCTGAGTTATGTAATTCCTAAACTAGCTGTCCTTCATTTCCTGTATGGGAAAATTCATGTCACTTGGGACAGGGGAACTAAATTTTTAAAACCTGCAATGTTTCTAAACAGAAACAAATAAAAGAAATAGGTGACTCCAAAGTGTGAAATGAAATAGAAGGGACAATTCTTAACCAAGTGGATAATTTTAAATACTAGGTACATTTATAACATCAGATGCACAACACAGATTAAGAGCAGAATAGGGCAAGTAAAAACTGCATTCCAGAAAATGAAAAGTATCTTATGCAATAAGTCACTGTCATTGAATGTAAGAAAGAGAGTGCTGAAATACTATATAGAACCTGTATTGCTGTATGGCAGTAAATCTTGGAATGTAAATGAACAAATTCGGGAGAACTTGGAATCAGCAGAGATGTGGTTCCTGAGACAAATGTTGCGAATTTCATGGACTACCAGAGTAACTAACAACGATTGTCTGAAAGAGGCTAATGAAACTAGAACATTATATACAACAATAAGAAAGAGACAAACAGCTTTCTTTGGTCATGTGATGAGAAGAGAACATCATGACAACTGGAAAAATCAGTGGGGAAAAAAAGCAGAAGCAGACCAAGAGAAATAATGCTGGATGGACTGAGATAGTGGAATAGAGGAATATCATCAGAAAAGTTGACTCAGAATATCAAAGACCGAGATCAGTGGAGAGACATGAACGCCTACGCCAGCTAGCAGGGAACTTGATGGTGATGCAAGATTTCTCGGCTGCTCATTCTCTTTTATTCACTTGAAATTGTTCATATCTGCAATGTTATCTCTTGTATAAATTTCACTGTCTTTTTAAAATTTAACTTAACATTGGTCGAAAATTTAGCTTTACTACCTGCCTTCTGTTAGCGCCAAATGTTGGGCGGTGTTCACCAAACCCGACACTCCACATTGTACCAACGGCTTCAGGCGGAGGTCCGCAATTAAGAGGGTACAAGCCTTATCCTGGTGAGAGGAAATGCAACCTAAAGACTTCTTCTTCTACTGCATTCATCCAGAATGTTGTAGATGTAATTGCATTGTGTCTGTTTACAAGAGAGCTATATTTGAATTTTTTGGCAGACTCAACTCACGTCTTCAGGCATTACAATTTGGTTACCTTCCCGGGACCTAAAGACTAAATGTCATAGCAGGACAGATCAGACCCTAATCCCTCCCCCGATGTGTCTCCACCTTGCCGTGGTGGGGGAGCTTGCGTGTCCCATCGACCCCATGTGCTTGCCGATGGGTGAAAACTACATATCGGACGGCTCGTGGGATAGGGACCAGACTAAGAGAGACACAACCTGCTGCTCTGCAGGTAAGACTGAGGATAGCAGTCAAAATCAGGCAAACGATCCCTAAATCTCAGTCCGGGCATAACCTCTAAGGCTCCCATCCGAGGTGTATGGCTGAACGTCTCTAAGCCATAAACTCTCGGAAGTGAGAGCCTGGCCGACACAAACCTACATCAAAATTGTGATGATGTGCAGAGAACGCAACATGCTCGGCGCAGATTCGTTAGATGGCTCTTAGCTGGGGGATATGAGGTATCCCCGGATGAAAGGGCCTGACCGTTACTCGCCCACAGATGCACGGAGGTAAGGTGCTGAGCCGGCAGCACATGTAGCCTACCTCGTGAGTGATTACAAAAGGTGGAAAAACACCTATGGCGCACGTCTCGCAGACGTCCGATAGTCTGTAACCACACTCATGGAGTGAGTGTAGTCAAAGGTGGAAAATAGTCTCGTTGACACGAAATGGAACGCCTGTCTTGCGAATCCATTACGTGGCAGCCCGAAGTGAAAGCTTGCTGTGTGGAAGCCGAAACAAAAGTCTCGAAACCCGAGGAAGGCTAACCTCATTAAAAAATGCCCGCCGGAAGCCGGAAGTGTCGTCCTACGGGTGGCAAACTAAAAATTGACACTACGCATTTACGTCCGAGTGAAATGTCTTGTCCGAATGTCTCTCGTGCTAGGAACAGCTCTGACTACCTAGTTTCCGAATGCCGCTCTTGTTCGGAACAGCTCTGACTAGGTAGTTTTCCGAATGTCTGTCGTGCCTGGAACAGCTCTGACGGGCGCAACGACAAGCACATGTCCGAAAACTCGCTGAGTGGATGCCGTCTGCAAACCTGTCTGGTTTGTGCGCGAATGGCCCGGGGCAAACGAAATGACCAATATATTGAAGTGAGGATTTAAAGCAGCCATGAGCAGGACGTGACGATTCCCTCGGCTAGCCCAGAACCAGGGCGTTATGTGTCGACCCTGCAACTATGGAAGCAACCTTGGATGGCGGAAAATGCTATGGACTGTCCCTGCCTTCCTTTGAGGGATGACCGTTGTCTTCGACCGTTCTAACTTGGCCAGCATGGTCGTAGATGGCACCACAAAAGTGAGAGTCTCCCAGGAATGCTACCTGGTCAAAAAAGCACGCTAAAGTCGATGTGTTGGCCTACGGGTTTCGGCCCAAGGGCGCATAACAGACACACCGCAATCACATCTGAAAAAACACTCCGGATGAACGAAAAGAAGAAGAAGACCCTAATCCTTGGCTAGGATCGAAGCTCCAAAAGATTGGCAGTTAGAGCATTGATTTGCTGATCCAGCAGCTTCTACAGCTTGTCTTGTTCCAGGTGAATCACTTAAGAGTCGTCGCTTAAGAGTCGACAGGGTCGACTTCATTGCACCGGGTTTTATCCCATATGGCTCGGCCTCTTTCCGCAGCACGGAAAGTGTCGCACAAAGCACGAACTCCGTAGCTTTTAGCGATGACCCACAGGAGTCTCCGAAACATTTAACTCGTAAATCGAAGGGTGCGGCCCGGAATCGAACCCACAACTTTCAGAGCACGAGTCAAACGGCTTGACCACTTCGCCTTCTAGATGTATTGGTGTTACCTTTTCTCAGGAATAAGCTAGGCAGGCTGAGAGAAACATCCAACTAAACCCATGGTGGTAGTGAATGTGACTGATCAGACCAATTCACACGGTAAATGTTCATCCACAATTGTGAAATCATGGTCATTTACGCCACCACACAGCATCTTACGTCTCACACACTCGGTTTGTGACCTATCTGCAACCATTTTCTCCATTGTCATGATTCCATTTCTGATCTTTGCTCTCCATGAAGCATGATCAGTGACGACTTGCTCCAAAGGTGCAGTATCAATGCCTGTGTCAATCATGTCCCGCTAACACACTTCTTTGTATTGTAGTAGAAATCGACCACAAGATCTTTTACCCATCTGTAATTCATCAAAAAAGATGTTCTTCGACAGCATACTTCTAATATTTTTGTTCTAATTGTCTTATTATCTTTGTTTTCTTCTTTTCAGATACTTGTTTAACTGGTTTCTGACAAGATGGAGTCAATGAAATATGGCAGATGAATAGTCTGGAGATTCTATTATATTGTGTGTATTACTTGTGTATTGTGAAATATTGTTGGCAAGAATATATCTATGCTTGTATCAACATGAACGGTTTGTTGCTTGTGTATTACACAATATATATTGTTCACATAAAAACCGTAAAAGTGTGATAGAAATGACAATAACCATGCCATTGCCTTGTAACCTGTCAATGTTGTTAAAGATGTCAAGAGAGTTAAGCACATGACATTGTGGTGCAGGTGAACACGGTGATGTCATAAGAACAGTTTAAAGATGGCTGCCCCACTTCTGACATGCACCAAAAAGGAGCAGCGTTCTGTTATGCATTTTTTTTTTATAAATCGGTGAAGGGGTTAAACCTATAGACATTCATCTGCAAACGAAGATTCACTATGGTGATGCTTGCCAGTCCAGCAAGTGTATGACTGGAGTAGGATAGATGTGTATGCACGTACATGCATGCTCAGACTCGTGTGTGCGTGCCTACACATCTAAATTCGAGTAAGAGAATTTGCTCTAGCAAAGGAAAGGTGCTGAAAACGGAGGCAACTAGCTAGGAGAAATAACCACAGAAATAAGTATGCTACGCAATTAATCCATGAAATATGTTGGCTACTGTTAAATGTTTTGGTGCTCGCCCTGCTTTGAACCCCAGGCAGGTGCAGCGCTGGGCCCTATGCCTCGAAAGGATCTAACCGCAACTACTGGAAGTCCTTCTCAGATGTCCTGTGGAGTCAGGGTACCTGAGAATAGAGCGTCTGGTCATACCAAACAAAGACTAAAAATAATGCACTGGAATGCAGAGGGAGTCAGCAACAAAAAAATAGAATTAGAAAACATCTTGGATCAAGAAACAGTAAGCGTATGTTGCTTGCAAGAAACTCACTTCATTGAAAATATAGCCTTCAAAATCAGAGGCTACCAGTGTTACCGGTCTGACCGAAAGGACAGGCGAAAGAGTGGGATATTGACCCTTGTAAGAAATAACACCATGGCTTCTCAAATTGAAGTTTACATGGAAGTGGCTGAGTATCAGACACTTACACTTAAGACAGGCAATACAGACCTTCATCTGATCAATTACTACTGTCCAAGTGACCGCCCACAGGCACTGGACACACTACCATTAACAGAAAAAGTGATTGTGTCTGGCGACTTCAACAGCCACTCGCAGAGCTGGGGCTATGATCACATGGACTAGAGAGGAGAGAGACTGGAAGACTGGCAGGATGAGAATAGATTCATCTTGATTAAGAAGCCGTCCAACCCACACACTTTCTACTCGAGATCATGGCACACTACAATTACGCCGGACCTAGCATTTCATTCACCAGACCTGGAGTGGAACATTAAAAGAATTGTTGGGAAACAGCTAGGTGGCAGTGACCATCGGCCAGTCTTTCTGATTGTAGAAAACGAGCTTGTAAGTGAAAGCAGCACCCTCTCGAGGTGGAACTACAAGAAAGCAGACTGGGCAATGTACAAGAATCGCACCAGCATACTGGTTAGAAACCTGAACACTGAGAAAGACATAAATAAAGTAGTTGAAGAGTTTGGGAAATGCATACTACAGGCAGCGCGAGAAACTGTACCAAGAGGAGCCTGTAAACAATATAAACCCTACTGGAGTAGTGAACTGGAACAGTTGCATAATGATGTGGAAGTGTGTAGAAAGCAAGCAGAGGCCAAACCCAGCCAAGAGCACCACACTAAATACAAACACGCAAAGGCCAAATTTTAAAGGGCCAAGCTGCAGGCTAGACAGAAAAGCTGGCAGGAGAAAACAGAGTCTCTGAACTTTGAAAGAGAAACAAAGAAATTGTGGAAGTTAATAAAACAACTTAACGATGAGGGTACAGGGAGAAACTCAAAAATTGCACTGTATAGTTAGTTAGTTAGTTAGTCGACAGATCATCCTCATTGCACATCGAACCATTCAGTCCATAAGTGCTCGGATCCCCTCCTCAGCAAATCCCGCAACGTGTAGCGGCTAACGACGCCAGTTCTGTGTTGGTTTATAAATCTTCTTTGGCTTCCTGCGTAGTGTTCTTGTTTGGTCACCCCTCTTTTAATTTGCTGCTCTCGCAGTCTGGCCATTGTTGTAGATTCTCAGTCATCACTTGGTTCTCGCAAAAGTCTTACTTCTCGTAGAGCATTCAGAATGTCGGCCTGGTCCATGGCGCGTCCGCCCTCCACAGTAGCCTCACCTGCGAGCTTGTCAGCCCGCTCATTTCCTTGTACTCCCGCATGCCCTGGCACGAAGATGAAACTAATCTTTGCCAGTCGAGACCGCTCCAAAGGCAGCAACCATTCTCTTCGGATCGACCCCTCCTCTATCCTCTTGATCATGTTCATTGAGTCGCTAAGGAAACAAGCCCTAGTGAATGTCTGTGTCTCGAGCCATGTTATTGCTTTACTTACTGCCATAACTTCCATGGTCAGGCTACTTGTGGTTTCAGTGAAAGCACCAGAGTCCTCCTTCACAATTCTCCCTCTGGCCCGAGCTGTAAAGGCCCATGAGCTTCTCACATGTCGGACGACCGACCCATCTGTGTAGATGACCGCGTCACCGCCTAGCGAATTCTCGAAAATCAACGCTTGTACTTTAGCCTCAACAGCAGCCGGATTTTCATGTCTGCATTTTCTATCTAGTTGGATGCAAACTGAAAAGGATGTGCAGAAGTCTGTTGGCACTTGCACCCACTCCTCGCCAGGTTCTAAGTCCTCAAGTGAACACACCTGTTGAAGAATGTCTTCGGCTTGACCCATCCACGACCGTCCTCTTTTTAACCCTTTACAGGGCAGACGCTTGTCCGTTTTGTAGCCCTGAACGGGCAAGATTTTTTCAGGTTCTGTAAAAATTTTGGGTCGCGTTAGTAAACACATCACAAATACGATGTTAGTCAACCGATTTTAGTTAAATAAACAACACAATGAAGGGAAAAGCATGCCGAATATGTTACTCACGTGATTGTTGCCGGTAATCCATATATGAACACAAATATTTACGAAATACGGCATGTTGTTTGTGATTTTCCGTCATCTATACGGCAATTTACAAACACATTTTCAGAATCATAATCACTTTCTTTAAAGTCCGACTCACGACTGCTAATGCAAGTAACGCTTTGCACTGATATCTAGCTCCGATTAATAATCAACTTCGTGCCCTTTAATGTCATTTAAATTGAACAGAGCGAAATCTCGGCTATCACTTGAAGAATCGCCGAAATCCATTTTGAAAAACAGCTTAAAACTCCCGAAAACTATCTAAACAAGTCCGTAAAAGTCTGTTCAAAGTCATTGTAGCGCGTTTACAAATGGCGGCCACGTTGTCAAGCTATCTGCAAAAGTGAAAGTAGCGGTCGGAAGTGTCGGAAAGCCGAGAGATCGCGTTTTTACAATGCATAATAGTATCGGCAGGAATCTAACGCTACGCTCGTATTTAGAGATCGGCCGGTAACGGACGCTATGCCTTGTAAAGGGTTAACCTGCTGCCCTTCACCTTCCTAATTTCACTATGCAGTGGATGTTGTGTGTTTGCGTTAATTCTGAGGTACGCGCGTGCCCTGCAACCTTGTATTCTCTCTTCAATGGTTGGAAAACCAGGAAGGTAGCGCATCGCCCTGCATGCTGTATCTCTTGTACATCCAAGAATAATGCGCATAGCTTCATTCTGTATCCTTTCCATCCTTTCTATCTGCTTATGGCTGAGAGTCAGGATTGCCATTGCATACTCCAAAACGGACATGACCAACCCCTCGTACAGAAGACATAGATGGCGCTGCTCACAGTTTGCTGCCGCCATCACCCGCATCGCTGCCAAACCCCGCTTGGCCTTTGTTATCACCTGGTCTATGTGCACATTATAAGCAAGGCTTCGATCAAACCGTATCCCCAGGTAATTCATTGCCTGCGTTCTTTCCACCGTCTCTGAACACAGCATTACAGTTGGTGTTGGAGTGTTGACAATATGATTATTCAACGAGAACCAAGTCACTGTTGCCTTTGTTGGGTTGACCATTGCCCCAGCTTCATCACACCAAGTACTTATGCGATTGAGTTCGGTTTGTAGTTCCACAGCAACCTCCTCTCTATCCTTCCCCTGACGATACACTAAAACATCATCGGCATATGACAATGTCCTGCCAGGTCCAGTGATCTGCTCACTGGTGATTCTCACTGTGTAGGCGTTGAACAGTACCGGAGATAATGGTGATCCCTGTGGTAGGCCAGGATATATTGTTGTTGGTTCCGAAGTCCAACTGCCACATCTAAAAACTACTTTCCGTTGGAAGAGGGCTGCAGCGATCCAACTAAGGAGGAATGGACTTTCGTTTAGTTCGAGAAGCTGAAACATTAAAAAATCCAGTGGTACTCTGTAGTATGCGTCCTCAAGATCAATCGCTGCAGCAACGGTTTCAGTGCCTGAGTGGAAACCTTCATAGACATCCTGGGCAAAGACTGCTGCATTGGTCCAGGTTTCTCTCTTTGGACGGTACCCACCCAGGGTGGGTGGGGAAAACACCTTGCCTCTCTAGTTGGCTTGATATTTTCCTGGCAATTACCTTCTCCAGCAGCTGGCCTATTGTATTCTGCATGGTTATAATTCGATATCCCTGAATTTTTGTGTGGTCTTTGTCAGGCTTCGGCAAGGGAATCAGATAGCTGTGTAACCATTCCTCCTTGATGCTAGCACTCCCTATACTGTTGTTGTACATGTCTGCTAGTTTCTCTAGCTCATTGTCGGTACACCTATTTATGTCGTCGTATCTTATCCATCAGGACCTGGAGCACTGTTTTTTGATCGTCGAAGCACAGCCTTGATTTCTTTCACTGTCACTGTGTCTTCATCCGAAGTGTTCTGGGCCTTGCATCTGTCTGAAGTGACCTCCTTGGCCAGATTTCGGCCTCCCATGTCTGTCTGGTTGCTTTGCAAAGGTAGCGTTCAAAGAGGGCTTTGCCCTTGTCCTCGTCAGTCCTCTGCCAGATGAGGTCAGCACCTTGGAAGTCAGAAATGCTCTTATTCTTGACTACACCACTCATGCTTTTATGTAGTCGCCAGAACAATTTCAGTGACTTGTCTGTGCTTACTCTTTGACACACCTCTGCCCATTTTTCGCTTTTAACAACCATGACCAGTTTTTTGAAGTAGCTTACTTTTGTGTGCATCTCTCTTTCTAAGTGCAAGCAGGGACTAGGATGACCAGCTCTGTTCTTCTTGGCATTTTGCCATCTCCTTACAGCACTACGCTTATCCACCCAAGCCTTCTCCACCTCGAAACTCCACCACGGTGGCTGCTCCCATCTTTTTTTCCTGCCCTGAAACGTTCTGCGCTTGTCACGTCTTATTTTACTCACCACATCTTGCCCTGTACTGTCATACTGGAAAGTCTTTACCTTTAGCTTGTGCTGCCTGGTTCTGCCTTTCTCCACCAATATGCTGCAAGGGTGGTGGTCGCTGCCATGGTGTCCTAGGACACCCCATCTACACACTGTAGTGAGTGAAGGTGAAACTAGCGCCAGATCAATAGCACTGTCCTCATCGCCCGGACGGCTTGCTGTCCTGGTGACACAGCCACTGTTGATACAAACCAGGTCGATGGTTTCCAGTGCAGTCTCGAGCTCCTCCCCCTGTGTATTGGAGGAAGTGTTTCCCCATGATCTGCCTTTAGCGTTGAAGTCACCACAGAAAATAACATTATGCACTGCATAAAGACGGAAACGTCTTAACAGGAAAGCAAGCAGCTGACCATTTTGCGGACTCATTCGCACAAGATAACAATATCAAAATTAGTCCAGAGAAGCAAGAGATTCGAGAGAAACGGCAACATTCAGGACAGAAGGAAATAGTACATGAGGTTCTAGAGGCACTATCACAATCAGTGAACTGGAGCTAGCCATATCAAAACTGAAAATGAGAAAGTCACCAGAAGCTGATGGTATCTCCAATGAAATGATCAGGAACCTAGGAACAGGACAAAACAAAGCTGTTGCTGATGTTCAATAACAGTTGGACCTTAGGCAGTGTTCCACAAGTCTGGAGAGAAGCAATCATGATACCCCTCCTAAAATCAGGGAAAGATAATTCCAATGCTGCCAGCTGCAGACCAATTAGCCTCACCAGCTGTCTCTGCAAAACAATGGAGCACATTGCAGACTGCAGTGGTACATTGAAAGTGAAAACATCCTTGTGCCACAGCAGGCTGGCTTTAGGCATTGCTACTCTATGGAAGATCAGACAACCTACCTCTATCAAGAAATTGATGATGCATTCCAAGAGAAGAAGCTGGTGCTTGCGGCATGGATAGATCTGAAGATAGCCTTTGACAAAGTTTGGAAAGAAGGTCTGATGAAGAAACTGAGAACCTAAAGTCAAAGCAATAATGTTCAGATGGATGAAAGCATACTTGCACAACAGAAGAGCCTGAGTACAGAATGATGGACTCAAGAGCAAGAAAGTACTACTGCGTCACGGTGTTCCCCAGGGCAGAGTCTTGTCCCCCACACCTTTTCTAATCTGCATCAATGATCTTGTTGCTAATTAAAGTGGCAATGTACACTGATGACCTGGTTCTATGGAGCACAAATTAACATGCATCAGTGGCCACCAGATCACTACAAAGAGCTGTAGATACATTTGTTGTATATGCAAACAGATAGGGTGTCAATATAAACACTGACAAGTGCAGCATCACTCTATTTACCCTCTGTCCAAAACAAAAGGCAGGGATCATAAGAACCAACATACCTTGGAGTAACATTTGATGGCAGGCTGACATGGAGAAAGCACATCAACAAAGCAGTATCAAAAGCCAGAAGGAAAATAGCCATCCTGAGAAAGCTAAGTGGAACCATATGGGGAGCCAGTGGGAAAATACTTAGCAATGTTTATCAACAGAGCATACCGCCACACCTGGAATACGGGTAACTTTGTGGTGGTCAGCATCAAAAACCACACTTTACAAGAGCTGGACAAGTGCAAAATCAAGCACTTAGAGTCACCATGGGAGGGATGCGTTCAAAGCCTATAGTGGAAATGGGGAGGACACAAGCACTAAGAGAGCGGAGAGATACAAAAACGCTAATACAAGCAGAAAGGTTCCTCAGCTTGCCAGGCCACTCTATGAAGAACGGATTTGATAACCTAGCTATGGGGCAGTTGAAAAGAAGTTATTTTCTCCAGCAGGCCAAACGACTGCAGAGAAACCACCAATCTGCTCACAGTTGGTCCATCCATCATGTGCCATGCCGATAAGCGTGGGAGGTCATATTTTGCCATCTCACTCGATCACCAGAGTCATGGATCAGCTCCATGTTCCTGTCTCGACCATGCCACATGGCCAAGCCATCCAGGTATTTACTTCTCATTCTTCCCCTTGGTCTCTCCCTTAGTTGGTATCCCCTGGAAACTTCCAGAGCGAAATCCATGGAAAGATGAACATAGACTATCACTACAAATCCAGACATAAGTGAGAGGAATATTTGACAAGGAAGAACAGACCAGTGTATAGTGTAGAACAGCCACTGTCAGCTTCCTTGATGAAGAATACCTACAGGATCTCTTGATCAGAGTTTACACAGATGGGTCAGCACAAAATTCTGTTCGAAATGGGGGAGCGGGAGTGTACATAGAATACCCAAATAATACTAGGGACACAGCCAGAGTACCGACAGGAAAGTACTGCCATAACTATGATGTTGAAATTGGGGCAATCAAGATAGCAACATGGAAATTACTAAATACCAGCCTTGGTACACAACCTGCAGTGATATTGACAGATGCAAAATCCGTAATAGAGGCGCTCCTGTCTGGGAAATTGCCAGTACTAAGGACACTACTTTCTGAACTTAGCAGTCAGCGTAAGATCACCATACAGTGGATACCATCCCACTGTGGAGTCCCCGGAAACGACAGAGCTGATCGATTGGCTAAGGAAGGAGCAAAAGAAGAACAGCCTGATGTGCCCATTACATACCACCAAAAGAAAAGAATGATCAAATCAGTCAGAAAGCCACCAAACCTTACTCAAGACGACTACCACGTTATGGACAGACCAGAACAGGTCATTCTTCTGCGCCTCAGAACAGGACACAATAGATTACGCAACCACTTGTATACAACATTCAAGATTGGTGACTCAGCCATGTGCACATGTGGTTTGGCGTCGCAGACAGCAGAGCACATACTCCAGGATTGCCCAAACTACAACATATCCAGGCGAACCTTCTGGCCTAGAGAGACAACAGTGGAAGATAAACTCTATGGACCGCTGAATGAACTAAAAAAGACTGTTGGATTCATACAAGAGACGACATTGCAGTTGTAGACATGTTTCAGGCGAACGAAAGAAGAAGAAGAATTGATGAAGATTAGAAAAAGTGTTGGGGACAGGACTCCGCCCTGGGGAACACCGTGACGTAATAGTACTTTCTTGCTCTTGAGACCGTCTATCTGTACTCGGGCTCTTCTGTTGTGCAAGTATGCTTTTACCCATTTGTACATTCTTCCATTGACTTTACAGTTTCTCAGTTTCTTCATCAGACCCTCTTTCCAGACTTTGTCAAAGGCTTTCTTCAGATCTATCCAAGCCGCAAGTACCAGCTTCTTCTCTTGGAATGCATCCTCAACTTCTTGAGAGAGGTAGGTTGTCTGATCTTCCGTAGAGTAGCACTGCCTAAAGGCAGCCTGTTGTGGCACAAGGATGTTTTCACTTTCAATGTACCACTGTAGTCTGTGATTGATGACGCGTTCCATTGTTTTGCAGTGGTGAGGCTAATGGGTCTGTAGCTGGAGGCAATGGAATTGTCTTTCCCAGATTTTAGGAGGGGTATCATGATTGCTTCTCTCCAGACTTGTGGAACACTGCCTAAGGTCCATGTATTATTTAAGATCTGTAGCAACTTTGCTTTGGCCTCTGTTCCTAGGTTCCTGATCATTTCATTGGAGATACCATCAGCTCCTGGTGATTTTCTCATTTTCAGTTTTGATATGGCTAGCTCCAGTTCACTGAATGTGATAGGTGTCTCCATAACCTCATGTACAATTTCCTTCTGTCCTGTATTTTGCCATTTCTCTCGAATCTCCTGTTGTTTCTCTGGACTAATTTCAATATTGTTATCTTGTGCGAATGAGTCCGCAAAATGGTCAGCTGCTTGCTTTCCTGTTAAAATTTTTCCGTCTTTATGTAGCGCAATTTTTGAGTTTCTCCCTGTGCCCTCATCGTTAAGCTGTTTTATTAGCCTCCATAACTTCCTTGTGTCTCTTTCAAAGTTCAGTGACTCTGTTTTCTCCTGCCAGCTTTTCCGTCTAGCCTGCAGTTGGGCCCTTTGAAATTTGGCTTTTGCTTGCTGATATTTATTGTGGTGCTCTTGGCTGGGATTGGCCTCTGCTTGTTTTCTACATACATCCACATCATTATGCAACTGTTCCAGTTCACTATTCCATTAGGGTTTATAATTTTTACGGGCTCCTCTTGGTATTGTTTCTCGTGCTGCCTGTAGTATGCATTTCCCAAACTCTTCAACTACTTTATTTATGTCCTTCTCAGTGTTCAGGTTTTTAACCAGTATGCTGATGCGATGCTTGTACATTGCCCAGTCTGCTTTCTTGTAGTTCCACCTCGAGAGGGTGCTGCTTTCACTTACAAACTCATTTTCTACAGTTAGAAAGACTGGCCGATGGTCACTGCCACCAAGTTGTTTCCCAACAATTCGTGTAATGTTCCACTCCAGGTCTGGTGAATAAAACGCCAGGTCAGGTGTAGTTGTAGAGTGCCATGATCTCGAGTAGAAGGTATGTGGGTCAGACGGCTTGTTAATCAGGATGAATCTATTCTCATCCTGCCAATCTTCCAATCTCTCTCCTCTCTGGTCCATGTGATCATAGCACATAACCTAATCCTAACATCCTGGAAGGGATATGCAACATTTTTAAAAAAGTACTTATTTGAAAGACATTCCGCCGAGGACACCGAACTTTAAAAAAAACAAGGTGGAGTATCTATTTAGCCCTCCCATCCAAGGTAACTTGTAGTTTGGGTACTTTTGCTTTCTTTCACCCCAAACAAACTTTGCCAGCTATATTTAGAGTCACCAGCTATATTTAGCGCCGACGGTGATCTCCTCTGTGTTCGGGTGGAGTGCGTGTCAGTGCGTTTCAATTGCCCCACACCACAGTGTTGTTTCTTTAGGCTGTGGCAACCGTTTCTGTCTCCCTTCGATCCTCATTTGCAACGGTCCTGCAATCACTTTCCTGTTAGGGTTAGGGGTAGGGTACACACACTAACCCTAATCCTAATCCTAACCCTAACCGAAAAGTGAAAGAATAGCGCACCACCGCCGCCGCATAGAATTGCGCACCGAGCTACGGCGCAACACACGGAAACCCCCTGAATGTTCGGCGCAACACAGGGAACCCCTGGATGTGACGTCATACCCTGGGATTCCCTTTTGTTTGGGGTGAAAGAAAGAAAAAGTACTGTAGTTTGTAGTCTCCTGAATCAGAGATTGTCCAGTGAAGTCCGTCACTTTGTTGTTCATTCATTATGTATTTTTATTGTATTGTTTCTGTTGGGTTGGGTTGAAACAGTCAGTAAATCTGTGTGTGTCTTTCCGTCCATCAAACTTCTTTCATATTGTTTTTTTTTTTAAATTTGGACTGTACGTATCGTGTAGATTTATATCTGAGGTAGTGTGTGGACAGACTCAAGTCTCATGTATCAGTTTTTCTGTGGGTTTAAACAAGTTAGTTGCATATCCTTTACAGGATGCTGCAATCAACCCAAGCATTTTTCGGCTGTTTGTGATTTCTTGGCAAGTTTGCGCTCACTAGTTTGCCATTGCCTTCTGAATGGCCGACACTCATACAATTTATATGGAAACCAACGCATGGCGGTCTGCTTCCAAATCACCCACAGCTGTTTCTAAAGCGGGATTACAAATTGCACTCGTCGCTTTGTGGGTTTAGGTTGTCTTGTTTGAGCAGTTTCAGCTGAGGTATGCTCCATCAAGTCATTGTGCATGTGTCTGTCTGCAGATGTTGCCATTCTATGATCTAATCTTGTACAGTTGACATGTCTCTGACATGCTTACATTTAACCCCCAAAAAGGCAAAGATAAAGAGCATCTATTTGATCTTTTCCCCTCGGACATGCTGGTGCGATGGGAAACGAGCAGGTGGACAGATTGGCTGGGTCTGCATGCATGCATGGGTGGGGTATTGGTGCACGCTTATCGTGGTCAGGGCACTTTGGGATCACGTGTATAATGAGGTAAAATAAATAAATCATGAGCAGGTTGACAGGCTCAGAAAGACTGAGATGGGGGTGGGTCTGAAGACAGTGAGTGTTCTCTCTGAAACGGTCATGGCTGACAAAGATTAGTTTCATTTTCATGCCAGGGCATGCAAATGTCCAAGGAAATGAGCAGACTGACAGGCTTGTGGGTACGGCTACTGTGGAGGGCAGATGAGCCATGTGCTACGCTGACATTCTGAATGCTGTGGGGCAAGATGGTGGTGAAAACTTTTTCGTCCGTTAGGACGAACATTGTTTTGTGTTCCGACGGGGATTTTCCTCAAAATTTCAAGTGATCAAGGCCTTTCTGTTCACAGCCGGGAGGTAAGATGCCTAATCTGTCAGGGAATCTGTCAGGTAATCTGTCAAGAACAATGACAATCTCAAGCAGAAGGTGTTGCAGCAGACACTCTACACAGAACTTTACATTGTTGTGTCTGCCACCACTCTACAACAGACACTTTACACAGAACTATACATTGTTGTGTCTGCCGCCACTCTACAACAGACACTTTACACAGAACTATACATTGTTGTGTCTGCCACCACTCTACAACAGACACTTTACACAGAACTATACATTGTTGTGTCTGCCACCACTCTACAACAGACACTTTACACAGAACTATACATTGTTGTGTCTGCCACCACTCTACAACAGATACTTTACACAGAACTACACATTGTTGTGTCTGCCACCACTCTACAACACAAACAAGGTGTTGCTGTGTGCTTACCCAAGGAGTGTCATGTCGTTGTGTCAATACTACAGAGCTCAACGTATGAAGTAAACCAGATTACCGATGTCGTCACTGCTTTGTTTGGTGCTCAACTATCTACCTGTGAGAGTTATATTTCCGACAGCAACACACCAAGATTGTAATAATGAATAGTTTGGACAAAGATGTAGGTGTATGTTAGAAATTACAATATCATTGTTAAAATGGCATCTGTAACCATGAGAATGGAAGCTGCCCTTCTGGTGTACCATATGAGCTGGGTTGATTTGGTCCTGGGTGTCAGTCTGTGACTGGCGCTCACAAACTGGACGAAAGCTGGCCTGATTTCTTGACAGATGAGAATGATGCCACTTGTCATGATGATTTGCAAGATATCTCTCTTATATTGAGGCAGTCACATCCACACAGGACAATATTGTTTAGGTTGCATCTGTGACACTTAAGTACTTTTGTGCGCTTCACAGTAGCATGGGGTAACGCGGGAAACATCTGTTGTAATACGACTGAATTCCTTGTGGATACCAACACAGTGGCATCCGCATCATACATGGACAGTTTCACCATTGATTGAGCTCTGGCAGCTGAAGTGAGTTCTGTGTATTGGAGGTGGATATGTAGCCTTACAGCATAGATATCAGATTACATCTCAACATGTTGTCATGCTCCAGTGGCTGTGCATAGTGACTCCAGGAGCTATGAAATCTACCGTCAGTGATGATGATACAATTCTGGAAATAGTGAGTCCAGGAGCTATGAAATCTACCGTCAGTGATGATGATACAATTCTGGAAATAGTGAGTCCAGGAGCTATGAAATCTACCGTCAGTGATGATGATACAATTCTGGAAATAGTGAGTCCAGGAGCGATGAAATCTACCGTCAGTGATGATGATACAATTCTGGAAATGTACACAGACCCCAAAATATGCCCGGACGTCTATTATGTTTAGGTTAGTTTAATTTAGTCGATGGATCAACATCACGGCACAAGGGTGTAACCCAAAAGTGCTCCGTTCTCCTTACTCAAACCTGAGTTTTGGAGAAACTCAGCTCTGTGAACGAACTTCGTAGCACCGGTGAGGATCCTGAAATACTTTGTGTAGATTTTTAACTCGAAATTTTGCCCGGGCAGCGCTGTTAGGCTACTCTTTTTCGATTTCCAACTGCCAAGGGATTTTTTACGTGCGCAACAATATACACGGGCGTCCAATCTCGCTACCCAGAGACCAGGGGAAATTTTATTACTAGAAGTTCACGTGAAAAACATCCCGGTCCCCACTGGGGCATGAACCCGGGACCTCCAGCACTCGAGGCGGACACCATACCTCGACACCATGCAGCCCCCCCCCCCAGGACGTCTATTATATTCTCATGATGCATGGGTGGTATGATTGCGCACTCCACCTTTGTGAGGTGCAGGCTAATCGCCATGGAAGAGCTCATGCAGTTATTATAATATTAATATAACTGAAGACAACAACATTGCAGAAAGTGATGTGTCAGCTGGTGACTCACAGTCACATGGAACTTCCAGGCGACTTTTTCTGACCTCGTCTCAGAAGACTAACATTGGCTGCTGAGGAGATCGCCGACACAACACGGTGGTGTGAATTGAATGGATTACGCAGTTGGGGAGATGGGTTTTTACCAATATAAGAAAGACCGGAAGTTGCTCAACATGAGCTCTGGCATCTGATGTGTGTTCCATGTAAGTCGTTGGAGGTAGATATGTAGTTTGGGAACAGTTTGTGGCGGCCATTGGAAGAGAAAAGCGACACTAACATTGCCATCTGGGCTTTCTTCACAGTGTTGTGTATTATGTACTATTTGATATATATAGTATGACTCTGGTTTTGTTCCCCGTATACATGTATCTACTGTGTTCGCCAGGGATAAGGTGCTGGAACCTCTTTCCCCCAGATAGATTGGGCCTGTTAGCAATTACTGCGCTAATCTAGGAGATGGAAAACTCTGATTATAAACCCCCAAGTTTAAGGTGCACCGACGTGCCGAGTACTGAATGGCCACGGGTGAGTTGGTCGTGAATGTGGAACGTCTGGTAGGCGGGCGGAGCGGCGCCAAGCGTATGGATTCCTGAGGGACATCCCCTACCCCTTCCCTAGCAGGCAGGCTCTACTAGGGTGACCGATTATATCCTGCCTTCATATCAAACCAACTATGGAAAATAAAAAGAATTATTGCCGAAGCAACGGAGTACGTGCTTTGTGATCAATACCTTTGACAACAGCCAGCAGGGAGAGAATGAAACGGAGGAGAAGAGGTAGGGGAGAGGGGGGACGGAAAAGAAAGAAGAGGGCTGGATTCAGAAGAGGTAGAAAGAAAACGGATCGTTTGGGACTAAAAAATGTACGGGTTGGGTATTGAAATTGCCGTAGTGCAAAGCAACGAAGACCAATACTGGAGAAACTGATCTGCGATTTTGATGTTCTGATGTTACAAGAACTGAATACAAACTCTTTTAGTTGCCCCTGGCTATACATGCTACATTAACTCAACTGGGCAGGGAAGACATTGGCAGGCTCTGATGGTCAAGGATGGTTTACAGCGTTCGGTACTGGGTATGAGTGGGTGGGGTCAGGAGAGTAAAGAGGTGCAGGGAATGCAGATAAAAATCGGACGATACAGCTGGAACCTGATATATATATATATATATATATATATATATATATATATATATATATATATATATATATATATATATATATATATATATATATATATATATCAGAAGAATGTCTCGGTGTGTTAACCACGCATAGAAAGAACAGATGGTTCAATCAAAAATGTGAAGAAGCAGTCATTAGGAAGAAGAATGCCAGACATGTATGGTTAAATGACATCAATAACATCCAAAAGGAAGAGCATTATAGACATGAATGTAAAGAGGCTACAAAAATAGTCAGACAGCAGAAGCGAGAATATATGAGTAGTATAATCAAAGATATGGAAACTAATCACCAGAAAAATGAATCCAGAAAATTGTTTACAGAACTGAAGTCAATGAAACGAGGGCACCAACAAAACACATATGGTTTAAAAGACAAAAATGGGAATATGATAAATACCAATGAGGAAATGTGCAACACATGGAAAGAATATTTTATTGAATTACTAAATTGTGAAGCTCCAAGTAACATTTTCCCACAGGAGGAGGTTCTAACATGCGAACCACAAATTGAAGAACCTACATTTGAAGAAATCCTATATGTAATCACACGACTTAAAAACAATAAGGCAACTGGGACTGATGGAATTGCTGCTGAATTTATAAAGGCAGGTGGCCATGCATTACATCTAAAGCTATACGAACTAATAATACAAATCTGGAGGACAGAAGAATTACCCCATGACTGGAAAGAGTCATTATTGATACCTATCTTTAAGAAAGGAGACAAGTTCCAATGTGGAAATTATAGAGGAATATCACTACTGTCCACAAGCTATAAGATACTATCCGCAGTATTACTAAATAGACTAAAACCATATTCATAAGACATATTAGGTGACTACCAGGCGGGTTTTAGACAAAACAGATCAACAATAGATCAGATATTTATCTTACGACAAATAGCCGAGAAACATTGGGAATATAAAAGAGATCTCCATAACATTTTTGTGGATTTTAAAAAGGCTTATGATAGTGTCCATAGGAATAGTCTATGGAATGCTATGCAGGAATTTGGAATACCAAGGAAGTTAATCAACATGATCAGACTATGCATGGAAGATACTTATAATATAGTAACATATAAAGGCAGGAAATCAGACCCCTTCCAAATAACATCTGGCTTGAAACAGGGTGATGCACTATCGCCGCTACTCTTCAATCTGGCTCTAGAGAAAGTTGTAAGGAAGGTAAAGGAGGAATGTGATATTGGAGGAACATCCAAGCTGCTTGGTTATGCAGATGATATAGATATTATAGGGCAAAGTGAACAAAAGACATTGGAAATATTGACTCACTTAAAGGAAAAAACCCAACAGATGGGGCTGGTTATCAACCAAGATAAGACAGAATATATTGTAATTTCAAGAGAAGGAATGGCTAAAATCTCTGGCCACATACAAATAGATAATATGACCATTAAAAGAACGGAAACATACAAATACCTGGGTACAATCTTCAACTGCTCCAACATCATAAGGGAAGAAATACAAACTAGAATCAACTCTGGAAATAAGAAATACTATGCACTACAACATCTACTAAAATCAAAGGCGCTATCTCGTAACACCAAAATCACAATATACAAAACACTGATCAGACCAGTTGTGCTGTATGGTTCTGAAACCTGGAGTACAAGGAAAGGAGAAGAAGCCTTGTTACAAACCTTTGAGAACAAAATTTTAAGACGCATCTTTGGACCCATTAGGGATACACAAAGTGGAGAGTGGAAAAGAAGAAGTAACAAAGACATTTATGATTTGTTTAAGTCCCCGCTAATCACAGGTATCATGAAGGCTAATAGACTACAATGGCTGGGGCATATAGAAAGAATGGAAGATAATAGGGAAACAAAACTCGCTTACACTCAGGAAATAAATGACCGTAGACCCCGAGGTAGACCAAGAAGACGGTGGAGAGATAATACATGTACAGACCTACAAGCACTTGGAATCAACGACTGGCAAGAGAAGGTCCACCAGAGAGACGAATGGAGACAGATTGTATTTGCAGCAAAGAACCTCAATGGCTCGGAACGCTGAAGAAGAAGAAGAAGATATATATATATATCCTATATATATACTATATATATATATATATATATATATATATATATATATATATATATATATATATATATATATATATATATATATATATATATGAGGGGAAATCTTGCATAAGCAGGGAGAGTTGGGACTGGTTGAAAGGTTCATTGGATACCCCTGGTACCAGGTATCGGATATTGGCGACTTCAACGCCCGCGCCAAGGAATGGATAAGGTCGGGAGATAACAGACAGGGTACTGCTCTTGCTGCCTGTCTAAATGAAGGGACACCCACTTGGCTAATAATGAGATCGGGGGATCCTGACACGGTAATCGACCTGGCACTTGTATCCCAAGAGGCGGCAACAATTATAAAATGGAGCGTCCTTGGGGACCATGGAAGTGACCCCGACTTGTGCTGATACCTAAGTCCAGCACAGTTAGGGCTTTATGATTGTGACCACTCTTCGCGCTTAAGTAGGAACAGTTTATCAATGAAGTCAGTGGGGATGTGACATTGGGAAAATTCAGGAGGCTGCACCGGCAGAAGAGACAGGTGATGCCTGGTACACCTGATACCGTTTATGATTATAACAACCGATCTATGACAACTGACAAGGAAAAAGGGGAGGCTTTTCTTGCACAATTTTTAAAACAGACAGATCCGCAAGATAAAGCTATTAGAGATAACGCCAGAGAAGCCTTGTCATGGGTCACTGTGAATGAGGGCTGTTAGATTAAGGTGGGGGATATTAGACGGATACTGAAGCGGGCTAAAGACACGGCGCCAAGTGAGGATGGGGTGAGGTACTCCCATATGAGTAACATAACTGATGGGGACTGGGAGGAGATGGCTCTTTGTTTCAACCTAAGCATCAATTCGGCGGAAATACCGCACAATTGGCTGCATAGCTACCTAGTCCCACTCCCAAAGCCAGGCAAGGATCACTCCAGACTTAATGGATACTGAATCATAACTCTGCAAACCACGTATGGCAAAGTCCTCGAAAAGATAGTAGCACGCAGGCTCCAGCGACATTTGGAAAGTCGTAATCTGCTTCCCAAATGGCTCGGGAGTTGTCGGCCTGGGAAGGACACCTGGGCCAATGCTGCGACTTTTGCATTTGATGTCTATGAGGGCTTCCGGGATAAACAAGAGACAGTGGCGGTAGCTCTTGACCTGGAGGATGCGTGTAACAGGGTTAGGTATGATCGGTTGGTATACACAGTGTCTGCCCTTGCCTTGTCACATGGGTTGCGGCAGTCCTTTATGAGCGTAAGGTTGCACTGCGCATGGGTGCCTGGACTTCTGACCCTGTACTATCACACCTGGGTTGCCGCAGGGATCTGCCATGTCCCCAGTGCTCTTTAATGTCTACACCAGCAAAATCGCAGCTATTGAGACACCAGGTGTGGGTAGAATCATGGCATTTGCAGATGATGTGGTGGTGTACAGACAGGGCAGAGACAGAGCGTTTGGCGAAAGACTTACAGTTGGCAGTAAATAGGGTGGCAGAGTGGTGCAGGGACGCGGGGGCCGTTATAAACCCAGGCAAGGCATCGGTTGTGTGGTACTCCCTGGATAACCGGATCGTGAAGGTAGATGTCGCAGGTATTATGTTGAATGGATGTCCTCTTAGTCGAGAGAGTAAATTGAAGTATTTGGGTATCACCCTTGACATATGTTTGTCTTTTAAGAGATTAATTAACATACTTTGAAGAATTTGGAACACTAGTAGGCAGTGAATTACTGATCCTACTGTAATCTTCCAAGTTCCAAATGGTTCATTAAGGAGAATCGTTATATTTACATTATTCTTGTAACCGTTTCACCTATTAGGGAAAATGGATATAAGAGGGGGTTCATGTCAAAGACTGAAGGATAGAGGTCTGAGGTCAAGATAGAAGACCACCGGGAAGAGTGGTCAACCTCAAGTAGATCAGAGGCAACAGAGTGCCCCGGTATGAGGGCAGGGTAGGTGATAGGAAGGGGGACTATTAACTAGTTCTCTCATGAGACACGGAGGCGTCGACCAGATAGTTAGTACTCTGGTCACGGCAGAATCACGCCTACGTGATAGCCACAGAGAAGTGGATTGCCACTCAATAGGAGACGGCTGCTATAAGCGTGCTGGGTGTGACAGCACGCAAAAAGTCGAAGGACGCACAAGGTCCTTCCGCGTGCTGTGTAGCCACGCGAGGAGAAGAATCAGACTGGGGACTGACTTCTTAGCGAGCGCACCGTTTAGTGTCGATAGGGGTTTCTGTAGCCAAGTAGATAGAGATTAGCAATAGGCTTAGGAAACTAGTGATAGGCAATTCTGTGGCTTTGTGTGTGATTTGATAGCGACTGTTTTGTAAATGTAAAGAGCCAACGGCAAATAAAATGTATCATCCATTTCCTCTCACACGACTTGCAAGTTCCTTGTGTGGTGCGAGAGAAGTAATCCTATGATGCCTGAAACATCGGTTGCTGACAGTTCATGAGTCGCAAACTAGGTTCTCCTTGGGAAAGCCAATTATTAGTGTGATTCTTTAACATATCCGGGCATTCCCTAGACACCCTGAGTTCATTTGTGTCACAATATATTCCAATGACATATCCACACTATTGGAAGCCAGTCCCACCACTACAGTGTTACTTACCACTGGGGATACACTTGTGAGTACTGATATTTTCCACCCAACATACCACAACAACGTTGTTGTTGTTTTCGTTTCTCCCTGGCCACTCGATCAGCTCTCTCGTTTTCGGGTACTACTCAGTGAGACGGTATCCACTGTATGGTGACCTTAAGCTGGCTGCCAGGTTCAGAAAGTAGTGTCCCCAGTACTGGCTATTTCCCAAACAGGAGCGCGCCTCAAATACTGATTTTGCATCCGTCAGTAACACCTCAGGCTGTGTACCATGGTTGGTGGTTGGTAGTTTTGTTTCTGTTGCTATCTTTATTACTTAGATGTCTGCATCATAGTTATGGCAGTACTTTCCTGTTGGTACTCTGGCTGTGTCCCTAGTATTATGTGAGTATTCTATATACACTCCCGCTCTTCAATTTCGAACAGCATTTTGTGCTAACCCATCTGTGTAGACTCAGATCCAGAGGTCCTGTGGGTATTCGTCATCAAGGAAGCTGAAAGTGGCTGTTTTGCACTGAACACTGTTCAGGTCTCCCTTGTCAAATATTCCGTTAACTTTTGTCTTGATTAGTAGTGATTGCCTATGTTTCTCTTCCCATTGGGTTCGTTATGGAATAATTTTGACGGGAGAGGGGAGGGGGAAGAATACCAACTGTTGGCAGATCAGTGGTTTCTCTGCAGTCATTTGGCCTAGTGAATAAAACTGCTTCTTTTCAACCGTCCCATAGCTAAGTTTTCAAACCGGTTCTTCAGTGGCCTGGCAGGCTGAGGAACTTTTCTGCTTGCATTAGCTTTTTCGTATCTCTGCGCTCTCTCCGTGCCTGTGTCACCCCATCTTCTCCATCTCCACTATAGGGCTTGATCTAATCCCTCCCATGGGGACTCTAAGTGCTTGATTTTGCACTTTGTACAGCTCTTGTAGTGTTGTTGTTTTTTTTTTTTTAATGTTGAACACCAAGCAGTCGACCCTTACTCCAGGTGTCATCATATGCTCTGCTGATAAAATTTGGTAGGTATTTTCCCGCTGGCTCCTCATGTGGTTCCATTTAGTTTTCTCAGGATGGCTAATTTCCTTCTGGCTTTTGCTACTGTTTTGTTGATGTGCTTTTTCCATGTCAGCTTGTCATCAAATGTTACTCCAAGGTATGTTGGTTCTTTATCTTCTCTTGGGGATATTCAATTTATTCTGATAATGCCTGCCTTTTGTTTTTCGAGAGAGGGTAAATAGGTTGGCGCTGCACTTCTCAGTATTTATACTGACACACCACCTATTTGCCCATACAACTAATGCATCTACAGATCTGTGTAGCGATCTGGTGGCCACTGATGCATGTTCATTTGCGTTCCATAGGACCAGGTCATCAGCGTACATTGCCACTTCATTTCCATATGGTGGTTTAGCAATAAGATCATTGATCTCATCATTATCTCATCTTGTTCCTCTTGTACCTTGCGGTGTCGAGGTTATGTAGAAACAGCGGGAGAGTGCCCGCTTATGGGCTTTATGTATCGATGTTCCCGTGGACTTTGCTATTCCCTCCATCCACCGTTTACGTGGTCGGCCTCTTCCTCTGCTTCCATCCGGTCTGTACATCATTGCTTGTTGTGGTATACTGTTAGTTAACCTAGTTGCAAGGCCAAACATATGACTTGCTGCTTTCTAATAAAATATAGCACTTTAGTCCTGATTTCTTCATTTCTGATCGTATCTCTTCTTGATACATAGAGTATTCTTCTCAGAAACCTCATTTTTGTTGTGATTTTTCTATTTTCTTCTTCTGTCATTGTCCAATTTGGCATTGGTAGCATGAAGTTGGTAGGAAGATTGTATTATAAAGTACTTTCTTAGTAACATTGATACATATTTAATCTTTAGTATTGCTGCCATTTGTCCAATGATTTGATGTGCTTTATTACATCTATTTTCGATCTCCTGTTCTGAGTTGCCATTTGATGATATTATACTTTTTAGGTACTTGAAGCTCTTTACTTGTTTCAAGGGGTGTTCGTTTAGGTGAATCTTTGTTGTTCTTTTTTTTCTTTGGTTATAGTCATTACCTCTGTTTTACTTGTGCTAATTTGTTATATAATGTTCCCTACACATTTCGTTTAGATTATTCATGTGGCTTTGTAATTCAGCTTTTGATGTTGCTATAGTGTATGATAGTCCGCAAATAGGAGTTATTTAATGGAGTAATTTGCTGAAGGTACTTCTTCTGTATTCTCATCATGTGGTGTTCTTGCGGTCTCTTTTTGGCTGTCTTTAGATCTATCCATGCCACAAGCACCAGTTTCTTCTCTTGGAATGAATCTTTAATTTTTTTTTAGAGAGATAGGTTGCTTGATCTTCTATAGAATAGCACTGCCTAAAGCCAGCATGCTCTTTGGCATTAGACTGTTTTCACTTTGAATGTACCACTGCCGTCTGTGATTGATTATGTGCTCCATTGTTTTGCAGAGACAGCTGGTTAGGCTAATTAGCTTGTAGCTGGAGGCACTGGCGCTGTACTTCCCTGATTTTGGGAGATGCAGCATGATTGCTTCTCTACAGATCTGCTTTATCACCATTAAGGCATGGACGCCTAGTTGACTCGAAGTTGTTGTGGAGAGAGCTGCATTGTGGAAATCCAGTACTTATTTAACCAAATCATTCCTGGGTTTTCTGCTGATCCCAGCTTTTTGATGCCCCCTGTATAGTTTAGATATTTTTCTTATAAAAGTTATGTTGTTCTTGCTCTTGTTTTCCCACTCTGCTTCAAGTGGCGAGCCTTCCAGGATGATTTGACAGCCTTTCGATTGTTCTGTTAGGATTGTCTTACTATCTAGTGCTTGTTTTGTGTGATATGTCTATTTTTATGTTGTTATGTCCATAGTTGGATATGAAGTCTTTGAGTTGTGACGACGATAGAGCCCAAGTTTGTTTTTGAGATTTCTCCGGCAGTGCTGTACCCAGAGGAAATTCCCCTGTACTTTACAGAGCTCAGGTAGATTACCTCTAGATAACCTTAATTTAAATTCATCCAAGGTAGTGATGGCCATACCCTCAAAAATGGGAACCACAGTTTCCCTTCCGGTTGGCGCTCCTGACATCCCAGGACTCACCAGTGAAGTCAGGTACATAATAGTACCTGTCATGGAGCGAATGACTTTACATGGCGCGATACCCTTGCCACTATGGCGATAACTTTAATGTTGCATGGTTCTGATGGCTAGGGGTATTAGTTGCAACTTCATCATCAACAAGTAGCCACCGTGGTTGTTTCTCAGCACTTTACTTTGCTGATGGTTAGACTCTGCTATCCTACACGTTACGCCAACCTACTATTAAACAAACTCCTCTCTCCTGTAGAAATGTGACTCGGACTCTTAGTTTTGTTACTGTATTCATCTAAACACTCTTGCATAAACATTATCACGTACACCATTATGCATTCAACAGTATAATAACACCACATTTCTACACATTAACTATCCTAAAACATCCTGTGTACGTTCACCAGCTCCCGGTGGCTGCCAATTGTGATCTCCGTATTGACTGTCTGACCTATATACTGCTGTCCCATTTCGTTTTGTTTCTGTGTTGACTTGCACAAATTTACCAACGTTCACAAATGTTTTTCAACACTATCTTTAGTTAACCAAATTCCTAACTGTTTATCCGAATCTGTATAATGGTCATATTTTACTTTTCCGATACTTGATGACACACATTTCGCAATAGTTAGGTTGAAGACATTCTGTCTTTTATTATAATACATTAAACTTAATTTGTGAGTGAGGTTTTAGTCAGCAGTGACTGAGCTACCATATGACAGTAGACGGTACTAGCTGCCTTCTGTTAGCGCCGAATGTTGGGCGGCGCTTACCAAACCTGACACCCCATATTGTGCCAACGGCTTTGGGCGGAAGATCGCAAATGGAAGGATACAAGCCTTATACTGGTGCGAGGAAATGCAACCTAAAGACAAAATGTCATGGCAGGGCAGACCAGGCCCTAAGCCTTGGTTGGCAGCTGGGACACCATGGTTGCCTCTAAAAGTGGGAGACATCTATAGGGTCACTGATGAATAAAAGAGTGCTGTAATATGATAATATTGTTGACTTGCATCACAGGAGGTAAGAACATGATGTGATATTGTGATGCTATTGAATCTGCATCACAGGAAAAGAGAAAGTATTGTAGTACTGTATTTGTGATACTTTTGATTTGTAGCACAAAAAGTGAGAAATTATACAATAGTTTGACACCATTGGCCTGTCTCACACAAAAGTGAGAAAGTGATGAAATATTATACAACTATTTAAACTGGTATCACAGAAAGCAAGAAAGTGAGTAAGAGTTTAAAACTATCTGATCTACATCAGACAAATATTGTAACATCAATTATAAGCAATGATTGTACAAATACAATCGAGGGAAATAACAATAATAAAACAATATATAACTAGTATTAAGCTAAAACTAGAATCATGATAAATAACAAAGTGATTCAAAAACAAAATAAAACATAGATTATAATACTGTAATGCAACACAAAATATCTCTACCTTACAACACGATGTTTCAAATATCATTCATATACTTGCAAATCATTTACATTTATTTCATGCATAACGTTGTAAATCATTCAAATCAATATTTTTTTTCTCAACATGAGTAGATGTATTATGGCGGTTTGGGGCCAAAAGGGTCGGGGCACCACAGGAGCGCCAAAACAACAGCCCCCTAGGGATCCAACCCCCGGGGCCCCGCCCCCCTAGGCCCCGGGGCGCACACCAAGCGGTGAACCGTCCCGGAGCGTATAAGACGGTCGCCTGTAGGCGACCGAGGCTGCCTGTGAGAAAAACTGAGCCGTTGATTTAGAGTGTATCATCTGTAGACATACCAGGATGCGCACCGCGAAGAACAAGTGTAAGTGGCTACGGCTATATTCAACTGCTCTCTGTGAGCGTAGTTGCATGCGGGAGTACTGTAAAGTACATGCAGTTCTGGTGCGGAAAGGGACATGTACCAAACCGTGCAGAAGCTGTGGGAGGGGGGTCACAAACTATCTATCAATTTGTAAGGAGTGTG
The DNA here is from genome assembly GCA_963921405.1 of Cepaea hortensis. Classification (NCBI taxonomy): domain Eukaryota; kingdom Metazoa; phylum Mollusca; class Gastropoda; order Stylommatophora; family Helicidae; genus Cepaea; species Cepaea hortensis. The sequence goes on along the minus strand of OY992876.1, from coordinate 498,452,564 downwards.
GTTATAACGCAGCCAATCGTCGAACATGGTACCATGTAAAGGTAAAGCCTTTTAACGCCGAGTTTCAGCGATTGGCTATGATCACAGAAATATAAAAAGTCAATTAGAGACATGGAACTATCCGCTGTACGTACACACTCACCTGTTAGAGACTGACTGATCTGTGTATTTAGCCATGCCTACGCTGGTTCAGCTGAAACAGCAAGCCCGCGAGTATGGCATGCCATACAGTGGGAGGAGGAAGGCCGTTCTTGAGGGGGAAATATCCAGAGCGCGTGAGATGGCTAGGGCCTCCCTGCTCGAGAAGAACCCCAATCTACATGGGGCACGACTTGAAGCAGGGATTACCACCGCTCTGAGATTTGTACATGGCACCGCCGCTGACCGAGCCGCGACCGTCGCCGAGCGACGACACTGCGCCCAGCAGCGTGCTCAACGACACGCCGACCTCGAAGCAGAGTTCCTTGCCCGAGTTGATAGAGTGCGAGATGAAGTGGCTGAGAGGCGTTCCGCTTTAAGTCGCGACACACCTGAATTGAAACTCGCCCGGGAGATTGAGGGGAGCCTGAGAAAATATGAAGCAATCGTCCCAGAAGGTAGCAACTATGATGAACCTGCAACATTTATGATTTCGATGGAGCCCGCCATCAAAGCCATGGTGATAAAAGGGTTGGGGGATTATGGCAGTGTTAAAATGCAGCTGTATCTCCATCTAAAATACTATCGCACCACCCCAGAAGGTGAAGAGATTACAGCAATCGCCACCCATGGAAGCAGGAACTATGAAGTACTGCACGAGGGGGAAACTGCTGAGGGGCTGGACCTTGCCATAGCCAAGATATTCGCTGACAGTGAATGCTTCACCGAACAGGGCTCGGATTGGCACTATGATGAGTGTGTGCAGCTCGACCTCTACATAGTAAAATACCAACCATTCCGAGGCTCTAGCTACTTCGCGACCCCCAGCTTCATCCCACCACGCAGTGTTGTGAATGTGAAGAATGAGGACAACCGCTGCTTTGAATGGGCCATACTCTCAGCGCTCTACCCAGTAGCACATGGAGAGCATCCTGATAGGCTCAACAAGTATAGCACCCACCTGGGAGAGCTAAACTTTGAAGGAATCGAGTTCCCTGTGCAGCTATCCAGTATTGCTAAGTTTGAAAAACAGAATCCTACCATAGCCATCCGGGTCTTTGGGTGGAAAGAAGGACCGACCATACTCCGAACCAAAAAACTCCAGCGCACCCAAATCAACCTCATGCTCCTACGCAAGGATGAGAATAGACACTATGTCTGGGTCAAGGATGTGGGGCGGCTTCTGTATGGAAACAGCAAACATGAGGGTAAGAAGTATCCATGCCTCAACTGCCTCCATGTACACTTCACTCAGGAAACCCTGGACCGGCATGAACCACTCTGCCAAGGCATCAACAAAGCCTGCCAGGTGAATGTCATGCCTAAAGAGGGAAAGATGAATTTCAAGTCCCTCCAGAAACAGATGAGGGTACCATAATCATATACGCAGACTTTGAGACCTTGAACGTTCCAGTACATGGTGCGGCAATGGATCCAAGCCAGAGCAACACGCGCCAACTTGCTGAGCAGCCCCCCTGCGGCTTCGGCTACACTATTGTACGCTGCGACGGGCTCACCACAAACCCTGTTGTATATCGGGGGAAGGACGCCGCCGATGAATTCCTCCGATGCTTGGGACAAGAGCAGGCCACCATCCACCACAAGTTACAGCGGCCGGCTCTGATGGTGCTGGGGCAAAAAGACCGTGAAGACTTTGCCTCCGCCGCCACCTGCCACATCTGTAAAGAGCCGCTGGAGGAGGACAAGGTGAGAGACCACTGCCATATTACAGGCAAATACCGGGGTGCAGCCCACAATGTCTGTAATCTAGCATGGCGCATCAACAGAGACAAGTTGAGGATACCTGTGGTCTTCCACAACCTCAGAGGATACGACTCTCACATCATCATGCAAGCGGCCGGCCGTCTGGACTGGGGAAAAAGAACAGTCTACAAAAAGAAGAAAGACGGTCAATGGCAAACCAAACAAGTAGACAACACAACAATCACTTGCATACCAAACACCCTAGAGAAGTACGCCTCCTTCACCATTGGTCAGCTGCAATTCATTGACAGCCTACAGTTCATGAATAGCTCTCTAGACACCCTGGTAGGGAACCTCAGCGAGCTGACGCACTGTGGCAAATCAATGGCTCTGACACGTAGAGGCAACGACATAATCTCAAGATGTGAGACGTGCAACACTGAGAAGCACACCCCCTGGGCTGTCTTAATGAACAAGTTCAGGACCACGCTAAGCCAGAGCCAGTCACATCTCCTTCTCCGCAAGGGTGTATACCCCTACGAATATATGGACAGCTTCGAGCGCTTTGCAGAGGACCGCCTACCACCCAAAGAGGCATTCTACAGCAAGCTCACCAGAGAAGGAATCAGTGACTCTGACTATGCCCACGCCCAGAAAGTGTGGCAGGAGCTCGATTGCAAAACACTCGGAGGCTACCATGACCTATACCTGAAAACAGACGTCGGTCTGTTGGCTGATATGTTCGAGGCATTCCGAGACACCTGCATGGAGGTATATCAGCTCGACCCAGCCCACTACATCAGTGCACCAGGCCTGGCATGGGACGCACTCCTAAAAAAGACGAAGGTGCAACTCGAGCTCCTAACCGACTTGGATATGCACCTCCTCTTTGAGAAGGGTCTCCGAGGGGGTGTGGCCATGGTCTCCAAGAGGTATGCTAAGGCCAACAACCCCAAGACTTCAGACTATGACCCCACAACACCCAATTCATGGATCATGTACCTCGATGCAAATAACTTGTATGGGTGGGCTATGATGGAATACCTCCCCACCGGTGGGTTCCAATGGGCCAATCCAACTCTCGAGGAGGTACTCAACACCCCCAACAACGCCCCAGAGGGATGGCTTGTTGAGGTTGATATGAAGTACCCAGCGCATCTACATGAAGCCCACAGCGACTATCCGCTAGCTCCAGAAACCATGACCGTCCCAGAGGCCTGGTTGAGCAGCTATCAGCGCGAGCTCCAGAACAAACTGGGGGGTAAGTTCACGGAGCAAACAAAGCTGGTACCTCACCTCCACAACAAGGAGCGATACGTCGTCCACTACCGCAATCTCAAACTCTATCACAGTCTCGGTCTAGAGGTCACCCAGATCCACCGAGCCATCAAGTTCAGTCAGTCCCAATGGATGAAGCCCTACATAGAGATGAACACCTCTCTACGAGACCAAGCCAAATCGGAATTTGAGAAGGACTTCTTTAAGCTGATGAACAATGCCGTCTTTGGGAAGAGTATGGAGAATGTTCGCAAGCGTATCAGAGTCAACCTTGTCAGAGGCACCGAGACTGACCGACTCCGAAAATTAATCGCCAGCTCCAACTATGAATCATGTAGAATCTTCGATGGTGGACTGGCGGCGGTGCACAGCATCAAGAACAAGGTCCAGCTGAATAAACCCGTCTATTGTGGGCAGGCCATCCTGGACCTATCCAAGCACCTCATGTACGACTTCTGGTACAACCGGCTTAAACCCCAATACGGTAATAGACTCCAGCTCTGCTACACAGATACTGACTCTCTTCTACTTCAGGTGGAGACTGAAGATGTGTACGCGGACATGAAGGCTCACCCCGACTGGTACGACTTCTCAGATTATCCACGTGGCCACCCCAACCATTCGACTGCGAATAAAAAGGTGGTCGGCAAATTCAAAGACGAGTGCAATGGTCGTCCGATAGCTGAGTTCGTCGGTCTCAGACCAAAGATGTACTCAATCCTAGAGGAGACCATCAACATTAAGAAAGCCAAAGGAGTGGCTCGGACAGTTGTGAAGAAGGACCTCAGACACGAACACTACAAGGACAGTCTGTTCAGCCGGCGGGAATACAAACACACACAGGTGGCCATCCGAAGCAAGGGCCACCAGATAGGGGTTTATGAGATGAATAAAACATCTCTGAGCCCCATGGACACGAAAAAATGGATTTGTGCTGATGGTATCAACACTAGGGCCTACGGCTTCCTAGAATCCTGCTAGGGGGTAGCTGCGTGTCTGGGGAGACAACGAGCAGCTCCTCGCGCACAAAACCACGAGCCGGTCCATCCACCAGATAGTAAAGAGAGGGCCGCCCCTCTTGCTGGGTGATATGACTAATCTTGTGCACGGTCAGCGACCATGTAGGATCAGTGGCCCGACGCTGGCCCCCTTCAAGCTCGCCCGCTGAATAGAGATACCTGACCTGTGAGTCGGCTGGAATCAAAGGTTCCTTACGCCCGATAGCGCGGCGGGCTGGCGCGGCTGGAGCGTGGGAGACGGACGAATCCTTAATTGCCTCAGCTGGCTTCCTACCAGTCAAACGTGTCACCTCATTATTGATCGCAGCGACTACCTGGGGTAGAGCTCTCACCCATTCGACCGACCGTTCATCCGAGCCTCGGGCAGCGAGTAACAACTCCTGGGCATATTGGGCCCCGAACAGTCTCTCTGTCAGAGTGCGGTTGAACCGCTCGACAATGGCCTGCTGACGATGGTTCCCTGCCTGCCCACGGCGTACCTGTGTCTTATGCTTAGCCACCAACTGACTGACGGCACCCATAAACTCCCGCCCAGGGTCAATCTGCAAAAGATTAGGCCATCTGAGCGGCCCGCGTTTATAGATCCGCCCAAGCGCTGATGCGACCGCGTCGCTACTCTTATCTGTTAGCGGCTCAGCCTCCTTGTAGCGTGAGGCAACATCAACCACCGTCAAGGCATACCTATAGGTCCTGGCCGTGCGGCCAGAACCAACACGATCATGTGGGAGAAACAAAAGATCTGCCTGATGGACAGCATTCGGTGTGGACTCGGCGATGTGGGGTCGTGGAATATAGCGAGGCCGCGGCAGGTAGATTTGCCAGATAGCCTGCTTCTGAAGCCACTCCCTAGCCAGTCTCACTGACCTTAGCTGCCGCGGCCAGCTTCTTCACAGCGGAATGCCCTTTCCAATAACCTTGCGGGCTGTAGTAAACACGCTCCATTATTGTAAGGCCATATCATATATCTCTATAACAGCCACCCCAAAAGGGAGCCCAAGACGGGGATGTCCTTGATTGGTGAGTTGGGCCCCAGGATGAGTCCTTTCCCACTAACAATCTGACTCTTCCTTCCACCACACACAATGCAGGTGCCACGCTTAACCGACCGCCCATTCTTCATCCTGCTAATCGTCCCACCCTTAGTGGGGGTCTGTCTCTTACACCGAAAACAATACATGTTGATATACTGCAGATGTCTATATATTCAAAACGAGGGCGCGCCCATACCAAAGCGGCTCTTGGCAGACATCAGGGCCGAGACTATGCGGGCATCGCGACTCTCCCAGTCGGGGGCACCACCAGACGCTGCAATATTTTCAGCCGCCGCGGCTAGGACATCATCAGCAACATTGCGGTTAGATGTATCGCTATGAGCCGCATAAGCAATGTCGTGAGCCTTGCAGGCGCGGTCGAGTGTGTTGACCCCCTCATAGCCTTGGGCCATCCGCTTATCTAGTTTAGTGAAAGGGCCGCAGTAGCTATATTTCCCTGTATTCTGGAACGAGCCTCCAGGAACATCCTCAGAGCTGACACCCTCGGGCAGCCTCATATGCAGCTCAGGCAAAGGCAACATATTCAGTGCTTTGTTGAGGAGCCCCATACCAACAATCTGGCTCTTCTTAGCACCACAAACTTCACAGAGACCGCGCTTGGTTATTCGACGATTTTTCAGCACAACCTCCGACTCCTCCAGCGTAGGAGTCTGCTTCTTACAGCGCAGGCAATACATATTGAAGATATTGTAAATGTGTATATATTTAAAATGGAGATAACCAACTTCGACCTTGAGGACAAAGCCCGTCACCACCACCACTGGCTGCTGCCGGACACCATTCGTTGTGTTGTGTGTGGGCCATCGGGGTGCGGGAAAACAAACATGATGCTCAACCTACTACTGAAGCCGGGCTACCTAAACTATGACCGGCTGCACCTGTACTCGAAGTCTTTGGGGCAGGACAAGTACCAGTTCCTTCAGGATTGGGCCGAGTCTGTTGGGCAGGTCGCGGGGCAAAATATTGCCTCCTGTCATAGCTCAGCCGAAGACATCATTCCCGTCGAGGACTTGAACCCTGAAGAGAGAGCTGTCATGGTCTTTGACGATGTCATGCTGGAGAAGCAAGGGCCGATCGAGAAGTACTTCTGCCAGGGCCGGCACGGCGGTGCCGACACATTCTACCTAACCCAGAGCTTCTTCAGAATTCCCAAGCAGGCCATCCGTGACAATGCCAATCTATTGGTGATCTTTAACCAAGACACGAAGAACCTGCGTGCCATCCACGACTCCTATGTTGGTGGTGATATGCCCTTTGACGAATTCCGGGAGTTCTTCACAGAGTGCACTAGCAAACCTTACGGTTTCGCAGTAATCGACCTGACCAGCAAGGCCCACGATGGCAAATACCGCTGTGGGTTCGATCGGTTCTATATCCCAAAGTCTTCTATTTAGATATATATGTCATTGTGATAGCAACAACATGTGGGCTGATGTGACTAACCAAGCAAAGCGTAACGCTTTTGTGAAGGATTATCTAGCACGTCGGGACCGCCTGAAGCAGCGGTTTCTGGCGGAGAGGGTGGGGGAAGCAGATTTACAACAGGAGGCAGCCAAACTCTTCACACCAATTACTAAAACTGTAGTAGATAGGTCAGCACAACAAACAGGGGCAATAAGCCAAATAGTCAAAGCTCAGACCGGTGAATTGGCAAAAATAGCAGACAAACAGACCAGTGCATTGGCTATACGAACAAACAAACAAGCTAACGAGCTAGCTCAGGCCATTGTGGCATTGAACAGGGCCATTGAGGACAGAGCCAGAGCCCTGGAGGAGGCCAGAGCAGAGGAGGCCAGAGCAGAGGAGGCCATAGCCCCAGTGGCTCACATGGATCAGGGCATAGATGAGGATGTTCTTAACAAATACGACTTCCCAAAGCCTAGCGCACTCATCAACACACCAGATGCAGACATTCAAAAGCTTCTTGACATGACCGCAAAACTTAATTCACACACGCTCGGGGGGAAGAAGAAGAAGAAGGGTATCACTAGCGTGGAGATTGAACAAATAGATGAAGAAATTGCAGCTATAAAAGCATACAGGGAGCGTGTTAAAACTATATTAGACAATCGACAAGAGGTTATCGTCCGTGGGCATGGGTTGAAACTCCGAGGGAGCAAATTCGGCACCCTAACTATTGATCCCGCAGCTCTGGCCGCGGGCCGGCTGCAAGCCTTTGATGGGGGTACCCTAGTATTGTCGGCTCCGGCCGATGAGACATTGTACGATCTCCTAACCAAGCGGTTCGTCAAAACAAGACAATACACCCCACAGGCTATTGAGACATTTAGCCGGCTGGCCCAACTTGCCAAAATACCAGTCTATAATAGAAAGGGAAAAAAATACGGACTAATCCGAGGTAGTGGTGTGTTATACTACAACGACCCCAACACTCTGGTGGAGCGCCTAGCCCTGTTAGTAGCTTCGAAGGAGGCGGGGAATACAGGTGTTGACATAGTAATATCTGCGATATTGGGTGAGCTTATGCGTAGTGGAGTGGTCTCTACGGAGCAGGCCATCAAGTTGAACAGAAGAATCTTCATTCATTAAACATGGAGCTTCAAGTGTTGAAGGACATCCGCGACCGGCTCGCCGCGATGGAGGTGCGACTCGCACCGAAGGAGAATATGTCCCTGGTGGTGACGTCGGATAAAAGCGACTGGACAACCTACTACTCCCCAGCGCTGTACCTTGACCCCCAGAAGTCATACGAGCTGGCCTTGCTTAATCTAGAGACCTACAACTCCATCAGCAATGTTAACTCCACCAACAATACTTTCGTCTACCGTGTGGGGAAGAAGGAGTGGAAAACCATCACTATAGAAGAGGGGGCCTATGAGCTCGCCCAGATCAATCGAGAGATTCAAAGAAAGATGGAGGAGGTCAAGGATTGGGATGAGAAGGCTGAGGAGAAGTATTACATTACCATAGGACCCAACCCCTCAACCCTTCGAGCTTTTGTAAAGATAACCAACCCAGACTATGAGGTTGATATGGGTGCTTCGTCTTTGCGCAAAATACTGGGGTTCGACCCACAAATACTGACTATGGGCTATAAAGAAGGGGAGAAACCAATTGACATCTTCCATGTGAATAGCATTCTGGTCAATTGCAATGTGGTGAGTGGGTCTTACCTCGGTGGGGGATCCCACCCCACCATCTACTCATTCTTCCCCAACGTGTGCCCCGGCTATAAGATCTTAGAGTCTCCCAGAACGGCTGTCTACCTCCCTATCACCCAAGCTGGTAGTATACACAGCATACGCGTCTGGTTGACTGACCAAGACGGTGCACAATTAAACTTTAGAGGCGAGCAAATAACTATAAGGCTACATATTCGCAGTGTGTAACCATGTATGTTTTCCCAAGACGTCGGAGACGGGTAGGTGGGGGGGGGGGGATGTTCGATTGGTTGGGCTCGGCAGCTCGGGCGGTTGGAAGTCTGGTCTCTTCAGGCGCTAAGGTGATACCCAGTGCCGTCAGTAAAGTTGCCAAATTTGTTGGCAGCCCCATAGTTAGGAATGTGGCCAAGACGACGGAGTCTGTGGCCTCCGCAGGCGCGGCTGCCAAGAAGCTGGTGGACGCGCTCAGGCCTTTGCCGCCCCAGCTGAAGAGGGAACTCACAGCTAAGAGCGCTGAGGTTTTAAAGCAGCTCGCTGTCCAGCCCACAGTCCAGCCCGATGTCCTGCCCAGTCTGGAGTCGTTGGACATCGCCAGCCGGGGAGGGGGTTTCAAGACAATTAGAGATAAGTCTAGACGTTTATAATATCACCATGGACGAGCAACGCACTTCCATGCTTGAAATTTCCGAGCCTGTGCATATCGATGAGGGTATTGAATCCTTTGAGTATCGGGAGTATGAGTCACAGAACCCAGCTGCCCTCAACCAGAATAACACCATCCAAATTGATATACACGCTCAGGATGCCTTCACACTCCCCTCCAAGAGCTATCTTCTAGTAGAAGGCAAGCTCAAAGCTGTTGGAGATGCTCCCTATGATGCGAATAGTCAGGCGGCTTTGGTTAACAACGCTGTTGCGTTCATGTTTGGTAAAATGCGTTACCAACTTAACAATAACACCATCGATGATGTGTCATATCCTGGGCAGGCCACCACCATGATGACTCTTCTGTCGTGTGGGGAGGACTTTGCATGGGGTGAAGACCTCAATATTGGCTGGTATAAGGACTCTGATGTGGGTGCGGCTGCGGCGGGGAATTCCGGTTGGGAAAGGCGGCGGCTTATCATGATGGGTAAACCTACAATGCCGGGCAACTTCAGTTTCTGTGTTCCACTCAAATATTTCTTTGGGTTTTGCAATGATTATGAGAAGGTGCTCTATGGTGTTAAGCAGTCCCTACTGTTAGATCGCCAGAGCGATGCTCATACCATCCATCGTGCGGCGGCGGTGCCTGAGGGTAAAATCGAACTGTCCAAGATCGCCTGGATGATGCCTCATGTTATACCCTCTCTGAGCTATATGAGCTCACTCATGACCCTGATAGAGAATAAGGTTAGGGTGCCTGTGGCTTTCCGCGCCTTACAGTGTGATAGCTTGGCGGTGCCACAGTCCACATCCTTCACCTGGCAGTTGGGGGTTAAATCCCAAACAGAGAAACCTCGGTGGATCCTGGTGGCTTTTCAAACAGGTCGTGAAAACGACCAGGTGAAGAACAGTGCCGTATTTGATCATGTGAAGGTGAAGAATATTCACGCCCTGATCAACAGCGCGCGCTATCCACTAGTGGATATGAACATCGACTTCGCAGAGTATAAAACCTCTCGGGCTTACAAAGCTTTTGCCGACTTCAAGGAGGCGTTCTATGGTATTACAGCTCGGGAGTCGTCCAACTTGGTGAGTCCTATGGATTTCGTGGCGCTCTACCCCATACATGTTATTGATATGCGCGCCCAGTCTGAAGCTATTAAGAACAGTGTTCAGGCTATCACCCTCAAGGTGGTATTTGACGCTGCTGTGCCTGCAGACACCAAGGCTTTCGCTGTGGTCCTTGCAGATAAGTCTCTGTTCTTGGAATCTGATGGTAGGAAGTTTACTACAGTCTTGAATTAAACACTAGAGATATAGTGAAATAACTATGGCATTGGTATCACATGGGCTGAGCCTCTCTCCGGGGCAGAAAGAGACGTTGGTCAAGGCGGCGAAAGACGGCACTGGTGCCACCCTACGCCTGGGTGTGGGGCAGCTGCATGGTGCTGATAAAGTCGGCCTGACCCAGCGTCAGATTAACCACATTAAGAAGAATGTGGCGGCGGGTTCTGGGGCTGAGCTGGCCTTCTCGAAGAGCCAGATCAAAAAGATGGTTAAGGTGGGTGGGTTTTTCCCCGCCTTGGGGGATGTGATCCCTCTCTTGGCTAAGGCGCTCCCCTGGCTGGGCGGTCTGGGGGGCTTGATGGGTGGAGCTGCTGGTGTGGCACAGGCAGTTGATCAGGCTCGTCATAACCGGGCGATGGAGGGTCGGGGTTTTGGGGATGACCTTCTGGGTAGGGTGATGCGTGAAGTGGGTGGTGTGTCTCGCAGTATTGAGCAAGTTGGCCGCGCGAAGAAGGGTCAGGGTTTCGGGGAGGATGTTATGAAGTTGGCGCTGGCCGGGCGGCCTAAGCTGGGGGGTTTAGGAGAGGATATTTTGAAGTTGGTGTTGGCCAACCAACCTGGTCTTAGGGACATGCTTGGGGTGGGGGGTAAGGGTGTGTACCTGGCTAGAGGTGGTAAGGGGATGAAAAAAAAGAAGCATTAAGCAACTTTGATATTGAGAAGGCGGCTAAGGATATACCCCACTTCCGCGGTGTGTTTATGCGCGATGGTCTTCCCGCAGCTCTACACAGCCCAGAATGTGGGATTGTCAATCTAGACTCATCAGAGGGTGAGGGGACCCACTGGGTGGCTTATTACAAGGCGGGGCCTATGGCGGTTTACTTCGATAGTTTCGGGCTTGACCCGCCCCAGGAGATCCTGGATTATCTAGGGTGCCCCGTGCGCACCCAGACTTTTCAGTTGCAGAGGGCAGACGATGTGATCTGTGGTCATTTATGTCTTCATGTGCTTCGTGGGCTGGCGGGCGGGCAGCAATTTGAAGACATAATACTGCGTATGGTATAGACCATGTCTGTTGGAAAGTGCGGCGGAGAGGCTGGGACTGTTGTACAGCTCAGCCGGGCTGGGCTTGTGCGCAAGTATGGGGACACTATGCAAGGTATACTATCCATGGGTGGGTTTCGTCTCACTAGTGTGGGGGAGCCCACTGGGGAGCAAGATGCGGCCACTAAAAAATATGTTGATATTCGTGATGTGGAGGCGCAGCGGCTCTTGAGGAAGATGGTGACTGTGCGCGCTCAGGAGATACAGACGAAGGTTGAAGCAGATAAAGCTCAGCTGGAGAGTTCCATAAAGCAGAAGGTGGAGGAGGGTACTAAAGATTTGGCTACGAAGGCTTATGTTGATACTCAGGATAAAGTAATTAGGGACTCTATTGGTGAGCTCCCCTATCTTAAACTTAGTGGTGGTGCCTTGTCTGGGGATCTTGATATGCAAAAACATCTCATCACTAATTTAGCAGACCCAACAACTGATCAGGGGGCGGCTACGAAGGTATATGTAGATGTGGGTGTTAAGCGGGTGATAGATGAGCGCACCCAAGGTATGGCTACAAAGACATATGTTGATGCGGGTTTGAAAGATTATCTTCAACTTATTGGAGGAGCCTTGACAGGTGTCCTAGATATGCATGGTAACCATATCACTAGCCTCCCAGACCCTACAGCGGATAATGAGGCGGCCACAAAAAAATATGTAGATGAGCTCGTCAAAGACACGGCAAAGACATATGATGTTGAGCTTACAAAACGTGCAGTGGTATGGGTTCAAGATGCCACGAAGGCATTTGAGGACGCACTCGTGAAGCGCTTGACCGAACATTTCAAAACTGCAAAGGAGTATGTAGACAGTCGAATGGGACCTCCCGACTGGATGTTATGGTTTGAGGTAAAAAATCCCTATATTGGGATGTTGAATGATAAAATCAGCTACCTTACAAACATGGGGACTCAACCGTATAAGCTTGAGGTTGTGGAAGTTGGTAGGGTACTTATTGATGGTGTAGGTATAGACTTAACTCTTAAAGGTGACAATGCCGTTTACTCCCTTTCTTTGGTAGCAGGTGAGCAGATTTCACCCCCTTTTATCTTCACCCCCATACCTGGGAGTAGTATATACTTCAAGCTCTATCTTACAGGGGGGCCATTTACAAATTGGGGGGAGGTTGTGAAAGGTTTTGAGGTAAAATCTCAGAAGGCTTCAGTAGTGGTGTGGATTGTTATTAAAATTGTGGATGGTGGACCAATCGTGCGTGTGACAGATCCTGCGGTTGAGGTTAAAAAAATTGATAAAATTGATTTAGGAAAGTTTTATGTATCACCTTGGATTCAACTTATCAAGTTTTTGTATACTACACGATTTATCACTGAGGAGGAGTCAAAACGTATCACCTCAAATTGAATATATAGATGTGTGTGGTTAATATACAATGGCGCCCGACCAGACCTTTCGTCTTCAAGAGATCGCTAGACTACAGAAGAGCATGGAGGCTGAGCATGAAAAACGGTCTCTGTTGTATAAGAAGTACCATCAGGTTGTGAATGTCTTGGATGGGATTGATACAGCACTGCTTACAGTGAGTGTGGGGCTTCTGTCAACTGCCATTGCAGTCCCTGCCGTCTTCGGCCTAGAGATAGGCGCTCTCGTATGTGGGCTATTGGGGGCGGCCGGCAAGTTGGTGACCCACAGATGTGCACTTAAAGCCAAGAAGCATGACGAAATCAGGATTTTGGTTGAATCGAAACTTTCAACAATCTCCGATCTTGTCTCGGCGGCCTTGCAGGACCAGGAAATTTCTGATGCGGAATTTAAATTAATTCTGAATGAATCAGTGAAATTTCGGCAACAGCAGGCTGAAATTCGGCGCAAAGTTTCTGCCGACTTGCACCAGAAAAAAGAGCTTACTGACTTCACCCCACCAGCCAGAAGCCTGCCTACTAAATAGCCCGCTAGATAGCGCGCTCTTTTTTCATAGCCTCTTTCACCTCGATGAATTTCTCCATGGGATCATCTACTGGCAAATCTCTTGTCAGAGCCACATAGCGCTCAGCTAGTTCACTATCACAAGTGTGGCACATATCGAACGGTTGCTGTACTGCTGTATTACAGATAGTGCACCCAAACACATTCCTACCCTTTTTAAGTAGTTGGAGGTGTTTGTAGCAGAACTCGCCGCGGCACCTGCGATCGCACCGGATCGAGGCCCCTTCATGCACAAGCCACCTACAATTCTTCATTTTAAGTTTGAGTCGCCAGTCTCTAATTCTGAACTCCGCTCGAGGGCCGCGCAATTTTCTTAGCGAGAAAAAATTGTCCCGCTCGCGCGGCTCATAAAACTTGTCACGCAGAAACAAAATGATCACGCTTGCTCCATTCAGTCACGCTACTTCCGGTGTGATCGTTTTAAGCGGAAGTGTGTTGACTGGCGCGCAAGTTTGGTTTTATCCAGAGCGAAAAGTTATGTTGCAGAACCATACATCGTGCAGCCACCGATACATCGCCGCTCCATGGTTCACTATCCCAGTCAGCTTCAAATTGACAGGCTAGACATTCACCCGTTCTGCACATCCTCCTCAGCGATTGTTTCCAAACAGTCTGGTGGAACACCTAACGACCTCCAACCCCAAGGAGTATGAATGATTATAGTTCCCCCACTTATTCTTCTACCTTGGCGTCGTATGATCCGGAGATGATAGTCGCAAAAGCGTCGTCTTGAGGGCTTTCCACAAAATGTTGTGGGGCTCTTGAACCACTGGCAGGTAGGCATGTCTCTAAAACACAATCCGGTTGGGTATCTAGCTTCATACCTTTATATGGACGCAGCTTGATGTTGGTCTTTCTCTCAAACTTCCAAATCATCCTATGGAAGGCATCTAGCGTACAACGCTCGCACATCTCATAAGGACGCTTAACCCCCCTCTCACAGAATATACACTCTTCTATGGTCGCGCCCCGCTTCGCCTGTGCATTGTGCCTTGAACAGAAAAGACCAACACAAGACCGACCGCAGCGCTGCTCTGTGCCGAGTTTGGGCCACTCACAACCATTCATCTTGATATACCCTGGGAGGTTGTAGCTCTAATTCACTTGCGGTGGTGCATTATAATACGACGACGTCCCCTGCGCGACTCTTCAAATCTTTGGTAGTTGCACCAAACCCCTGGGGGGTGGTAGTGGGTCCACTCACCTTCAGCATTCCTCCAACAGTACATACGCTGTCGTGTTGGGTTCGCTTTTAACCATTGATGTGTGTCCATGGTGTGTACCCCATACATACTATAGCTCTAAGTAGCGCTCCGGGAGGATGGCGCCCCGGGGCCTAGGGGGGCGGGGCCCCGGGGGTTGGATCCCTAGGGGGCTGTTGTTTTGGCGCTCCTGTGGTGCCCCGACCCTTTTGGCCCCAAACCGCCATAATACATCTACTACATGCATGGAAACCATTCAAAATCATCTTTGAAGAAAAGCCAAACATAGAGGAAATAAATTAATAGTAAAACTATTTCCATTTATAATAACCAATTATTATAAATTATATATAAGAATTAAAAGTAATAAACTACAGTAAGAGACACAATGACAACAGATTTATATGGATTAATAATGAAGCCATTAAACAATGTAAAATTATTATTAGCAACAATACAAAGGAAATAAATATAATATACTTAGACATAGAAGATGTAATATATAACTAATTTATATGAACAAAACAAATAAAATCTCTAGGAAACACTAGAATTCAGGACTAAATTAGAACTATTAATACTTAGATTTATGTTGCAATCAGTGGGACAAAACTAAACTAACTGATAAGAATGTGTGTACTGTACAAAAGAACATGAATAACATATAAATAAAATGAAAATTGTATGATAGATAATAATCAGTTGTATTCTTAAACCATTTTTGTTAAATGATGATTTATTATTTAAACAGAATAGGTATAACTATTCTAATTGATGATAATAATTAAATGGTTAACATGCTAGAAAAGAATGTCACAAAAGCATAAAGATAGTATAGTACAACGAGAATGAAAGTAAGAAAAGAACTAAAAATGAATTAATGAATAGATCTTAACATAAATGATCAAAATTATAGATCATAGACATGAACTATATGGTTACAGATGGGAACAAGCATGGAAGTCATTGTAACCCCATAAATACCACAGATATAACAGTCATAGTGGGAGTGATACATAAGACAAAATAGAAGAGATACCAGCATTGGTCATAATCTAAAGAATAGTATACACCCACATACGGGAAAAAGGGTTGAAATAAATTGGTTAAACAAAGACACACTTATATTCCATGCGCAAGCATGAGGAGGAGGGACTGTATGAGGATGTTGATGGAGGCATTGGATCTCATGGCAGTTGGATGTCAGTTCTCTGAAGAGAAAAGGGAGACTGAATGCCACAATGTTCAAGTGTAACAAGTAGATTGTGCCCACAATATTAATTAGATATATAATTTGTTTGTTTGTGTGATGTACTTGTCATAACCACTCTACCAATAATATTGTAACAATGTACGGTAGAGTATGTGTGTATTTAAACACATTAGTGACCGGACTGGACATCATTGTCTCATGTCAAGACAGCTAGATCACCACAAGACTGTCAAAATGTGTAAACACACATTTAAAAAAAAAACAAAAACGGATGGGGGGCTGGGGGCGGGAGAGGGGATATTGAACTGATACAATTGATGACTTGAATTCAGCGATAGTTGAAGGGACCAAAGCCAGGTTATTAGAGCAGAAGAGAAGTTTGATCCCTTGATAGCAAAGCACAGGGAAAGATTCAGTGAAGGCAAGAGTCAAGGGGAGAGAAGCCATAAGAGTTATCAAAGGAAGAGTTGAGCCCCTTTTACTTCGATTTACCAAGTACTGGTGAGCGAGCAGAGTTCAAGATTTGCCCATGCAAGCAATGACATCCATGACAGGCAAGTGATTAAGTGCTGAGATTCAGGGCTTGAACTGTCAACAACTGTTAAGGTTTTAGGAGCGTCGTTATTTCCTTATAAGATTGAATAAACAGCATGCAAGATATTTGGCAGTGGCCCATGCTTGAATTACTGGCACAGCAAAACAGTGATCTTCTGTACAACTAGAGAATGTGTTGTGTTTACTTGCCAAGACTGGGGTCAGGTGTGTGTGATGATTTTCATGTGACAGAGAGGGATAATTAATTCACAGGAGGACTTACTGTAAGTTGGGCCATTTTCATATGTTTTGTCAATTTGTTAGGCAGATACTCACTTATGCGTAGATGTGTTGAGACAACGGACAAAGGAATATACGCAATGATTGGCACAGCTAGAGGCACCCACAACAGACAATCACTGACTAGGATCTGACCCAGCTGCACAGTAAACAAGGTGGAGTTTTGCCAGCGGGGTTGCCGGGACAGCTGGGTGTACTCAATAAAAGTGTGTACATTGACATGATGTTTCAAAGATTGAAGTTTTGAGTTGAGTGACAGTATAAATAAGTGCTGTGTTTATAGATACGAGCCATAACAGTTATAGACATTATATAAAAAGAAACACGGTACATGTGGTGCATCATCTGACCGGCTTAGTAAAATATACAACACAACCATCACTTTTTAAGTCTTTCCAGTATGTGGCCTCTTGAGCACTCAGATAGTGAAAATGAGTAAAAAGATGCACCACAATCATCACTTTTGTAAAGTTTCAACCAGTGATTCAGCACATGGCCAGCTTGAGTACAAGATGTACCACAATCGTCACACTTATAAGTTGTCCTCCTGTCTGTATTTTCACATGGTACATCAATGGGCCAGCATGAACAGAGAAGAGAACACACCACAGTCATCACATGTATAACGCTTCACTTCAGTAAATGTTCTCTTGTGTTATTTCAGAAATGAATGTAAGCAACAGATGCACTACAATCATAATTGTAAGGCAATTTTTCCTGTATGTTTACTTGATACACATCAGAATTTCAAACTGAGAGACGGAAATACCAATCATCCCATTTGTAAGGTTTCCATCCTGTGTGTGTTTTCAAGTGTTTCTTAAAACTGTCAGCTTGAGTAAAAGATGCACCACAATCATCACATTTGTAAAGTATCTCTCTCAGGGGGCTGCGTGGTCTCGGAGTATGGTGTCCGCCTCAAGAGCTGGAGGTCCCAGGTTCAAGCCCCGGTGAGGACCAGGATTTTTTTCACATGGACTTCTAGTAATAAAATTCCCTATTGTCTCTGGGTAGTGAGATCGGACGCCTGTGTGTATTGCGCACGTAAAAAATCCCTTGGCAGTTGGAAATTGAAAAAGAGTAGCCTAACGGCACTGCCCAGGCAAAATTTCAAGTTAAAAATCTACCCAAAGTATTTCAGGATTCTCGCCGATGCTGTGGAGTTTGTGCACTGAGCTGAGTTTCTCCAAACTCAAGTTTGAGTTAGGAGGAGAACGGAGCCCTTATGGGTTACACCCATGTGCCGTGATGTTGATCCATCGACTAAACTAAAGTATCTCTCATGTTTGCAGTTTGTGTGTGGTAGATTTGCTTGACAGTACGAGTAAATGATGCATCACATTCATCATATTTGTAAGGTTTATATACTGCATGCATTCTCATGTGCCATGCTAGATGATTAACATAAGTAAACGATGCACCACAATCATTACACTTGTAAGGTTTCTCTCCATTATATGGTTTCTTGTGGTGGTCTAAATACTCAGCCTTAGCATACAACATACATGTCTCGTTTACGGTTTCTCTCCGCTTATCTAAGGTGTCTTTCCTGTATGTGTTCTATTGTGGTTAATCAAACTTGAAGCATAAGTAAAAGTTGCATTACAATGCTGACATTTGTAAGGCTTCTCTCATGTATGTGATCTCTTTTTGGATCTTCAGACTGGCAGCTTTAGTAAAAGACGGCCCCACAATAATCACATTTGTAAAATGTATCTCTTGTTTGTGCTCTCTAGTGGTACATCAAACTAGAAGCTTGAGTAATGTTTGCACCACAAGTATCACATTTGTAAGGTTTCTCTCATGTATGTGTTCTCTTGTGGTTGATCAAACTATTAGTTTCAGTATAACATGCACTACAATCATCACATATGTAAGGTTTCTCTCTTGTATGTGTTCTCTTGTGGATCTTCAGATTATCAGCATAAGAAAAAGATGCACCACAATCATCACATTTGTAAGGTTTCTCTCCTGTATGTGTTATCTTGTGGCGCTTCATATGGTCAGCACGACTAAATGATGCACCACAATCATCACATTTGTAAGGTTTCTCTCCTGTATGTTTTCTCTTGTGGATTTTCAGACTGCCAGCAAGAGTAAAAGATGCATGACAATTATCACATTTGTAAGGTTTCTCTCCTGTATGTGTTCTCAAACTTGAAGCGCAAGTAAAAGATGCATGACAATTATCACATTTGTAAGGTTTCTCTCCTGTATGTGTCCATTTGTGGTAATTCAGGCTGCGAGGGTGAGAATAACGAGCACTACAAACATCACATTTGTAAGGTTTCTCTCCTGTATGCATTATCTTATGGTATTTAAGACTGTCAGCATTAATAAAAGATGCACCACAATCATCACATTTATAAGGTTTCTCTCCTGTATGTTTTATAATGTGCTTAATCAAACCAGACACTTGAGTAAAAGTTGCACCACAATCATCACATTTGTAAAGGTTCTCTCCTGTATGTGTCTTTTTGTGGTATTTCAGGGTGCGATGGTGAGAATAACGAGCACTACAAACATCACACTTGTAATGTTTCTCTCCTATATGTATTCTCTTATGGTATTTAAGACTGTTAGCATTAATAAAAGATGCACCACAATAATCACATTTGTAAGGTTTCTCTCCTGTGTGTGTTCTCTTGTGGATCTTCAGATAGCAAGCTTTATTAAAAGATGCACCACAATCATCACATTTGTAAGGTTTCTCTCCTGTGTGTGTTCTCTTGTGGATCTTCAGATTGTCAACATAAGAAAAAGATGCACCACAATCATCACATTTGTAAGGTTTCTCTCCTGTATGTGTTATCTTGTGGCGCTTCATATGGTCAGCACGACTAAATGATGCACCACAATCATCACATTTGTAAGGTTTCTCTCCTGTATGTTTTCTCTTGTGGATTTTCAGACTGCCAGCAAAAGTAAAAGATGCATGACAATTATCACATTTGTAAGGTTTCTCTCCTGTATGTGTTCTCAAATGGTACAAAAGGCCAGTTCGAGTAAAAGATGCACCACAATCATCACATTTGTAAGGTTTCTTTCCTGTATGTTTTCTCTTGTGGCGCTTCAGATTGCCAGACTGAGTAAAAGATGCACCACAATCATCACATTTGTAAGGTTTCTCTCCTGTATGTGTTCTCTTGTGGATCTTCAGATAGCCAGCATTAGAAAAAGACGCACCACAATTATCACATTTGTAAGGTTTCTCTCCTGTATGTGTTCTCTTGTGGATCTTCAGACTGCCAGATGTAGTAAAAGATGCACCATAATCACCATATTTGAAAGGTTTCTCTCCTGTATGTTTCCTCATGTGGTACACTATTTGGTCAGTGTGAGTAAAAGATGCACCACAATCATCACACTTGTAAGATTTCTTTACTGAATGTGTTCTTATCATTCTTTTTAAATATGTATCTGCACTAGTGTTTGGATCACAAACTTCAGACATGTAAGTTGTGGCTTCTTGTTTCATTCTTTTATCAATACAACTGGTAAGGCTGTCATAATAATCAAGGAACTTCCCAGAGATCTGTGTAGATGTCACTGGTGCTTCCATATTTTGTAATTCACTACTCTTATTGGCCACACACTTTAGTTTAGTGGTAATTTGATTGGTAGAAGACACACTCTCTGATATTTGATCACATTCTTCATGTTTTACAGATGTTCTATAACCATTCTCAATCCCACTATCATCAAGTGATATATGCTATTGGTGAGTGAGAGTTATTTTATTTTCAGCCACTCTTGATCCTGTGTCTGCGTGTCCTGCCAATTTATAAAGACTGCAACAACCTTCCATGCCAACCATGTTATTTGATCAGTTATGAGTTGTGTAATCATAGAACACATCAGGAAGTTTTTGTTTCACAAACTCCAATTTAATGTTATCAGACGCCATCTTCTCTATTTGTGGCTGTACTTATGTGAAATAGAAAGTCACAACTCTGGCAACAGTGGTGTGTTTCTGAAACACACAAGCAGTGAACATTTAGTTAAACAATAGAGTGGGAGGCAATATTTTATAATAAACTGTTTGAACTTTATAAAATGAACAATTACTGTAAATGTACTATAGCACCTGATAAGTCACTGCATTGATCAAGGTCCCAGGTCAACCCAGCCTAAAGCAGACACAAGGTCTGAGGTCTACCCAGCCTAAAGCAGATACAAGGTCCCAGGTCAACTAAGCCGAAAGCAGTCACAAGGTCCCAGGTCAACTAAGCCGAAAGCAGTCACAAGGTCCGTGGTCAACAAAGCCGAAAGCAGTCACAAGGTCCCAGGTCAACCCAGCCTAAAGCAGACACAAGGCCCCAGGACAACCCAGCCTAAAGCAGACACAAGGTCCCAGGACAACCCAGCCTAAAGCAGACACAAGGTCCCAGGACAACCCAGCCTAAAGCAGACACAAGGTCCCAGGTAAATGAAGCCTAAAGCAGACACAAGGTCCCAGAACAACCCAGCCTAAAGCAGACACAAGGTCTGAGGTCAACCCAGCCTAAAGCAGACACAAGGTCCCAGGACAACCCAGTCTAAAGCAGAAACAAGGTCCCAGGACAACCCAGCCTAACGCTGACACAGGGTCCCAGGACAACCCAGCCTAAAGCAGACACAAGGTACAAAGACAACCCAGCCTAAAGCAGACACAAGGTCCCAGGACAACCCAGCCTAAAGCAGACACAAGGTCCCAGGTAAATGAAGCCTAAAGCAGACACAAGGTCCCAGAACAACCCAGCCTAAAGCAGACACAAGGTCCCAGGTCAACCCAGCCTAAAGCAGACACAAGATCCCAGTTCAACCCAGCCTAAAGCAGACACAAGGTCTGAGGTCTACCCAGCCTAAACCAGACACAAGGTCCCAGGACAACGCAGCCTAAAGCAGACACAAGGTCCCAGGACAACCCAGCCTAAAGCAGACACAAGGTCCCAGGACAACCAAGCCTAAAGCAGACACAAGGTCCCAGGACAACGCAGCCTAAAGCAGACACAAGGTCCCAGGACAACCCAGCCTAAAACAGACACAAGGTCCCAGGACAACCAAGCCTAAAGCAGACACAAGGTCCCAGCCAAAAGCAGACACAAGGTCCCAGCCTAAAGCAGACACAAGGACATGTCTGGGAAGTAAAGGAGGCTGTGGTGATGTTGAGCAGGTCACCCACCAAGTGCTGATTGGTTGAACCAAATATGGAAATAGCACCATATACCTGACATGTGGCATGGTGTGACCAGGATTCTGTACCTGTTTATATCAAGTCACATCTGAGGAGCTGATGATGATAAACAACATTTACAACAGTCGTAGGCTAGAGTCTGGTCAGTTGCTGGTGGGGTTGGGGTATCAAGCCCTGAGCTGGTCAGCTGAACTTCAACTTTGACTTCCTGTTCACAAAGCAATGGCAAACTACTGATCTAAACTTGCCTAGGAAATCCAGCTGGAGTTGTGGTTGATCACAACGTCCCGACAAGGACATACAACCAACAACAACAAAAATACATTCTATTGTGGCACTTCAGACAGCCATCTTGACTAGAGGTCTTTTATTTCATTCGGTGAAGCACAAAAAATTATGTATTTGTAATTGTGATATCCAAAAAGAGTAGGAGCAATTGACTGCAATGATTTTTGTATGATTAATCTCATAAATCATGTCATTAAGCTTTTACTCAGAATTATAAAAGAGTAAAACATGATGAAATTATTAAAATGTTGGAAGGGAAAGATCTTAGAATAATAAAAAAATATTTACTGGAACCAAGTAGCAGCAATTAAAATGGGTAATTTTTTTTTTTTTTTTTTTCATATCCTTTACAGGACATCGCTGTCAACAGCAGCATCTTTCAGCTGTCTGTTGATTTCTTGGCAAGATTACGCTCAGTAGTTTGCCATTGCTTTCTGAGCGGCCGGCTCAGTATCCCGCAAGTCACCAGCGGGGGTCAAACCCCTCCCAGTTCTCTCCCGCTACGAGACTGCGTGATAAACGGGATTATGGAGAAAGTGTTGTAACCCCTCAGCCAGAGAGACCGGCAAAATGGGTAATACAGAAGGAAATTATGAACAAATATGGCTGGGAGTACCACAGGGATGTGTTTTGTCACCGGATCTCTTCTCCCTCTATAGCAGTGTTTCCCAACCTTTTTTGTACCATGCCCCACTTAAGCCTTTCTAAAATTCATATTACCCCCCTCCCCCGCCCCATGCCCCCCCCCCCCCCTCAACATATACATTATTTTTAATATTCAAAAATTGAAATGTTCACTAAAGAAACTTGAATGATAGGTTTTAGGAAGAAATCACTAGGTAATTATTGAGCAAACACAGTAAGTAAATTTTCAAAACATATAATGGAGAACTGAAATTACTGAAAGTACAAAATAATTTTAATGAAAGATTTTTCTACATTATTTTAATTATTAGTAATTATTTATTATTTAAATTTAGTGAGATCCTTGCGCTTGATGCTTGCTGCAAAGAGATCTTATGTCAGGTTCCAATTTAGGTAACTTCAGTCTCAAGTCTCCCCGTTTTGTTATATTCAGCCGATTTCTTCCATTTTCGAATTGCCCCCCTTAACAGTCAAATTTCCCCCCTGTGGGGCGTGGGCCCCACGTTGGGAAACACTGCTCTATAGCAAAGAGAAGCCAGGAATAGTTATTTGGAGGTTATAATATAAACAAAATACAATATGCAGATGACACGGTATTGATGGCCAATAATGCAAAAGATCTAAAACAATTATTAGACACTGTAGCAACAGAGAGTGCAAAGAAAGGACTGCCATAATGTTATTCCTTCCATTGAAAGGTGGAATGAACATTGACTTATAAAACTCGTTAAGCACTCACCTTGAACAGTCACAAGTGTGACGAATAGACTGACGCCAATCCAAAATGAAACGAACTCACACTTTTATTTTCGTGTTGAGCGGAAAAAGCAACAGTGGATAATTATCGCATGTTATTAAACTGCCCCCGAGATGTAGGAGCGGCGTTTATCAACTAACATTTTACGCTTTTTACTCCCTGCTTTCTTCCAGTGTTCACTTTGAGGCGTAAACTTGCTATTTCGCTGTTCTGAGTTGCAGCACGTCTAGGTTTTGGACTGGTAGTACATGGTTCCGTCGCCCTACTACTGAGTGTTGGGCGACACTGTGAGCTATGAAATTCGAAAGAATGCTTTTACATCTGTCCTGTAGAGTGACCTGCATGTTCGGAACAATGGCTACCGGCTGTTGCTGAATTTGACTGACTTGCCTTTTCGGTTCACGAGTGCATTTTTCAGGGGCTGGGAGTCGGCACTGAAGCTACAGAGTTTGTGCTTTATGCGACACTTTCAGTGGGTTGCCCTGCGGAAAAAGACCGAGCCATGTGAGAAAACCCAGGACAATGAGGTCTTTCTGGTGACTGCCGAGTCCATCAACGATGGACTGTGGTTTTCGTGGATGACTTTTGTGTTGGCATTCTGGTGGCGGCATTATGCAGTGCACGTGTGCAGGCTGTTGGATTGCCGAGACTCCTGTCTATTCTACTGTTCACACTGGACAGTGGGGAGCATTTTGTGTAATATTCACTGGCACAGGAATGGAGCATAATGGGGATGACCGCTGCCATGAAGTTGGAACCTTGACTAACTAGCTAGCTAGCTAGCTAGCTAGCTAGCTAGCTAACTAACTAACTAAATAACTAACTAACTATTTCCTGTCTAGTTGGATGCACACTGAAAAGTTGCTAACATAATTGCTAACATTAATAATGCACAGGGTAATTTGTGAGTTATGAATTAGTAAATAATTAGTGGTCATTTTTAATTGCTAATTAGGTTGTGATGCAGCATATCTAAAAAAATAGATGGCATGCGCAGTTAGGCTTCGCTATGCTGATCGCAATGATGTATGGTTGCTAAGATGTTCGTTTAAAAACAAAAAAGTTATACTAGTAGCGTTTTCGATCGTGCCATGACCCGAACTGAAAACGGAAGTGATATACCGCGCCACCCCAGCCTGTCAGGTCTTAAGTCAGATATGACTGAGCTACCGTATGACAGTAGACGGTAATACCTGTTTTCTGTTAACGCAGAACGTTGGGCGGCGCTTACCAAACCCAACACCCCACATTGTGCCAGCGGCTTCGGGCGTAAGAGCGCAATTGGGAGGGTACAAGCCTTATTCTGGTGTGAGGAAATGCAACCTAAAGACAAAATGTCATGGCAGGGCAGACCAGGCCCTAAGCCTTGGTTGGCAGCTGGTCTAGGATCGAAGCTCCGACAGGCGGACAGTTAGAGCATTGCTTTTCTGATCCGGCAGCTTCTGCAGCTTGTCTTGTTCCAGATGTATAGATATTACCTTTCCTCTGGAGTGAACTAGGCAGGCTGAGAGAGGGATCATGCTGCATAGGCAACACATGGTCTCTATATTTTAGCCCCGGCTTTGTGCTATGGAGAGGCAATAACTCCATCCCTGGTCTCATATTCTCATTGCGACAAATGCAAGAAAAATGCCATGAACAGAATCAACCACTGTTTATTGCCTTCATCGACCTCACAAAGGCATTTGATTTGGTCAGTCGTGAGGGTCTGTTCAAGGCACTATAGAAGATTGGCTGCCCACCAACTCTTCTGTCCATTGTGGAATCGTTCCACACAGGCATGAAGGGTATAATCAAGTGCAACTTCAGAAGAGTTTGAAATCAAAAGTGGGGTTAAGCAAGGTTGTGTACTAGCTCCCACCCTCTTTGGAATATACTTTTCACTTCTACTGAAATATGCCTTTCGTGATCAGGATGGTGGTATATACATTCACTCACGCTCAGATGGCGGCCTCTACAATGCTCAGAGATTGAAGGCCAAGACCAAAATTAGGAGGGTACTGATCAGAGGCTGCTTTTTGCAGATGATGCTGCAGTTACGACCCACTCTGAGGAAGATTTACAATGTCTACTATCTGCATTTTCCAATGCTTGTTCTGAATTTGATTCAACAATTAGCAAAAAGAAGACACAGATTATGACACAAAGTGCACATGGGGTACCATCAATCTTTATTGATGATGCTGAACTAGAGATGGTAGACCATTTTACATATCTAGGATCAGAGGTAAATAGCAAATTATCCCTAGATCAGGAAATCAACATCCGGATTGGTAAGGCAGCAACAACAATAAACAGGTTAAGGAAAAGAGTGTGGGAGAAGTGGAAGCTTACAGCCAAAACAAAAGTCCTTGTCTATCAAGCTTGTGTCCTTAGTACTCATCTTTATGGCAGTTAAACCTAGACAACTTACTCATACCAAGAGAAAAGTTTAAACAACTTTCATATGCGGTGTCTGCGAAGAATTCTTGGTATTAAGTGGCAAGGCAAAAATCACAAATACTAAAGTATTGGAAAGATCAGGTTGTGTGATGGTTTATTCCATGCTCAGACTTCGTAGGCTTAGATGGATAGGACACATTAGGAGGATGGATGATGGTAGAATACCAAAGGACATCTATTTTGGTGAATTACAGATGGGTAAGAGATCTCAGGGTCGGCCTCTACTACGATACAAAGATGTGTGTAAGCGGGACATGATTGATAATGCACATTGGAAGCAAGTCACCGCTGAACGTGTTGCATGGAGGGTAAACATCAGAAATAGAATAAAGACAACGGAGAAAATTATTTCAGATAAGTCACACCTTGTGAGACGTAAGATGGTGCATGATGGTGGAAATGACCATGTGTTCGCATGCACCCACTGTGAACGAACAATTACAGCGCGACTTGGCTTATCAGCCACATTTGCTACTGCCATGGGTAATAGTTATTACGCCTTTTTGAAGCACAAACTATCATCTGTCAAGACGGCAAGGTGCCAATGACGATGACGCACCACCCCAGCCTGACATACTGTGTCACAAAAATGGCTGCTGTAAAGACCATTCATGCTTACGACGTCATTCATTCATTCAAATATCATATGACAATAACACATGTCATCTTGGCTTCAGCAGAAAAGATCCCCCTAATATTCCGCGCACAGCGATTGGTTTAAGTTATCATGGCTTTTAAATACAATTAATCATGGGAGACTTTATACCCAGAATGCTGGGAATAATGACTCCGCATTATTCACAGATTCGGCTGGTCACGTGAGGTCACTGAGTGTTATCTCTGTGCGAAGTCGGCGGTATCACTGCGATAAAAAAGGGCCACTCTTCCAAATTTCCATCCCAAATCATTTATTGTAAAAAGTATCCCCTACATTAGGTGACTATGCTAGTTGCGATATGCTGATTCAGGGGCGATATTTTTCGCTCATATTTATGCAAGGTTTTGGCACTCACCCCAACTCTGCTCCCCCAGCTACATAACATTTGGAACACCCTGAGTGCACTGATATCGGTTCTTAGCTCAACATCAATATCATCATCAAGTGCAGAACACAGCAGTATTTCCAAGGAACCAGGGCCAGGTTCTATACTGGCCAAGACCTATTGACGAGTCCTCGTCGAGCATCCTGGGCAACAGGTCCCTTTGGGGTCCTGGCTTAAGTCAGTAGGATCGTTGATTCCTCCAAAGTCGGAGAGTGTCTGCCTGCACGACGACGAAACACAAGTCTACACACCAATAAGCCAGACATAGGACAACGGATACTCACGCAAACCTCAGGTCCTGTATGACATCACACTGATGTTGGACAACAGGATGTCTTCATCCGGCATACAGGACTTCGCACTGGAGTTCACAGCCAGTGAACACAAACTAGCATCATCAAGTGCCACGAAGGCTGGCGTAGGCGTTCATGACTTTCCACAAATCTGGGTCTTTGGTTTTCTGGATCAACTCCGCTGTTGATAATCCTCCATGCCACCATCTCAATCCATCCAGCATCACTTCTCTTTGTCTGACTCTTATTTGGCAAATAAAATTCACGTCAAACAAAGACATCTATTGGATCCATCGATTCCGACACACGATCACTCTGTCGCTGCCTGGGGGATGCGCCCCCCCCCTCCCCCGACAGCTTCCGCAGATCCAAAGATCACATTTTATTCACAAGGTTCCAGTTTCTCAGTTCTATATTGTAGTTCATGTTTAATATTTGTTTATTAAAAATTTTATTTAAAACATGAAAAGAAATAAAAATTGCCCATGGGGAATCGAACCCCTGTCTCTCGCTTGACAGGCAGAGATACTAACCACTATACTACAGAGCCATGATAAATAGTGCACAAACATTAATAATATAGTCAAACACATGCCCCGATGACGTCACATGACCAGCAGAATCTGTGAATAATGAGGGGTCATTATTCCCAGCGCTCTGTGTATAATCACTCCAATTAATTATTTGCCATGAAGTAATTTTATTTTTTTAGCGCATGTCTTAGAAATCGTAGATTAATTATAGATGCATTTTCGAATTATGCATCAATTTTTACATAAATTTGGAGCTTCATCACGGACCATTATGGACCGGTGGTAGAAAAAATTATATGTCCTGACATGTGAATGGAAACTCAAGATGGCGGCTGATGCGAATATCGATTGCAATCGGCTCACATTGTACAATTTGAACTGCTAAAGATAAAGAAAATACAGGCATCATTGAGGAATCATTAGATTTGGTTTTTCAAGGCCTATATACCTGTGGTTGTCACATCAGTAAATACTCAAATTTTAAAATCGTGATCAAACCTGCTAATTGAAGTAAGAATCCAAATGTTGATCATTTCAGTTGTCCCTTTGAATGGGATACAATGCAAACCTGGTCAGTGAGCGGATTCCTGTGTATTTCTTTGTTCAATATCATGATTCTCAAATGTGAATATCTCTGCTTAGAATTGACATACAGGCATCATTAAGGTACCGTTGGATTTGGTTTTTCAGGGCTTATCAGTTTGTGATGGTCTCATTAGTAAATTAAAGTACACAATATGAAAAACATTATTAAAATACCTAGCCGAATCGGAAAAAGACCACCGACATCGAGCGGCGGCGTAACACATATTAATAAATGAAATGATTACAAACACCGTCACAAGAAAAGTTAAATATGTAACCTACTATTATTACTTCTTCTTCTTCAGCTTTCCGAGCCATTGAGGTTCTTTGCTGCAAATACAATCCGTCTCCATTCGTCTCTCTATTGGACCTTCTCTTGCCAGTCGTTGATTCCAAGTGCTTGGAGGTCTGTATATATATTATCTCTCCACCGTCTTCTTGGTCTACCTCGGGGTCTACGGTCATTTATTTCCTGAGTGTAAGCGAGTTTTGTTCCCTATTATCTTCCATTCTTTCTATATGCCCCAGCCATTGTAGTCTATTAGCCTTCATGATACCAGTGATTAGCGGGGACTTAAACAGATCATAAATGTCTTTGTTGCTTCTTCTTTTCCACTCTCCACTTTGTGTTTGTAGCAAGGCTTCGTCTCCTTTCGTTGTACTCCAGGTTTCAGAGCCATACAGCACAACTGGTCTGATCAGTGTTTTGTATATTATTACTATTATTACTTACCATCAGCAAATCTCTCAGATGTGATGTAGACATATTCAACAATATCATCAGTTATCAAGAGAGTGCAGTCCGACATTCGGATGTTGCCATGTTTAGTGGACACCACCACCTCACGCTAACGGAAGTGATCGATTATTTGCACCAACAGTAATTCATTGGCACCTTTCCGTCTTGACAGACGATAGTTTGTTACATTGTGCTTCAAAAAGGCTTAATAACTACCACCCATGGCGGTAGCGAATGTGACTGATAAGGCCAATTTGCGCTGTAAATGTTCGTTCACAATGGGTGCATGTGAACACGTGGTCATTTCCACCATCATGCACCATCTTATGCCTCAAACGTTCGGTGTTTGACTTATCTGCAATCATTTTCTCCTTTGTCTTTATTCCATTTCTGATGTTTGCACTCCATGCAACACGTTCAGCGGCGACTTGCTCCCAATGTGCATTATCAATGCCTGTATCAATCATGTCCCGCGTACACACATCTGTGTATCGTAGTAGAGGCCGACCCTGAGATCTCTTACCCATCTGTAATTCACCAAGAAAGGATGTCCTTTGGTATTCTACCATCATCCATCCTCCTAAGATGTCCTATCCATCTAAGTCTACGAAGATTGAGCATGGAATATACCATCACACAACCTGATCTTTCCAATACTTCAGTATTTGTGATTTTATGTAATGTTGCCACTTAATACCAAGTATTCTTCGCAGACACCACATATGACAGCAATTTAAACGTTTCTCTCGGTGTGAGTAAGTTATCCAGGTTTCACTGCCATAGAGAAGAGTACTAAGGACACAGGCTTGACAGACAAGGACTTTTGTTTTGGCAGTAAGCACCCTGTTCTCCTAGACACTTTTTGTTAAACTGGTCATTGTTGTTTCTGCCTTACCAATCCTGATGTTGATTTCCTGATCTAGGGATAATTTGCTATTTACCTCTGAGCCTATATAAGTAAAATGGTCTACTATCTCTAGTTCGACGTCGTCAATAAAGATTGATGGTACCCCATGTGCACCTTGTGACATAATCTGCAAAAAGCAACTCTCTGATCAGTACCCTCCTAATTTTGGTCTTGGCCTTCATTCTCTGAGCATTATAGAGGCTGCCATCTGAACTTGACTGAATGTATATACCTGCATCCTGATCACGAAATGCATATTTCAGTAGAAGTGAAAAGTATATCTCAAAGAGGGTGGGAGCTAGTACACATCATTGCTTAACTCAACTCTTGATTTCAAACTCTTCCGAAGTTGCACCATCAAAAGTGTATATACTCTTCAAGCCTGTGTGGAACGATTCCACAATGGACAGAAGAGTTGGTGAGCAGCCAATCTTCTTTAGCGCCTTGAACAGACCCTCACGACTGACCAGATCAAATGCTTTTGTGAGGTCCATGCAGGCAATAAACATTGGTTGATTCTGTTCACGGCATTTTTCTTGCATTTGTCGCATTGTGAATATCATATCAATGGTAGACCGGTTCTGTCGAAATCCACACTGTGATTCGGGGTAGACTTAATCTCCTAGGACATTAAGACTGTCAAAACTGTCATTTACTGCCAATATAGCACCTTTCAGTGTATGGCAGAGGGGTCTTTGAGCCTGAGGAATAAAGGTCGCCTGGCTAGTGCAGTCGCCGCGAACTGTGCAGGTTAGGATTTTCTTGTTGCCCCCGACAGAGAAAACTCCCACACCTTACCGAGGGATCGAACCCGGGTCTCCCGAATGAGAGTCCTGCGTTCTAGCCACTCGGCAAGCAGCTCCGCGCGGCTTGAAGACTGCGCAAAACAATTCTGGCAAATACTTTCCCAACAATACACAGAAGTGATTTACCTCTATAGTTGTTGCAGTCGCTCCGATCGCCCTTGTTCTTGTACAGTGTTATGATGCTTGAATTTTTTAAATCCTGTGGGACTTGTCCTTCTGGCCAGCATAGCTCTATTAGTTGGTGGATCTGTATAGTGAGTGTGTCTTGCCCACTCCTGATAACCTCTATTGGAATTCCATCCTTACCTGGGGCCTTGCCAGATGCAAGTTCATTTATAGCACACTTAACTTCTATTATGGTGGGAAGTATGTCCAGGTAGTCAAGAGTTGGTAGGGCCTCTATGGCGTTGTGGACATCATCCGCTAGTTTGGTCTCACTTGAGTAAAGCTCCAAATAGTGCTCTACCCATCTGCTGTTTCTTATCAGTGATGATTTCTCCAGTTAAGGTTTTCAATGGTGCACTTCTTTTGATCATTCGACCACAGGCTTTCTTTATCCCTTCATAATGCTTCCGATGTTTCCCTTAGCACTTGCATTTTGAATCGACTCACATAACTTGATCCAATAGTCACTTGCACACTGCCTGGCAGCCTTTTGCACATCCTTCCTAGCTTGCTTCAGCTCACTGAGAGTGTTACGCGTTGTTCTTTCCTCGTTTCTTAAGAGAACTATCTTTTTCTTATCAATCAAGGGCGGCAGAGTCTGGCTGTTTGCCGCAAACCAGTCCTGCCTCTTATGATCTACAGTGCCGTAAATTCCTACCACTAAGAGTTTCCTTGAGTTTCCCCAACTGTTCACTTGCTGTACAATTTTCTGATGTACCAGTGAAAGCGTCTTCAAGTTGCTTTTGGAACTCAAAGCACTTAACAGGATCGTGGGTGTTAATAATATTAATCCTGGGGCTAGATTTGTGTTTAGCTGTGTAGATTGTCGTTGGTCCCAGTCTAACCATTGCAACAACCAAAGAATGATTTGAGGCTGAGGCTGAGGCTAGGAAGATGGAGGCCGAGCAGGCAGTCAGAGACCATGAGTTCCGTACGAGGGAGTTGGAGCTGAAAGCTCAAACTGCCAAGGAAAGCGAGGGTGCAGTGGGAGGCGCAGTTCTCCCTGACTCAACAACTTCTAGTGGCGGTCCATACCAGGTAATGAAGTTCCCATTACTCCCGTTCGATGAACACAAAGATAAGATCGACCAGTATCTTCACAGATTTCAGTCGATGGCTTTGGCTATGGGATTGGAACGTGGGAAATGGAACTTGAAACTCTCACAGGGCCTGAGGGGGACCGCGTACGAGGTCTACTCAAGGTTGCCACCTGGTATGGAGAATGACTATGAGGCTCTGGAAAAAAGCATTATTGAAAAAGTTTCAGATGACAGCCCATACATACCGACAGCAGTTCAGAAAGTCGAAGAGAGAGCCAGGAGAGATGTCCGCAGCCTACAGCGTTAGACTTAAGTCTTACCTTTTGAAGTGGATGTCATTAGCTGGATTTGCTAACGACTATGACAGTTTAGAAGAATTAGTGGTCGTGGACCAAATGAAGAGGATGATGCCTAAGCCATTGCAAACCTTCTTGCTTGAAAATGGGGCAGAAAGGTTAGACATAGTCAACACATTAGCGGAAAGGTATGTGCCAGTAGTAATGGCAGGAAATGCGCTGGAGTGTTGCCCCGACACCCATATGTCACAACCCAATCCCCGATCACCAGACACATGGTCTGGAAAGAAGAAGAACCCTAAAACAGCCCACACCAAGAAGGAGGATCCTTTCGATAAAGTTCCAATTAAGAAACCCTCTGGTAAGAGTCCACCTGGATCTCCTAAAAGAAAGTGGAGTGAAAAGTGGTGCACCTACTGCAAATCTCCCACACACAATACGGCCGATTGCCGGCGCAAACAGAAAGACTCTCACTATGCTGCCTGTCTTGTAGAAACCGGGGAGGGGTCTAACAAGGAGGTAGAAGGGAGGGGTCTTGAGAACAAAGATTCAGAGAAACCACCAGTAGTAGAGACGATACTTGTGAACGGACAACCAGTTAAGTGTCTCTATGACACCAGTCTGCAGTTTGAGGCCGTAATTTCTTCACACTTAGTGAGCCCAGAGCAGCTAACCGGGGAATCTATTGAGATTCAAACGGCGACAAAGAGTGCGGTAGCGATGTCTCTTCCAATTGCGAAGGTAGACATCAATTCAAAATATGTTACCGGCACTATACAGGCAGCCGTTCTGCTCGATCCTATCTTCCCAATGATCTTGGGTTGTCGCTACGTCTTTCTAGGGATCCCAACAGAATCCATGTACGTAGGGGCGATGCAAACCAGATCTCAATCGGAGGATGAGCAGACGCCGGCCTTGATCGTGAATCCCTTGCCTGGGGAGTTACGAGCTGCTCAAAGCCAGGATGCTACTTGCAACCTTGCTTCAACCAGTTGCCAAAAAGTTCTGACCCACCAAGACGGGGTCAGTATTATATGAAGAATCGGTTACTGTACCGGAGAGCCCGAGTGGAGGAACGCCAGCATGGCCAGCTGGTAGTTCCTAAGGCCTATCGGGAACAGCTTCTTCATATGGGACACACCGTTTCATTCAGTGGACATATGGGTGTCGGGGCAACACTCCAGCGCATTTCCTGCCATTACTACTGGCCAGGGATGACTGGAGACGTGCGTCGGTACGTCAAGTCGTGCCCAGAGTGCCAGCGTGTGGCACCAAAACACTGGACAGCTCCGGTAGTCTTGAGTGACATGCCCATTATGAACTCTCCTTTCGAGAGAGTTGCCATCGATCTTGTTGGTCCTCTTCCTCGGACTAGGAAGAGGAATAAGTACATTCTCACGATGGTGGATTGCTGTTCCATGTGGGGTGAGGCGATACCTTTGGCCACAATCGACTCTAAGCGAGTGGCTGATGCACTGATGGAGACCTTTCCAAACCAGATCCTAACGGACAATGGGTCTCAGTTCTGTGGTAAGCTGATGGAGGAAGTCTTTCGTATCTTCCAGACCAACCACATTCACACAAGCCCGTACCACCCTCAGTCTAATGGGCAAGTAGAGAGGTTTAATGGTACCTTGATGACCATGCTTCGGAAGCTGGCTCAAGAGAAACCAGACAGATGGGATTAGTATATCCCAGCCGCCTTGTTCGCCTATCGGGAGGTTCCCCATGGGTCGACCGGGTTGCCACCAGCCACTCTACTATTCGGGAGGCCAATCAAGGGTCCCTTAGAAGCCCTATTGAGATGTTGGACAGAGGAAGAAACTTCCGAAGAAGTGGTATCCTCATATAAATACGTCGAAGAGTTAAAGAAGAAACTCCAGACGGGTTGGACTTTGGCAGCTCAGAATCTGAGGGCGGCCAGAAAGAGACACGCGGCCTACCACAATAGAAGGACAAAAGATAGGTCTCTTAAGGTGGGGGATCGGGTTCTGTTGTTACTTCCCGTAGGTTCCAATAAACTCGAGATTGGTTGGCAGGGGCCATTCCCGGTGGAAAGGGTTGTGTCCCGCACCAACTATGCCATCCGGATAAGGGGGAAATCCAAAATCTTCCACATTAACCTCCTCAAAAAGTATGAAGAACGATCTGATGGTACTTCTCTCACACTCATGACTATGGCGGTCGCGATGGAAACTGAATCGGGCGAAGACGCGGATAGGGAGTATCCTTTACACCCTGGGGAAACCTATAGGGATGTACATATAAATCCTGATCTGTCGGCGGAAGAAACAGACCTGGTCATCCGTTTGTTGGAGTCCCATCAGCAGATTCTTACCGATCGGCCAGGGCGGACAGGGTTGGTCGAGTTTGATATGACTCTGACTACCCAAGACCCCGTTCGCCAAAAAAAATATATCCAGTGCCCTTTTCGAAAGAGAAGACACTGGAAGCTGAAATCCAGAAACTTCTGGACGATGACATCATCACTCCTTCGACGTCTCCTTATAATGCCGGGGTTGTCTTGTTGAGGAAGCCCAGTGGGGAGCACCGCTTATGTATTGATTACAGACATTTAAAGAGTTGTACAACATTCCAAGTTGAACCGTTACCGAACACAAATCAACTGTTTGCCAGACTAAATAAGGCAAAGTACTTTTCGAAGATTGATCTAAGCAGGGGATATTATCAGATCCCTGTGAAGCCCGAGGTTCGGCCCTTGCTCGCCTTCAGTACTCCGAACGGGCACTACGAATTCAAGGCTGAGCAATGCGCCTAGTGTGTTCACCCGCATGATGAGAATGTTATTAGAGCCTTTAAAGGATCCCTCTGTTGTCTCGTTTATGGATGATATTCTCATCGCGTCTGACAATCTGAAAGATCACCTGAAGTCCTTGGGACAGATTTTCACAAGGTTAAAAGAGGAAGGGTTAACCGCCCGTCCAGCCAAATGCATGATTGGCTATCAATCCTTGGAATTTCTGGGACATACTATTACCCCAGGGGGACTGGTACCGGAAGAAAAGAATATTGAGAAGGTCCGACTCGCACCCCGTCCTAAATCCAAAAGGATGTTAGGTCTTTCTTGTATCTGTGTGGGTTTTACCAGAAATTTATTCCGAAGTTCAACGAAATTGCGGCACCGTTAACCGAGACCCTGAAAAAAGGATCGCCAGATCCTATAGTCTGGACCCCGAGCTGTTAAGAAGCTTATGGGAAGCTGAAACAGGCTTTGGTGGATGGGCCAGTCCTGCAACTCCCAAATTTGGAGAAAACGTTTGTTCTAAGAACCGACGCGAGTAACATAGGGATTGGGGCAACTTTGTTGCAGGAAGGGCGAGATGATGCTTCGGTGCTGTCCGGTGGCGTATGCAAGTAGAAAACTGTTACCCGCCGAACGGAATTACTCCACCGTTGAACGGGAATGTCTGGCTCTAGTGTGGGCGGTACAGAAATTTCAACCTTATCTGTATGGAGCACCGTTCAAAGTGCAGTCCGACCATCAACCTCTGACCTGTTTAGCAACTGTGACAAGACCGCCGGGGCTTGGACTGGTTTGCCACGATAGATACTATCCCCTGCCTTTGCTCCAACCACCTCAATAGCTCTCTACATCTACCAGGCCCCACACAAGCCGGGACAGCTTAACCTTCCCTCCCTCACCTAGGGTTCCAAACCCCAAGGGGGCTCGGACCAGACACCAGTCCTATCACTGCACAAAGTCATAGCTAAGAGAACAAAAAAAATTTAATTCTGAACTACGTCAACTACAACACAGAGAAGGATGGCTGAAAGCCAGACTAGAAGAACTATGTACAAGATCAAAGACGCAGATGAGTATTCATCATGGAGGCGGACGATAGCTCGTGCGGTTGTCCAGTCGTGGTAGCGACTCACCCAGGCTCCTCCAGTGGACTGGAACTCCAAGGTCTGCTGCCTCTCCAAAGTTCCCTCTTCACACAGAGAACCAATCAAGGGTTGATAAAGGGCAGTACCACTGCCTGACTGACACTGCACCGATGCACAAGGATCCTTCCTTGCTGTCGTACTATTTCCCTCGTCACACTCCTGATGAAGTCTGGGCCGACCCTAGAACATTAGCGGTCTCCCACTTGCAGAAAAAATACATGTAGCACCGTCTCAAAATACACAAGAGCCAGGTCACTCTTCTATCTCATCAGTGACCCACACACTGATATGTCACCTACACAATAAGCGGTTGCTCCACACGAACACACAATGTCACTGGTAAAGTCTATCAGGTGACTAAACACTTCACCTTAGTTCCATGTCCTTGGACAATAGATCTTCACACAGTATCATTTAACTACCCTGATCAATGGGTAGTAATCACAACCTAGCAAACACTGTCAACAGTTCATCACGATCGCATGAGGTAGCTCCCTACCTTCACAAACATTGTCAACAGTTCATCACGTTGGCATGAGGTAGCTCCCTACCTTAACAAACATGTCACTCAGGTGTTTCCACCAATGTTGTAATCAATGTCCTAGTTCACTGGACCACATGTTGGCTTCATAAAGGTAATCAATGTAAAAACACTATTTAAGCATCAACTGATACATGGTGTCCCATAACCCAGCCGGGCCAGAAGCATATAACACAGGTCATGGTGACCGGTAACAATGATCACTTCGCTCAACTTGAAAGGTCACTCACTACCTTGCAATCAACAAGGTTTACACAGAGACTGAATGTCACCAGTGCTTCACTGGCTTGAATCACCAGACGTTTCAGTGTTGGATCCTCTCAGGATCGGATGACACTCGTCGGACTCTTGACGGAGGTCCTAACCTAGACCTACCGACTTATTCAGCACTCAGCTCCTTCCAACATTGATCTCGCAGACTCAGACAACCACTCCCAGTATGGCCTCAATCAACTTCTGGATAGGCACTGGAATGAGTGGGCCCATAGAGCTCATGGTGCAGCTCTTGAATCTTCTTCTGTATAGTAATAACAGATCCTGAAACACGGAGAGGTTGGTGTGAGTACTCAACTACAACAAAGACTACCAGCATCTCCACCCTGTCACCTGCCTCTCAGACATTCCTCATGTCTACCAACATGAGTATGAAATCATCACATCATAGATCTACTTAGTCACTATAATATATAGGCATAATGATGGTAGAAAAAGCAATAGCCCACCTGTTCAGTCAAGTCACACTTCTGGGCTACATATAACCCCTAGCACCAGAGTCGACTGTATGACTCTGTCAAGCATCCTTCGCCTGGTGCCAGTCCAATCCGGTTTCATCTCCCATCATCAATCAACATATACACTTACTTTCCTTTCAGTGTAGGGATTACTGTATCGAGAAGGTGTCCAGCCGGACATCTCCTTCCTGACAGACTCATCAATTCATCAATCCCTTAACCCATGGACTGATGAATTCCACACATTAATAACTATATGTCCATAATGAATTATACTCCTGATAATTCATTACTATAGCATTAACTAAGGAGAACTCAGGACTTGTTACACTTAAATAACAAAATCATATCACAGCCATAGTGTCAGGTCTGGGATCCCTGCCCCAGATCCTGACTTGCCCTTGTATCCACTGACTATCTTTCAGGTCAGTCATACCTGTGCCGGTCGAGCACAGCTGTAGTGGCCATCCACCACTACACTTTCCCACAGCTACTGTGGGTCTCGTGTACCTTGTCCCGTGACGACTTAAGTCACGTCATCCAATGTAGCAAACCTCCAGACTCCACTACCAAACTCTGGCTCCACCTTTTTTTTTGGGGGGGGGGGTGGGGGGGTTATGCCCCTCATATACTACTACTTCACGGCAGTACTCCAAGTACTCCATGAACCGAGTCAGGGTTCCAGAAGAGTAGAATATTAGAGACAGAAACGGTTAGGTTCAAACCTCGATCTATCTAGACACCTCGGCCTCGAATTACGGAGTGCCGCATCACCCTCGATCGGGTATGTTCACTCATCGGATATGCATGATTGCATTGGGTCGGACCTATTACCGATCGGGTTGGGGTTACCGGCCTACCTCCCGCTGCCTAGACAAACGTACGATGGAACACGCACGGTCATCCTAGCGGACGGACCTGACCACAAGCAGTAACAATAGTATCATGAATACTTCTTATCAATTGTTATCCTACCGATGCAACGCCATTCGGCTTACGCGGAATAACACTGCTATCTGCACACAGCAAATACACCACTGCTGATTTCACCTTGATTCCTCGAAACATCACCATCACTGATAGAACAATTACGTTACCATTCTAATGTCATGAAGCACATTACACATCTCTAATAATAAGCTCTACCTTATCATTTACCGCGTCTAGCATGTTGATGTAATGACTGACCCACTGTCGCCTTGCCTGCGTAATTAATAAACCAAACCCGTAACTGCTACCCACTGTAAAGCACATCGTTCGGCCTATTTTATTTACACACCACTCGCTGTGGAATACGGCTTGTTCCGTCAGGTAACACATTACATTGCTGATCGATAAAGCCTACTTAAAAATGCAAACCGCCAACTGTAACGGATAACGCTACGCGACAACTCAATTTTGCGATGGCAATTAATTCATTCCGGGAATCAGCACGGCATTACGACAACAATTAAATCATAGACTAAGTACTCAACTAACCTGTGATTGAAGAATCACAACCTTGACTGTAGATGTCCGCACTGGCCGCGAATATTGACATCAAACTTACATCAGCCTGTTGGCTGCGATCTGTCTACGCTGAGGTTTGGTGGGCGACTGCTCACGACAAAGTCAGTGCGCCCTCCACTCGCCTACACGGGCCGCGTGACTTTCATGATTCATGAAGAAAACCAGAGTCACGATAAGTTCCACCACCCCGTGCTGCATGAAGCACTCGTGAACTTAGAGATCTCTACCACGTACGCACTTGAGGGAACATTCTAGATTTTCTATAAATAACTAGAATAGCTCCGCCCCGCACTATTTTTTGATGGGGAATCCCCTATTAATTGATATTAATTCAAGGGAGACCAACGCATCGCACTCCCTTCAAAGGGATATTATGCAGAGATCTGCCGATCTTTATCCGTTTCGTCACAGAGGCCCCCACTTAAGATGGTCGACCCAGTCGAACTCACTAGACAAAGATCGGTCTGAACTCTGAACCTCTACTCTATCAAGATTGGATTCCCAGGAAAAGACGTTCCATAACATTCACTTTCCCTGCGGAGATCCACCAGAATAGTATGGATGCTGGATCAACAACCACCGCCTGAAACATACGTTATCTCCAGCGATTAGGCCCGAAACGTAACGGCCTGGTGATTGGCTTACAGGATCTGTCTACACTGGACTGTGCCGCATCCACCTGTTGCAGGCCATCGGTTACTTTACTGAAGGTTCGTTCGTCCCTTCCGACAATAGGATATTTCCTATCCCGACTAGGCATCACCTTCGTGGACTGTTCGCGGAGGTCGACCGAAATGAATGGTCGCTTACTCCAGGTTCGTCTGGAGTACCCTTGCTCATGCCTTCTCTCCCGCGAGTAAGGACAGTGAGCCTGTCGGCGTATCGAGTCACCCGACGATCTCGTCGTGCCAGATGTGACTTCGCCTGTCCGACCTCGATTCCCAGTGTGCTTAACACCATGGGCCTCTTCCCGACGGATCCCGTTCGCCCTATCTACGGTTGAACGCTCAGGAGACCGCAGACCCTCCCCACAGGATGTACTGCGTAGGACTGAGTCTTCCTCGCCCTCGTCTGGACCCAGAACCGAATCTAGCGCGATGGTAGTCGCACTATCTTGTGGAGAATCTACCTCGGACCTCTCCAAATTCTGAAGGAGAGTACAATGGAACTTACGCAATTCCCCGCGGACCTTCACCTCATACGTGGATCGGGACATTATCCGCTCCACAGGAAAAGGGCCCTGCCATCCGAGTTCGAATTCCGCCCCCTCGATTGGGAGAAGCGCGAGAACCCTATCTCCAATCTGCAGAGATAAACCGTTTCTGGTCTTGTGCTTTGGTGCTGCCAGACAACACGTTGGGCACGACCGGATATATCTCCGCACGTCGCCTGTCATTCCAGGCCAGTGGTAGTGGCTGGAAAGACACTGGACTGTTGTCCCCACATCCTTATGTCCGGTTAAGGATAAGGTATGCACTCTATGTATCAAGCGGGATCTGTAGTCAGTAGGGACTACCATCTGACCGTACTGGCTATCCCCTTGCCCGGCTCTACGATAAAGCAACCGGTTTTCTACATAGAACTGACCCGGAGTTGGCGGGACAGAACTTTGGGACACCTCCAGTAAGTAAGGACGCAAAGTCGGGTCCCTACTTTGAGCACTGCTCACTAACCTCGCAAGAGAATGGTCTATTTCCTTACCACACTGCCTTTTTCCATCCTTAGCCCTGGCCTGCCTAGCGCTCACTAGACAATGTTCCCTGGGGTCCCCCAGGAATACATGCGGACGACCGAGGATCAAAGGGTAAATAGGATCAGGCAGCACAGCCGCCTGGATGCTACCCGTAACATACCTGCACCGAATGTCAATCCGAGCAATCGGCAAGTCCATAGCTACGGAGCTCCTCATGGCCAGCTGAAATTCTCTTGTCTCGCCGGTGAGATGCCCTGGGCTCACAAGGTGGGATGAGATTACAGCTTCAAACTGCAATCCTGTATCGTATAGACATTCCACCTGCTTCCCATTCACCTCTATCGTTTCGATCACAGGTGATTTCTCAGACTTTGGTTTCTCCCGACCCTTAGGTGTGGTCTCGCTAGGTCTACCTCTAGTAGAGGCGAGACACGCAAAGTGCAAGTCCTTTGGCTTCCTCAGACAATCTACAGTATTATGGGAAGGAGACTTACAGTGCTTACACCACCTCTTACTCCACTTCCGTTTTGGGGAGGCGGGAGGGCTCTGCTTATCGGGTTTCTTACCAGAGTCTTTTACCACAGGATCTGCTACATTGGATGATTCTTTGGGACCTTTGGTCTTGGGCTTCTGATCAAGCCCCTTCTGCCTTTTCTGTGAATCAGTCTGACTGGAATCCCCAGTCTCACCATAGACTTCCACATACCTTTCAGCTAACTTATTTACTATGTCTAGCCTTTCCGCCCCATTTTCCCCTAAGAAATTCCTTAAAGGCTTGGACATCTGCATTTTCATTTGATCCACCACCATCAACTCTCTCAGACTCTCATAATCCTCTTTGAAATTGGCCAATGCCATCCACTTCAACAGGTATGAGTTCAACCTCACACTATAGGCCGAGAACATCTCACCTGGTTCTCTCTTGGAAGTTCTGAACCTCCGCCTGTAAGCATGGGCTGTCATTTCGAATCTTTTCAAAAGAGCCGATTTCAGGGTTGGATAATCATTTTCCATCCCTGGGGGGAAGACGCGCATACACTTCGTACGCGGTGCCACGGAGTCCTTGTGAAAGCTTAAGATTCCAACGCTCAGGCTCTAAACCCATAGCTTTACACATTGCCTCGAACTTCTCTAAGAATTGATCTATTTTCTCTTGGTCCGGTTCAAATGGTGGAAACGGCCATTTCATAGCATGGTAAGTTGGTCTGCTGGCTACTGATGAGCTAGGTAAAGCTACTCCACCTACTGCTCCCTCAGACTCACCAACCGATTTAGCCTCTACCTCAAGTTGCTTCATACGGAACTCATGTTCCATTTCCAACTTCCTAGCATCTAATTTCTTAGACTCTAGGTCAGCTGCCAGTTTTTGTGCCTGTTGGTCTGCCACCAACTTTTGCTCTTCAAGTGCTACCTTTCGAGCTTCCAGCTCAATTTCTGACTTTCTTCTCTCTCTCTCTTCTGCTCTGAAGTCTCTCTCTACTTCCATTACATAGGCTTTGAACTCCTCACCTTCCAATCCCATCTCAGTTGCAGATGCCCGCACCTTAGCTAAATCTAAAGTACGAGTAGCCATGCTTAGTGTAACTTAGTATCAGTATAGATATGCAATACCCAATCACAATGCTAACTGTACTCCAACCAACACTGTAACTATGTATCTATACTAACTTAACTAAATGTCTGTCCACGTCGAAGAGAAAGGTTTCAGTAGCCCTACTCGTCAAGTAGATAATAGGTATAGGACAGATGACACTATAACCTATTCCTACGAGATGTCAGAACAAAGAGAAGATCCCGGACGAGCCCCCACTCTATCTTGTGACAAGACCGCCGGGGCTTGGACTGGTTTGCCACGATAGATACTATCCCCTGCCTTTGCTCCAACCACCTCAATAGCTCTCTACATCTACCAGGCCCCACACAAGCCGGGACAGCTTAACCTTCCCTCCCTCACCTAGGGTTCCAAACCCCAAGGGGGCTCGGACCAGACACCAGTCCTATCACTGCACAAAGTCATAGCTAAGAGAACAAAAAAAATTTAATTCTGAACTACGTCAACCACAACACAGAGAAGGATGGCTGAAAGCCAGACTAGAAGAACTATGTACAAGATCAAAGACGCAGATGAGTATTCATCATGGAGGCAGACGATAGCTCGTGCGGTTGTCCAGTCGTGGTAGCGACTCACCCAGGCTCCTCAAGTGGACTGGAACTCCAAGGTCTGCTGCCTCTCCAAAGTTCCCTCTTCACACAGAGAACCAATCAAGGGTTGATCAAGGGCAGTACCACTGCCTGACTGACACTGCACCGATGCACAAGGATCCTTCCTTGCTGTCGTACTATTTCCCTCGTCACACTCCTGATGAAGTCTGGGCCGACCCTAGAACATTAGCGGTCTCCCACTTGCAGAAAAAATACATGTAGCACCGTCTCAAAATACACAAGAGCCAGGTCACTCTTCTATCTCATCAGTGACCCACACACTGATATGTCACCTACACAATAAGCGGTTGCTCCACACGAACACACAATGTCACTGGTAAAGTCTATCAGGTGACTAAACACTTCACCTTAGTTCCATGTCCTTGGACAATAGATCTTCACACAGTATCATGTAACTACCCTGATCAATGGGTAGTAATCACAACCTAGCAAACACTGTCAACAGTTCATCACGATCGCATGAGGTAGCTCCCTACCTTCACAAACATTGTCAACAGTTCATCACGTTGGCATGAGGTAGCTCCCTACCTTAACAAACATGTCACTCAGGTGTTTCCACCAATGTTGTAATCAATGTCCTAGTTCACTGGACCACATGTTGGCTTCATAAAGGTAACCAATGTAAAAACACTATTTAAGCATCAACTGATACATGGTGTCCCATAACCCAGCCGGGCCAGAAGCATATAACACAGGTCATGGTGACCGGTAACAATGATCACTTCGCTCAATTTGAAAGGTCACTACCTTGCAATCAACAAGGTTTACACAGAGACTGAATGTCACCAGTGCTTCACTGGCTTGAATCACCAGACGTTTCAGTGTTGGATCCTCTCAGGATCGGATGACACTCGTCGGACTCTTGACGGAGGTCCTAACCTAGACCTACCGACTTATTCAGCACTCAGCTCCTTCCAACATTGATCTCGCAGACTCAGACAACCACTCCCAGTATGGCCTCAATCAACTTCTGGATAGGCACTGGAATGAGTGGGCCCATAGAGCTCATGGTGCAGCTCTTGAATCTTCTTCTGTATAGTAATAACAGATCCTGAAACACGGAGAGGTTGGTGTGAGTACTCAACTACAACAAAGACTACCAGCATCTCCACCCTGTCACCTGCCTCTCAGACATTCCTCATGTCTACCAACATGAGTATGAAATCATCACATCATAGATCTACTTAGTCACTATAATATATAGGCATAATGATGGTAGAAAAAGCAATAGCCCACCTGTTCAGTCAAGTCACACTTCTGGGCTACATATAACCCCTAGCACCAGAGTCGACTGTATGACTCTGTCAAGCATCCTTCGCCTGGTGCCAGTCCAATCCGGTTTCATCTCCCATCATCAATCAACATATACACTTACTTTCCTTTCAGTGTAGGGATTACTGTATCGAGAAGGTGTCCAGCCGGACATCTCCTTCCTGACAGACTCATCAATTCATCAATCCCTTAACCCATGGACTGATGAATTCCACACATTAATAACTATATGTCCATAATGAATTATACTCCTGATAATTCATTACTATAGCATTAACTAAGGAGAACTCAGGACTTGTTACACTTAAATAACAAAATCATATCACAGCCATAGTGTCAGGTCTGGGATCCCTGCCCCAGATCCTGACTTGCCCTTGTATCCACTGACTATCTTTCAGGTCAGTCATACCTGTGCCGGTCGAGCACAGCTGTGGTGGCCATCCACCACTACACTTTCCCACAGCTACTGTGGGTCTCGTGTACCTTGTCCCGTGACGACTTAAGTC
This sequence comes from Cepaea hortensis, assembly GCA_963921405.1. Lineage (NCBI taxonomy): Eukaryota > Metazoa > Mollusca > Gastropoda > Stylommatophora > Helicidae > Cepaea > Cepaea hortensis. Next base: position 498,407,929 of record OY992876.1, on the reverse strand, counting down.
ACGTCATCCAATGTAGCAAACCTCCAGACTCCACTACCAAACTCTGGCTCCACCTTTTTTTTTGGGGGGGGGGGGTTATGCCCCTCATATACTACTACTTCACGGCAGTACTCCAAGTACTCCATGAACCGAGTCAGGGTTCCAGAAGAGTAGAATATTAGAGACAGAAACGGTTAGGTTCAAACCTCGATCTATCTAGACACCTCGGCCTCGAATTACGGAGTGCCGCATCACCCTCGATCGGGTATGTTCACTCATCGGATATGCATGATTGCATTGGGTCGGACCTATTACCGATCGGGTTGGGGTTACCGGCCTACCTCCCGCTGCCTAGACAAACGTACGATGGAACACGCACGGTCATCCTAGCGGACGGACCTGACCACAAGCAGTAACAATAGTATCATGAATACTTCTTATCAATTGTTATCCTACCGATGCAACGCCATTCGACTTACGCGGAATAACACTGCTATCTGCACACAGCAAATACACCACTGCTGATTTCACCTTGATTCCTCGAAACATCACCATCACTGATAGAACAATTACGTTACCATTCTAATGTCATGAAGCACATTACACATCTCTAATAATAAGCTCTACCTTATCATTTACCGCGTCTAGCATGTTGATGTAATGACTGACCCACTGTCGCCTTGCCTGCGTAATTAATAAACCAAACCCGTAACTGCTACCCACTGTAAAGCACATCGTTCGGCCTATTTTATTTACACACCACTCGCTGTGGAATACGGCTTGTTCCGTCAGGTAACACATTACATTGCTGATCGATAAAGCCTACTTAAAAATGCAAACCGCCAACTGTAACGGATAACGCTACGCGACAACTCAATTTTGCGATGGCAATTAATTCATTCCGGGAATCAGCACGGCATTACGACAACAATTAAATCATAGACTAAGTACTCAACTAACCTGTGATTGAAGAATCACAACCTTGACTGTAGATGTCCGCACTGGCCGCGAATATTGACATCAAACTTACATCAGCCTGTTGGCTGCGATCTGTCTACGCTGAGGTTTGGTGGGCGACTGCTCACGACAAAGTCAGTGCCCCTTCCACTCGCCTACACGGGCCGCGTGACTTTCATGATTCATGAAGAAAACCAGAGTCACGATAAGTTCCACCACCCCGTGCTGCATGAAGCACTCGTGAACTTAGAGATCTCTACCACGTACGCACTTGAGGGAACATTCTAGATTTTCTATAAATAACTAGAATAGCTCCGCCCCGCACTATTTTTTGATGGGGAATCCCCTATTAATTGATATTAATTCAAGGGAGACCAACGCATCGCACTCCCTTCAAAGGGATATTATGCAGAGATCTGCCGATCTTTATCCGTTTCGTCACAGAGGCCCCCACTTAAGATGGTCAACCCAGTCGAACTCACTAGACAAAGATCGGTCTGAACTCTGAACCTCTACTCTATCAAGATTGGATTCCCAGGAAAAGACGTTCCATAACATTCACTTTCCCTGCGGAGATCCACCAGAATGGTATGGATGCTGGATCAACAACCACCACCTGAAACATACGTTATCTCCAGCGATTAGGCCCGAAACGTAACGGCCTGGTGATTGGCTTACAGGATCTGTCTACACTGGACTGTTCCGCATCCACCTGTTGCAGGCCATCGGTTACTTTACTGAAGGTTCGTTCGTCCCTTCCGACAATAGGATATTTCCTATCCCGACTAGGCATCACCTTCGTGGACTGTTCGCGGAGGTCGACCGAAATGAATGGTCGCTTACTCCAGGTTCGTCTGGAGTACCCTTGCTCATGCCTTCTCTCCCGCGAGTAAGGACAGTGAGCCTGTCGGCGTATCGAGTCACCCGACGATCTCGTCGTGCCAGATGTGACTTCGCCTGTCCGACCTCGATTCCCAGTGTGCTTAACACCATGGGCCTCTTCCCGACGGAGCCCGTTCGCCCTATCTACGGTTGAACGCTCAGGAGACCGCAGACCCTCCCCACAGGATGTACTGCGTAGGACTGAGTCTTCCTCGCCCTCGTCTGGACCCAGAACCGAATCTAGCGCGATGGTAGTCGCACTATCTTGTGGAGAAACTACCTCGGACCTCTCCAAATTCTGAAGGAGAGTACAATGGAACTTACGCAATTCCCCGCGGACCTTCACCTCATACGTGGATCGGGACATTATCCGCTCCACAGGAAAAGGGCCCTGCCATCCGAGTTCGAATTCCGCCCCCTCGATTGGGAGAAGCGCGAGAACCCTATCTCCAATCTGCAGAGATAAACCGTTTCTGGTCTTGTGCTTTGGTGCTGCCAGACAACACGTTGGGCACGACCGGATATATCTCCGCACGTCGCCTGTCATTCCAGGCCAGTGGTAGTGGCTGGAAAGACACTGGACTGTTGTCCCCACATCCTTATGTCCGGTTAAGGATAAGGTATGCACTCTATGTATCAAGCGGGATCTGTAGTCAGTAGGGACTACCATCTGACCGTACTGGCTATCCCCTTGCCCGGCTCTACGATAAAGCAACCGGTTTTCTACATAGAACTGACCCGGAGTTGGCGGGACAGAACTTTGGGACACCTCCAGTAAGTAAGGACGCAAAGTCGGGTCCCTACTTTGAGCACTGCTCACTAACCTCGCAAGAGAATGGTCTATTTCCTTACCACACTGCCTTTTTCCATCCTTAGCCCTGGCCTGCCTAGCGCTCACTAGACAATGTTCCCTGGGGTCCCCCAGGAATACATGCGGACGACCGAGGATCAAAGGGTAAATAGGATCAGGCAGCACAGCCGCCTGGATGCTACCCGTAACATACCTTCACCGAATGTCAATCCGAGCAATCGGCAAGTCCATAGCTACGGAGCTCCTCATGGCCAGTTGAAATTCTCTTGTCTCGCCGGTGAGCTGCCCTGGGCTCACAAGGTGGGATGAGATTACAGCTTCAAACTGCAATCCTGTATCGTATAGACATTCCACCTGCTTCCCATTCACCTCTATCGTTTCGATCACAGGTGATTTCTCAGACTTTGGTTTCTCCCGACCCTTAGGTGTGGTCTCGCTAGGTCTACCTCTAGTAGAGGCGAGACACGCAAAGTGCAAGTCCTTTGGCTTCCTCAGACAATCTACAGTATTATGGGAAGGAGACTTACAGTGCTTACACCACCTCTTACTCCACTTCCGTTTTGGGGAGGCGGGAGGGCTCTGCTTATCGGGTTTCTTACCAGAGTCTTTTACCACAGGATCTGCTACATTGGATGATTCTTTGGGACCTTTGGTCTTGGGCTTCTGATCAAGCCCCTTCTGCCTTTTCTGTGAATCAGTCTGACTGGAATCCCCAGTCTCACCATAGACTTCCACATACCTTTCAGCTAACTTATTTACTATGTCTAGCCTTTCCGCCCCATTTTCCCCTAAGAAATTCCTTAAAGGCTTGGACATCTGCATTTTCATTTGATCCACCACCATCAACTCTCTCAGACTCTCATAATCCTCTTTGAAATTGGCCAATGCCATCCACTTCAACAGGTATGAGTTCAACCTCACACTATAGGCCGAGAACATCTCACCTGGTTCTCTCTTGGAAGTTCTGAACCTCCGCCTGTAAGCATGGGCTGTCATTTCGAATCTTTTCAAAAGAGCCGATTTCAGGGTTGGATAATCATTTTCCATCCCTGGGGGGAAGACGCGCATACACTTCGTACGCGGTGCCACAGAGTCCTTGTGAAAGCTTAAGATTCCAACGCTCAGGCTCTAAACCCATAGCTTTACACATTGCCTCGAACTTCTCTAAGAATTGATCTATTTTCTCTTGGTCCGGTTCAAATGGTGGAAACGGCCATTTCATAGCATGGTAAGCTGGTCTGCTGGCTACTGATGAGCTAGGTAAAGCTACTCCACCTACTGCTCCCTCAGACTCACCAACCGATTTAGCCTCTACCTCAAGTTGCTTCATACGGAACTCATGTTCCATTTCCAACTTCCTAGCATCTAATTTCTTAGACTCTAGGTCAGCTGCCAGTTTTTGTGCCTGTTGGTCTGCCACCAACTTTTGCTCTTCAAGTGCTACCTTTCGAGCTTCCAGCTCAATTTCTGACTTTCTTCTCTCTCTCTCTTCTGCTCTGAAGTCTCTCTCTACTTCCATTACATAGGCTTTGAACTCCTCACCTTCCAATCCCATCTCAGTTGCAGATGCCCGCACCTTAGCTAAATCTAAAGTACGAGTAGCCATGCTTAGTGTAACTTAGTATCAGTATAGATATGCAATACCCAATCACAATGCTAACTGTACTCCAACCAACACTGTAACTATGTATCTATACTAACTTAACTAAATGTCTGTCCACGTCGAAGAGAAAGGTTTCAGTAGCCCTACTCGTCAAGTAGATAATAGGTATAGGACAGATGACACTATAACCTATTCCTACGGGATGTCAGAACAAAGAGAAGATCCCGGACGAGCCCCCACTCTATCTTGTGACAAGACCGCCGGGGCTTGGACTGGTTTGCCACGATAGATACTATCCCCTGCCTTTGCTCCAACCACCTCAATAGCTCTCTACATCTACCAGGCCCCACACAAGCCGGGACAGCTTAACCTTCCCTCCCTCACCTAGGGTTCCAAACCCCAAGGGGGCTCGGACCAGACACCAGTCCTATCACTGCACAAAGTCATAGCTAAGAGAACAAAAAAAATTTAATTCTGAACTACGTCAACCACAACACAGAGAAGGATGGCTGAAAGCCAGACTAGAAGAACTATGTACAAGATCAAAGACGCAGATGAGTATTCATCATGGAGGCAGACGATAGCTCGTGCGGTTGTCCAGTCGTGGTAGCGACTCACCCAGGCTCCTCCAGTGGACTGGAACTCCAAGGTCTGCTGCCTCTCCAAAGTTCCCTCTTCACACAGAGAACCAATCAAGGGTTGATCAAGGGCAGTACCACTGCCTGACTGACACTGCACCGATGCACAAGGATCCTTCCTTGCTGTCGTACTATTTCCCTCGTCACACTCCTGATGAAGTCTGGGCCGACCCTAGAACATTAGCGGTCTCCCACTTGCAGAAAAAATACATGTAGCACCGTCTCAAAATACACAAGAGCCAGGTCACTCTTCTATCTCATCAGTGACCCACACACTGATATGTCACCTACACAATAAGCGGTTGCTCCACACGAACACACAATGTCACTGGTAAAGTCTATCAGGTGACTAAACACTTCACCTTAGTTCCATGTCCTTGGACAATAGATCTTCACACAGTATCATGTAACTACCCTGATCAATGGGTAGTAATCACAACCTAGCAAACACTGTCAACAGTTCATCACGATCGCATGAGGTAGCTCCCTACCTTCACAAACATTGTCAACAGTTCATCACGTTGGCATGAGGTAGCTCCCTACCTTAACAAACATGTCACTCAGGTGTTTCCACCAATGTTGTAATCAATGTCCTAGTTCACTGGACCACATGTTGGCTTCATAAAGGTAACCAATGTAAAAACACTATTTAAGCATCAACTGATACATGGTGTCCCATAACCCAGCCGGGCCAGAAGCATATAACACAGGTCATGGTGACCGGTAACAATGATCACTTCGCTCAACTTGAAAGGTCACTACCTTGCAATCAACAAGGTTTACACAGAGACTGAATGTCACCAGTGCTTCACTGGCTTGAATCACCAGACGTTTCAGTGTTGGATCCTCTCAGGATCGGATGACACTCGTCGGACTCTTGACGGAGGTCCTAACCTAGACCTACCGACTTATTCAGCACTCAGCTCCTTCCAACATTGATCTCGCAGACTCAGACAACCACTCCCAGTATGGCCTCAATCAACTTCTGGATAGGCACTGGAATGAGTGGGCCCATAGAGCTCATGGTGCAGCTCTTGAATCTTCTTCTGTATAGTAATAACAGATCCTGAAACACGGAGAGGTTGGTGTGAGTACTCAACTACAACAAAGACTACCAGCATCTCCACCCTGTCACCTGCCTCTCAGACATTCCTCATGTCTACCAACATGAGTATGAAATCATCACATCATAGATCTACTTAGTCACTATAATATATAGGCATAATGATGGTAGAAAAAGCAATAGCCCACCTGTTCAGTCAAGTCACACTTCTGGGCTACATATAACCCCTAGCACCAGAGTCGACTGTATGACTCTGTCAAGCATCCTTCGCCTGGTGCCAGTCCAATCCGGTTTCATCTCCCATCATCAATCAACATATACACTTACTTTCCTTTCAGTGTAGGGATTACTGTATCGAGAAGGTGTCCAGCCGGACATCTCCTTCCTGACAGACTCATCAATTCATCAATCCCTTAACCCATGGACTGATGAATTCCACACATTAATAACTATATGTCCATAATGAATTATACTCCTGATAATTCATTACTATAGCATTAACTAAGGAGAACTCAGGACTTGTTACACTTAAATAACAAAATCATATCACAGCCATAGTGTCAGGTCTGGGATCCCTGCCCCAGATCCTGACTTGCCCTTGTATCCACTGACTATCTTTCAGGTCAGTCATACCTGTGCCGGTCGAGCACAGCTGTGGTGGCCATCCACCACTACACTTTCCCACAGCTACTGTGGGTCTCGTGTACCTTGTCCCGTGACGACTTAAGTCACGTCATCCAATGTAGCAAACCTCCAGACTCCACTACCAAACTCTGGCTCCACCTTTTTTTGGGGAGGGGGGGGGGGGGGGTTATGCCCCTCATATACTACTACTTCACGGCAGTACTCCAAGTACTCCATGAACCGAGTCAGGGTTCCAGAAGAGTAGAATATTAGAGACAGAAACGGTTAGGTTCAAACCTCGATCTATCTAGACACCTCGGCCTCGAATTACGGAGTGCCGCATCACCCTCGATCGGGTATGTTCACTCATCGGATATGCATGATTGCATTGGGTCGGACCTATTACCGATCGGGTTGGGGTTACCGGCCTACCTCCCGCTGCCTAGACAAACGTACGATGGAACACGCACGGTCATCCTAGCGGACGGACCTGACCACAAGCAGTAACAATAGTATCATGAATACTTCTTATCAATTGTTATCCTACCGATGCAACGCCATTCGACTTACGCGGAATAACACTGCTATCTGCACACAGCAAATACACCACTGCTGATTTCACCTTGATTCCTCGAAACATCACCATCACTGATAGAACAATTACGTTACCATTCTAATGTCATGAAGCACATTACACATCTCTAATAATAAGCTCTACCTTATCATTTACCGCGTCTAGCATGTTGATGTAATGACTGACCCACTGTCGCCTTGCCTGCGTAATTAATAAACCAAACCCGTAACTGCTACCCACTGTAAAGCACATCGTTCGGCCTATTTTATTTACACACCACTCGCTGTGGTATACGGCTTGTTCCGTCAGGTAACACATTACATTGCTGATCGATAAAGCCTACTTAAAAATGCAAACCGCCAACTGTAACGGATAACGCTACGCGACAACTCAATTTTGCGATGGCAATTAATTCATTCCGGGAATCAGCACGGCATTACGACAACAATTAAATCATAGACTAAGTACTCAACTAACCTGTGATTGAAGAATCACAACCTTGACTGTAGATGTCCGCACTGGCCGCGAATATTGACATCAAACTTACATCAGCCTGTTGGCTGCGATCTGTCTACGCTGAGGTTTGGTGGGCGACTGCTCACGACAAAGTCAGTGCGCCTTCCACTCGCCTACACGGGCCGCATGACTTTCATGATTCATGAAGAAAACCAGAGTCACGATAAGTTCCACCACCCCGTGCTGCATGAAGCACTCGTGAACTTAGAGATCTCTACCACGTACGCACTTGAGGGAACATTCTAGATTTTCTATAAATAACTAGAATAGCTCCGCCCCGCACTATTTTTTGATGGGGAATCCCCTATTAATTGATATTAATTCAAGGGAGACCAACGCATCGCACTCCCTTCAAAGGGATATTATGCAGAGATCTGCCGATCTTTATCCGTTTCGTCACAGCAACTTCTAAGAAACTGAATGCGAGGTTAATGAGATGGTCATTGCTACTACAACCGTATCAGTTCACGGTCGAATACATCCCCGGAAGGGAGAATGTGGGAGCGGATTTCCTATCACGGCATCCTATGGTTGAATGTGAGGGTGGGGCCATTCGAACAGAACCTCTGGCAGTAGAAAGTTTGTAGGGTTCGACTTTCTTAAGATGGGGCCTATGTGGCGAAACGCCAATGGCTCATGTCCTCAGGCCTTCTGTTATTTTGGGTAAACAGCTTTCGGGAGCTCTCAGTTCTCTTGTTCGCTCAATCTCCATGGAAGATAGTTCTTTGGGTTACTTTCACAACACGATCTTTTCATGGAGCGATTAGATATATGTCTTTCCTTTCGGGTAGACCCGATGGAGCGCCTTGCGCCAAATGCGCGCTGGTGCGACTTCTTGGGCAATTCATGTCCGTTTCTAAACTTACCGTTACCCACTGCATAATGTCAAGATATCAAGTTGAAGATTGGGACATTTTAAATGCAGAATACTGCTGGTATATGAAAGGTAATTTTAGGTTGTAATTAGTCCTACCCTTATAAATCTCTATTGTCTTAACTACTGAGATGAATTGGCGAAACGGCAGTCTTGCCATATTGGGAGGGGGTGACCGTTAGCCAATATGGCTAAGCGTCTTGATCTTAGCATAGCAAGGGAACAAATCTGAACAATAAATATTTCCCAAATGATATCGCTTGTTCTTGGCAGCCGATAGACGAGTGCTATCTTTCCTTCTACGGCCTGAACTGGGCATACTGTCATCTTTCTGTAGAATATAATCATGGGATAGCTACGGTATGCCGGAAGGAGGGAAGGGCTCCTTGGGGATGGGGTCCACCAATCTATGATCTATCTTCTTGAGCCAGAAGAGGCTATCCACAGTGCTATCTCTTTCGTCTTTTAGTCGATAGGATGATGTCGGGAAGATAATGGACTTCTCTATCTCACTGAGAGAACCTGAACTCATCTGAATCTATGGGTTATTTGAGGCACTGCCGGTACATTGCGGCGACTGCTCAGAAGAGAGCAGCGGCCGGACGGGGTAGGATCTTCTTTCCCATTCTTGCTAGGAATGGGGAACAACTCTTCTTTGATTACTCACACCACACCACAAGAGCTTTGCTGTGAGAAAGGCATGGTTTGCAAGGGAGAGAGAAGCCAGGAAACGAATGTGCCCAATAATAATAAAGGCAGGGCATGAGTGTGGAGAGTGAGTCTTGTATGCAAAAGGGTGCATAGGGTAGCCGACAGGACGTCTACAAGTTGGAGGTCTACTCAAGCCAGGACGTAGCCAATCCAGGGGCTACCTGACATGTCAGACCCATTCCAGCAGGCCACTTATCTAACTGACTTGGTAAGCCAAAATGCATAACCAATTTATTAACTGAGGCCCAATTGGACCTCAGGATTGTGGTGCATGAGTCAGCGTGGTCGCTCACTAAATTTTGTCATCTACAGGGTCCTTCTTTTGACCGTAAAGTGTGTTGAAAGACTCGACAGGGCTTCTATGCCCAAAGTTATAAGCACCTGAGGAAACCAGGGCAAGTCAGTGGACATACCAGGTATAATGTTTCTAATTTTAAGGAAGAAGCATTACAAAAATTAAATGAATGACAAAACCACAACTCAAGTCTTCTCATCGACTTAAGATCGAGTGTTTGCTGATGATTCTGTTTGGACCTACGCCAATTCCCATCCTTGTCCGGGACAGCGAAAGACTCTGACTCATTCCCTATACACAATCTGGTCTCAGGACTTTAGTTCCCAACCTAAATTGTGCCAAGTGATCCCATGGCATTTTCCCAGACCAGATGAGTGACTATATCGTGTTGGCCAGGGAAACCTGAAAGCTAAATTAGGTCAAGTGAGCCCATGGCACTTTCCCAGACCAGATGAGTGACTATAACGTGTTGGCCTCGGAAACCTGGAAGCTGTTGTTCGAACAACCGACGCTGGATAGAGAGACTGGAACCTTTGCCTGGTGAGGCAGTTGTGAATAACGGGACAATTTAGAGATCTGTGGTCTATGATGTTCAGAGTTTTCTTGCTACATATCTGGACTAGAGTTATCTCATCAGTTTTGTTTTTCTAGACTTTTATAGGTTTATCTGTCTTGGTGTTCTTCTGTGTTGTCTTTATTACGGTATTAAATTCTAATTATAGTGACTGAGACGATCGTCATGTTACGTTTGTGTCAGCCAGAAATACTCTGCAGGAAATAGACCCTGAGGCCGAAGGAGAGAGTGACAGTAAGTCCGGGGAACGGATGAGGGTTGGCAGCAAAGACCTATCCCCAGCCAGGGCAAAAGAATAAGTTTGAAATACTGTGACGGGAGTATTAGGGACCCTCCCCATAGCTTGTTACAACCACGATGGTATTTACAGTGGAAAAAGTAGCTCTCGTCAACTTCAACGACCACTGACTGTCCGTTACCATCAAATCCTCCCAACTTAGGGTTGCTACGCAGCAACCAGTTGTAACATTCTACCCGAAAATAGTTATGTAGTTGACAATAGTGTCACAGCTTGTCAAGCATTCGAAAACCATCACGTTTCAACTTCACATCGAACAACCAGTAAAACAGTTGTTCTCAACCTTTTTTGGCCCGTGCCCCCCCCCCCCTTCACCATATTTTCAGAACGTCATTCCCCCCCCCCCCCCCCCCGCTTCCTATAAAAAATTTGGCCCATGCCCTTCACCGTATTTTCAGAACATCATTCTCCCCCTCCCCCCCCCCCCTCATATTTCCTATCTAAAATTCCCCCACCCCTACACAGTATACATAAAAATGGAAGGTAAATTTAATAGCATATACTAAAACAGGTTTAGACATCCACATAAAACATGATTTGTGGTTCTACTTACTTTATAAAATGAATTTTAGAAGGATGAGACATACATAACTGTAAAGTATGAAGGGAAAAATAACATCAAGTAATCGGTTCTTGTATTAACGCGATCTTGAAATGGTCTTCAATCGGTTCTTGTATTAACTCGATCTTGAAATGGTCTTCAATCGGTTCTTGTATTAACGCGATCTTGAAATGGTCCTCATATCCACCCCCCCCCCCCCCCTCTCGGAAACCCTAAAATTCCCCCCTGGAGGAATTCCCCACCGGTTGAGAACCACTGCAGTAAAGCATTGTATGCACAACTTTATAAGTTGGGAGTTCACAAGAGGCAAAGAACGAACCTGTTCGTACACTGCAACGACTACAGGACTTACGACCACGATCGGTTCCGACAGACCGGTCGTAACTCGATTTGGTCGAAAGTCGAGTACGCTATGTGTACAGTAATGTGAAGTAGTGTTATAAAAATATTCAAGTTAAATTATATCATAAATTTCTTTTATTATTGTTATAATCATAATTTTCGATGTTCATTTTGTGCCATTTGTATCATCTCTACACCATTTTGTTTCTTATTTTTACATCGTCAGGTTTAAGAAAAACACTGGATTAACAACTGGTTTAATATTTGCAAAACGTACAAAATACAGGTGTGGAAAATACTATAGGAAACATTTTCCCAATCGCAAAACACATCAAATTGTCATTAACATCAAAATATATAAACATGTACGAAACATTTTATTGGCCACTGGTGCTTGGCTGCACATCACAATTGTCGTCATCTAAGGCAGCAGTTGGGGGTACCGGAGTTGTTTTCATAAACATGGTGAGCTTTGTCTGAATTGTATGTTTCTTTTTTCATCATAAATTTCACGATACGGACGAAAGATATCGTGCGCCATCCGTTCAATGCTTGCAAATTGTTCGATGTTTGGGTCCATTGCTTCGAAATGTATAAGAAGTTTATTCAGTAAAGATAAACCTTCTGATAATCCCTTAGTGGTGAACTTTCTTTCTAGCTCATCCTCTTCTTTCTTGGCTTCTCTTTTATCTTCTTCTGACACTCTTTCTTCTTCCAGTTCAATGAACTCTTCATTTGTAAATTCTCCAGATTCCTTGTCTAGCAACTCTTCGACATCTTCAATTTCACACTCCAAAGAAAGGTCTTTGGCGAGTTTTACTATTTTCCTCCCGAATCGTTACAAGTTCATGTTCACTGTCAAATCCATGAAAATCATTAACATAGCGCTTAACACAATTTTTCCAGATGCCATTCATGCACTTTGTCGTCACAGCCTTCCAGGCGGTAGCGATAGGGTTATTGAGTGTGACCGTGTTATTTCTTAGAAATTGATGACGCCGGCTAGCAGCATAGCATCATCATAGCATCATGCCTCCCTGTCCTTAGTTAACAACCGCCGATGATTGCAGACAACGCCGTTCGACTGATAACTGAGGCACAAATAAATCTTTAAATATTGAGCACAACCCACTACTGGCAACGCTGATCGCACTCTGCTATGAACCTAAGGCCTATCCACGTCAATGTGGAAGCACTAGACTCGAGTTAATAAATCTGAAATCTAATATGGCTAGTGATTGTGGTTGTAAAGTCGAATGGTTATAAGTTGCATAGGTCGTAAGTCGATGACTAATGTATTACATTGATGACACCGCCACGAGAATCTGTCAGAACATTCCAACTGCGAAACTAATGACATCGGACGTTGGCAACGTGAACATTCTACTGTGTTTCATATTAATCTGTGTGTAGCAAGCCATTGTAACCACTGTAGTTTATTGTTCATTAATGTATATGAGGGGTGGCCAAACAAGAACACTACACAGGAAGCCAAAGAAGATTGATAAACCAACACAGAACTGGCGTCGTTAGCTGCTACACGCTGCGGGATTTGCTGAGGAGGGAATCCGAGCACTTATGGACTGAATGGTTCGATGTGCAATGAGGATGATCTTTCGACTAACTAACTAATGTATGTAAGTCACCAGGTCTGACATCTACAGTTGCCTGTTGATAAATAGGTAGAACATTATTGCACATCTGTGTCGGAGCTGATGGTCTGCCTGCCATAATAATATTCCTTTCTGGGAGAGTTTATTCGCTATCAAATTGCGAATAAACGAAGTCTCTATTCGCAACCAAGAGTAGATACAAACAAGCTGTGAGACATCCTTAAACAATATGGAGTGAGTACACATCTAATAAACCAATGTAGAAGCTTATACAATTAAGCAGCCATGTCCGGGGAATGCCCAAGTCTGCCCATGCCTAAAGTCTGAGTGGGTTTACCTGATGGTGAGGGACAATGGTAATAGGAAAAATAATCCACATGCAAATATCAGTCCAGTGCACTCTCCAGTAGTGGCAGCTATTAGTAGTAGTAGCACGTATATTGGCAACGCTTGCGTTCAAAGCGAACAAACAACAACAACAAATTCAGATATCCTACAAACATATCATGATATATTTGATATCTCCGTGTCGATCAATATGTTTCAATGAATTAATCCTGACACTGTGATGTATGACTTGGTTTGGCAAATCAACAGAATGTGTTTTGTTTTAAATTATTCCTGTATAAAACGCGTAACACTCTCAGTGATCTGAAGCAAGCTAGGAAGGATGTGCAAAAGGCTGCCAGGCAGTGTGCGAATGACTATTGGATCAAGTTATGTCAGTCCATTCAAAACGCAAATGATAAGGAGAAATGAAACATCAGAAGCATGTATGAAGGGATGAAGAAAGCCTGTGGTCCAATGATCAAAAGAAGTGCACCACTGAAAACCTTAACTGGAGAAATCATCACTGATAAGAAACAGCAGATGGATAGATGGGTAGAGCACTATTTGGAGCTTTACTCAAGTAGACCAAACTAGTGGATGATGCCCTCAACGCCAACTCTTGACGACATGGACACACTCCCCACTATAATGGAAGTTGAGTGTGCTATTAATGAACTTGCATCTGGAAAGGCTCCAGGTAAGGATGGGATTCCAATAGAGGTTATCAGGAGTGGGCTAGACACACTCACTCTTCGGATCCACCAGCTAATAGAGCTATGATGGCGAGAAGGACAAGTCCCACAGGATTTCAAAGATACAAGCATCATAACACTGTACAAGAACAAGGGTGACCGAAGCAACTGCAACAGCTATTAGGGTATCTCACTTCTGTGTATTGTTGGTAAAGTATTTGCCAGAATTGTTCTGCGCAGACTTCAAGTCCTGGGTGATTAAGTCTACCCTTGAATTTCATCAGCCTTGTTGCTCAGCATGTGCCGAAGATTCTGCTGCACTACTCTCCGAATGTTATTGAAGGCATCTTTTTGTTGTTGTTGTTGTTGTTGTTGACTTTGGGTCATTCAAATGAGCCTTGGGGAGAAAATGTTTCTCGGCCAGCAATTGGTTGATGTCTTCAGAATTTCCATCAAACCAGTCTTTATGCTTTCAGGGAGGGGAGGGGGGCTGCTGGACCCAGGATTTCCATAGCAGTGTTGTAATTTATGTCTTTTAGGGCTCTCCACCTGTTTCCACATCCTGTTTAGCTGCAGCATTTGGCTTGAGGCGGTCTTCCAGCATGTTTTCAAATGACAGCTGCAGTTTTTTGCTGTTTAGGCAGGTGACATTTATTCTTTTTTTTTTTGCATCTTTGCCCCTTGAAGACTTTTGATGTGGTTTGATGTGGTTTGATGTGGTTTGATGTGGTTTGATGTGTATATTTATTATCGAGATGAGACGATGGTCTGTCCAACATTTGGCACCACACATGGATTTTGTCACCCGAACATCTTGTCTGTCACTCCTCCTGACGATGACAGTCAATGAGGTGCCAGTGTTTCTAGCAAGGGTGCATCCATGATGTCCTATTTCTCGTAGGAAGACGGGAGATTGTGTTGGTGATCAGGAGATCATGTTCGGCACAGGTCTGAAGGAGGAGGAGCCCATTGCTGCTACAATTTCCGACTCTGTACTTTCCAATGATGCCATTACAAGAGGCGGTGTCGTTGCCTACTCTGGCATCGAAGTCCCCAAGGAGTATAAGTTTGTCTCCTTTGGGAACAGATGTCAATACGTTCTGCAGGTCTTCATATAACTTGTTTTTGACGTCGTTTAAATTTGTCATGGTTGGTGCATAGACACTCACGATGGTTGCATACTTCTTTCCTTTCAGCAGGGGTAACTTAATAGTCATTAGCCTGTCATTTATAGCCCACACAAATATAGCGATGCAAATCCCACACCAGATTGGCGTCTTTCCTAGCTTTTCCTTCCACTCCAGAAAAATGTGTAGCCAGCACATACTTCGCAGATTTGGCCTTCTTCTGCAAGTCGTTTCTCGCTCAAGGCTGCAATGTCGATGTTGTACCTGCCTAGCTCTCGCCCAACCAGTGCTGTTCGTCTCTCAGGACCCGATGTGCCGTCTCTTTCAAGTAGGGTGCATACATCCCAAGCTCCAATTGTCAAGGGAATATGGTTAGCTCTTTTAGCTTTACCTGTTTTTACTTTGTATGTCGACCGCAGTATAGGGTACCCACCAACCGCGGCTAGCTGGTTAGGTAATGATGGAGCAGACAATGTTTAGGGCACCTCTTCTAGCCCCTTCCTCATGCTATGGAGGTGAGCAGTGCTTTTCTATAGAGGGCTGCTCAGTCACTCAGGGGGCTGCCGAATCCCACTGCTGCTCCGGTCAGTAGAAGACGACCATACGGCCTGAGTCACCTGTGTGCAGGTCTGCGACTACGACTGCCAGTGTACCCACGTGTCCCGCTTCGCCCATCGCCAAAGGGCTTGAAGGTGAAAGTTGGATGAGGAATGACTTGCGCGATGAGTTGGATTAAAGTGAGGAAGAGTTGCGCAATTCATCGACCCCACTCTCTCGCCTGAGTCCATCTGAGTCCAGTGGCAAGACAAGTAAATACAGGTGCAGTGGATGACCAGGGCGCTCTATGTGTCTTGCAGTGCTCCTTACGTTCCACAAGGCTTTGCGGGTAAGAAAGGGGGAGAGAAGGGGTGTCCACTGTCGCATGCTGACAGCTACTAGGAGCCACAGGCGTGAGCTGGATGTCAGTCAGGCTTGGACCAGTGGGGCATGGGTCCTGACAAGGACATGAGAGTCATCCTTACCAAAGGTGCTACCAATGCCTGACACACTGTACCCCCCTAGGTTCTTTGTTAGCAGAATGGCAACAACAAGGAATCACTGAAGCCCAAATTGACATACGAACATGAGTTATTACAATAAGGAACTGGAATTGGTACTGAAAAAGCATAGGACTGTCAGATGAAGAAAGAAAAGAAAAAACACGAGAAATAGATAATTTTAAATAAATAACAACGTATGTTATCCAAGAAGATGCAAACAACTGTGCAGTACTTAACATTAAAGAAACCTAATGCATTTTATTTATATGTAGTGTTACATCTCAACATAAAACAAACTGAACTGGTCAGTACCACTCTCAATATGCTATCACTTATTGTGACTCATATGTTTGTTTCAGCATACACTTACAGTCTGTCAAAGACTCGACCGCATCCCCTCCGCCAGGAAGAGCAGTCAATCTTGAAGAGACCAGGAGGTGATACGGTGCCCGAGGCAAGGGCAGGGAAGATGAGGTAACGTGAGATGGTAAAGCATTCCCTCATGAGACACGCAGGCGGTGTTCAGAGAGTTAACACTCTAATCACGATAACATCACGCCTCGTGGTAGCCACAGAGAAGTTGAGTATACACTCAACGTACCACGTCTGCCATCAGCGTGCCATGTGAGGCAACACGCATCAAGGTGAAGGTCAATCTGCGTGGTGTGTGACCACGGAATGAAAGATTGTCAGACGGGAGGACAGGACTTGTAGTGTACACTTCGTTAGAGTAGCGATGGGGTTTCTTGTGTTTAGTTGTGTAGAAAGTTAGCATAGGGGTTAGCAGCTCGTGATAGATAATACTGTGGCTTTATGTTGTGTGTTTCAATAGCGACTGTTCACTGATTGTAGCGAGCCAACGGCAATAAAATGTACCATTTATTTTCCTCGCACACGACTTGCAAGTTGTCTTGTATGGTGTGCCAGAAGTACCCGATGATGCCTATCAGTTGAGTTGTTGACAGTTCATCATGACTCAACTGTTTTTTTTTTTTTCTCCAGCATAATTGTTGCCTTGTGATTGAAATTTTATGGCAATGGACATGAAAGTCAGAAAAGGCATCATATGCCAATTGCAGTAACAATGACTACAGCTCTTACAAATGAGCTAAAGTCAAGTTATAGAACAAGTGAAGCTTGCTAATTATGGGAGGCCACCATTTAGTTCTCAGGAGTTATGGCAAGCAAATCTACTTTCTTCATCATGTATAGCTATATTGATGAAATCATATGACTGCTGGAAGTCAAAAAAGAAATATCACTAAAATATGTGTTTACAATAGAAACTGGATCTCAACTGTAATCAAAACTTTATGTGATTACAGGATTATGAGGGGGAAATTGTACATAGTCCTGTAAAATGTTATAATTTGGTAGACATTTTGGTAAATTGTAACAAAACAGATGAATGAATAAGTACAAGTACAACTGAATGATAGTTAACAGATGAATGAATAAGTACAAGTACAACTGAATGATGGAGGACAACATGATGTTATGCTATATCATCTCACTGAGTGAACTTATTACCTGCCGGTCTTGGATCTTTAGATGGAATGAGAACAAATCAACAACAAGCAACTTGACGCATGTAATTTACTGTAATATAGTTGTTGATTTCATGTCAATTACAATTGTATATGTCATATTTAGATAAATTCCTATGTAACTTTGCAAATTTCAGAAATAGTACAAAGCAGAAATGGACTCTCTAAACTGTCATAAGGGCATCAGTGCAAGTCTGGAAAGGAAGTTAACCTACAATAAGGGAACTCTACCTACAAGTCCAGAAAACTCGACCCCATTTTCAAGTCCAGAAAAATTTACATCAAGCAAGTTGACAGCATAGAGGAAAATTAAGTATAATTTCATTTTCATAAATAAATGGGGGGGAAAGGGGGAAAAAGAAAAAAAATTTTTTTTTCATCTCGACCATCATTATCATTGTCATTAACCACATATATTAGTTAATTAATAATTGTATGTACAATTGATATATGATATTCATATGTTTCTATTTAAGGAATACAAGAGAAATTTTTCTTTTGAATAATGTCAATATATTTGTTGCATTGAAATAATGATGTATGCAATAGTGAACAGGAACCCAATGCTTCTTGTCTAAGACAATAGGTCAATGGTGCATGTTATAAGAATATGATTTGATATTCACATGAACAAAAGAGAGTGCTGTAATATGATAATATTGTTGACTTGCATCACAGGAAGTAAGAACATGATGTGATATTGTGATGCTATTGAATCTGCACCACAGGAAAAGAGAAAGTATTGTAGTACTGTATTTGTGATTCTTTTGATTTGTAGCACAAAAGGTGAGAAATGATACAATAGTGTGACACCATTGGCCTGTCTCACACAAAGTGAGAAAGTGATGAAATATTATACGACTATTTAAACTGGCATCACAGAAAGCAAGAAAGTGAGTAAGAGTTTAAAACTATCTGATCTACATCAGACAAATATTGTAACATCAATTATAAGCAATGATTGTACAAATACAATCGAGGGAAATAACAATAATAAAACAATATATAACTAGTATTAAGCTAAAACTAGAATCATGATAAATAACAAATTGATTCAAAAACAAAATAAAAAATAGATTATAATACTGTAATATAACACAAAACATCTCTGCCTTACAACACGAGGTTTCAAATATCATTCATATACTTGTAAATCATTTACATTTATTTCACGCATAACGTAAATCAGTCAAATCAATTTGTTTTCTCCACATGCATGGAAACCATTCAAAATCATCTTTGTAGAAAAGCCAAAAACATAAAGTAATAGTAAAACTTTTTCCATTTATAATAATCAAAGAATTAAAAGTAATAAACTACAGTAAGAGACACAATGACAACAGATTTATATGGATTAATAATGAAGCCATTAAACAATGTAAAATAATTATACACACATTAACTATTACCAACAATATAAAGGAAATAAATATAATATACTTAGACATAGAAGATGTAATATATAACTAATTTATATGAACAAAATAAAATCTCTAGGAAACACTAGAATTCTGGACTAAATTAGAACTATTAATACTTAGATTTATGTTGCAATCAGTGGGACAAAACTAAACTAACTGATAAGAATGTGTGTACTGTACAAAAGAACATGAATAACATTTAAATAAAATGAAAATAGTATGATAGATAATAATCAGTTGTATTCTTAAACCATTTTCGTTAAATGATGATTTATTATTTAAACAGAATAGGTATAACTATTCTAATTGATGATAATTAAATGGTTAACATACTAGAAAAGAATGTCAAAAAAAGCATAAAGATAGTATAGTACAACGAGAATGAAAGTAAGAAAAGAACTAAAAATAAATTAATGAATAGATCTTAACATAAATGATCAAAATTATAGATCATAGACATGAACTATATGGTTACAGATGGGAACAAGCATGGAAGTCATCGTAACCCCATAAATACCACAGATATAACAGTCATAGTGGGAGTGATACATAAGACAAAATAGAAGAGATACCAGCATTGGTCATAATCTAAAGAATAGTATACACCCACATACGGGAAAAAAGGGTTGAAATAAATTGGTTAAACAAAGACACACTTATATTCCATGCGCAAGCATGAGGAGGAGGGACTGTATGAGGATGTCTGTGGAGGCATTGGATTTCATGGCAGTTGGATGTCAGTTCTCTGAAGAGAAAAGGGAGACTGAATGCCACAATGTTCAAGTGTAACAAGTAGATATTGCCCACAATATTAATCTATATCTATAAAAAAAGAATGTATGTATGGATGTATGTATGTATGGATGTATGTGGATCCGCCCTTTATGCGTTCGCGAACGGTCCATCCGATTGAGATGAAATTTTCTACACGTTTTCCTTTCATTCCTGTGCAACCAACTGTCATAGTTTTATCTATCAGCTATTACCTTCCTAAAATTTAATTTTGTAATTACATGACTGAACATAAGAAAATATAAAAAAATATTTTAAAAAAGGGACATAACTTTTAGTAGCATTGTTATATCTTAAGTTAAGTCCCCTGGCTATAGATATCTATATGAATTAAATAAGATGCTCCCCATCAGGGATTGGGTGCAGCCGGGCCAGGTCAGACAGACAGATAGACAGACTGAAAGATAGTCGGGAACGGGAGCTTATATGACTACAAGTTTACTTTAGATAGATCTCTTCCAATCATATTTTCTATCTATTCTTCTAGTCTATCTATATTTTTAACAGGAACGGGCCGAACATACATAGATAGATAGACAGACAGACAGATAGATAGATAGATCGGGAACGGGAGCTTATATGACTACTTATATGAATTAAATGAGATGCTCCCCACCAGGGCCTGGGCGAAGTCGGGCCGGGTCGGACAGACAGACAGATAGATAGTCGGGAACGGGAGCTTATATGACTACTTATATGAATTAAATGAGATGCTCCCCATCAGGGTCTGGGCGAAGCCGGGCCGGGTCAGACAGACAGATAGACAGACAGACAGATAGATAGGAACGGGAGCTTATATGACTACTTATATGAATTAAATTAGATGCTCCCCACCAGGAGCTGGGCGAAGCCGGGCCAGGTCAGACAGACAGACAGACAAGCAGACAGATAGATAGATAGATACATAGATAGATCCCCGCCAGAGCCTGTGTGAAGCCGGGCCGGGCAGCTAGTTAGATATATAATCTAAACTCAAGGTGTTCATCCAGTTAACCTTCCGAGGAGATGACGTAATGCAGGACCGGCTCATCACAGCAGTCGGGTGAACATTCTGTGCTGCAACTCCGGTTATCAGGTACAGAACCAGACCGATCCCCACCCCAGCAGTTAAAGAACCTGTAGCTTTGTACACCAAATCGAATTGTATTTACCAATTTACATGCAGGTGCGAGGCCATCTACATAGGTAGAACAGAGCGACAGTTACATAACAGAGTGTTGGAACAAATTCCGAATTGGGCCGACAAGATACTACACACAGAAGATGGTAGCCTAGGCAGGCCAACACACCGGAACAGTCCAGCTTCATCGGTCGCAAGACATGTGCTCAAGAGTGGCCACGTGGTTGAAAGGGACAGTGCCTTCCGTGTGTTGTTCAACACACAAAGTAGTCGATTGTTAAAGTTGTAAGTAATGTATGGAAAGGTATGTGTGTATTTAAACACATTAGTGACCGGACTGGACATCATTGTCTCATGTCAAGACAGCTAGATCACCACAAGACTAGACTGTCAAAATGTGTAAAAAGCGGCGGGGGGGGGGGGGGGGGGGGGGGGGGTCGGGTCATATTGTCATGATACCATTAATGACATGAATCTAGGGATGGTCGAAAGGACCGAAGCCAAGTTATTAGAGCAGAAGAGAGGGAGTCTCTGTGGCGAAGTGGTCAAACCTTTTGACTCATGTTCCAAAGGTTGTGGGTTCGATTCTGGGCTGCACCCTTCGGTTTACGAGTTAAATGTTTCAGAGACTCCTGTGGGTCGTAGCTAAAAGCTACGGAGTTCGTGCTTTGTGCGATGCTTTCCGCGCTGCGGAAAGGGACCGAGCTATATGGGATAAAACCCGGTGCGATGAAGTCAACCCTGTTGACTTTTAAGCGACTTTTTTAAGAAGTTTGATCCCTTGATAGCAAAGCACAGGGTAGATTCAGTGAAGGTGAGAGTCAAGGGGAGAGAAACCGAAAGAGTTATCAAAAGAAGAGTTGAGCCCCTTTTACTTTGGTTTACCAAGTACTGGTGAGCAGAATTCAAGATTTGCCCATGCAAGCAATGACATCCATGACAGGCAAGTGATTAAGTGCTGAACTCAGGAGTGAAGTACATTTTGTAACTCACTTGAGATTCAGGGCTTGAACTGTCAACAACTGTTAAGGTTTTAGAAGCATCGTTATTTCCTTACAAGAATGAATAAACAGCATGCAAGATATTTGGTGGTGGCCCATGCTTGAATTACTGACACAGCAAAACAGTGATCTTCTGTACAACTAGAGAATGTATTGTGTTTGCTAAAATGCTACAGCAATGGAGCGACTTGCAAGACTGGTGTGTGATGATTTTCATAGCCACCAGTGATGTGTGACAGAGAGGGATAATTAATTCAGAGGAGGACTTACTGTAAATTGGGCCATTTTCATATATTTTGTCAATATGTTAGACAGATACTCACTTATGTGTAGATGTGTTGAGACAAAGGACAAAGGAATATACGCAATGATTGGCACAGCTAGAGGCACCCACAACAGACAATCACTGACTAGGATCTGACCCAGCTGCACAGTAAACAAGGCGGAGTTTTGCCAGCGGGGTTGCCGGGACAGCTGGGTGTACTCAATAAAAGTGTGTACATTGACATGATGTTTCAAAGATTGAAGTTTTGAGTTGAGTGACAGTATAAATAAGCGCTGTGTTTATAGATACGAGCCATAACAGTTATAGACATTATATAAAAAGAAACACGGCACATGTGGTGCATCATCTAACCGGCTTAGTAAAATATACAACACAACCATCACTTTTTAAGTCTTTCCAGTATGTGGCCTCTTGAGCACTTAGATAGTGAAAATGAGTAAAAAGATGCACCACAATCATCACTTTTGTAAAGTTTCAACCAGTGATTCAGCACATGGCCAGCTTGAATACAAGATGTACCACAATCATCACTTTTGTAAAGTTTCAACCAGTGATTCAGCACATGGCCAGCTTGAATACAAGATGTACCACAATCATCACTTTTGTAAAGTTTCAACCAGTGATTCAGCACATGGCCAGCTTGAGTACAAGATGTACTACAATCATCACACTTATAAGTTTTCCTACTGTCTGTGTTCTCACATGGTACATCAATGGGCCAGCATGAACAGAGAAGAGAACACACCACAGTCATCACATGTATAACGCTTCACTTCAGTAAATGTTCTCTTGTCGTATTTCAGAAATGAATGTAAGCAACAGATGCACTACAATCATAATTGTAAGACAATTTCTCCTGTATGTTTCCTTGATATACATCAGAATTTCAAACTGAGAGATGGAAATACCAATCATCCCATTCGTAAGGTTTCCATCCTGTGTGTTTTCAAGTGTTTCTTAAAACTGTCAGCTTGAGTAAAGATGCACCACAATCATCACATTTGTAAAGTATCTCTCTCAGGGGGCTGCGTGGTCTCGAGGTATGGTGTCCGCCTTGAGTGCTGGAGGTCCCAGGTTCAAGCCCCGATGAGGACCAGGATTTTTTTTGACATGGACTTCTAGTAATAAAATTCCCTATGGTCTCTGGGTAGTGAGATCGGACACCCGTGTGTATTGCACACATAAAAAATCCTTTGGCAGTTGGAAATTGAAAAAGAGTAGACTAACGGCGCTGCCCAGGCACAATTTTAAGCTAAAAATCTACCCAAAGTATTTCAGGATCCTCGCTGGTGCTACAGAGTTTGTGCACTGAGCTGAATTTCTCCAAACTCAGGTTTGAGTTAGGAGGAGAATGGAGCCCTTATGGGTTACACCCATGTGCCGTGATGTTGATCCATCGACTAAACTAAAGTATCTCTCATGTTTGCATTTTGTGTGTGGTAGATTTGCTTGACAGTACGAGTAAATGATGCATCGCATTCATCATATTTGTAAGGTTTATATACTGCATGCATTCTCATGTGCCATGCTAGATGATTTAACATAAGTAAACGATGCACAACAATCATTACACTTGTAAGGTTTCTCTCCATTATATGGTTTCTTGTGGTGGTCTAAATACTCAGCCTTAGCAAACAACATACATGTCTCGTTTACGGTTTCTCTCTGGGCATCTAAGGTGTCTCTCCTGTATGTGTTCTATTGTGGTTAATCAAACTTGAAACATAAGTAAAAGTTGCATTACAATCCTGACATTTGTAAGGTTTCTCTCATGTATGTGATCTCTTTTGGATCTTCAGACTGGCAGCTTTAGTAAAAGATGGCCCAACAATAATCACATTTGTAAAATTTATCTCTTGTTTGATGCATGACAATTATCACATTTGTAAGGTTTCTATCCTGTATATGTTCTCTTGTGGAACTTCAGACTGCCAGAATTAGTAAAAGATGCACCACAATCATCACATTTGTAAGGTTTCTCCTGAATGTGTCCATTTGTGGTAATGCAGGCTGCGAGGGTGAGAATAACGAGCACTACAAACATCACATTTGTAAGGTTTCTCTCCTGTATGCATTATCTTATGGTATTTAAGACTGTCAGCATTAATAAATGATGCACCACAATCATCACATTTATAAGGTTTCTCTCCTGTATGTTTTATAATGTGCTTAGTCAAACCAGAAGCTTGAGTAAAAGTTGCACCACAATCATCACATTTGTAAAGTTTCTCTCCTGTATGTGTCCTTTTGTGGTATTTCAGGGTGCGATGGTGAGAATAACGAGCACTACAATCATCACATTTGTAAGGTCTATCTCCTGTATGTTTCTTTTTGTGACATTTCAGGTTGCCAAAGTGAGTAAAGCAAGCACTACAATCATCACATTTGTACGGTTTATCTCCTGTATGTGTTCTCTTATGGTACTTAAGAGTGCTAGAATTAGCAAAAGATGCACAACAATCATCACATTTGTAAGGTTTCTCTCCTGTATGTGTTCTCTTGTGGCGCTTCAGATTGCTAGGCCGAGTAAAAGATGCACAACAATCATCACATTTGTAAGGCTTCTCTCCTGTATGTGTTCTCTTGTGGATCTTCAGATTGCCACCTGTAGTGAAAGATGCATCACAATCATCACATTCGTAAGGATTCTCTCCTGTGTGTGTTCTCTTGTGGATCTTCAGACTGCCAGCATAAGAAAAAGACGCACCACAATCATCACATTTGTAAGGTTTCTCTCCAATATGTGTTCTCAAATGGTACATTAAAAGTCCAGTTTCAGTAAAAGATGCACCACAATCATCACATTTGTAAGGTTTATCTCCTGTATGTGTTCTCTTGTGGCGCTTCATACTGTTAGCACGAGTAAATGATGCACCACAATCATCACATGTGTAAGGTTTCTCTCCTGTATGTGTTCTCTTGTGCATCGACAGACAGCCAGCATTAGTGAAAGACGCACCACAGTTATCACATTTGTAAGGCTTCTCTCCTGTATGTGTTCTCTTGTGGCACTTCATATGGTCAGCACGAGTAAATGATGCACCACAATCATCACATGTGTAAGGTTTCTCTCCTGTATGTGTTCTCTTGTGGATCGACAGATAGCCAGCATTAGTGAAAGACGCACCACAATTATCACATTTGTAAGGCTTCTCTCCTGTATGTGTTCTCTTGTGGCACTTCAGACTGCTAAGGTGAGTAAAAGATGCACCACAATCATCACATTTGTAAGGTTTCTCTCCTGAATGTGTTCTCTTGTGGCTCTTCAGACAGCCAGTATTAGTGAAAGATGCACCACAATTATCACATTTGTAAGGTTTCTCTCCTGTATGTCTTCTCTTGTGACGCTTCAGATTGCAAGGTTCAGTAAAAGATGCATCACAATCATCACATTTGTAAAGTTTCTCTCCTGTGTGTGTTCTCTTGTGGATATTCAGACGGCTAGCATTAGAAAAAGATGCGCCACAATTATCACATTTGCAAGGTTTCTCTCCTGTATGTTTTATTATGTGCCTAATCAAGCCAGAAGCTTGAGTAAAAGTTGCACCACAATCATCACATTTGTAAGGCTTCTCTCCTGTATGTGTTCTCTTGTGGACCTTCAGATAGCCAGCTTTAGTAAAAGATGCAACGCAATCATCACATTTGTAAGGTTTCTCTCCTGTGTGTGTTCTCTTGTGGATCTTCAGACTGCCAGCATAAGAAAAAGACGCACCACAATCATCACATTTGTAAGGTTTATCTCCAGTATGTGTTCTCAAGTGGTACATTAAAAGGTAAGTTTCAGTAAAAGATGCACCACAATCATCACATTTGTAAGGTTTCTCTCCTGTATGTCTTTTCTTGTGACGCTTCAGATTGCCAGGCTCAGTAAAAGATGCACCACAATCATCACATTTGTAAGGTTTCTCTCCTGTGTGTGTTCTCTTGTGGATCTTCAGACTGCCAGCATAAGAAAAAGACGCACCACAATCATCACATTTGTAAGGTTTCTCTCCAGTATGTGTTCTCAAGTGGTACATTAAAAGGCCAGTTTCAGTAAAAGATGCACCACAATCATCACATTTGTAAGGTTTCTCTCCTGTATGTGTTTTCTTGTGGCGCTTCAGACTGCAAAGCTGAGTAAAAGATGCACCACAATCATCACATTTGTAAGGTTTCTCTCCTGAATGTGTTTTCTTGTGGATCTTCAGACAGCCGGCATTAGTAAAAGATGCACCACAATTATCACATGTGTAAGGCATCTCTCTTGCATGTGTCCTTTTGTGGTATTTCAGACTGCCAGGGTGAGAATAACGAGCACTACAAACATCACACTTGTAAGGTTTCTCACCTTTATGCATTCTTTTATGGTAATTAAGACTGTCAGCATTAATAAAAGATACACCACAATCATCACATTTATAAGGTTTCTCTCCTATATGTTTTATTATGTGCTTAATTAAACCAGAAGCTTGAGTAAAAGTTGCACCACAATCATCACATTTGTAAGGTTTCTCTCCTGTATGTGTCCTCATGTGGTACACTATTTGGTCAGTGTGAGTAAAAGATGCACCACAATCATCACACTTGAACGATTTATTTATTGAATGTGTTCTTATCACTTTTTTTAAATATATATCTGCACCAGTGTTTGGATCACAAACTTCAGACATGTAAGTTGTGGCTTCTTGTTTCATTCTTTGATCAATACAGCTGTTAAGGCTGTCATAATAATCAAGAGACTTCCCAGAGATCTGTGTAGATGTCACTAGTGCTTCCATCCATCCATCATGTGCCATGCCGATAAGCGTGGGCGGTCATATTTTGCCATCTCATTCGATCACCAGAGTCGTGGATCAGCTCCATGTTTCTGTCTCGACTATGCCATGTGGCCAAGCCACCCAGGTATTTACGTCTAGGTCTTCCGCTTGGTCTGTTCCCTTCGATCTTACCAGTCGTCACCAAGTTCTCCAATTCATTTCTTCTCATAACATGTCCAAAATTTTTTTACTGTCTACGTCTAATGTCTCTAATCAGTGCTTCCATATTTTGTAATTCACTAGTCTCATTAGCCACACACTTTAGTTTAGTGTTCATTTGATTAGTAGAACACTCTCTGTTATGTGATCACATTCTTCATGTTTTACAGATGGTCTATAAACTATTTTCAATCCCACTATTATCATGTGATATTTGTTATTGGTGAGTGAAGATTATTTTATTTTCAGTCAGTCTTGATCCCGTGTCTGTGTGTCCTGCCAGTTTTTCAAGGCTGCAACAACCTTCCATGCCTACCATGTTATTGAATCTGTCATGAGTTGTGTAATCATCTGAAAGTTCTTGTTTCACAAACTCCAATTTAATGTTATCAGATGCCATCTTCTCTATTTGTGGCTGCGATTATGTGAAATAGTCACAACTCTGGCAACAGTGGTGTATTTCTGAAACACACAAACAGTTAACATTTAGTTAAACATTAGAGTGGCAGGTAACATATTATAATAAACTGTCTGAACTTCTATAAAATGAACAGTTACTGTAAATGTACTATATCACCTGATAAGCCACTGCAGGTATCTATCAAATGAACATTTTATATATATATATATATATATATATATATATATATATATATATATATATATATATATATATATATATATATATATATATATATATATATATAGATAGATAGATTTATTTGGGATTTGAAATTTTAATATTGAGCACAACCCACTACTGGCAATGCTGATCATATTCTGGTATGAACCTAAGGCCTATCCACGTCAATGTGGAAGCACTATACTCGAGTTTACCTCTCATTTGAGCTCGCCAGTAGTAGAGGCGCTCCTGTCTGGGAAATTGCCAGTACTAAGGACACTAATTTCTGAACTTAGCAGTCAGCATAAGGTCACCATACAGTGGATACCATCCCACTGTGGAGTACCTGGAAACAATAGAGCTGATCGATTGGCTACAGAAGAAGTAAAAGAAGAACAGCCTGATGTCCCCGTTGCATACCACCAAAATAAAAGAATGATCAGATCAGATAGAAAGCCACCAAAACCTGCTCAAGATGACTACCACATTATGGGCAGACCAGAACAAGTCACTATTCTGTGCCAGAACAGGACACAATAGATTATGCAACCACATGTATACAAAATTCAAGATTGGTGAATCAGCCATGTGCACATGTGGATTGGTGACGCAGAAGCAGTGCACATACTCCAAGACTGCCCAAATTACAACATGTCTAGGCAAACCTTCTGGCCTAGAGAGACGACAGTGGAAGATAAACTCTATGGACTGCTGAATGAACTAAAAGGACAGTTAAATTCAACATTGCAGTCATAGACATATTTCAAGCGAACGAAAGAAAAAGAATACTCAAAATGTCTGCAATGTCCTGTGCCCATCTTCCTGCTGGACAGCCCTAAATTTGTTCAATAGTTTCAAGCTATGCAGCTCTAATAACAAAAATTTTGGAAAATGTGTACATGTTTCAAAGCTACTGTGAAACTTACACTGAACAGTACAGTTCAGTAGACTCTGTTCACATGATTGTAATTACTGAGTGCTCACTCCACTTCTAACTGAACATTTTATATTTACAAGAACAAAATATAAGAATCAATCTTGTAGTTTGATAAATCATAAAAGTCAAGGCATAATCTAGGCATTTTATTTATCCAACGCAATAAGATTAAAACTGGAACTAGTATTCTGCGCCTGCGCAGAAGGATCCATTGCGTCCCCAAAAAAGGCTATGAAACAACCGTTCATGTTCCTGGCAGGATACATTAATTCACATATCATGTGACAATAAAAAACACCACCTTAGCTTCTGTAAAATAGATCAGTCTAACATTCTGTGCTTAGTGATTGGTTGATATTATCTTGTCATTGAAATAAATTCAATTATTTGGCATACTGTAAGTAATTATTTTTTGGGAGCTTGTATGAAAAAGAATAACAAACTTTAAGATGGATTTTAGAATTCTGCATCCATTTTTACATATAATTGGAGAATGTAACACTCATTCTCAGGAGACGCTATTTTTAGTGTTTTTCTGTGGATTATGTGTTGTTATTTCATATTCGTTTGTGGAAGTTATTCATAAGAAGACACGGAAGGCAGGTGGTGGATGAAATTTTGAGGGCAGCTGACAGATGGTTGTTGGTTATGGTCTCAAATTTTGCAATGGCAGGTATAAGATCTCTTTATTGGGACAATGGCTGCCGTCACCCGGCTAGTACGGTCACTGCCAGGAAGGAAAGCAACATCAAACTACCTTCTTTATAGTTGCCTAGTCTATCATGATTCACCTAAACAAAGATCATCAAAAGAAAAGGACAGGGATATTGAAAAAAGAACAGATTCTACATGTATGGTCAGATTATGTGAAAAACCTTTATGATGATATCAGAGATGAATGGTATGATATTCAAATTAATAATGAAGGACCGCCAATTTTGAAGATGGAGATTCAGAATGTTCTTAAACATAAAAACTGGCAAGTCCCCAGTTCAGATAACATCACAACAGAAATGATTAATGCTTTAGAAGAATATGGAATAGATCAAGTCACCAGACTGCTGAAAATAATATATGACACCGGAGATATACCTTCTGGATTATGTAATTCTTCTTCTTCGTTCATCCAGAGTTTTTTTTCGGATGTGATTGCGTTGTGCCTGTTTACAGCAGAGCTGCGTTCTTGCGCCGTTAGGCCGACACATCCGACTTCTGCGGGCATTTGTTGACCGGGTTAACCTTCCCGGGGGTTTCTTAGGACATTTCACTCTCACTGTTGTGGTGTTATCCCCCATCCCAGCTGGTCCATATAGAACAGCCAAAGATCCTGGTCAGCCCTCAAGGGAAGGCAGGGGCAGACCATGGGCATTCCCCGCCATCCAAGGAGGCTTCCATACTTGCAGAGCCGATACATAGCGCTCTGGTACTGGGCTCACCCAAGGAATCGTCACGTCCTGCACATGGCTGCTTAGCCTCACTTCCGTATATTGGGCCTTCCGTTCACCATAGGCTGTTCTTCCGGAAACCAGAAGTATGCAGTCTGCAGATGACATCCACACAGTGAGCTTTCGATTCGGACTTTCCATGTAATGGATTTGCTAGCCAAGCAATATTCCATTTCGTGCCACTAGGACACTTTTCCACCTTTTATGAAGCCCACACAGTGGGCTTTTGATTCAGACTTTCCACGTAATGGATTTGCTATCCAAGCAATATTCCATTTCGTGCCACTAGGACACTTTTCCACCTTTTATGAAGCCCACACAGTGGGCTTTTGATTCGGACTTTCCACGTAATGGATTTGCTATCCAAGCAATATTCCATTTCGTGCCACTAGGACACTTTTCCACCTTTTATGAAGCCCACACAATGGGCTTTTGATTTGGACTTTCCACGTAATGGATTTGCTATCCAAGCAATATTCCATTTCATGCCTCTGGGTCTTCATGCACCTTTAAATGTCAACCTGTATATAGTTAAAGTAATCTGCGGTCAACTTTAGCTTGTTGATATCTCCATAGAGCTTGTCCTCAAATGAAGCAGGTGTGGGCCAAAATATCTTTCTCTGTTCTGCATACGTTGGGCAATCCTGCAGCAAATGTTTTGCTGTCATTTTTCCAGTTCTACAATTACATTCATCGGTATCTCCTATCTTTAGTTTATTGAACAAGTGGTATTTCAGCCTGTTGTGTCCTGTGCGGAGTCTGAAGATTGCTACTTGTTCTCTTCTGTCGAGTTTGTAATATGCATCATCCTTCTGATGGCCTGGATGCTCTGATTCCCATTTGGTTCTATAAGTGCTTTTTATCAACCTCTTTGCCTCATTATAGGTTATGTCTATGTCAGGCTGTGGTAGTCGTCCGCCCTCTTTTGCCAGTCTGTCAGCCTCTTCGTTTCCAGGTATACTGCAATGTGATGGGATCCACTGTATTACAACTTTTTTGGATTTCTGGCATAGACCATGGAGTGCTGCTCTTAGGTCAGTTAGTTCTGTGCTGTTATTGCTCTTCAGTATTGAGACAGCTGACTTTGCATCTGTGAAGATAGCTATTTGCTTCTCTTTATTTTCCTCCATCAGGAGCATTTCTGCTGCAGTTTTCAGAGCCTCTACCTCCGCTTTGAAGTTACTTGAAAATTTTCCAGTTGCCAGTGAATGTGTTTTTTTCGCTCCATTTTTTAAATTTAGGAGAATTCCTCCTCCTTCATTCTCTATTGAATTTTTGGCTGATCCATCTGTATATGCATGGGTCCAATTCCTGCTTGGGTAATGTTCTTTTATGTAGTTTAGGGTTATTTCTCTTCTTTCGGTTTCATGCTGAGTGTTCTTTTTCTCAATACCAGGAATGTTTTCTATCATCTCAGGCAGTTGCTGCTGTCTCCAAGCTGGGAACTTGTGTGCATTGTGTATGGGCTTGACTGTTGATATGTTAAGAATAGGATCTGACCTAATCCTTCGTTTTGCAGTTTCTACAAAGTTGCTACGCTTCAGTCTTCCCTTTCCAAAACCATTAAATCTGTTGTACATAGGGTGGTCTGTCAATCTTCTAAATTTTTCTGCTTGTTGCTGGGCTCTGCTATCTCTTCTATCCTGCATTGGTTGTAAACAAGTGATCTTTTCTAATTCATTAATAGGCGTTGTCTTCAGGCTTCCAGTTATGATTCGCATTCCTTGATTTTGGACTCTACTTATTTTGTTAAAGTTTGACTTAGCTGCTGTTGCCCAAGCTGCAATGCCATATTCCAGTACTGGCCTCACCCGCCCAGTATATAACTTCTTGAGAACTTTCTCATCTGCTCCCCATGTTGTACCAGCAAGCTTTTTCATGATTGCCATTCTTTGCCTTGCTCTTGTTCGATTTTTCTCAACCTGTGTCTTCCATGTCAGGCGACGATCAAAGGTGACTCCTAGATAGTTTGGATTTTCTTCATGGCGCAATATTTTTCCATTCAATACCAGCTTAGGTTGCCGAGTTTTAGTTGAGAGGGAGAACACTGTGCATGTTGTTTTCTCCTCACTTATCTTCACTAGCCATGATTTTGACCAGTCCTCTAGCGCTAATAGGGCTTGCTGTATTCTGCTGTTAGCTGTACTAATATATTCTTCAGATGTCCATATGGCTAGGTCATCTGCAAAGGATGATGTGTGTACTCTGGCTGGAAAATTTTCCGTGATGTCGTTTATATATGCTAGGAATAATGTTGGTGAAAGAACTCCTCCTTGGGGGACACCTTTCTCCAACAGCATCATTTTGCTGGTTTGTCCTTGTACTTTTGTCCTGGCAGTTCTGTTCTCAAGGTAGTGGCTGATCCATTTGTACATTTTCCCGCAAACATGCATTTTTTGCAGTTTTACTTTCAGTCCTTCCTTCCATACTTTATCAAATGCTTTTTCTAAATCTATCCAGACTGCTAGTGTGTGCTTTTTCTCTTGGAAGGCATCCTCTATTTCCTGAGCTATATAGGTTATTTGATCTTCAGTAGATCTGTACTTTCTGAATCCTGCTTGGTGAGGTGTTAAGAGTTGGTTTTCTTCCAGATGCCATGTTAGCCTGCCATTGATAATGCGTTCCATTAATTTTCCTACACAGCTAAGAAGACTGATAGGTCGATAGCCATTTGGTTCTTCCAGGTCTTTTCCTTTCTTTGGGACTGGTATTAGTATAGCTTCCTTCCATGCCTGTGGGACTATTCCCCTCTTCCAGCTGTAATTTAGGACTGCTAGTAGTTTCTTTTTTGCCTTAGTGCCTAGTCCTATTAGCATTTCATTTGTGATTCCATCCTTTCCTGGTGATGTCTTCTTTTTTAGGGTATTCATTGCCTGTTCCATTTCTTCCATTGTTAGATTTGCCATCATATATTCTGCTGCTGTCTCTGTATATGTATGATGCATCTGTTTATCTTTGATTGCTTTCTTCTGTTCGGCTGTAATATCAATGTGGTTTGCACTGGCATAGTGTTCCATTAGTGCATTTGCAGCCTTTTTTCCTGTAAGCAAGGAATTTCCTTGTTTAATTGTTATTTGTTTGTTTCTAGGTCCTTCATTGTTTATGGCTTTCACTAGTTTCCATAGTTTGTTTCCATCCCTGTCAAAATTCAGGTTTTCTGTTTTTTTCCTCCAACAATCTCTTGTTGTTTGATTTACTGTTCTATTATATTTTGCTGAGATGGCTTTGAGAGAGATGTTCGCTTCAGTTGTTTGTTCTCTCTCTGCGGTCTTCCTAGCATCTTCAACTTTGTCCTCCAAAAATTGTAGTTCAGTCCAGTATGGTTTGTAATTTTTCCTTGCTCCTCTTGGAATAGACTCAGTGGCTGCCTGTATTATTGCTCTGTTTAGACTTTCCACCATTTGCTTCATGTTGCCATATCGTGTATTTACGTTTTCACAATATTTGTCTGTTAGTATGGCAAATCTGTCCCAATCTGCTCGTTTGTAATTCCAACGGGGCAAAGGCTTTTGCTCCTGTGGAACATACTCCATATTTATTACAAGCTTGATTGGTCTGTGGTCACTACCTGCTAATTGGTCCAGCACATGGCGATCGATTTTGTGGAGGATGTCTCCTGTGCAGAAAGCTAAGTCTGGAGTAGAAGTGGTAATCCATCTTCTGGAGTAGAAGCTCGGTGTGTCATCCGCTTTGTTAACCATTTCCCGACTATTACCCCCAAAATCCACGTTTTTACACATGTCTTGCCCCAATCGTTCCTGAATAATAATTATGCGAATGAATGAATCTACGATTGTATCAGGGCCTAGGAAACAGGAAGAGTTGTTTCCCTTCTTCTTTCTGTTTTGAAATCAATTCAACTGTTTAGAAATTATAACAATTTTTCGGTCTTGTATCATCTATTCGCAAAAAAAATGGAATCCAGCCACGATTTTCTTGAAGATTGTGCAGGTATGTCTGTCGATTATGACAGTGCCTTTGTGGATATCACTGAACCTTTTGATTTGTTTAGAGATAGTGATGCAGAAAGTGACATTGATTGTAAGATTACAGAGGCAGGCTGGAATTTTGACGAAGAGGACCCAGATTTCTCTAGTGTCAGTGAAACTGTAGACATGCATGTTTGGAGTCCTGAGACAACCCCTGTAGTCGTTGAAGGTTTTTTTGAGAACTCTGGGCCAGTACATGATCTTCTAGAGAGTGCAGAACCATTTGACTACTTCAGTCTCATTGTAAATGAGGACTTTTATCAGTCTGCTATGGAACAAACTAATTTGTATGCCACTCAACGACAAGAAAAGGCAGGTAAAGTGGATGTTTACTGGTCACCTGTGAGCACTCAGGAAATAAAAATTTATATTCGTCTTGCTATACTCATGGGCTATGTTCAATTGCCTGAAACTGCCATGTATTGGAGCACAGATGAAGATCTCTATCATCCTGGAGTATCACAGTGCATGGGGAAAACTAGATATGCAAAAATCTCCCAATATTTTCATCTCAATGACACCAGTAAGCAGAAGCCCATAGGCCCATAGGCCAAAAAAATTTTTTTCACATTTTTTTCCCAGTTAAAATGTTTTTTTACCCTTTGTTTTTGTTTTATTGTTTTTAATGTTGCTTTATGTTAAACTGTGTCCATTTTTCTAGTTTATTAGTCATCTAGGACATTTATATGTCAAACCAATTCGTGTATAATGAATTTACAAAATATCAAGTCATTAATTTTGCGGAGTTATTTCCCTTTTGTTAGTTATTAAAGGGAGATGGAGATTTGAGTCTATTTGGGTTCCAAATGTTGCTGTATGTAGCCGAGGCGCGGTGTTGGGGTGAGCGCCCAACATTGCTCAAATACCTCAATGGCTCGTGAATACATAACCTATGCAGCAAAAGTCCAACTCCTGGCCTTCACGTGGCGGGCCTGTTTAAACTAACAGGAGAAGGGGCGACGGCGAGTCTCTGGCGCCGGAAAATAACCAGTATGCTCTAGATGTGTATGCACGGACATGCATGCGCAGACAGGCGTGTGCGCGCGTACACATCTACACTCGAGTGAGACCACAGTCTGCTCTAGCAAAGAAAGGTGCTGAAGACGGAGGCAACCAGCCAAGAGGCGCACCACAGAAATCAGGATGCCACGCAATCACGCAAAATGGAATATGTCGACTACTGCTAATCGTTATGGTGCTCGCCCTGCTTTGGACCCCCAGGCAGGTGCAGTGCCGGGCCCTATGTCTCGAAAGGGTCCAACCCCAACTACTGGAGGTCCTTCTCAGATGTCCTGTGGAGCCAGGGGACATGAGAATAGGACGACTGGCCATACTAAACTAAGACTTAAAATAATGCACTGGAATGCGGAGGGAGTCAGCAACAAAAAAGTTGAATTAGAAAACATCCTGGACAAAGAGAAAGTAAGCATATGTTGCTTGCAAGAAACTCACCTCAATGAAAATATAGCCTTCAAAATCAGAGGCTACCAGTGTTACCGATCTGACCGAAAGAACAGGCGAAAAGGTGGGATACTGACCCTTGTAAGAAATAACATCATGGCTTCCCAAATCAAAGTCTACATGGAAGGGGCTGAGTATCAGACACTTAAACTTAAGACAGGTAATACAGATCTACATCTGATCAATTACTACTGTCCAAGTGACCGCCCACAGGCACTGGACACTCTACCACTAAAAGAAAAAATGATTGTGTGTGGCGATTTCAACAGCCACTCGCAGAGCTGGGGCTATGATCACATGGACCAGAGAGGAGAGAGACTGGAAGACTGGCAAGATGAGAATAGATTCATGTTGATTAACAAGCCGTCCGACCCACATACTTTCTACTCGAGATCATGGCACTCTTCAACTACACCTGACCTGGCTTTTCATTCACCAGACCTGGGGTGGAACATTACACGAACTGTTGGGAAACAACTTGGTGGCAGTGACCATCGGCCAGTCTTTCTAACCGTAGAAAATGAGCTTGTAAGTGAAAGCAGCACCCTCTCGAGGTGGAACTACAAGAAAGCAGACTGGGCAATGTACAAGCATCGCATCAGCATACTGGTTAGAAACCTGAACACTGAGAAAGACATAAATAAAGCAGTTGAAGAGTTTGGGAAATGCATACTACAGGCAGCGCGAGAAACAGTACCAAGAGGAGCCCGTAAACAATATAAACCCTACTGGAGTAGTGAACTGGAACAGTTGCATAATGATGTTGAAGTGTGTAGAAAGCAAGCAGAGGCCACACCCAGCCAAGAGCACCACAATAAATTCCAGCATGCAAAAGCCAAATTTCAAAGGGCCAAGCTGCAGGCTAGACGGAAAAGCTGGCAGGAGAAAACGGAGTCTCTGAACTTTGAAAGAGACACAAGGAAATTGTGGAAGCTAATAAAACAGCTTAATGACGAGGGCACAGGGAGAAACTCAAAAATTGCACTACATAAAGATGGAAAAATCTTAACAAGAAAGCAAGCAGCTGACCATTTTGCGGACTCGTTCGCACAAGATAGCAATATCAAAATTAGTCCAGAGAATCAACAAGAGATTCGAGAGAAACGACAACATACAGGACAGAAGGAAATAGTACATGAGGTTCTGGAGGCACCCATCACAATCAGCGAACTGGAGCTAGCCATATCAAAACTGAAAATGAGAAAGTCACCAGGAGCTGATGGTATCTCCAATGAAATGATCAGGAACCTAGGAACAGAGGCCAAAACAAAGCTGTTGCAAATCTTCAATAACAGCTGGACCTTAGGCAGTGTTCCACAAGCCTGGAGAGAAGCAATCATGATACCCCTCCTAAAATCAGGGAAAGATGGTTCCATTGCCTCTAGCTACAGACCAATTAGCCTCACCAGCTGTCTCTGCAAAACACTGGAGCGCATCATCAATCACAGACTGCAGTGGTACATTGAAAGTAAAAACATCCTTGTGCCACAGCAGGCTGGCTTTAGGCAGTGCTACTCTACGGAAGATCAGACAACCTACCTCTCTCAAGAAATTGAGGATGCATTCCAAGAGAAGAAGCTGGTGCTTGCGGCATGGATAGATCTGAAGAAAGCCTTTGACAAAGTCTGGAAAGAAGGTCTGATGAAGAAACTGAGAAACTGCAAAGTCAATGGAAGAATGTACAAATGGGTGAAAGCATACTTGCACAACAGAAGAGCCCGAGTACAGATAGACGGACTCAAGAGCAAGAAAGTACTACTGCGTCACGGTGTCCCCCAGGGCGGAGTCTTGTCCCCCACACTTTTTCTAATCTTCATCAATGATCTTGTTGCTCACCTACCGCATGGAATTAAAGCGGCAATGTACGCCGATGACCTGGTTCTATGGAGCACAAATGAATATGCATCAGTGGCCACCAGATTGCTACAAAGAGCTGTAGATACATTTGCTGCATGGGCAAATAGATGGTGTGTCAGCATAAACACTGACAAGTGCAGCACCACCCTATTTACCCTCTCTCCAAAACAAAAGGCAGGGATCATCCAGATAAATGGAACACCCCTAAGAGAAGATAAAGAACCAACATACCTTGGAGTAACATTTGATGGCAAGCTGACATGGAGAAAGCACATCAACAAAGCAGTAGCAAAAGCCAGAAGGAAAATAGCCATCCTGAGAAAGCTAAGTGGAACCACATGGGGAGCCAGTACGAAAATACTTAGCAAAGTTTACCAACAGAGCATACGACCACACCTGGAATATGGGTCAACTGCGTGGTGTTCAGCATCAAATACCACCCTACAAGAGCTGGACAAGGTGCAAAATCAAGCACTTAGAGTCACCACAGGAGGGATGAGATCAACCCCTATAGTGGAAATGGAGAAGATGGGGAGGACACAGGCACTGAGTGAGCGCAGAGATACGAAAACGCTAATACAAGCAGAAAAGTTCCTCAGCTTGCCAGGCCACCCTATGAAGAACAGATTTGAAAACCTAGCTATGGGGCGGTTGAAAAGAAGTAGTTTTATCCACCAGGCCAAACGACTCTGCAGAGAAACCACTGATCTGCCCACAGTTTGTATCCCCCTAACAACTATTCCAGAGCGAACTCCATGGAAAGATGAGCATAGACTATCATTACAAATCCAGACAAAAGTGAGAGGAATATTTGACAAGGAAGAACAGAACAGTGTGCAGCGCAGAACAGCCACTCTCAGCTTCCTTGATGAAGAATACCCACAGGACCTCTGGATCCGAGTCTACACAGATGG
Organism: Cepaea hortensis; assembly: GCA_963921405.1. Classification (NCBI taxonomy): domain Eukaryota; kingdom Metazoa; phylum Mollusca; class Gastropoda; order Stylommatophora; family Helicidae; genus Cepaea; species Cepaea hortensis. Next base: position 498,369,471 of record OY992876.1, on the reverse strand, counting down.
GTCAGCACAAAATGCTGTTCGAAATGGAGGAGCGGGAGTGTACATAGAATACCCAAATAATACTAGGGACACAGCCAGAGTACCGACAGGAAAGTACTGCCATAACTATGATGCCGAAATTGAGGCAATCAAGATAGCAACAGAGAAATTACTAAATAACAGCAATGGTACACAACCTGTGGTGCTACTAACAGATGCAAAATCAGTACTCGAGGCGCTCCTCTCTGGGAAATTGCCAGTACTAAGGACACTACTTTCTGAACTTAGCAGTCAGCATAAAGTCACCATACAGTGGATACCATCCCACTGTGGAGTACCCGGAAACGACAGAGCTGATCAATTGGCTAAGGAAGGAGCCAAAGAGGAACAGCCTGATGTGCCCGTTACATACCACCAAAAGAAAAGAATGATCAAATCAGTCAGAAAGCCACCAAAACCTGCTCAAGATGACTACCACATTATGGACAGACCAGAACAAGTCATTATTCTGCGCCTCAGAACAGGACACAATAGATTACGCAACCACATGTATACAAAATTCAAGATTGGTGAAACAGCCATGTGCACATGTGGATTGGCGTCGCAGACAGCAGAGCACATACTCCAAGACTGCCCAAAATATAACATATCTAGGCAAACCTTCTGGCCTAGAGAGACGACGGTGGAAGATAAACTCTATGGACCACTGTGTGAACTGAAAAAAACAGTTCAATTCATGCAAGAGACGACATTGCAGATATAGACATATTTCAAGCGAACGAAAGAAGAAGAAAAGTCTATTTCCCAGTCCTCCACTTCATCTCCTCTTTTGTCAGTATCTGGGTATCCCCATCTTTCTGAACGGCTATTAAAGTCTCCGACAACAATGCAATTTGTGTCAGTTATTTCCATGTTTGAGAGTGTAAGATCCTTATCTGCCGGGCTATATAGATTGTAAATTCTTATTTTCACGTCCTTTATCATTATATCAACACCTATAATTTCCGTTTGGTTGTCAGAGATCACAGATACTTCGCTGCAAGGTATTGTATTTCGTGTAAGTATTACAACTCCTCCTTTATGTCCTTCGCGGTCGAAACGTGTGGCCTGATATCCCTCGACTGAAAATGTGCGATTGGCGTTGAGGTGTGTCTCTTGAATGCATGCCACATCTATTCTATCTTTATGAAGACGCTGTGTTAGGGAGGCTTTCTTGTTATAAACTCCTTCTGCATTCCATTGTAGTATGTTGAGTGTCCGGGGTGTTTGGTCAATAGCTCTTAACCTACTCCTCTGTGCCTTGACTCCACAGCACAGGGGAAGGTGACCACCAGTAGTCATGGGTGGACCCCCTCGAGGCAGGGGGCCCGGCACTATCACCGCGTGATGGGACTTCACGGGATTAGCACCATATCGATTAACTTTCATCTGTGGCATCATGAAATGATAAAGTTACGTTGCACTTCTTTGTCAAGCCTGTGGCTCAGTACATCCGATTTCGACAAGCATTTGTTCGGGATGCTTTCCCTAGCCTTTGACTGTCCCCAGTCTACCTACAAGGCAGCAGGTTTGTGCGTCACTTCGTCTGGTCCCTCTCCCCTGACCTGTCCGACATGGGTGACCCTACCAGTAGCTGTGCTACCGTCAGCATAGCTCTTGGGGTCATTGGAACGCTCAAGCCCCTCTACCTCGTCAAGGTGGACGCACGGCAGAGGGGGATTATGTAATTCTGTATTTATTGCAATCCCAAAGAAATCAGGAGCCTTGGAATGTGTAATATAATTGTAGCGTCCTTACAATTGCCTGTTGTTGACTCTGTTGTTTCCGCACCTTGGAGGGAAATGCATAAGACTTGGTCTGAATGACATCATAATTTATATGGCCTTAGTCTAAATCTGAGATAAATGTTTGGTCGAGTACCCATCCAAGACATTGCCGCTTAAATTAATTAGGTGTTAGTAGAGACTTGTCAGCCAGAAAAGGGAACAAACAGATCACCTCCCACATTGGGAGAGCAAAAAGCCCAATAATTCAATCTCTGGAGCCTAGGTATGATTGTAAACGCATTATGAATGTGTAACCATGCCTTTTGATAAAATGCATGTACCATTGTGTTTAAACTATGAATTGTGAAACAGTTAGATTAACAATTCATGTGAGGGGATGGCCTGAGTGATTGCTCTCTACTGATCGGCCATGTTTGTCTCACTGCCAATTTTCCCATGCTTACAGTTTCAATTCCTATGTGTAACTTATTATATGCATTGTGAAACTATCTCACTATCAATGCATATATATCTGCAAATGTTCTATGTGCTGTAGAGTGTTCAATGTATGTGCATTTCATGAATCTTTTCTCTATGCGGAAGAATAATACCATTAACGCATCTTATGGACATAAGTTCATGTTGGAGAAAAGTTCTGCTAACCTGTAACTTAAGCTATCGTGCCTTTACGGTACATCCTCTTGTTTACATCTTAGTACCCACACAAAAAGTGTAACTGTCATGTAATCCTTTCATAAATAAGCAAGGGAATTGCCATGTTGGATGAGTATAATCTCAAGAGTAAAGAAAGAAAAATGCATGATATATATATCTTCAAATGTCTAGCAGGACATGCCTTCCATCCGCAGTACATCATTGTGGTCGGTGCCTGAGCAAATTTCTGAACATAAATATTTGCTCAGGCACCGACCACAATGTTCAGAATGCTTACCATGCTGCTATAGGAAAGTGGGAAAGAAGACCATCTGTTCTGGTCTTATGGTTTAAAGAATGGGAGACAAATCCCAATAATTGGCCCTGTATTATTATTATTGTTATTTTATTATTATTATTGTTATTTTATTATTATTGTTATTTTATTATTATATTATTATTGTTATTTTATTATTATTGTTATTTTATTATTATTGTTATTTTATTATTATTATTATTTTATTATTATTGTTATTTTATTATTATTATTTTATTATTATTTTATTGTTATATTATTATTATTATATTATTATATTATTATTATATTATTATTATATTATTATAATATTATTATTATTTTATTATTATTTTATTATTATTATATGAAGGATTCACATGTTTTCTCTGCTATGAGAATTATATATTCTGTTCGTGGTTGTTACTATCACTGCTGGAGTATACATGTAATGTTATCCCAATGGGGACATGATGATGATTAAGAAGTCTTGTTAATTAGTTAGTTAGTTAGTCGTAGTTCCAACCTCATAGCAATGGGTTGTCCCCATTATGCTCCGTTCCTGTGCCAGTGAATATCACATAAAACTGCCCAATGTGAAAAGTGGAAAAGACAGGAGTCTCGACAAACAACAGCCCGCACAGATACACTGTGCATAATGCCGCCACCAGAATGTCAACACAATAGTCCCCAACGAAACACCCAGTTCATCTCTGATGGAATCTGCAGTCATTTTCCCATCTGGATGTTTCCTAGATGTTCACCCACACAGTCCACGAAAATACAGTTCATCGTCGATGGCAGTGGCAGTCAATCAGAAGCCCAGCAGCCATGCATTTCTGCATAAGGCAAAAACCGGTCAACTCTGGGACATAGCCATCTACCATCGCTCCAAACATGCAGTCACGTTCCAAAAAACCTCCGGCAGATTCAAAAGCATTTCACACGAAACTCCCAGCTCACAGTGTCGCGCCACACACTCACTCAGTAGCAGGGCGACGGAACCATCAAGCCTCCTTAGTCGCCTCTTACGACATGCGTGGTAGGCTACAGTGTTGCTATTCTTTGCTTCCCTTATGGACCCCGGCAACACACGGGAGTAAAAAAAAGTCTTGAAGAAGTCTTGTATATGTCTGTACCTCAAGAAGAGAATGTAGACTGGTATGGCTGTTGGCCTTTGGCCTAATGCTGTTTGCAGCTATACAAAGAAGATGAGTCCTGGACAAAAGGCCTATGTCTCTGGGATTCTTGTCAAGTTATAACAGGTATATTATAAAACGCTGAGATGGTTAGGATGTCTCAGATTCATAAAAAATTCCCAGTATCAACTTTGAATAAGAATACTGAGTGAGGAGATACCATACTCACTTTTGGAGTTGGAATAACTTTACAATAAGCGATGAGGGACAGGGAACAATGGAAGTACCCTCCTGTCTCCATCCCCTTTGTTGTTCTTATGTGTGTTGTGATAAATGTTAACACAACATGAGTTTGTATTGATGGTCTGGAATGTGTTCTTTTGTCATTCCCAGCTCTGGGGAGGCAGGTGGTGGTTCAGACATTACTACCGAACCAGATCCTGGGTCAGCAGCCAGTTTTTGAGTAGTAAAAGAAAGAAGGATATATACCTACAGTCTGGACCTAGACTAGAAACAAATGTTGACTGCCACATTTACTTGCTGCCTTTGTCAGCAAAATACATATAAGAAGTGGATTTACCAATGAAGTTGATGAGTTCTGACTTATGTCGGGATACACCAGGACGGCATTCCTTATTATCTTGGGAAGGTTTCATCTGCTTCAATATCAACCAGAATGGTCAAAAAAATTTAACAAAACTAACAGCAGTGAGAACCCTCCAAGTGCCTGTTGGATTCCCAGTTTCATATACAATAAATTCCCCTTCAACACAAGTCACGTGCAGGCAAGTTCAACACCAGGTCTAGATATGAACACCAGGTCTAGATATGAACACCATCGGGAAGACACTATGAAAGAAGCTATAGGAGTAAATGCGTATACATATGCAGCAGAAGGGATCCTCTGACTGTCTTGCAACTCCAGTTTGTGTGCTGGAAATATTCTTAACATATTCCATGCCTGTGCAGACCAGCCTGGACATAGTCCCAGATGCTACCAATGAGTGTCTCTCTGCATAGTATGTTTCTACACTGGAATGGATATCAAAGGATAGCTCTTTGCGGTTCCCAGGTTGGCATGATTGCATCACCAAGTGAGGGATGGCCTATCAACCTGAGACTGGGTGTGTGTAAAAGCTTTATGAATAACAGTTGAGATTCTGGAATCACTGACCAGACTGCTGGACAGTCGCCATATTTTTCATCATATTCGATGATGTACTGAAATACCTTCTGCCCAGTCAGAAGAGAAACTCCTGAAAGTTTGACTGACCCAGGCCTAAACTTCACTAGGACACAGAGCCCACTTGCAAAAGAGTATTCTTGAATTCTGACCCTGGATGATGGGGTTTATGTGCAATTTGATCCCGGATAATGGGAATTAGGATGTCCTCTGGAGCAAATTTACAGTGGATATTAGATGAGTAGGACACTTCTGAGTGTACATATCTTTGGTTTCTGGACCATAGGGATATAATCTGCCACGCATGAGAGAGAATTACCTACCAACATAACATAATGGAAAGAAAGAGAATAGGACTGATAATTTAGTGTAACAGTAAAGGGAGTAGCTTAGGAGTAAAGAGTTAAGGAATGCTGCGCATTCCTTGACTAGTGGGAAAACCATAGCTAGTGAACGTGTGTGCACGAATGAAGAAGTGTATCTAGGCTGGCACACACGTCACTTGGGGCCCAGCTAGCAAGGAGGTAGGAAAACATGTAAACATCCGAATTTGAGCATAACATCATGATGCTGTAGTTGAACGATTCAACAAATAAAGAATGATCTAAACAACGCGGAGTCTTGTGTGCTGTACGATCATCACGTGCCTTCTAACCTGTGTGTGTAACATCTCTACACTATAATATTAGTCTAGTGATTGAGTTCTGAATTTGTGGTGTTTTATTTGGATTCTTAAATGTCATTGGTTTACAAATCTGGGGATTTGTCAATGGTGATAGAACCAAATAGTGGTTTTTTTTTTTTTTAGTGCACTGATTTTTGGGACCATGGAGTTATCACATGTGAATGTGTACATGTGTCATATTTAATCCCAGGCATATTCCAAAAACTCAACGTTGTTCAATACATGTGAGTGTATACTTCAGATCTTGATTTAATTCCTGGTGAACTTTGTCCAAGGTTGATGTTTATGTCAATTGCTTGTTGATGTTTGTTCAACAGTGGTTGTTCTACATGTTGTAAACACTCAATGTTCTCTGACACTATATCAAATTCAAAAGGTGATCGAGTGAGAAGGGATTCCTACACACAGATACCATTGTCTAAGAAGTGAATTGTTTTTCCCTTTGTATCTCCGGTAAATTTCCCTGATAACCTTGCCTTATAGAAAAGAGTGAGAATCTAAATTCATCCCATCTGGGGTCCACTAGACAAACTAAACAAATATCCTCATGTATGAAATCCTACATCCCACAGTGATCAACATTGAACAATTAGTATAATGAGCCACATCACAAAGATTTTGCTTCAAATTATCATGCAAAGAGTGAGGAAGGAAATACAACCTGAAATAGGGGAAGAACAATGTGGGTGTGTGGAAGGAAATGATTGATTGATTCATTGATTTAGAAATTTACATCACAGCATTCGGGGCATTCCCATAAGCGCTCCATCCCCATCCTCAGCAGCCAGCGAAGAGTTCCAACACTAATAGTACCAGTAGCAATCTGATTATGTGGCCGTCTCGCCTTTCCTCTGAGTGTTGAGAGTCGGCCAGATCCCCTCGTCACTCCTCGCTGTCTCATTCTTGCCAGACCATGGTAATCCATTTGCTCCTCTGAGGTGTGCACGTGCTCCCACAAGGCCGCAACTACGTCTGCCTTGTTATGTATCAATGCTCCACCAAGTTCTGTAGAGCCAGCCAATCTGTCCGCCTGGTCATTTCCCAACACACCGGCATGCCCCGGAGAAAAGATCCAGGCGATGCTTGTCACCCGTGACCTCCGAAGCGAAGCAAGCCACTCCGCACGAAGCCTGCCCGTCGTCACCCTCGTCAGCATGCTTTCTGAGTCAGTTACAATCACGATGTGTGTGTCGTATTCTTCATCCAGCGCAGAGCCGCAGTGACTGCCTCCACCTCCATTCTTAAGCTGGATGTTGTGGTATCATATGCCAAGCTCTCCTGCCCCAAATGTCGACCATTGGCTTTGGCTATGAACCCCCAGCCACTTTTCTCACCTCTTGACACCGAACCATCTTTGTAGATAATCACAACACCCGAGTGAGCATTGTCCTGACCACTCCCTGCTTAATGTGGAAGGAAAGGATATAGTAAATGCTCTGTATATTCTGTGAACAGTTATTGAATGTGCTATAGAAGTAAACAAGGATATACATCTTTGTTTTATTGACTACACAAAGGCTTTTGATAGAGTTAGACATGTCAACATGGTAGAGGTGCTTGCAGATCTACAAATTGATGGGAAAGACATTAGACTTATAAAAAAACATATATTAGAAACAAGCTGCCATAAGGATTGATAATAAAGTGGGACACTATCAGCCTATTAAGAGAGGTGTAAGACAGGGATGTGTAATTTCTCCAGATATTTTTTTCCTATACAGTGAAAATATTTTCAGAAATGTAGAAGATATAAATGGAATCAGCATTGGAGGACAAAACATCAATAACATTAGATATGCAGATGATACAGTATTGACTGCAGCCAATGAGCAGGATCTGCAACAATTAGTAGACACGGTTGTTGCACACAGTGAACAACGGGGATAAGAATTAAATTACAAAATGACAAAGATTATGGTCGTCACTAGGAAGAGGGAAATACCATAATGTAATATATAAGTAAATGGGAATATTCTTCAACAAGTGAATCGGTACAATTATCTCGGAACAGTAATAACATCTTCTTCTTCTTTTCGTTCATCCGGAGTGTTATTTCAGATGTGATTGCGGTGTGCGTTAGGCACACTTGGGTCGGAACCCTTAGGTCAACACATCCGGCTTCTGCGTGCATTTTTGACCAGGTTAGCATTCCTGGGAGACTCTCACTTTTGTGGTACTGTCCACCTCCCAGCTGGTCGAGTTGGAACGGTCGAAGACTTCGCAGTCATCCCTCAAAAGAAGGCAGGAACAGTCCATAGCATTTTCCGCCATCCTGGGTGGCTTCCATAATTGCAGAGCCGACACATAATGCTCTGGGACTGAGCTCACCGAGGGAATCATCACGTCCTGCTCATAGCTGCTTTAATTCCTCACTTCAATATATTGGGTACCTCGTTAACCCCGGGCCGTTCCCACACAAACCAGACAGGTCTGCAGACGGTATCCACTCAGCGAGTTTTCGACATGGACATGTGCTTGTCGTTGCACCCGTCAGAGCTGGTCCAGGCACGCCAGACATTTGGAAAACTACCTAGTCAGAGCTGTTCCAAACAAGAGCAGCATTTGGAAACTAGGTAGTCAGAGCTGTTCCTAGCACGAAAGACATTCGGACGAGACATTTCACTCGGACGTAATTGCGTAGTACCATTTTTATTTTGTCGCCCGTAGGCTGGCACTTCCGGCTTCTGCTGGCATTTTTGATGAAGTTAGCCTTCCTCGGGTTTCGAGACTCTTATTTCAACTTCCACACAGCAAGCTTTCGCTTCGGGCTGCAACGTAATGGATTCGCAAGACAGGCGTTCCATTTCGTGTCAACGAGACAATTTTCCACCTTTGACTACACTCACTTCATGAGTATGGTTACAGACTATCTACGGGACGTGCAACCGATGTGTTTTCCCACCTTTTGTACTCGCTCACGAGGTAGGCTACATGTGCTGCCGGCTCAGCACCTTACCTCCGTGCATCTGTGGGCGAGTAATGGTCAGGCTCTTTCATCTGGGGATACCTCATATCCCCCAGCTAAGAGCCATCGTACGAGTATCTGCGCCGAGCATGTAGCGTGCTCAGCACCTCATCACAATTTTGATGTAGGTTTGTGTTGGCCAGGCTCTCACTTCCGAGAGTTTATGGCTTAGAGACGTTCAGCCATACACCTCGGATGGGAGCCTTGGGGGTTATGTCCGGACTGAGATTTTTGGGATCGTTTGCCTGATTTTGACTGCTATCCTCAGTCACCTGCAGAGCAGCAGGTTGTGTCTCTCTTAGTCTGGTCCCTATTCCACGAGCCGTCCGATATGTAGTTTTCATCCATCGGCAAGCACATGGGGTCGATGGGACACGCAAGCTCCCCCACCACGGCAAGGTGGAGACACATCGGGGGAGGTAATAACATCTGATGGGAGATGTCTTGAAGAGATTAAAACAAGAAACACATTGGCGAAAGTAGCTTTTAGCAAGATGAAAAACATCATCATCATCATCTTCCACTTCTGCCGTCAATTGTCGTGGGGAGGAATAATTTGCGTTCCAGCGCCCGGTGGACGGCACTGGATAGTGTCATTCCGTGTGGTTGTACAATGTCTCTGATGTCGTCAATCCATTTTCTTCTTGAACGTCCTCGTGGTCTCGTCGCAGATGATCTTTGATGTAAGGCCAGTGATGGTAGTTGCTGATGATGCATTCTAACGACATGGCCAAACCACTTGATCTTCTGTCTTTCAATAAATGTGGCACAAGGTGTTGATCCCACAGTCTGTCTGATAGTAGCATTTCTTACTCGGTCTCGGATTGTTAAGTTGGCAGCTCTCCTCAGGCATCTCATTTCGCAGGTGTTGATTTTGCGAAGGTGTAATTTGGATAAAGTCCAGGTTTGAGATTGGTAGCATAGGGTTGGTGTGAATATGCTGTTTATTATCTGTCGTTTTGCGGAAAAACATACTGACCAATAAAAAGAAATTGAATGGAAAAAAAGAGTGTTGAGGTGCTACATAGATCCTGTACTTTTGTATGGGTGTGAAGCTTGGACAATGAGCAATCAGGTGAAAACACATCTGATGGCTGTGGAAATGTGGTTTCTGAGGAGAATGCAAAGAATACCATGGACAGACAGAAAAACCAATGAACAAGTACTACAGGAAACAAATGAAGATCATAAATTTATTAGAGAAATTAGACATAGTCAAAAATTTTTGGACATATTATGAGAAGAAATGGATTGGAGAACTTGGTGACAACTGGCAAGATCAAAGGGAAGAGACCAAGGGGAAGACCAAGAAGTAAATACCTAGATGGCTTAACCATGTGGCATGGTCTAGACAGGAACAATGAGCTGATCCACGACTCTGGTGATCAAGTGAACTGGTGAGTCATGACCATCCACCCTTACCGGCATGGCACATGATGGATGGATGGAGAGTTTCATCCCCCACCAACTTCAATCTGTGGTTTAAAAAAATGTTTCTGTGAAAATGATGTTTCATCTGTGTCACTGGAAATCCAAAATGCCAGTGTTGCGCATGTCAATAAAACTAGCATGTATACTTTTTATACTTAAAACGTGCAATTTGAACTACTAAAATTAAAGAGAATACAAGTTTAAAGATTATTAATAATTTATCTGTATATTTTTTCTATTTGTTATCATTTAACATGACCAAACATATTTTTGAAATCAATTTTCATATCCGTCTATGACCCGCCATTTAAGTCAATCTCGCACAGACTGGCAGTACAATGTATGTTAAAATTATCTGCAAATTAGAAAATACCGTTAGATGATGTTTTTTTTTTTAACTCTGCAGCATTTATCTTGTATTTTTGCTTCTCTCTTTATTGTTCATCAATGGTATTGTCTGTTGGAGACATTTTTCTACATAGGCTCCATCATACTCAGAAAATGAATTTTCACTGCGACATCATGCCTGAACATTTTTAAGACTACATTTTTAAATGTTGCATAACTTTGATCATGTTTTTCAAATTGGGTATCTGTTAATGAGTACCACCACAGCTACATAAGCCTTGTAAAACCAAATCCAATGGTACCTCAGTGAAATCTTTATGCCAATTCTAAACAAAATATTGGCTGTAAGCGGAGATATTGAGTGTTGGGATCTTTAACAAAGAAATTGTACTCAGGAGTCATCTTACTGAGTTTCTTGCTACTATAACTTTTTGTGTCTTTAAACAAACATCTTAGCAAACATATATCATTGCGATTGGGGTAATGGCTGATGTCATCCATAATTAATAAATAATAATTAATTGGTGGCCATGTTTAATTGCTAATTAGTAATTAGGTCACTGCACATCCTATCGGGAAAAAAAGGAAAGTAACCACTGGGATGTTGCATCATTCTGCATAATAAAATATACATCTTGCTAGGTTGTTAAGCAAACATTAATAATACACAAGGTAATTTGTGAGTTGTGAATTAGTAAATAATTAGCGGTCAGTTTAATTGCTAATTAGGTCACTATACAAATGCAAACTTGCTCAGTGAGCGACTGAGCGGATTCCTGATGATCACATCACATCTGTCTTGGCGAGGTGGTGTGACACATAATAAATGATTACAAACACCATCACAATATAAAAGTAAAAAAATTATATAACCTATTACATACCATCAGCAAATCTCTCATACATAGTCTTATTCAGCAATGGCAGTTAACAAGAGAGTGCAGTCCGAATGCTGAGGCTGCCATGTTTAGTGGACACCACCACCTCACAATAACGGAAGTGATCGATTATCAGCGGCCAAAGTCGTAAAACCTCCGCCGCGAAGCAAACACGGCATGGCCCTCAGATCGCCTGAAATGTACTCCCTTCCCGAAGTATTTCGGACCTTTAGCCTCTTGATACTCTCGGGGGGGGGGGGGGGGGGGGGGGGAGCGGTCCCGTCTGGGTCATGACTCCGGGCGTCTTTCCCCTGCCGTGGAGACGTTTGGTAACATTCGTTATCCCTGTTGGTGTGCATGTCCCTTCGCTGTTACTAGTGTTACCATGTCCACTCTCAAGTTCTACCTCCCACAGTGAGGAGAGTCCGTGCAGCCTGTGCTTGCCCCTCAGCACGTATGGTCAAGACCGGATTTAGACTTAATAAGGCCCTCAGCTATTTGAAATATGGGGCCCTTTATAAGTCCAGATATTCTATGTCAGTGACAAATATGATTTTCGGATACCTAGAGGGTTAAACTGAAATACAATTAAGAAGTATATAAATATTGATAGTGAAATAATAAATCTTTAACTTAAAATCATTTTTATTCATAACAAACTTAAAAATGCAAGCTCTGGTAAAAAGAAACAAAAGTTCTTTTAAAAGGCACAATTTACAAATGATTATTATCTAATCTCTTGAAACATGTTATAAGAATTAAGGAATTATATTAAATGGTTGTTTCGGGATTTGAAATTTAAATATTGAGCACAACCCACTACTGGCAACACCGATCGCATTCTGATATGAACCTAAGGCCTATCCACGTCAATATGGAAGCACTATACTCGAGTTTCGCCCTCATTTGAGCTCGTCAGTAGTGCATATCCCTGACCGGATCCGGAAACAGTCCCGGATCACGCGTGTGAAGCGGGTGTGTAACCACGCGGCACACACTGGACACACCAAATTATCACAACAGAATATCACAACGCTACCCATCGTAGGCTATGCTCAAGATTGCCCAATCGCCGCGACCGACGTCCGTCAATCGATGGGACCCGAACGATCAGGACTTCTCACTGGCAAGGAACACCAGGCCTCCTAAATCCAATGAGCAATAATCGATTATGTGGTTGTTTCGGGATTTGAAATTTAAATATTGAGCACAACCCACTACTGGCAACACCGATCGCATTCTGATATGAACCTAAGGCCTATCCACGTCAATATGGAAGCACTATACTCGAGTTTCGCCCTCATTTGAGCTCGTCAGTAGTGCATATCCCTGACCGGATCCGGAAACAGTCCGGATCCGGATCCGGTCAGGGATATGCACTACTGACGAGCTCAAATGAGGGCGAAACTCGAGTATAGTGCTTCCATATTGACGTGGATAGGCCTTAGGTTCATATCAGAATGCGATCGGTGTTGCCAGTAGTGGGTTGTGCTCAATATTTAAATTTCAAATCCCGAAACAACCACATAATCGATTATTGCTCATTGGATTTAGGAGGCCTGGTGTTCCTTGCCAGTGAGAAGTCCTGATCGTTCGGGTCCCATCGATTGACGGACGTCGGTCGCGGCGATTGGGCAATCTTGAGCATAGCCTACGATGGGTAGCGTTGTGATATTCTGTTGTGATAATTTGGTGTGTCCAGTGTGTGCCGCGTGGTTACACACCCGCTTCACACGCGTGATCCGGGACTGTTTCCGGATCCGGTCAGGGATATGCACTACTGACGAGCTCAAATGAGGGCGAAACTCGAGTATAGTGCTTCCATATTGACGTGGATAGGCCTTAGGTTCATATCAGAATGCGATCGGTGTTGCCAGTAGTGGGTTGTGCTCAATATTTAAATTTCAAATCCCGAAACAACCACATAATCGATTATTGCTCATTGGATTTAGGAGGCCTGGTGTTCCTTGCCAGTGAGAAGTCCTGATCGTTCGGGTCCCATCGATTGACGGACGTCGGTCGCGGCGATTGGGCAATCTTGAGCATAGCCTACGATGGGTAGCGTTGTGATATTCTGTTGTGATAATTTGGTGTGTCCAGTGTGTGCCGCGTGGTTACACACCCGCTTCACACGCGTGATCCGGGACTGTTTCCGGATCCGGTCAGGGATATGCACTACTGACGAGCTCAAATGAGGGCGAAACTCGAGTATAGTGCTTCCATATTGACGTGGATAGGCCTTAGGTTCATATCAGAATGCGATCGGTGTTGCCAGTAGTGGGTTGTGCTCAATATTTAAATTTCAAATCCCGAAACAACCACATAATCGATTATTGCTCATTGGATTTAGGAGGCCTGGTGTTCCTTGCCAGTGAGAAGTCCTGATCGTTCGGGTCCCATCGATTGACGGACGTCGGTCGCGGCGATTGGGCAATCTTGAGCATAGCCTACGATGGGTAGCGTTGTGATATTCTGTTGTGATAATTTGGTGTGTCCAGTGTGTGCCGCGTGGTTACACACCCGCTTCACACGCGTGATCCGGGACTGTTTCCGGATCCGGTCAGGGATATGCACTACTGACGAGCTCAAATGAGGGCGAAACTCGAGTATAGTGCTTCCATATTGACGTGGATAGGCCTTAGGTTCATATCAGAATGCGATCGGTGTTGCCAGTAGTGGGTTGTGCTCAATATTTAAATTATATTAAACTAAAATATTTTCTTTCTTGCCTTTGCCAGAGCAAAGTCACTGATGACATCATCAAATGATAAACTGCCTAGTTTGCCACTTTCTATGCACATGAGACTGGGGGAACATAATTTATCTTGAGTCATTGTTGTTCTAAATTCATTTTTTATCCTCTTCAGCTGAGAAAAAGATCTTTCTCCAGAGCAATTTGCAACCATCATATTGAGAAACAATCTCAAAATTGCTTCTACATTAGGGAATGCTGATTGGACACGACCGTTAAATATTACCCTATACAGATCCTGATGTGTCAGACTATCTTGTTCCGCTGAACTATGGGCTTGACTATGTCTAACATATTGATGAAAATGCTTGACTTCTCCTACAAGATTCATGTCCACATCTTCAGGATATGTTTGGCATAAGCACTAACTCCTTCATGAATATCTTCTTCTGTAGCTTCTAGTTTTGTTAAGAATGAAAACTTTTTTGCAGCATCATTGTATACGGAGGCCCTCTGTGCCAGACTTGACTCTAATGCATCCATCACAGGTATAAATGTTTTGATTCTGAACTTGTCTCTTGGCTCAAGGTTCTCTAAAGCATCATCTTCATCATCATTGATATGCCTTCTTCTATATCTTCTTTTCTTGTAATCAACATCAGGCAATTTTTTCTTTGCTTCTTCTTCAAAATGATCGAAAAGATCCCTGGAACCTTTAACAAAATCCGAAAGTGAAGCATACAATTTCCTACATACATCTAGACTAATTTGGGGGTCTTGCAGTGATTGACTAGTCTTGTGAAATTCATCTAGCAAGTAACTCCACAAACATAACAATACCATAAATTCAAACTCCTCTATTTTATTCAAAATGTTTATGGCTTGATTTCTTGTTTCGCCTTTCTCTGTAGTATCAATATGCAGCTGATGCAATGCAGAAATTATTCCATCATAACTATCAAGTATTGCACTTGTGGCCATTGAATGTGCTTCCCATCTAGTCTTTGACAAAGACTTTGGAACTTTTGAATCATCTTTGAAGAATGACAACAGTACTGCCCATCTATGTGTAGATGATGAAAAGAAATTATATATTTCTTGAACAATTCCAAAAAAGTTTACTGCCTCTAAACAACAGTCAACTGCTGCTCTACCAACAAGATTCAGGGAATGACCAGCACATGGAATATACATAGCATACTTGTTAATCTTCAATATTATTTCTTGCATACCCTTGTATTTGCCAGACATATTGGCAGCATTATCATATGACTGGCCTCGACACTTACTAAAATCTATTTTGCACTCTTTTGTAAGGTAGTTGTGCACCATCTTAGCCATACTTTCCCCTGTGTGGCTACCCATCTCTAGGAAAGTTAGAAAACGTTCAATAGGGAGCCCATCATCTGGTGAAACATACCTCACAATAACAGTGAGCTGATCAATATGGGACCGGTCTGGAATGGAATCTACAGATAAACTGAAGTACCCTGCAGTTCTTAAATCATCCAAGATTGAGTCTATTACTTTATGTGCCATAATTTGGATAAATTCATCACATATTGTTTTAGAAAGATAAGATGTGACACATGATCCTTTATTCCTAAATTTTTGTATATGGCTTGCTAGAAAAGGATCAAATTTTGCTATAAGTTCGAGTAATCCAAGGAAATTGCCATTGTGAGGAGAACCAAATGTTTCCTTATCTCCTCTAAAAGGTAAACCTCGTTCTGCCATAGTAATTATGACTGCCACAACTCGTTCAAGAACATTTTTCCAGTACTGCCGTGTCAGGACCTTAGAATTGGCTCGTTGGGCTAACACGTGTGAGACAGTACAAGTATAACATGATTCGACGTAAGACTCAACGACACAACGTCTTATGGATTTATTGCCATATTAAATACAGAACGATGATTACAACAATATACAATATATAACTCACGACGCTCACAACCACAATACAGCTCACAAGTCTGACGCTCAAGATGACAGTCGTTCGGCTTTCACCCACAGAGATCCACACAAACGCCTTGCTTTCACCGCACACGTCCTTCCAGTCTCAGGTCCCAGCTCGGTCTGTCGCTAGCGCGCAACTTGCTGACCGCCTCTAGTGGCGTCACGTGGCATGCGTGCGTCTTGTCGTCAGCCTGACCGCTGGTCGCGTGTCAGGTAACAATCTTGCCAGCCGACAATTCTTGTCCGCCGGGTGTCGTAACGATGTTGCTGCATAGCTATCCCATGTTAGGCTCTGACATCCTCCCCGGGTACCTCAATGAAAGATGCCATCTTTCATTCATGATGTATGTATATACTGGGGTAGTGTTAACTTCATGTCAGAGTCTACCCTTTCCCTGTGTTATGCATGAAAATACATATATGGCATAGAAATATATACGATAAATGTAAGTTGCATTGAAATGACAAATGAAGTTCAACTTTTAACACAAATCAGGTTTCATCCCCCTGATGGCTGGTTACCTCAATTGCAATAATACCCAGTCAGATCAGTAGTACCAGCTTCTCGCATCTACCTCGCAGCAATTTGAAAAAAACGTAATAATATGGTTGTTTTGCAACAGCCATCTAGCCAGACTGAAATACGGCTTTATATGAGTCGTATTAAACACTCAAACTCTGACCTCATTTGGCCAGGAGCTCTTATGTTGGTTTGCAATGTTGGCAGCTCTCTGCCATGCTTGGTGGACGCCTACCCGGTGTGTTAGCCATTTGAGCAACAAAATGTCTATTTATACAATACACACTATTGAATATGTTTCAACTTATGGCCCTTGGTGTAATTCATAAATGCAAGGGAAGTAATTTTGACATTCAAGCAATACAATAAATTACAATAATTATTTAATTTCTTAGCGTCATTGCTTGACGTTTCTTCATATTAACGAGAAAAAGTCGGTAATATGAATACATTAATCAAAATATGATTCTAAGATTACACTAATCAAAATAAATAAGTACCCAATTGGTGTATTATATTTTATAGATTCAAAAGGATTTTACAATCGTCATAAGTTTTTGAATATTTGTATATCGTCTGCTAATTTTGGTGTACTTTTTAAATTACACAGGAAGTACACACGAAACTCAAAATTTAGTTGCTGTTACACTGTCTGAACACAACTGCTCCGGTGTTATTTTATAACGGATAGTAAAATGTTCTCAAAGTTCGTGTCTGATGTTATAGTATCACAACTTTCGGATTATGATGGAATGTTCTTATTTCCGATGTGTTCACAACTTATGGATAATGATCGACTGTTCTTATTTCTGATGTTTGAGTGTCGAATCTTTTGGATTAAGTTCGCTTGTAGAAGTCACTGTTCAGTCCACATTTGCACACGTCGTTAAAATATCACGGTGAAGAAATCCACACACAGCTGTCACTGTTAACCCGCAAAGTTCGCTTCTGGTAAGTGGTTAAGCGTCTGTGACACTGTTCTTGTTGTATATTTACAGTTAATAATGTTCTCTTTCTAACACACACTACACACTTATACTACACTCATTACAAGACTTAATTAAAATAAGTATATTATACATGTCGGTTTTTAACCGTATCACAATTACAATTATAGACCTTACACAGTAGGTGAATAGAAACAAAATTCACTCATTGGTGGCTGTGTTGGTCTGAGTGTATTAGTACACTCTGCACTCAGACATTGCTTACTGGGTCGGTTGGACAACGGGACAAAAGATCGGCAATTGTATTGATTCTGCCTGGAATATGTCGAACCTCGAAACTGTAATTTTGAAGCTTCAAGGACCAGCGAGCAATCATATTGTTGGATGGTACTCCGGCATTTATATACCGTAATGGACTGTTGTCAGTTTCGATGATAAAGTGACGTCCTAGAAGGTATCTGGATAGTTTCGTCACACTTTCTACTAAGGCAAGTGCCTCTAATTGTGGAATGGACCATGCACGCTCTCGAGGCCTTAGTTTTCTTGATATAAAACAAACGGGATGCAGGATGTTGTTGTATTCCTGCAACAGGACTGCCCCAATCGCAACGGAGCTAGCATCTGTTCTCAATCTGAAAGGTAAATGGATGTTGGGCAATTTAAGGATGAGATTATTCGAGTTCTTATCAGAAAAGTATGCCAAAACTTTATGAAATGCATTTTGTAGGCATTCATCGTGTACAACTTTTTCAGGCTTTTCCTTAGTTAGTAAATTAGTAAAAACCTCGGTCAGTTCTGAAAAATCAGGAATGAATTGCCTGTAATAATTGATCAGTCCCAACAAACTCCGGACTTGTTTCTTATTAGTCGGGAGTGACAGTTTTAGAATTTTGGAGACAATTTTGTTGTCTGTCATGACAAAGCCATTGGATATTCTGTACTCCAAAAATGATATCTCTTGGTAAGCCATGCTCACCTTTGAAGGCTTCACTGTCAGTCCGTGCTGTCTGATACGTTCTAGTGTCTGTTCTAGTGTCTTTATATGTTCCGTCATTGTCTCTGTATGGACACAGATGTCGTCGATATAGCAAATAATATTAGGGATGTCAGCTAGGAGGAGTCGTGTCATGCGTACGAATGTGGCTGGGGCATTGACTAGCCCAAATGGAAGTTTGCACCATTCGTACAGTCCCCAAGGCGTGGCAAAAGCTGTTAGATGTCTGCTGTCTTCATGTACAGCTATCTGCCAGTAACCTTTAGACATGTCAAGCGTCGTAAAGAACTTAGCGTCAGTCAGTTCTGTCAGAAGATCGTCAGTGTTTGCCATTGGTTCAAGATCTAAAACAGTTATTTTGTTCAGTTTTCTGTAGTCGATGCAAAGTCGTATTGTGTTGCCCTTTTTGCGTACAATGACCATGGGTGAAGAGAAGTCTGATAAGGATCGTCTGATGATGTTGTTTTTTTCTAAGTTGATGATTTCTTGATGTAATTGTTCTTTGTAATGTAATGGTATTGTGTATGGTCTGCATCTTATGGGTGTGTTTGATGTGAGTGTGATGTGATGCTGTACTAATTCTGTTTGTCCTGGGTTGTCGGAAAAGATGGTGTTGTACTGTTGTATCAACTGTTTGCAACTGTTTGTCTCTGCTTGACTTAAGTTTGGATTGATCTTGATCTCATTCAAGCAGTTTGTCGTGTCTAATGTAGGTGTTGGAATCTCGTCGCTAGAATCGTCATCTTCGTGATCTATTATCACAGTGCAAGCTGTCGTATCGTCTTGTTCGTTGTCTCTGTTGTGGTATGGTCTTAGCATATTTATGTGAAATATTTTGTGTTTGTCTTTTATTAGGATTTCGTAGTCTACAGGTGAGATTTGTCTTGTCACTTTAAAAGGTCCCTGCCAAGAATCAGTCAGTAGCTGTCTGTCACTAGGTAGTAGTAGTAGAACGTCCTGTCCAGGTGTCAATGTTATAGTCCTGTTACTTTTGTCTGCGTACTGTCTGTAAGTAGCACCAGATAGTTTTAGTGCATTTTTAGCAATTTCACATGATTTAATAATCCTTTCACGCAATGATGTTACATACAAGAATGATGATATGGGTTTAAGTACTGGAGTAGAGTCACTAGGTGGTAATTCTGGGCTAAGCATTTGTATAGCCTCAGTTTGGTTACTTTCATCTTGCACTCTAGCAGTAGCTCTTGTTACTGCGTTCACACTCTCAATGACATCAGATGATGATGGAATGATATCGTTAATGATGTGATGAGAACTTAGTGCTGCATTAGCTAACATACATTCAATAGGTGATATGACATTTTCAATGATGACATTTGGTGGTGATGTCGTGTTATCATCAATACATAGTGATGTTATGTCATGGTTATGAGGTTTGTCATTCACCTCAGGTAAGTTTCCTATGATTATATCGCACACTGGGTTTGTAAGTGCGGCACACTTTACTTTCCCGGTGAGGAAAGGTGTTTCAATGTATGCCCATGCTAATGGATATTTCTCAATATTGCCTGAAAATGTTCTACATGTAATGTGCCTGCCTGTATAGTCTGTAGGCGTTATGAATGTTGTTTTCAGGCCAATAAGTGTACTTCCGGTGTCGCGAAGTACTGTAGCAAACTTGCCATTAACATACCCGTGATGGATGTCTAATCTGCCTTTTGAGTCTATTACCAAGTTAGCTTCCTCATTGGCAATAGGGATGGCGTGCCCGCATGTTAAGATACCATCTTCATAGAAGGTGTTACAGACAGTGCATTTGTTAGCACTAAATACATCACAAGCCTGTGCTGCATTCACAGGATGTTTTTCTGGATTTTCGTCTTCTGACGCTGAGCTATCGAACAAGGCGGCATTGGCTTTGTTGGTCATATGCCTGCCTCTACAATCCATGCGATGGTGCCCGTAAGCCTTGCAGAGAAAACATTTACGTAAACTTTTGAACGATTTACGCTCTTTGTCTTGTCTGTTTACCATATTTTGCAAGTATGTTTGGTACCCTGGGTTTTTATCGCACATCTCGTTCAAATGGTGAGAAAATTTACAGTGAATGCAATGTCTAAATTTCTCAGAGGTAGGCCTGTTTGGTTTTTGCCTACTATAGTTTTTCTCATAGTTGGCCGCTGCTACCCAGTTACTGTCAGTAGCTTCAGTGGCAAAGCACTGTTTGTTGGCCGTGTAATAGGCCGACCCACGTCTTTCAATTTCTTCCACACTTGTGCATTCATTCTCCTGTAAGAACTTAGAAAACGATGATGGGATAGAAGAAATGATTTTATCTCGAATGATGAGATCTTCTAATCTATCATAACTTTTGTTAATTTTGGCTGCTGAAGTCCATTTGCTGAAAACATCTCGGACTAAACAGAGGTAGTCAGAGAACGTTTGAGTTGATTTTGGACTCAATTTACTGAATTGTTCTCTGTAACCTGCCTCGTCTAACATGAAATGTGCCATTATCTTAGATTTAATATAATGGTACTCTTTTCTGAGGTCTTTGGGGATGGTTTCAATGACTTTAAGAGGTTCCCCAGATAGACTCCTCATATATAGAATATTCCATTCAGAAAGTGGAACTTGGTAATGTTCCATTAAAGTCTCAAAATTTTGAGTAAAGGCTGCTATGCAGTCACCCGAGGTATAGTTACGTACGATACCTTGATACTTCTTATACTGGTTTTCTTTTTCCAGTCTTTCAGATTTCTTTGACTCTTTATTCATCGCAGTCTCAGTGTCAAGTTGTTTCATTTTCAACTGTAACTCTAGTTCTTCTTTCTTACTCTGAGCTGCTATTCCTGCTTTCTTAAGTTCACTGTCTATCTCAGCTTGCTTTGTCTTTGCAGCCATTTCTACTTCGGCTTGCTTGGCAGCCATTTCTGCTTGTTTTAGAGCTCTCTCCGCTGCTCTTTCTTCGCGTTCATTATTTTTCTCCTGTACCAGCAGGTATTCAGCGTATTTGTTCTCGCTCCATTTTGTTAATTCATCACCTGTTAGATGCAATTTAATACCCATATCGATGAAATCAAATAATGACGACATGATGGGGAAAATACGTCAATGAAAATCAGCCACACAAAATATGTTATAAATGGTTAGTAATAAACAATTTACAATTTATTTTACTATACGATGCGTGCCTACTATTGCATACGTAAAGTTAAAGTATAGAAAAATATACTCAAGTGCCCTGGATACGGTGAAGAATGGTTGGACAATCGGGCTAGAAACTGTAGGGTCGTTACTTCGGAACTACTAATGACCTCTACGGCAAGGTTATGGATGGTACGGAAAAAACCTGCTTTGTTTTTGGAAGAAAATAAGTTAGCGTCTATTTGTTGGTGTGTGCCTGCAAGTCACTAAGTGTTGATTAGGTTTGGATGGCGTCAAGTATAATTGTATGTCGTAAGTTTGTCCGTCAACAGTGTTTTTCTCAACAGAAGTTACACTCTTTCCAAAACTCTTTGCGTTCCACAAACTCAATGCACAAAGACAATTTATCTGTATTTGAACACTCAATAACATTGATGACACATCACTTACATCACGATGACATTCAGTAAGGACATAGACATCAAGTTTACAAGATGGCGACAAGGTCAAAATGGCGACAAAATCACAATGTCGACAAGGTCAAACGGTGACAAGTTTCACAAATCACAAATGTTTTACACGCTTACAGGATCAAACAATATGTACTGTACGTTTACAAATGGTTTTACACATATTTAAACAATGTAGTAATGGATCACAATGAGACTTTTACGATCACATTTACATAACTATAACCTTGACAAATTTTACAAGTTCAAGAATTATAGTTTTAAATCGTTAATGACGTATGGTTTAAACAAAGACGAGCAACACACGTCTACATGTATTAGGTTCTTAAACAAGGACGAGCAACCCACGTCCACACATGTCAGGACCTTAGAATTGGCTCGTTGGGCTAACACATGTGAGACAGTACAAGTATAACATGATTCGACGTAAGACTCAACGACACAACGTCTTATGGATTTATTGCCATATTAAATACAGAACGATGATTACAACAATATACAATATATAACTCACGACGCTCACAACCACAATACAGCTCACAAGTCTGACGCTCAAGATGACAGTCGTTCGGCTTTCACCCACAGAGATCCACACAAACGCCTTGCTTTCACCGCACACGTCCTTCCAGTCTCAGGTCCCAGCTCGGTCTGTCGCTAGCGCGCAACTTGCTGACCGCCTCTAGTGGCGTCACGTGGCATGCGTGCGTCTTGTCGTCAGCCTGACCGCTGGTCGCGTGTCAGGTAACAATCTTGCCAGCCGACAATTCTTGTCCGCCGGGTGTCGTAACGATGTTGCTGCATAGCTATCCCATGTTAGGCTCTGACAGCCGTTTATTATTTATCTGTTCTGCTAGTTGGCAGTCAATTGTTGAGCCACGTTTTCTTGTAAGATATGTTACCGAAGCTGTTCTATGGTCTACAGAGTTTTCATGACTTTGAACTAAATAGGTGTTGCGCCAATCACAAAATCCATCGGATGATAATGGTGTAGAAGAATTTGAAAAGAGTTTACACACGAAACAGTATACACGACCAGTTGCTGGCGAATATACTAACCATTCTCTGTAATATTTTTCACCATTAGCCCGTTTGGGATAGAACAAGCTTTTCGAGCAATATCTGTCTTGGTTTGCAAAAAGCTTCTTTGATTTTTCGAATGAACCATTTGAGTGCTGACATTCTGACGGACCTTTTTCTACCCAGTATAAAATCTCATCTTTACTTAAATCACCCCATACCCCAACATCATTCTGTTTGTTTTTTTATGCTGAATCTTCTGTGCTTGTACTACTCTCTGGTTTATTAATCTTAATATTTGTTGCTTCATTCGTTGAACTAGATTCTATACAACTAGATGTACCAGGCTCTGTATCAGGAATAGGGTGAATATCCTGTGACTGACTCACTGTGGTAGAGGCTTTTGGTTCATCAGGCCCCTTATCTATCTTTGTTAAGAAACTATCTAATTTTGTTATCTTGCTAAGCTCTTCTTCAGCTCTCTGCTTCTTTTTCCTCTTTTGAGCTCCACTTTTATAACTTCTGGTTGACATCTTGCAAACTGTGGGCAGACAAATCAACAATGGTTCCGCCATGTCACATGAATAAAAATTATTAAATCAACAACACAAATTATCTGTAGAAATTATTTGATATTTTGTATATTATGATTCTACATCTCCAGTGTTTCAATAAAAACAGACACTAGTGTGATATTATATGCTGGAATGCCGCCATTGTGAATTTTTCCGATTGTAAAGATGTAACCAGGTGGTCTCCCAAAATATTTTTTTCCACACCTCTGCATAACGAATCTTGCTAGAACCTCTATAGTTGTGTGCAAAAATGGACACAGCATTCATAAATGCACAATAAAGTATAATTCTCTTGATAAGACATTTATCAATACAAATAAAACTGTGAACCAGTCAATTAAATTTCAGCAATGGACGATGGACAAGTTTGAAAACTGACTTGACTTTCATAAATTTTAGTCATGTAGCAAGATGAACAATAAATACAATAAATATAAAGCAACAAAATAAATATGTAATAGAATTTAAACGTATATTGATATTTTGTTTAACTTGATGATTGTAAATCTTCTTGTTTATTAAAAAAAGCAGACACCAATCCAATATGCCGCGATTCCGACATTATGAATTTAATAAGAGTACACACCACGACCGTGCTCACAAAATTTTTTTATTCTATGTCTTCTGCATAACGAATATTGTTGAAACTCAACATTTATATGTAAAATTGGATGCGCAGTGCGCAGTTCAAAAGTGCAGGTTAAATTAGCTTACCTTTGACAATAAACAAGCCAAACTATAAACTTCCTTACCTTTGTCAAACAGTGGAAAATATTCTTCAAACAATTCACTTGCAATAGCTTTCAAGCATGCAGGACTGAAGAATAACCTTTTGACCCCTCGTTAAAGTTGTCATTTGCGATTTTCATAAAAACAGTTTCGTATTTATCCAATAGGAAACACGACACGGTTATTTTCGTATACTGCACTTCGTCCTCCGTTAGCAACGAAATCGCTAATAATAGTATATTTAAGTATACATATATGACAATTGCTCACTCGGACAATATTTTTTGGGCCCCCCCCCCCTCCCAATTTCTTGGGGGCCCTAAGCTATAGCTTGTTTAGCTTATACGTAAATCCTGTACTGCGTATGGTCGTGGGGAGCCAGCTTCATCCCACGCCAACGGCCTCTATTGTCTCCATTCGTCTCCATTGCCGTGTTCCTCCCTCGTGCCCCTTTCACGGCGCCGCACTCTATGAAGCCGGTTCTTCCTTTACGTTTCTGGACCCACCACTTAGTTAGTCTCTGCAGCTGAATGAGTGCGACTTACGGACGATTATTGCTACGTTATGGAGGTTGGACTTTGGGCGACACTTGCATGATTGGCTGCAATCAGATTCACTACCAACGCTCGGGGGAAAGGCTAAAGAGCAAGTACGAGACGTTGCAAGTTCGTGGACTTGGTTGAGAGATTGTTGGTACTGCAGTTACCGCTTCTAAACTGGAGGAGTACACCGTCTGGCTATTCGCCGTTGAGACAGACGCCAGAGGTCTAGACTCCCACTCCGTGTTTGATGTGCTGAAGCGAATGGGCATTAAAGGGCAAGCACGAACTCGGGCCCAGAAACAACCGTTTGAGGCAGCCGAAAAGGTCTCGTGCTGGCTATGGAATTGTCGGAACCTAGAGTGGAATCTGTCTCGGAACTAGTAGTATGGTTAAGACGCAACCATGTCATCGTACTTCTTCAGTTTGTACGTAAGCTGCTTCTCAATACTGGACTCACACGGGACGGTCAGCTCAATCAGCATTAGCTGCTTGGCTGACGAGGAGCTAAGTACGATATCAGGTCGCAAGCCACACTTCAGGATCACCGCAGAGTATTTGCCACGGCACTTTAGATCCACGGTCAGTTCCCAGTCCTTTCCTCCTCCCCCCCCCCCGTCAAAATGGTAGCAAGCGGCAAGACGCCAGTTCCGCCTTCGTTACGCCCGGCAGTAATAGAGAATGACATTACGGGCCCCTGTTGAAGAGGAAATCAATTATCCACCTCCTCCTCCTCTCCTCCTCCTACTCATTCTCCTCCTCAAAGGGCGATAACTCCTGGTGATTTTGAAAAAAAGTAGATGTGGTAGTCAAGTGACCCCATAAATTGTAAGTGAGGGTAAGTGTAGTGACACTGTGATGGTTAAATTGAGCAATGACGTGGTCAAGAGGTGACCAAGTGATGGTCAAGTGACCTCTTAATTATAGGGGAAGGTACGTATAGTGATACGGTGGTGGTTAAAGTGAGCGATTGCGTGGTCAAGTGGTGGTCATGAGTAGGTCAAGAAGTGGTAAAGTGGTCAATGGGTGGTCAAGTGACCCCTTAAATTGTAAGGGACGGTACGTGCAAGAGGTGGTCAAGTGGCCCCTTAAATTGTAGGGGAGGGTACTATAGTGACACGGTGGTAGTTAAAGTGAGCGATGACGCAAGAGGTGGTCAAGTGATCAAGGGGCAGTCAAGTGACCTCTTAAATTGTAGGTACGTCTGGTGTACAACATAAAACAATAACAAACAAACAATTCAACGAAGAGATCCATCCATCCATCCATCATGTGTCATGCCAGTAAGCGTGGGTGGTCATGTTTTGCCATCTCACTCGACCACCAGAGTCATGGATCAGCTCCGTGTTTCTGTCTCGACCATGCCACGTGGCCAAGCCATCCAGGTATTTACTTCTCGTTCTTCCCCTTGGTCTGTTCCCTTCGATCTTGCCAGTCGTCACCAAGTTCTCCAATTAATTTCTTTTCATAACATGCCCCAAAAATGTTGACTGTCTACGTCTAATGACTCTAATCAGCTTACGATCTTCATTTGTTTCTCGAAGAACTTGTTCATTGTTTTTTCTGTCTGTCCATGGTATTCTTTGCATTTTCCTCAGAAACCACATTTCTGCAGCCATCAAATGTTTTTCAGCTTGACGGCTTATTGTCCAAGTTTAACATCCATACAAAAGTATAGGTTCTATGTAGCACCTCAACACACTTTTTCTCATTTCAATTGACATCTTTTTGTTGGTCAGTATGTTTTTCATCTTGCTAAAGGCTACTTTTGCCATGGCGATTCTTGTTCAAATCTCTTCAAGGCATCTCCCATCAGATGTTATGACTGTTCCGAGATAATTGTACCTATTCACTTGTTGAAGAATATTCCCATTTACTTGTATATTACATTGAGGTATTTCGTTCTTTCTAGTGACGACCATAATCTGTGATTTTTTGCAATTTAATTGAAACCCTAGTTGTTCACTGTGTGTAAACAACCGCATCTACTAAATGATGCATGCCCTCTTCACTCTCTGCAATATTCTTCTTCTTCTTCTTCTTCTTCTTCTTCTTCTTCTTCTTCTTCTTCTTCTTCTTCTTCTTCTTCTTCTTCTTCTTCTGCGTTCATCCGGATTTTTTTTCCGGATGTGACTGCGTTGTGCATTTTTACAGCAGAGCTGCGTTCTTGCGCAGTTAGGCCGACACATCCAACTTCTGCGGGCATTTGTTGACTGGGTTAACCTTCCGAGGGTTTCTTAGGACGTTTGAATCTCACTGTTGTGGTGTTATCCCCCATCCTAGCTGGCTCATATAGAACAGCCAAAGACATCCTGGTCAACACTCAAGGGAAGGCAGGAGCAGACCATGAGCAATCCTCGCCATCCAAAGAGGCTTCCATACTTGCAGAGCCATCACACAGCGCTCTGGTACTGGGCTCACCCAAGTAATCGTCATGTCCTGCACATGGCTGCTTAGCCTCACTTCCGTATATTGGGCCTTCCGTTCACCATAGGCTGTTCCTCCGGAAACCAGAAGAATGCAGTCTGCAGATGACATCCACACAGTGAGCTTTCGATTCAGACTTTCCACATAATGGATTTGCTATCCAAGCAATATTCCATTTCGTTTCACTAGGACACTTTTTCCACCTTTTATGAAGCCCACACAGTGAGCTTTCGATTCGGACTTTTCACGTAATGGATTTGCTATCCAAACAATATTCAATTTCATGCTCCTGGGACGCTTTTATAACCGACATACATGTGGTATGAAGTGTGGCAGTCTAAATACATCTTCATGCACCTTTAGATGTCAACCTGAATGTAGTTAAAGTAAGCTGTAGTCAACTTGAGCTTGTTGATATCTCCATAGAGCTTGTCCTCAAATGAAGCAGGCGTGGGCCAAAATATCTTTCTCTGTTCTGCATATATTGGGCACTCCTGCAGCAAATGTTTAGCTGTCATTTTACAAGTTCCACAATTACATTCATCAGTATCTCCTATCTTTAGTTTATTGAACAAATGGTGTTTGAGCCTGTTATGTCCTGTGCGGAGTCTGAAGATTGCTACTTGTTCTCTTCGGTCGAGTTTGTAATATGCATCATCCTTCTGGTGGCCTGGATGCTCTGATTCCCATTTGGTTCTATAAGTGCTTTTTATAAACCTTTTTGCCTCATTATAGGTTATGTCTATGTCAGGCTGTGGTAATCGTCCACCCTCTTTTGCTAGTGTGTCAGCCTCTTCATTTCCAGGTATACTGCAATGTGATGGGATCCACTGTATTACAACTTTTTTGGATTTCTGGCATAGACCATGGAGTGCTGCTCTTAGGTCAGCTAGTTCTGTGTTGTTTTTGCTCTTCAGTATTGAGACAGCTGACTTTGCATCTGTGAAGATAGCTATTTGCTTCTCTTTATTTTTCTCCATCAAGAGCATTTCTGCTGTAGTTTTCAAAGCCTCTACCTCCGCTTTGAAGTTACTTGAAAATTTTCCAGTTGCCACTGACTGTGTTTTTTTTTTCCCACTCCATTTTTTAAATTAAGGAGAATTCCTCCTCCTCCATTTTTAATTGAATCTTTGGCTGATCCATCTGTATATGCATGGGTCCAATTGCTGCTTGGGTAATGTTCTTTTATGTAGTTTAGGGTTATTTCTCTTCTTTCGGTTTCATTCTGAGTGTTCTTTTTCTCAATACCAGGAATGTTTTCTATCATCTCAGGCAGTTTCTGCTGTCTCCAAGCTGGGAACTTGTGTGCATTGTAAATGGGCTTGACTGTTGATATGTTAAGTATGGGATCTGCCCTAATCTTTCGTTTTGCAGATTCTACAAAGTTGCTACGCTTCAGTCTTCCCTTTCCAAAACCATTAAACCTGTTATACATAGGATGATCTGTCAATCTTCTAAATTTTTCTGCTTATTGCTGGGCTCTGCTATCTTTTCTGTCCTGCATTGGTTGTAAACAAGTGATCTTTTCTAGTTCATTAATAGGCGTTGTCTTCAGGCTTCCAGTTATGATTCTCATTCCTTGGTTTTGGACTCTACTTATTTTGTTAAAGTTTGACTTAGCTGCTGATGCCCAAGCTGCAATGCCATATTCCAGTACTGACCGCACCCGTCCAGTATATAACGTCTTGAGAACTTTCTCATCTGCTCCCCACGTTGTACCAGCAAGCTTTTTCATGATTGCCATTCTTTGCCTTGCTCTTGTTCGATTTTTCTCAACCTGTGTCTTCCATGTCAGGCGACCATCAAAGGTGACTCCTAGATAGTTTGGATTTTCTTCATGGCGCAATATTTTTCCATTCAATACCAGCTTAGGTTGCTGAGTTTTATTTGAGAGGGAGAACACTGTGCATGTTGTTTTCTCCTCACTTATCTTCACTAGCCATGATTTTGACCAGTCTCCTAGCGCTAATAAGGCTTGCTGTATTCTGCTGTTAGCTGTACTAATATATTCTTCAGATGTCCTCATATGGCTAGGTCACCTGCAAAGGAGGATGTGTGTACTCTGGCTGGAAAATTTTCCGTGATGTCATTTATATATGCTAGGAATAATGTTGATGAAAGAACTCCTCCTTGGGGAACACCTTGCTCCAACAGCATCATTTTGCTGGTTTGTCCTTGTACTTTTGTCCTGGCAGTACTGTTCTCAAGGTAGTGGCTGATCCATTTATACATTTTCCCACAAACATGCATTTTTTGCAGTTTTACTTTCAGACCTTCCTTCCATACCTTATCAAATGCTTTTTCTAAATCTATCCAGACTGCTAGTGTGTGCTTTTTCTCTCGGAAGGCATCCTCTATTTCCTGAGCTATATAGGTTATTTGATCTTCAGTGGATCTGTACTTTCTGAATCCTGCTTGGTGTGGTGTTAAGAGTTTGTTTTCTTCCATATGCCATGTTAGCCTGCCATTGATAATGCATTCCATTAATTTTCCTACACAGCTAAGTAGACTGATAGGTCGATAGCCATTTGGTTCTTCCAGGTCTTTTCCTTTCTTTGGGACTGGTATTAGTATCGCTTCCTTCCATGCCTGTGGGACTATTCCTCTCTTCCAGCTGTTATTTAGGACTGCTAGTAGTTTCTTCTTTGCCTTGGTGCCTAGTCCTATTAGCATTTCATTTGTGATTCCATCATTTCCTGGTGATTTCTTCTTTTTTAGGGTATTCATTGCCTGTTCCATTTTTTCCATTGTTAGATTTGCCATCATATATTCTGCTGCTGTCTCTGTATTTCTATGATGTATCTGTTTGTCTTTGATTGCTTTCTCCTGTTCGGTTGTAATATCAATGTGGTTTGCATTTGCATAGTGTTCCATTAGTGCATTTGCAACCTTTTTTCCTGTAAGCAAGGCATTTCCTTGTTTAATTGTTATTTGTTTGTTTCTATGTCCTTCATTGTTCATGGCTTTCACTAGTTTCCATAGTTTGTTTCCAACCCTGTCAAAATTCTGGTTTTCTGTTTCTTCCCTCCAACAATCTCTTGTTGTTTGATTTAGTTAGTTAGTCTTTCCTCTTGAGCCTAAGGCGGCGCATAGGGCAGAAGACCTGACTCTCCATGCCTGGCGGTTCGCTGCTACCTGTTGTAGATCTTGGATATTTACTTGGCCATTGAATGAGCCTTCTCTAATGATGGTTCTACGCAGGGTCTCTCTTGGTCTTCCCCGTTTTCTTTTCCCTACCGGTGACCATATGAGGGCTTGGTAGGGGAGTCTTGTCTTGTCCCTTCATTACATGGCCGATGTAGTTCCAACGGCGTCTTCTTATGAAATTGGATACTGTATCTTGCTTAGTCTCCTGTCTTATTTGCGAATTGGTTCTGAAGTCTGTCCAGCGGATGTTTAGAAGTCTTCTAAGACATTTGTTCTCAAAATTGTCTAATTTTTTTTTTTAAATCTAAAGCTACCGTTGATTTCCAACTTTCACACCCATACGTTAGCACTGGAATCACACAAGAGTTGAATATTTTAAGTTTTGTGTGTTTGCTGAGTGTCTTTGACTTCCAGATGTTTGACAGCTTATTGAAGGCACTAGATGCTAGTGCGATTCTAGATTATATTTCTAGTGTTGAGTCCCATGTAGATGTCATTTTGCTTCCTAGGTATGTGAAGCTGTTGACTTTTTTTTTTGGGGGGGGGGGGGGGGGGGGTTTGATTTACTGTTCTTTTATATTTTGCTGAGATGGCTTTGAGAGAGATGTTCACTTCAGTTGTTTGTTCTCTCTCTCTGCTGTCTTCCTGGCATCTTCAACTTTGTCCTCGAAACTTTGTAGTTCTTCAGTCCAGTATGGTTTGTAATTTTTCCTCACTCCTCTTGGAATAAACTCAGTGGCTGCCTGTATTATCGCTCTGTTTAGACTTTCCACCATTTGCTTCATGTTGCCATATCGTGTATTTATGTTTTCACAATATTTGTCTGTTAGTATGGCAAATCTATCCCAATCTGCTCGTTTGTAATGACAGCTGGGCAAAGGCTTTTGCTCCTGTGGAACATACTCCATATTCATTACAAGCTTGATTGGTCTGTGGTCACTACCTGCTAATTGGTCCAGCACATGGCGATCGATTTTGTGGAGGATGTCTCCTGTGCAGAAAGCTAAGTCTGGAGTAGAAGTGGTAATCCATCTTCTGGAGTAGAAGCTCCGTGTGTCATCTGCTTTGTTGAGTAGATGGAGATTTGAGTCTATTTCCCAGTCCTCCAATTCATCTCCTCTTTTGTCAGTATCTGGGTATCCCCATCTTTCTGAACGGCTATTAAAGTCTCCGACAATAATGCAGTTTGTCTCAGTTATTTTCATGTTTGAGAGTGTAAGGTCCTTATCTGCTGGGCTATACAGATTGTAGATTCTTATTTTCACGTCCTTTATCATTATATCAACACCTATAATTTCCGTTTGGTTGTCAGAGATCACAGATACTTCGCTGCAAGGTATTGTATTTCGTGTAAGTATTAGAACTCCTCCTTTGTGTCCTTCGCGGTCGAAACGTGTGGCCTGATATCCTCTGACTGAGAATTTGCGATTGGCGTTGAGGTGTGTCTCTTGAATGCATGCCACATCTATTCTAACTTTATGAAGACGCTGTGTTAGGGAGACTTTCTTGTTGTAAACTCTTTCGGCATTCCACTGTAGTATGTTGATTGTCCGGGGTATTTGATCAATAGCTCTTAACTTACTCCTCTGTGCCTTGACTCCACAGCGCTCTTGGGGTCATTGGAACATTGGAACGCGCAAGCCCCTCTATCTCGTCACGGTGGACACATAGCAGAGGGCGTTCTCTGCAATCAAGACTGTGTCATCTGCATATCTAATGTTATTGATGCATCGTCCCCCAATGTTGCTTCCTTCCATATCTTCCATATGGAAGATATACACACACACAATTAATAAAGGGAAAACATATATATATATATATATATATATATATATATATATATATATATATATATATATATATATACACAAACAATTAAATGAGAAGAGACACGATGGCGGTCGTGGCGGGGTAGTATAGGGGTCGGGGTGTGCAGATATTGCCAGTGGTGTTGAAGTGCTATAGTTGTTAGTTCTAGAAGTTGGGGTGTCTCAGTCGTGAGGCATCGAACTGTCTGCTGTGGGTAGGATGTCGCTGATCAGGGCAGGTAGGCTCTAATACATTTATAGATACTGTGTAGCGTTGGCGTGGTTGTATAGTAATAGAAGTAGAGTTGTTAGTAGTAATATTAGTCATCATCATCAAGAGACATGTTGCCAGGCATGGACGATCATACCTCGCCACATTACGATCTCCGATGGTATGGTTCAGTAATACAAGTAGTAATAATATTTGTAATAGTAGTAGTTGTAGTAGAAGTAGTAGTAGTAGTAGTAGTAGTAGTAGTAGTAGTAGTAGTAGTAGTAGTAGTAGTAGTAGTAGTAGTAGTAGTAGTAGTAGTAGTAGTAGTAGTAGTAGTAGTAGTAGTAGAAGCAGCAGCAGCAGCAGCAGCAGCAATACCAGCAATAGTAATAGTCATCATCATCATAATCATCATCATCATCATCACGTGTCTTATCGGCTGGCATAAACGACCATACCACCCTACATATTGCGATCCCTGACAGCATTAAACAAATCACGGGCTGACTCACACTACAGGATTTCCCATTAATGGCATTATCTTCATGCAATGGTGGTATTCCTAGTACCAATAGTACCAAAAGTACAAGTCGTCATGATGGACATCAGCAAGAAACTTATCACCTGGTGTGGGTGAGTATGACACTCTGTAGCGTAGCGTCAGCTACGATGATAAGGAATCTATCAAAGTTGCTGCAGATAGACTTTCTAAGAATAGAAAAATAAGTCACTGGAGAAGACAAGACTGAATAGCTCGTAATTCTAGACAGAGTAAAGGTCCCAGAACAAGTCTAATCTTCTGACAGTGTTCAGGCAGACAGGAATGGCGTACAACTATACTGGTTTGATACAGCCAGTCTGCCAAGGTTGTCTAGCTACGTGCCTGAAATAAAAAAGCTCGAGCCCCCAAAACTCTAATCACTCTCACCGACACGGAGAAAGACAGGGTAAAATATTTAAAAGAGACAAACTTTCATATCTTCTCACTCTACTATGACTAAGGTTAATTAGGTAACAACTAGAGTTTGTAAAATTAACATTTAATATATGACAACACTTTGGGTGCTCCACTGGAGGCAGCCCTGTACATAAAAAGGGTGGTACACTTCCCTCTATTCTATTGAATATCTAATGGTATGGTTTGAATCTACTAAACTGTCTAATCATTGAAGTAACTCTTTGGCCTATAGTATATTTTGAGTTGAATGATGATGGTGGTGGTGGCCAACGGTAAGTTTGGCCACTTATCTTCTGGTTCTCCGGCTTACACAGTGCGTGTAAACCCTAGTTAGTAGGCATAAGTGAGATGGTGAGTGATGCTTCACAATGTCACACAGGTTGGCACATCTAAAGCTTGGTGCTGAAGGTGTCAAATCTGTGAAATATAGTGAGAGTACGTGACTCTTCTGTCGAGACATATGTAAGCATCGGCCCTGGATTGTTCCTGATGGCCAATAACATCTCATACAAAATTGCAGAAACAAAATAGCATGAGCTATCTGTCCCTGCTCCCTATAAGTCCCTATCCTAGGATAAATAGTAAAACACTGACCTAGGGAAAACATTTCAATAAAATCATTCTATCCTTTCTTATAAGTGAATATAATAATTATTCAGTAATAATTAAACATATAATCATATAATGCATATCATAATTATATTATTAAAATACAATAATTACAAAGTAATCTAGAGGTAGATACATATACAATCTATTAAACAGATTACATATTATAGATATTTATGTTCAAATTCTGATGCTATATTCCTAACATATATTTAATATAGTGATTCTATGTAACATATATTTTAAAATACACACAGTTTATGTAATTATCATAATAGAATATGATAGGCTGAAAGTTAGCGGAGTGGCAGGCAAGAACAGGACTGCGAATTGGTGAGAAATCACCGATAAGAATTAACGAACATGCCTAGGATCTACCACGCTAGTCTTTGACATTCGTACACGTGTTTAGTAAAATTTCCTATTTTCGCGGCACCGAAATATTTATTATTATCTCTAAGTATTCGCAATCACTATCACATCCTCGAATTATCACCACTATGAACGGCCTCATGTATTTCCTAAACTAACGGCTCGATTAGTATGGCCTAGTCTACTGCTATACGGACTAATCGAAACTTTGGTTTCTATCCGACTTTATCAAGTTTACAACTATCTCAAATCGGCTACACCTCTCTAAACCTCATGTAAAGGTAATTTTCTACACAGTTACGTTTTACCCTTTACCCTGCGTGCTTAGTAAACTACCTGTACGAAGTATAATATAGGCGATCGCGTGTAGTCGGTAAAATAACCTATTATCGCCGGTTTCCAACTTTAACTACACACGGAAATATCGGGCGCACACGACAATATTATATCGATACAAATAACTATATATTACCCTTCTAATCTTCTGACCGCACTTGTCGGGTACAAAAACTGCTTTAGGTATCTCTCTAATATATCTGAATATATTTATGGCCGTAATACGCTCCAAAGATAAAACTCTTAACACTTTCTAAGTATTCTATAGAGCCTAGCGACTAGCAGATTGTTTCTACACCGACGTCTGGATTGCGAAAGAACGAGTTTAGCTATTTTTCTCCTGACCGGAAGTGGTCGTGCCAGGGAGTTCGTTTCCTTTAATTTATCCGACCAAATTGTGAAATCCATCCATCCATCATGTGCCATGCCGGTAAGCGTGGGCGGTCATGTTTTGCCATCTCACCCGATCACCAGAGTCGTGGATCAGCTTCCTTGTTTCTGTCTCGACCCTGCCACAAGGCCAAGCCATCCAGGTACTTGCTTCTAGGTCTTCCCCTTGGTCTGTTCCCCTCGATCTTACCAGTTGTCACCAAATTCTCCAATCCATTTCTTCTCATAACATGTCCAAAAAATTTTGACTGTCTACGTCTAATTTCTCTAATCAATTTACGATCTTCATTTGTTTCTTGAAGGACTTGTTCATTGGTCTTTCTGGCTGTCCATGGTATTCTTTGCATTTTCCTCAGAAACCACATCTCTACAGCCATCAGATGTTTTTCGGCCTGACTGCTCATTGTCCACGCTTCACATCCATATAAAAGTACAGGTTCAATGTAGCATCTCAACACTCTTTTTCTCGTTTCAATTGACATCTTTTTATTGAAAACAATGTTTTCCCGTAGTGAATTTGAATAACGAAGACACAAACAATAGATTGCACGATTTATTGCCTGGCATATTTCGCTGCATCTCGTCAGGTACATACTGCAGAAATCACACAACTTACGTGAAATTAACTAGATAAATCCCTCAAGTTGAAATATACACAATTTCGCACAGTAATGTCACTTATCTACCACGGTGATTTTAAGCTGACTAACATGTCTTTCTGTTTACACAATTCTGGCTTGCGTTGATAGATCATAATTGCTTCTGCAAATTTTAACAAGCGAGTATTTTGTGTTCTAAACAACACGCGAAATGCAGTGTCTCTGGACACAACGTGACCACTGGCGACAATGTGTCTGCCGATTGAAGACGCCGGGAGCTTCCGGTGTGTCGGCTCCTCGCGGCTAGCCACTCCTGTGTGTTGTATATTGTTGACCCATTGAGGTATGTGTTCTGACACCCGTTTGTTAAGCTGTCTCTCCGTTCGACCAATGTATACGGCCTGGCATCTACATGTGAATTGGTAAATATAATTGTTTGTGGCGTACAGAGGAACAGGCTCTTTGACTGTTGGTGTAGGAATGGATACGGTTTTACATCTAATGACTGGAGTTGCCGCACAGAATGTTCGACCTACTGCTGTAGTAAGCCGGTCTTGTAGACGTTGCATTACGTCATCCCCTCGAAAGGTTAGCTGGATGAATACCTTGAGTTTAGGGACTGTAGTTACGTCTGCTTTGGGTTTGGGCTGTTGGCAATGGCGCTTTATAAATCCTGTGGAATGGCGCTTTATAAATCCTGTGGAGTCTCTGTGGCGAAGTGGTCAAGCCGTTTGACTCGTGCTCCGAAGGTTGTGGGTTCGATTCCGGGCCGCGCCCTTCGGTTTACGAGTTAAATGTTTCGGAGACTCCTGTGGGTCGTCGCTAAAAGCTACGGAGTTCGTGCTTTGTGCGACGCTTTCCGTGCTGCGGAAAGAGACCGAGCCATATGGGATAAAACCCGGTGCGATGAAGTCGACCCTGTCGACTTTTAAGCGACTTTTATCTGAGTAGAACCCAGTCAATGACATATATTGGCGTGAGGCTTGATCGTAGCCTGTCCTTCAGAGATCATGTCGATTATGTCATAACGAAGGCTCGAAAAGGTTTGGCAGCAATGAGAGTCATGGCGAGTGCCAATATCGAGCAAAGACTGCTATTACTTCTGTTCCAAGGACTTGTGCTTTCACGCATCGAGTATGCCCTGGCCATCCTCACTGTCAGCCCTACACAGATTGGAAGACTTGAAAAGGTACAAAACGAAGCCATGCGCATCATTTGGGGCTGCACGAGAGACACCAGCTGTGTAGCAATGAGATACCTCCTTGACTTCCCGACAATGGTACACAGGATCAAGATCTGGAGAGCTCGTGCATACTTAAAAATAAGTGCAGATGAGCAGCACCCTCTGCATGACGCTGTATTCAGAGAAAAGGGTGACAGGCTAAAGAGGGGCAAATCATGGATGGGTCGGGCGGAAGATGTCGTCGGACAGGTCTGCAGTCTTACCAGTATCAACCCCGGCAAGGAATGGGTGCCGGTGCCTCCAGCTTTTAAGTGTACCTTCTCCTGCATTATCACACTCGACAGACGGTGCAGAGAGCAGAACCCTGCCGCTGTCAATGCAGAGGTTAACGCGCTCATCTATG
Source organism: Cepaea hortensis (assembly GCA_963921405.1). NCBI lineage: Eukaryota > Metazoa > Mollusca > Gastropoda > Stylommatophora > Helicidae > Cepaea > Cepaea hortensis. The sequence goes on along the minus strand of OY992876.1, from coordinate 498,332,152 downwards.
ATCACTCAGATAGCCCCGAAGTGCTCATCTATACAGATGGATCTGTTGTAAAGCAGCAGAGAAGTGCGTGGGCATTTACAGCCCGCTCAGCGGGCCGAACCGTTCAAGAATCCAGTGGTGCCCACTCCATGACCACGAGCAGCATGACGATGGAGGTGATGGCAGTTACACAGGCTTTCATATGGCTGGAATCACAGAATTATACCAACGTGTGTGTACTAAGTGATTCAATGAGCATGATTCAGAAGGTTGAAGCTGGATCTGTACGTAGACAGTGGACTGAGTCGCTGCGGAAGTCTGTTGTCCGCAAAGTCACCTTCATCTTCGTCCCGGGACATGCGGGAGTCGAGGGAAATGAACGAGCTGATAAATTGGCTGGCTCTGCACCCCCTGTAGATGGCCAGCCCATGGATCTTGCCGATGTTATTAACGCCCTTAAAGATATGGCGAGAACAGAGGATTTTGACGCCAGTGATTCCACATCGCTGTCCAGGATGAAAGACCTGGGAGTAAGAAGCGGCACAGCCAGACGCGAGAGGTACATCGGGAAAACAAAGCGCCTCGTCAACCAACACAGAACTGGCACTATTAGCCACCGGACGCTGATGCATATGCTGGGGGGAGGATCTGAGCACCTATGGACATGTCCGGAGTGCAACGAAGATACCCCAACTGATAACTAACTAACATAACTAACATAAATCCTGTGGAGTACCCATTCAGGTTTAAGACATTCTTCAGAGTTTCAAATTCCTCTGTCAGCGTGTCCTGGGTGCATATCTTTCTAGCACGGTCAAACAAGGTCCGTACTAAGCCCCGTTTGTACTGGACAGGTGTGAAGCTCTGAAAATTTAGGTATTGGCCAGTCCATGTTTCTTTGCGATACACCGATCTTTGAATTGTGCCGTCTGCTCTACGTCTCATTAGAATATCTAGGAACGGTAACGCTTCGTTGTGTTCGTGTTCCATAGATAGAGAGATGTTTTTATGCGTCTTGTTCATTGTGGCCTGAAACGATGTTGCTTGTAGCTCGTCTGTGGTGATAATTAGTATATCGTCCACATAACGCCGGTAAAAGGCCAAGTTGTTGATGTCTGAGGATTTCTTTTCTTCTAAGTGTGCCATGAAGATGTCCACTAGAATAGGACCAAGAGGACTCCCCATGGCCACTCCGTCAATTTGGCGGTATGACTTAGTTAGAAAATTGAATTGGATGTTGGCGGTACATAGTAGTAGTAGCCTCTCCAGAATAGGTGTTGGTATGCCTAATTTTAGTTGTTTATCTTCAATGCGTTCCCTTATTATTTTCACTGTCTCCTCTAATGGAACGTTAGTGAATAGGGAGGCTATATCCATGGATGCCATGTGTTTGTTATTTATGTCCATAGTATCCAATAATTCCACAAGTTGGAATGTATCTCTGAGTATTTTTGGATCGAAGGACTGTCGTACTGGCTTTAACATTTCGGCTAACCATCTCGCCATTCGGTGTTGTGCAGAGTTAACCATGGACAGGATAGGTCTTAGCGGGATGCCGGGCTTGTGAAGTTTGGGTAGACCGTACATCTGAGGAGTGTGCGAGCCACGTGGTGTGAGCGTTTTTGCAGTGGCCTCACTTTTATTGGTCAATATGTTTTTCATCTTGCTAAAGGCTACTTTTGCCATGGCGATTCTTGTTCTAATCTCTTCAAGGCATCTCCCATCAGATGTTATTACTGTTCCGAGATAATTGTACCTGCTCACTTATTGAAGAATATTCCCATTTACTTGTATATTACATTGTGGTATTTCGTCCTTCCTAGTGACGACCATAATCTGTGTCTTTTTACAATTTAATTCTAACCCAAGTTGTTCACTGTGTGTAACAATCGCATCTACTAAATTTTGCAGGTCCTGTAAGTATTTTATATATATTTATATATTTATTATTATATTGTGAAATAGTCGTAGCCAAATTTATAGATTTGGCTGGGTACACTACTTTGTAAATTCAGCCTCTCCCCCGATCCTAATGTACCGTATTACTTCATATTAAACTAATAACGTCATTTAGCAGTAGATTTATGCTATAGCCATGGGCTATCTATACATAGAAAAATAGGAATAAAAACGAATATATATTCTTATATAATTACATAAGTGTTTTTAAGGGATTCTTCCCCAATTTAAGCAAAAGATGATGAGGAAGCTGGGGACTTCGTCACACACTCCATAGATCATGATCTCCGACACCATGGATCGGTAATACAAATAGTAATACTATTGGTGATAATAGTGATTGTAACAATAGTAGTAGAAGCAATATTAGTAGTAATCGAGGTGGTAGTAGTAGTAGTAGTAGTAGTAGTAGTAGTAGTAGTAGTAGTAGTAGTAGTGTGGTATTAGTAGTAGTAGTAGTAGTAGTAGTAGTAGTAGTAGTAGTAGTAGTAGTAGTAGTAGTAGTAGTAGTAGTAGTAGTAATACTGGTCTTAACTGGTCTCGGAATCAAAACGAGAGGCAACTGTTACGGGTTATAAGTCCTTGTCAGTTGGCGTAGACATGGGACGCCACGCGTTGCCTCTGACGGTGGGAGACACCTACAGGTGTCACTGATCAGCAACCGCCCGCCTCAAGCTGGGCAGCCCCCGGCCATTTGGGTGCTGATCCGCCACAGCCTGCCTGCTTCAATGGGTGCTTGGGGCTAGGACAAAATCTGAATCGCAGGCTGTAAAACCAATGCATCAGGTACAAACAAAAATAAAAATAGAAACCTCAAGCTACAACCTGGAACGTGAGAACCATGTGTCCAGGATTTTCCACTGACTTGACCAATATTGACGATGTGAGAAAAACGGCTGTGATTGATGCCGAACTCAATCGTCTTAACATTGATATTGCTGGCCTGCAGGAGACTCACCTCGCTGAGGAAAGGTCACTCAGGGAAAACAATTACACCTTTTTTTAGAAGGGTAGAGGGCAGGCAGATAAAAAAAGCAACATGGTGTGGGCTTTGCAGTGAAGAATTCGCTACTGGGAATGATTGAATTCCAGCAGGAGGAAATGAAAGACTATTATCCCTACGCTTGGCAACCTCTTGTGGGTTTGCCACCATTATTACTGCATATGCACCGACACTGGATTCCTCTGATGATGTGAAGGATTCGTTCTATGGGGAGTTAGACTCCGTGATCAAGGCAGTTCCAAAATCTGACTACATTTATATGCTCGGTGATTTCAATGCTCGTGTGGGCAAGGACTCGAGTTCATGGCCAGTGTGCCTTGGAAAATACAACATCGGTTGCATGAATGAAAATGGGCAAAGGCTGCTTGAGCATTGCACCAGTAATGACCTATGTATTACAAACTCCTTTTTTTTAAAACAAAAGAGATGCATAAGTGTCAGAAGTCGGGGTGCCCCACCGGCTAGATGAAAGTATTATTCACTGGCGAGCAACCCCCAATTAGTCAGAAACTGACTAGGGACAAAATCTATATGGCTGAACTACAGATTAAGCCCATGAATATCCAACGAACAGCTCCAAGTGGCTCGTTACAAAATGAAATGAACTGTGCTGAATATTCGCCAAGGAATGGGAAAGAGAAGGTTAGCTAAGATAGATGTTTTAAGTCTAAATATATTAGTATAGACGACTATCTCAGTACAGGTTTTTCTCCCTGACTGCTCCCTTCCTTGGTGTCTAAGTGAACCCCCACCAATGTACACAACAACACGTATGCACAATTGGAATTAAAATATAACGAGAGAACTATGAGTTACAATACTACAACATTTATTTACTAATCATAACAATAGACATAGGATGATTGTCAATATGAGGATGATGAAATCATATACATATTGATATTGATGACAAACATCACGTAACTTTACTTGTTACTTGATCTATCTGGATCTGTGGTCCAGATCCCCACTCTCCAGTAGACACAAAAGAACCGCTTGCCGGTATTCTGACGAATCCTGTCAGTCCTGACACTACCTAGTCAGTAGTCTCTAGTCTTGAGATCTATAACATAGGTGCTCCTTGTGAGAGCTGTTCTGAAGTCAGACTTAATCTAAAGGGAAAAAGTCTAGCAGGGGTTTTTATACATAGCCTAGCAGTAGACACTTATCTCCCCGGAATTCCATTCATAAATTCTTCTTATCTCCCCCTGACGTTAATTGCAATTAACACTGCAACCTGGCCATCACACCTTGCTCCTCTAGTATTCCTGCTTCAGTTTCAATAGCCAACATTTACTTTGTGTGGCCAGTCTTGACACTTCACAGCTGACCGGTTTTACAAGGTCTGTTTTCACACTCTACTGAGTCTGTCGATCTGAGTTGACTTGGCTTGTTTACCGCCCTATGGCTATTATCTCTACCTGGTGTTAATTGCCTTTATTCAACCAATGGCCCAGTTCATTGTTGATTCAGCCAGGGTCTACCTGGACGAGAAGGTGCCAATGTGTCTGTGTGGTGTCATAGCCCGTCTGGGTCAGCAGTTTTCCAAGGTGTAGACTAATTTAAATTATCTAGTTGTGTCCATCTCAAGTATCCCATTTTACTTGCCATCTGCAAGCTTACGTCATGGCTAGAGGCTTTTTGTGAATAATCTGACCTCACGACTAGATAGCCGTGGAGTAGTTAGATTAATTCATTCTTTCTCAATTTGGCCTCTCAAATTTGGAGACCGAGAAAAATATTCTGGGATGTTAAGGCGGCATTTCACGACAGAGCTTCCCCATTAAAAAAAAGTTTCTGCCAGAAATCTTTTGTCAACGCACGCCATACATCCCAGAATAATGCCTAAGCACTCTCCGTTCTGTATCTGCCTAAAGGTTTCCAATATTCCTTGTGGCAGTGGGTTGTCCGGCATCTGCCTAAAGACGTTCCATTTCCATACTCCCATGATACTTTGGATAGGTCCTTGTACCTGGTTTTCGGCCGGGATTCCATGCAATAGCTTGGTAAAATCCGGTAATTGTCAGGAGGTTGTAATTTTACCCCTTTGGGAAAGATCACAATCAACGGGATTCTTCTACGCCTCTGGGCAGCAATTGTTTTACACCATTCACTCACGTGATTTACTCCTTTCAGCCGAGGATGTACCCGTAGTGAGGTCTTGCATAAGCTGGCCACAGCAAAGCTTGTCTCCGTGATTTTCCTCCATCCATTATAGATCCATAACTGATTCATCAATATCTTCCTTTTGAAAGGAATAATGTTACACATCATGGTCCCATGATATAAATTCAACTGGCGCTTTCCTCCTTCAAAGTCGGGCGTAACAATCTTCCCTCCTCGGTGTCGCGGTTTCTTCCCCTGATAATCAGTTAACGGGCTGAGTTTCTCTGCATTAGAGTTTCGTGTGAAAACCGTGCTAGAAATTGGAAATTTAGTGTGCCAAGTTGTCCTGCCTTGAGAAATAACATAGTTACTCCAGGGCGATAAAGTGGAGTTACTTTTGAATAGAGTATCCACAAATAGCTGATCTACTCCTATCAAATCGACCTGACTGAAGGGTAGATTGAGTCCTAAGAGTGTTGATTCCAAACCACTCTTGACTTCTGTTAATTCAGGTCCCTGTTGCTGGAATTCCCTGATAACTTCAGCTAATGAGATGATAGGCGTTTCTTCCTCCATCTTGTGCAAAGAATTTTCTTCTTTAGCAACTACAGACAATGTTGTCTGCACAATATCAGAGTCCATATTCTGGCTCATGACAATTCCCTGTGGTTCCTGAGTCTCCGAACTGGTATACTGTGAGATAACAACTGGAAATGTTTCCTGGTCTGGATGTTCCTCTCTTGTCCTGCTTTCATGGGCTAAGTCCAGTTGAGGTAAATCCTGTGGTGGGTTGTCTAAGCAATCCATCACAATAGGTAAATGATTTGAACTGAGATCTAGTGTCTTGTCCTGAGCTGCAGCCTCAAAGATCACAAGGGGTTCCGGGTCGTCCTTCATCCCACTGTCAGTCAAATTTAATCCCACTTCTTCCTCGTCTGGGCTGAAGGGAATACTAAAGTCGGTTACCTTTCGATCTCCGACCTCCTTAAAAGATGTCCTCAGGTCATCTTCCTCTTGAGTTTCACCTCTCGTTAAGTAAAATGAGATTCCTGGGAGTCTTGTACTGGCAAACCGTAGTGCAAACAGTTGTCCTCTGGGTAACTGTTACTAGGTAAATTATCTGAACTGATAATTAGTGACTCTTCCCGCGTTGCAGCAGTGAAATTCACCTGGGATTCTGTTCCTTCCTTTCTACCTATTTCAGTCAGATGTAATTCCACTTCGTGATTCTGTGAACAGAAGGGAATGTGAGAATCGGCTAGGTTTCCGCCTGCGACCTCATTAAAGGTTGTCTTCAGTTCCTCTTTCTCTCGAGATTCATTTCTCGTAGCAGTCAAGTGGTTTTCCTGAAGGTCCTCTACTGTCAAACGACTATTGCCGTGGTGCAAACAGTTATCACGTTTGTGACTGTTTGAAATGCCATTGGCACGTTTTTTCTTCCCTCTTTTCCGTTTAGGACTGGGTCGAATGAGAACCTGTAGTTCCCGGTCCACTACCTCTGATTCTGCGGTGGGTGGCAAAGATGTCCCTTCCTTCCTGGTTGGGTGAGCATCCGTATCTCCTACCTTATGTTCCGCTAGAAAGGTTAGCTTCTCCGCATTGACTGCTTCCATATGCGTTTTCTCCATCTTTACTCCTTCAGTTTTGCTACGCTCTTGTGCTTCAAAGAACTCATCATCTTCTTTAAACATAATTTCTTCTTCTTGGTCCCACCATTCTAACTCAGCTATGATATATGTTTCTAGTTGCTCCCCCTCTAAGCCTTCTCTTATGCCCCACCCTCTCGCGGTCTCTGAGAAATCTGCGCGTGCCTTCAGATCCTCTTCAAGATTCCGGTAAAGCAAGAACATAATTGCTAATGACTATATTCAGGTAAGCCCCTATGTATATATCAAAAATCAGATATAAGCTAGAACGACAAGAGTTAACTACTGACAGTCTACGCTATCCAATGTGTATAGTTTAGCCTCATCAGTAAAAGACAACTGAATATAATATTCAAGTAGTACCTGGCGACAGCAGTGAAGTAAGTGTGAGAGATATACTACACAGTAATCAACAGTAATATTTACCTAAATAAACATTAAAATGCACTGCATACATGTCAAAATTAACATGGCATATATTAGCATAAAATTGCAAATCAGTCAAGCAGTTAAATCATCAAACACATCAATGTAAATATGATTAAAGTGTCCAATTATCAATAAATGATTAATGATAACACTAAATGATAGATGATGGTATTTTTCTCATAAGTTCTTATCTGCTATACTTTTGAAAAGTTATATATGTACTCTGTAACTTCCTCAACTAAAATTAGCTACATCTGATGATAGTCTATTTTGATGATTGAAGATTACAAGAGTTAACTTTTAAAATCGTATGTCTAGGGTCTAGTAGAATCACTATGATTACTAGAATCCTGGTTCACGATCCCAGACGAGCCCCCAATCTGTCAGAAGTCGGGGTGCCCCACCTGCTAGATGAAAGTATTATTCACTGGCGAGCAACCCCCAATTAGTCAGAAACTGACTAGGGACAAAATCTATATGGCTGAACTACAGATTAAGCCCATGAATATCCAACGAACTGCTCCAAGTGGGTCGTTACAAAATGAAATGAACTGTGCTGAATATTCGCCAAGGAATGGGAAAGAGAAGGTTAGCTAAGTAGATGTTTTAAGTCTAAATATATTAGTATAGACGACTATCTCAATACAGGTTTTTCTCCCTGACTGCTCCCTTCCTTGGTGTCTAAGTGAACCCCCACCAATGTACACAACAACACGTATGCACAATTGGAATTAAAATATAACGAGAGAACTATGAGTTACAATACTACAACATTTATTTACTAATCATAACAATAGACATAGGATGATTGTCAATATGAGGATGATGAAATCATATACATATTGATATTGATGACAAACATCACGTAACTTTACTTGTTACTTGATCTATCTGGATCTGTGGTCCAGATCCCCACTCTCCAGTAGACACAAAAGAACCGCTTGCCGGTATTCTGACGAATCCTGTCAGTCCTGACACTACCTAGTCAGTAGTCTCTAGTCTTGAGATTTATAACATAGGTGCTCCTTGTGAGAGCTGTTCTGAAGTCAGACTTAATCTAAAAGGAAAAAGTCTAGCAGGGGTTTTTATACCTAGCCTAGCAGTAGACACTTATCTCCCCGGAATTCCATTCATAAATTCTTCTTATCTCCCCCTGACGTTAATTGCAATTAACACTGCAACCTGGCCATCACACCTTGCTCCTCTAGTATTCCTGCTTCAGTTTCAATAGCCAACATTTACTTTGTGTGGCCAGTCTTGACACTTCACAGCTGACCGGTTTTACAAGGTCTGTTTTCACACTCTACTGAGTCTGTCGATCTGAGTTGACTTGGCTTGTTTACCGCCCTATGGCTATTATCTCCATCTGGCGTTAATTGCCTTTATTCAACCAATGGCCCAGTTCATTGTTGATTCAGCCAGGGTCTACCTGGACGAGAAGGTGCCAATGTTTCTGTGTGGTGTCATAGCCCGTCTGGGTCAGCAGTTTTCCAAGGTGTAGACTAATTTAAATTATCTAGTTGTGTCCATCTCAAGTATCCCATTTTACTTGCCATCTGCAAGCTTACGTCATGGCTAGAGGCTTTTTGTGAATAATCTTACCTCACGACTAGATAGCCGTGGAGTAGTTAGATTAATTCATTCTTTCTCAATTTGGCCTCTCAAATTTGGAGACCGAGAAAAATATTCTGGGATGTTAAGGCTGCATTTCACGACAATAAGGTCACATGGAAACATCCAAGATCCGGCCATTGGCACCAGCTGGACTTCATCATCACACGGAGACAACATCTGAACCATATATCATTGACTCGAAGTTACCACAGTGCTGACTGTGATACGGATCATTCTTTGGTTGTTGCAAGGGTTAGACTGAGACCAAAGAGAATATACACAACTAAACACAAATCTAGCCCCAGGATTAATATTATTAACACTCACGATCCTGAAAAGTGCTTTCAGTTTCAACAGCAACTTGAAGACGCTTTCACTGATACACCAGAAAATTGTACAGTAAATGAAAAGTGGGGTCAAATTAAGGAAACTCTTTATAAAACTGCCGTAGGGGTTTACGGCACTGTGGATCATAAGAGGCAGGACTGGTTTGCGGCAAACAGCGAGACTCTGCAACCCTTGATTGATAAGAAGAAGAAGAAAGCTCTCTTAAGAAACAAGGAAAGACCAACGCGTAACACTCTGAGTGAGCTAAGGCAAGCTAGGAAGGATGTGCAAAAGGCAGCCAGGCAGTGTGCAAATGATTATTGGATCAAGTTATGTGAGTCCATTCAAATCGCAAGTGATAAGGGAAACATAAGAAGCATGTACGAAGGAATAAAGAAAGCCTGTGGTCCAGTGATAAAAAGAATTGCACCATTGAAAACCTTGACTGGAGAAATCATCACTGATAAGAAACAGGAGATTGACCGATGGGTAGAGCACTATTTGGAGCTTTACTCAAGTGAGACCAAACTAGCAGATGATGCCCTCAACGCCATAGAGGCTCTACCAACTCTTGACCACCTGGACACACTTCCCACCATAACAGAAGTTAAGTATGCTATAAATGAACTTGCATCTGGCAAGGCTCCAGGTAAGGATGGGATTCCAATAGAGGTTATCAGGAGTGGGCAAGACACACTCACTATACAGATCCACCAGCTAATAGAGCTATGCTGGCGAGAAGGACAAGTCCCACAGGATTTCAAAGATTCAAGAATCACAACACTGTACAAGAACAAGGGCGATCGGAGCGACTGCAACAACTATAGGGGTATCTCACTTCTGTGTATTGTTGGAAAAGTATTTGCCAGAATTGTTCTGCGCAGACTTCAAGTCCTAGGAGATCAAGTCTACCCCGAATCACAGTGTGGCTTTCGACAGAACCGGTCTACCACTGATATGATATTCTCATTGCGACAAATGCAAGAAAAATGCCGTGAACAGAATCAACCACTGTTTATTGCCTTCAATGACCTCACAAAGGCATTTGATTTGGTCAGTCGTGAGGGTCTGTTCAAGACACTAAAGAAGATGGCTGCCCACAACTCTTCTGTCCATTGTGGAATCGTTCCACACAGGCATGAAGGGTGTAATCAAGTTTGATGGTGCAACTTCTGAAGAATTTGGAATCAAGAGTGGAGTTAAGCAAGGTTGTGTACTAGCTCCCACCCTCTTTGGAATATACTTTTCACTTCTACTGAAATATGCCTTTCGTGATCAGGATGGTGGTATATACATTCACTCACGCTCAGATGGCGGCCTCTACAATGCTCAGAGATTGAAATCTAAGACCAAAATTAGGAGGGCACTGATCAGAGAGTTGCTTTTTGCAGATGATACTGCAGCTACGACCCACTCTGAGGAAGAATTGCAATGTCTACTGTCTGCATTCTCCAATGCTTGTTCTGAATTTGGTTTAACAATTAGCAAAAAGAAGACACAGATTATGACACAAGGTGCACATGGGGTACCATCAATCTTTATTGACGACGCCGAACTAGAAATGGTAGACCATTTTACATATCTAGGATCAGAGGTAAATAGCAAATTAGCCCTAGATCAGGAAATCAACATCCGGACTGGTAAGGCAGCAACAACAATGAACATGTTAAGAAAAAGAGTCTGGGAGAACAGGAAGCTTACTGCCAAAACAAAAGTCCTTGTCTATCAAGCCTGTGTCCTTAGTACTCTTCTCTATGGCAGTGAAACCTGGACAACTTACTCACACCAAGAGAAAAATTTAAACAGCTTTCATATGCGGTGTCTGCGAAGAATTCTTGGTATTAAGTGGCAAGACAAAATCACAAATACTGAAGTATTGGAAAGATCAGGATGTGTGACAGTTTATTCCATGCTCAGTCTTCGTAGACTTACATGGATAGGACATCTTAGGAGGATGGATGATGGTAGAATACCAAAGGATATTTTTTTTTGTGAATTACAGATGGGTAAGAGATCTCACGGTCGGCCTCTACTACGATACAAAGATGTGTGTAAGCGGGACATGATTGATACAGGCATTGATAATGCACATTGGGAGCAAGTCGCCGCTGAACGTGTTGCATGGATGGCAAACATCAGAAATGGAATAAAGACAAAGGAGAAAATTATTGCAGATAAGTCACACACCAAGCGTTTGAGACGTAAGATGGTGCATGATGGTGGAAATGACCACGTTTTCACATGCACCCACTGTGAACGGACATTTACAGCGCAAATTGGCCTCATCAGTCACACTCGCTACCGCCATAGGTAAAAGTTATTATGCCTTTTTAAAGCACAAACTATCGACTGCCAAGACGGCAAGATGCCAATGTGAGTAGTAGTAGTAGTAGTGGAAAAGGGAAAAGAGAAAGAGAAAGAAGAGGCGGAGATGGACTAGTAGTAGTATTAGAGTAGCATTAGTAGTAGAAGTAGCAGTAGTAATAGAAACAAAAATAGTAGTAGTAGTAGTTGTAGTAGTAGTAGTAGTAGTAGTAGTAGTAGTAGTAGTAGTAGTAGTAGTAGTAGTAGTAGTAGTAGTAGTAGTAGTAGTGGTAGTAGTAGTAGTAGCAGGAGTAGTAGTATAGTGAGGGTGCTTGTTGTTTCACTAAGTATTTGTATATATTATGTACTATGTACTGTAAAGCTAATTTGTATAGTATGTTGTGTAATGTGTTGCTGATATATAAGCCTTTTGTAGTTGAAAGAGGTATTTACGTCATAAATCCCCACTCTATCAATGTCCTTATCTTGTTGAAAGTGTCTTCATTACGACAAAAAAGGTTCATTGTGAGATATCGATCCTTTCTCAAAGCGGCAGGGTCTGAGAGGCATGACCATTAAGAGCAAACAACGATATGGCAACTGCAAGGCAACTACACGGTAAAATGGCGTTGGATACAATGTAACATTAAACCTTATGAGATCATCGATTGTCCGTTCCATTACGGCCAACAAATAGGTGGTCAATAAGTCCTCAAATTGCTCACCCAAACACACATATATGATAATAAGTTACCGACCCAAACAATGAAAACTGACTAAAACAATGAAAAATGACATAAGCGTCAAAATGTAACAAATACAAAGAAAGCAACAACTACTGAAAAAATAAAATAACACGACAAAATGACACAAACAAGGAAAACTGACACAAGAACACAATGAAACAACCAAAGAAACCAAAGTAGGCACATGTAAATGTCAAATTGTAACACATACAAAGAAATCGACAACTACTCTAAAATAAAATGATACAACAAAATGACATAAACAATGAAAAGAATGACACAACGACAACAGGACTTAAACACTGTACGATGCACAAATGTAAACGTCAAAATGTAACTATACAAAGAAATCGCCAACTACTCAAAAATAAAATGACACCACAAAATGACACAGCGATGAAAAAATAACACAACAATAAAATTACACAATGACAAACTGACACAAACAAGGAAAAATGCTGACATAAACACTGAAAACGGACACAACAACACACAGAACTGGACACCTAAAGAAAACATGACATCCAAATGTAAACGTCAAAATGTAACACACACACACACACACACACACACATACACACACACACACACACACACACACAACGACAATAAACGACAATGACACATTCAAGGAAAACTTACACGACACAACAACAAAATTGTTGACGTACACACTGAAAACTGATCAAACACAGTACAAGGCACCTAAAGAAAAGCAAAACATCCAAAATATAACAGGGATATACACAAAAAGATATCGACAACAAAGGAAAAATGACACAGCCACTAAAAACATGATTCAAAGACAAACTGATACAACCAAATAAAACAAGACATCCAACGGAACAAATCAAAAAGTAACAGCCGCATGCACAAAAAGAAATCAGCAACAAATGATAAATAACCGATAAGACACTGTCATCAAGCGATGCTTCAGGCATTACGGGATAAACTTCTCTCGCACCACACAAAAAGATTTGTCAGTCGTACGAGAGGAATTGATTACACATTTTATTGCCACTGGCTCTTTACATTACATCAATGCACAAAAACGGTCGCTAATAAATCACACATGAATATACAGAATTGCCTATCACTAGTCGTTCCTAACCCTACTGCTAATTCTATCTACTCGGCTAAAGAATACGCATCGACGCTAAGCGATGTGTTCCCTACGAAGTCTGTCCCCTGTCTGACTATTCTCCGCCTGCTGACTACACAGTACGCGGAGGGACCTTGTGCGTACTTCGGCTTTTGCGTGCTGCATCATTCAGCATGCTTAGAGTAGTGGCCTCTCTTGAGAGTCACCAGTATAATATTTTGGATCAACCAGTTCCTTTTTTACACCGATAATATAGCTACCACTGTCAAGCACACATCGGCATGGCTTATCATTGACCAATGCAGTGTGAAACATCAAATTGCCTCTGGAGGCTACAGCTGCGTTTGCATTCTCTAAGGAGGATGTTACAATGTGTCCACACGTGAGTTTGCCGTCTGCATGAAATTGTTGACATTGGTTACAACTATCAAAGTTTAAAATATCGTTTACACAACACACATCTACCGATTGGTTAAAAGGTAATTTGTTTTGGACGTCACACTCAGTCTCACTCCCACTATCAGAAGATGTATCAATTAACATTGCACTGTTGGCCTTCATTCTTTGACGGCCTAGGCATTTACTGGAATAATGCCCGTAGCTAGAACAGAAGAAGCATTTGACTGCACGCCTGTATGCAGTTCTCTTGTTTTGTTGTTTCTTAATGACCATCTCAAGATGTGTAGGATAGTTTGGTGATTTATCACACATAGAGTAAGTATCATGAAAAAGTTGGCAATACACACATTTAGGCAATTTTTGGTCTTTCTTGTCGACTCTCTGAAATGGTTTTTTATTGCTACGATAGCTTTTATGTTGGTCCTTAACAAAAGAGACTATTTCAGAGTCGATATTTGATGTTTTAAAAATATCTCTATTTGAGGAAAAATATACAGAGCCTTTCTTCTCAAATTGTTCTATGGTTTCGATGTCTGACTGCTGAAGGAATTTAGCAAAAGGAGATGGTATTGTGGATATGACTTTATCCATGGCTATTAAATTCTTAAGTTTTTCAAAGTCCTTTCCTATTTTTGCTGCACTAAGCCATCTATTTAGCACGCTTTGGACATTCGAGACATAATCGATGAAAGTCTCACTTGGTTTTGGTTTTAAGTTAGAAAATTGCACTTGATACCCAGGGGCATCAAGTAAGAAATGTTGCATTATCCTATCGTGGATGTACTGATAGTTAGATCTAAGATCAGTTGGTATAGATTCTATAACTTTAAGGGGCTCCCCACTGAGGTTTTTCATGTAGATCATGGCCCACATATCGATTGGTACTTGATGGTATTTAAGTTGGTATTCGACATTTTCTGTCCAAGCTGATATGGAATCTTCTTTACAGAATGGTTTAATAATATTTTTGTATTTATTAAGTTTATTCTTCTCTTGCTGACTCTTTAGTTTTGTAGCGGAGATCTCTGAGTGTGAATCTACTTCCATACCTTTCATCTTTAACTGTGTCTCTGATTCAATCTGTATTTGTTTTTCTTTCACTCTTGCCATTTCATCTATCTCTCTTTGCTTCAACTCTCTCTCCTGATCTAATTGTTTTTGCTTTAATTCTAATTCTTTTTGTTTAATCTCTAATTCCTGATCTAACTGTTGTTGTTTCATTTCTAATTCTTTTTGTTTAATCTCCTTATCTTGTTCTAACTGCTTCTGTTTTGTTATCTCATCTAGTTCTACAATCTCCTTCTGGTGTTGTCTTTCTTGTTCTCCAATCTCCTTCTGATGATGTCTTTCTCGTGCCCGTTCGTCTCTCTCAGCATCTTTTATTTCCCTAAATTTTTGATCAGCATATTGCTCTAATTCCTTTCCTGTGTATTCTAATTCCTTGCCTGCTTTTATGAAATCAGCTAAAGTTGTCATGTTGTTGGGTAATTAGCTAGAGTTGATAGGCACTTAAATATTTATTCAGGTATATTAGATATGTTAAGTTTTTAACTCCCTGTGTACAAAAAATATACTCTTAGATTACACCCTGAAAAATAGATCACAAAAAATATACTAATAGATCACACCCTGAAAAAGAGATGCATTATTAATCATATTGCATTCAAAATAATTTGGGTATACTCATCTTAACATTCCAGAAAATCAGGTACAATCGTTTGGCACCTCAGGTCCAATCGTTCGGCACTTCGACATACAACTTGAGTTATTCTCATAAACAGCTCTTGTTACATCTGGTTTACAAGAGCATTAACAATTAATCATTTGTAAACGACATATGACTTTAGACAATTTTGTACAATCACATGCCACCGGACAACACAATGTAGTATAATTAATAGTAAATGTCAATGTCCTGTCTTCGTTCTAACGTCTTCTGCCTTCCCTAACTATTGCTGTTTAATTTATGGAAGTGTTGTGCAGACCGAGTCTTATTTGCATAGCGAAAGTAGTGCCATCGTGACGGTAACAAATAGAAAAGGTATACAAATAATTAAATAAATGCTTTGAAATAAATATAAAAGTAATAATAATGTTCAAATAAATAAATATATTCTTCTTCGTCTTCGTTCATCCGGAGTTTTTTTTTTTGGACGTGATTGCGTTGTGCCTGTTTACAGCAGAGCTGCGTTCTTGCGCCGTTAGGCCGACACATCCGACTTCTGCGGGCATTTGTTGACCGGGTTAACCTTCCCGGGGGGTTTCTTAGGACGTTAGACTCTCACTGTTGTGGTGTTATCTCCCATCCCAGCTGGCCCATATAGAACAGCCAAAGGCATCCTGGTCGGCCCTCAAGGGAAGGCAGGGGCAGACCATGGGCATTCCCCGCCATCCAAGGAGGCTTCCATAATTGCAGAGCCAACACACAGAGCTCTGGTACTGGGCTCACCCAAGGAATCGTCACGTCCTGCACATGGCTGCTTAGCCTCACTTCCGTATATTGGGCCTTCCGTTCACCATAGGCTGTTCTTCCAGAAGCCAGAAGAATGCAGTGTGCAGATGACATCCACACAGTGAGCTTTTGATTCGGACTTTCCACGTAATGGATTTGCTATCCAAGCAATATACCATTTTGTGCCACTAGGACACTTTTTCCACCTTTTATGAAGCCCACACAGTGAGCTTTCGATTCGGACTTTCCACATAATGGATTTGCTATCCAAGCAATATTCCATTTCATGCCTCTGGGAGGCTTGTGTAACCGACATGCCTGTGGTATGAAGTGTGGCAGTCTAAATACTTCTTCATGTACATTTAAATGTTAACCTGAATACAGTTAAAGTAAGCTGCAGTCGACTTGAGCTTGTTGATATCTCCATAGAGCTTGTCCTCGAATGAAGCAGGTGTGGGCCAAAATATCTTTCTCTGTTCTGCATATATTGGGCACTCTTGCAGCAAATGTTTAGCTGTCATTTTACCAGTTCCACAATTACATTCATCGGTATCTCCTATCTTTAGTTTGTTGAACAAGTGGTATTTCAGCCTGTTATGTCCTGTGCGGAGTCTGAAGATTGCTACTTGTTCTCTTCGGTCGAGCTTGTAATATGCATCATCCTTCTGGTGGCCTGGATGCTCTGATTCCCATTTGGTTCTATAAGTGCTTTTTATCAACCTCTTTGCCTCATTATAGGTTATGTCTATGTCAGGCTGTGGTAGTCGTCCGCCCTCTTTTGCCAGTCTGTCAGCCTCTTCATTTCCAGGTATACTGCAATGTGATGGGATCCACTGTATTATAACTTTTTTGGATTTCTGGCATAGACCATGGAGTGCTGCTCTTAGGTCAGCTAGTTCTGTGCTGTTTTTGCTCTTCAGTATTGAGACAGCTGACTTTGCATCTGTGAAGATAGCTATTTGCGTCTCTTTATTTTCCTCCATCAAGAGCATTTCTGCTGCAGTTTTCAGAGCCTCTACCTCCGCTTTGAAGTTACTTGAGAACTTTCCAGTTGCCACTGAATGTGTTTTTTTCACTCCATTTTTTAAATTTAGGAGAATTCCTCCTCCTCCATTCTCTACTGAATTTTTGGCTGATCCATCTGTATATGCATGGGTCCAATTGCTGCTTGGGTAATGTTCTTTTATGTAGTTTAGGGTTATTTCTCTTCTTTCGGTTTCATGCTGAGTGTTCTTTTTCTCAATACCAGGAATGTTTTCTATCATCTCAGGCAGTTGCTGCTGTCTCCAAGCTGGGAACTTGTCTGCACTGTAAATGGGTTTGACTGTTGATATGTTAAGTATGGGATCTGCCCTAATCTTTCGTTTTGCAGTTTCTACAAAGTTGCTACGCTTCAGTCTTCCCTTTCCAAAACCACTAAACCTTTTATACATAGGGTGGTCTGTCAATCTTCTATATTTTTCAGCTTGTTGCTGGGCTCTGCTATCTCTTCTATCCTGCATTGGTTGTAAACAAGTGATCTTTTCTAATTCATTAATAGGCGTTGTCTTCAGGCTTCCAGTTATGATTCGCATTCCTTGATTTTGGACTCTACTTATTTTGTTAAAGTTTGACTTAGCTGCTGTTGCCCAAGCTGCAATGCCATATTCCAGTACTGGCCTCACCCGTCCAGTATATAACTTCTTGAGAACTTTCTCATCTGCTCCCCACGTTGTACCAGCAAGCTTTTTCATGATTGCCATTCGTTGCCTTGCTCTTGTTCGATTTTTCTCAACCTGTGTCTTCCATGTCAGGCGACGATCAAAGGTGACTCCTAGATAGTTTGGATTTTCTTCATGGCGCATTATTTTTCCATTCAATACCAGCTTAGGTTGCTGAGTTTTAGTTGAGAGGGAGAACACTGTGCATGTTGTTTTCTCCTCACTTATCTTCACTAGCCATGATTTTGACCAGTTCTCTAGCGCTAATAGGGCTTGCTGTATTCTGCTGTTAGCTGTACTAATATATTCTTCAGATGTCCATATGGCTAGGTCATCTGCAAAGGATGATGTGTGTACTCTGGCTGGAAAATTTTCCGTGATGTCGTTTATATATGCTAGGAATAATGTTGGTGAAAGAACTCCTCCTTGGGGGACACCTTGCTCCAATAGCATCATTTTGCTGGTTTGTCCTTGTACTTTTGTCCTGGCAGTTCTGTTCTCAAGGTAGTGGCTGATCCATTTGTACATTTTCCCACAAACATGCATTTTTTGCAGTTTTACTTTCAGTCCTTCCTTCCATACTTTATCAAATGCTTTTTCTAAATCTATCCAGACCGCTAGTGTGTGCTTTTTCTCTTGGAAGGCATCCTCTATTTCCTGAGCTATATAGGTTATTTGATCTTCAGTGGATCTGTACTTTCTGAATCCTGCTTGGTGAGGTGTTAAGAGTTGGTTTTCTTCCAGATGCCATGTTAGCCTGCCATTGATAATGCGTTCCATTAATTTTCCTACACAGCTAAGAAGACTGATAGGTCGATAGCCATTTGGTTCTTCCAGGTCTTTTCCTTTCTTTGGGACTGGTATTAGTATAGCTTCCTTCCATGCCTGTGGGACTATTCCCCTCTTCCAGCTGTAATTTAGGACTGCTAGTAGTTTCTTTTTTGCCTTAGTGCCTAGTCCTATTAGCATTTCATTTGTGATTCCATCCTTTCCTGGTGATGTCTTCTTTTTTAGGGTATTCATTGCCTGTTCCATTTCTTCCATTGTTAGATTTGCCATCATATATTCTGCTGCTGTCTCTGTATATCTATGATGTATCTGTTTATCTTTGATTGCTTTCTTCTGTTCGGCTGTAATATCAATGTGGTTTGCACTGGCATAGTGTTCCATTAGTGCATTTGCAGCCTTTTTTCCTGTAAGCAAAGCATTTCCTTGTTTAGTTGTTATTTGTTTGTTTCTAGGTCCTTCATTGTTCATGGCTTTCACTAGTTTCCATAGTTTATTTCCATCCCTGTCAAAATTCAGGTTTTCTGTTTTTTTCCTCCAACAATCTCTTGTTGTTTGATTTACTGTTCTTTTATATTTTGCTGAGATGGCTTTGAGAGAGATGTTCGCTTCAGTTGTTTGTTCTCTCTCTGCGGTCTTCCTAGCATCTTCAACTTTGTCCTCCAAAATTTGTAGTTCTTCAGTCCAGTATGGTTTGTAATTTTTCCTCGCTCCTCTTGGAATAGACTCAGTGGCCGCCTGTATTATTGCTCTGTTTAGACCTTCCACCATTTGCTTCATGTTGCCATATCGTGTATTTATGTTTTCACAATATTTGTCTGTTAGTATGGCAAATCTGTCCCAATCTGCTCGTTTGTAATTTCAACGGGGCAAAGGCTTTTGCTCCTGTGGAACATACTCCATATTTATTACAAGCTTGATTGGTCTGTGGTCACTACCTGCTAATTGTTCAAGCACATGGCGATCGATTTTGTGGAGGATGTCTCCTGTGCAGAAAGCTAAGTCTGGGGTAGAAGTGGTAATCCATCTTCTGGAGTAGAAGCTCGGTGTGTCATCCGCTTTGTTGAGTAGATGGAGATTTGAGTCTATTTCCCAGTCCTCCACTTCATCTCCTCTTTTGTCAGTATCTGGGTATCCCCATCTTTCTGAACGGCTATTAAAGTCTCCGACAACAATGCAATTTGTGTCAGTTATTTCCATGTTTGAGAGTGTAAGATCCTTATCTGCCGGGCTATACAGATTGTAAATTCTTATTTTCACGTCCTTTATCATTATATCAACACCTATAATTTCCGTTTGGTTGTCAGAGATCACAGATACTTCGCTGCAAGGTATTGTATTTCGTGTAAGTATTACAACTCCTCCTTTGTGTCCTTCGCGGTCAAAACGTGTGGCCTGATATCCCTCGACTGAAAATGTGCGATTGGCGTTGAGGTGTGTCTCTTGAATGCATGCCACATCTATTCTATCTTTATGAAGACGCTGTGTTAGGGAGGCTTTCTTGTTATAAACTCCTTCTGCATTCCATTGTAGTATGTTGAGTGTCCGGGGTGTTTGGTCAATAGCTCTTAACCTACTCCTCTGTGCCTTGACTCCGCAGCACAGGGGAAGGTGACCACCAGTAGTCATGAGTGGACCCCCTCGAGGCAGGGGGCCCGGCACTATCACCGCCTGATGGGACTTCACGGGATTAGCACCATAACGATTAATTTTCATCTGTGGCATCATGAAATGATAAAGTTACGTTGCACTTCTTTGTCAAGCCTGTGGCTCAGTACATCCGATTTCGACAAGCATTTGTTCGGGATGCTTTCCCTAGCCTTTGACTGTCCCCAGTCTACCTACAAGGCAGCAGGTTTGTACGTCGCTTTGTCTGGTCCCTCTCCCTTGACCTGTCCGACATGGGTGACCCTACCAGTAGCTGTGCTACCGTCGGCATAGCTCTTGGGGTCATTGGAACGCTCAAGCCCCTCTACCTCGTCAAGGTGGACGCACGGCAGAGGGGAATAAATATATTCAATAACTAGCTTGTATAGACAAATAATATTTAATATAAGCCAAAGATTTAGGCGAGCAGCCGCTTGGCGATTCGTAAACAATCCGTCGCTGATTGCAAATGGCGTAAGGCAGCTGTTTGTCAGTCGCGATACGTCATAGGCGCAGCGCTATTTTTAGATTGGAAAAATCGATATTGTCGCCGGCTCATTTCTTGTGTATTGCTCCGCCGTAAATCATTTTTGACAAATACTTATAAATAAATCAGTAATTATAGAAATAAATGATACAAAACTATAATAATAATACTTACAAATCAGAAGAAAACATGTTCATAAGCACAAAACATTCCAATAAGCATAAATGAACGTTAATCGGTCACGATGGACACAGCTCGCAATTTGTTCTAGTCTGCACACGCCATTGTTCACTAACATAAATTAAACCCTGTGATTAACTGACAGTAATACTATTTTAGAGCCGTGGGTGAGTGTTTTAGCTTGAACAATTGTCCAAGCTACACTTCTGACACCACTTTTATCCTAGCCTGTCATCAAGCGATGCTTCAGGCATTACGGGATAAACTTCACTCGCACCACACAAAAAGATTTGTCAGTCGTACGAGAGGAATTGATTACACATTTTATTGCCACTGGCTCTTTACATTACATCAATGCACAAAAACGGTCGCTAATAAATCACACATGAATACACAGAATTGCCTATCACTAGTCGTTCCTAACCCTACTGCTAATTCTATCTACTCGGCTAAAGAATACGCATCGACGCTAAGCGATGTGTTCCCTACGAAGTCTGTCCCCTGTCTGACTATTCTCCGCCTGCTGACTACACAGTACGCGGAGGGACCTTGTGCGTACTTCGGCTTTTGCGTGCTGCATCATTCAGCACGCTTAGAGTAGTGGCCTCTCTTGAGTTTCATTCTAGTTCTCCGTGTCTATCACGCTGGCGTGATTATGCCGTGACCAGAGTGCTTACTCTCTGGTTGACACCTCCGTGTCTCATGAGAGAATTGTTTGATAGTTCCACTTCCTATCTACTCCCTACACCTACCCTGCCCTCATGTAGGGGCACTGGGTTACCTCTAATCTACTTGAGGTAGACCACTCATTCAGGGTGGTCTTCCCTGAGTCTTTGACAGACACTGATGATGATGATGATGATGATGATGATGATGATGATGATGATGATGATGATGGCTAGTACTATTGCTGCTATTGCTACTCCTACTACTATTACAAACATTATTACTACTTGAATTACTGAACCATACCATTGGAATGCTGATGTTGACTGCAACGTCCTGTAAGGGATAAGCAAAACACAAAAAAAAAAAAAAACCATTGGATATCGCAATATGTGGCGAGGCTTGAACGACAATGCCAGGCAACATGTCTCTTGATGATGATGACTAATATTACTACGAACAACTCTACTACTAGTACTATACAACCACGTCAACTCTAGATAATATCGATAAATGTATAGAAACTATCCGCACTGGTCAGCGACATTCTAACAACAGCAGACAGTTCGAAACCTCACGACTGAGATACCCCAACCTCTAGACCTAACAACTATAGCACCTCAACACCACTGGCAATATCTGCGCACCCAGAGCCCTATATCATACCACGAACACCACCATGTCTCTTCTCATTTAATTGCTTGTCTATGTTTTCCATTAATTAATTTTTTTTTAAATATATATTCATTATATATATTTATCTGCGTATGTCTTTATATATTCAAAATAACAATGAAGAACAATCAATTTTGAAGATGAAGTTTCAGAATGCTCTTAACCATATGAAATCTGGCAAGACCCCCGGTTCATAGAGCATCACAACAGAAATGATTAATGCTTTAGAAGAATATGGAATAGATAAAGTTACCAGACTCCTGAATACAATATATGATACTGGAGATATACCTCATGAATTATGTAATTCGGCATTTATTGCAATCCCAAAGAAATAAGGAGCCTTGGAATGTGATCAACATCGAACAATTAGTATAATGAGTCACAACACGAAGATTTTGCTAAGAATTATCATGCAAAGAGTTAGGAAGAAAATACAATCTGTAATAGGAGAAGAACAATGTGGGTTTGTAGATGGCAAGGGTACAGTAAATATGGGGAACATTCTGAGAATAGTAATTAAACGTTCTATAGAAGTAATCAAAGAGCTACACTGCTTTATTGACTACACAAAGGCTTTCGATAAAGTGAGACATGTCGACATGTAAAGGGTGCTTGAATATCTACAAATTGATGGAAAAGACCTTAGACTTGTAAAAAACATATATTGGAAACAACAAGCTGCCATAACAGTTGATAATGAAGTCGGCCAATATCAGCCTATTAATAGAGGTGTGAGACAGGGATGTATATTGTCTCTAGATCATGTTTCCATGTAAAGTGAAAATATTTTCAGAAATATAGACGATATGGAAGGAAAACAACATTGGGGGACGATACATCAATAACATTAGATATGCAGATGATACAGTCTTGATTGCAGACAATGAACAGGATCTGCAAAATTTAGTAGATGCGGTTGTTGCACACAGTGAACAACTAGGCTTAGAACTGAATATTAAGAAAACACAGATTATGGTCGTAACTAGGAAGGAAGAAATACCACAATGTAATATACAAGTAAATGGGCATATTCTTAATCTTATTAAACAAGTGAATCGGTTCAGCTATCTCGGAACAGTCATAACATCTGATGGGAGATGCCTTGAAGAGATTAGAACAAGAATTGCCATGGCGAAGCAAGATGAAAATCTTTAGCAAGATGAAAATCATACTGACCAATAAAACGATATCAAGTGAAACGAGAAAAAGAGTGTTGAAGTGCTGCACAGAACCTGTACTTTTATATGGATGTGAAGCGTGGACAATGAGCAGGCAAACTGAAAAACATATGATGGTTGTGGAAATGTGGTTTCTGAGGAAAATGCAAAGAATACCATGGACAGACAGAAAAACCAACGAACAAGTTCTTCAAGAAACACATGAAAATCGTAAACTGATTAGAGACATTAGACGTAGACCATCAAAATATTTTGGGCATGTTATGAGAAGAAATGAATTGGAGACCTTGGTGACAACTGGCAAGATCGAAGGGAGGAGACCAAGGGGAAGACCGAGAAGTAAATACCTGGATGGTTTGGCCACGTAGCATGGTCGAGACAGAAATACGGAGCTGATCCACGACTCTGATGACCGAGTGAGATGGTAAAACATGACCGCACACGCTTAACGGTACGGCACATTCTGGATGGTGTAACAGGATGGCCTCCGTTGTTGGGAGTGAACACAAGAGCAGAGGTATCCCTGTCAAGGGGGTTGGACAGGTAGATACACTGATACTACTATTACTGACCACCTTTTACAAGGTTACAAGTGTTATGAGTCTACAGGCTCCTCCCAGATTCTATACCTCTACTATCTACCCTCTACCTAGGGGCCTTGAAACCTAGGGCCTCGTCCAAGACCACACATAGTAACTGTAGAAACGGCATGTCAACATTCAAACAATTTAATGCACACTATAGTCACAGGTAGGAATTGAACATCCTGATAGAAGATCTATATATAATACAGAGAATAGGTTAGAAAAGAGTCAGAGATGATTCCATGTTCATCCCTAGGCGTGGCGGAAGATTTGCTGTGTGTGTTCCGTCTATTCGGTCCGATAGACTTACCGGGCTCTCTCCCTGCATGGTTGACTGGAAACTTGGGGACTTCTCTGCCTCAAGCAGAGAATCCACATGCATCAAGTCAAGAATGGAGTTAACCACTTGGACCACAATTGACTGGATGGAGCTAACACCACAACACTTTGAAGATGAGTCACTGTTCTATGTCACCGCGAATGTTCTCACTACACAGTCTGGATGGGCGACACTCTGACCTGAGGTGTCCCCTGGTGATCATTGATAATAACTGCATCCATTTTCACTTCAAAAGATCAATGCAATGTCAAGTGAAGATGTACTTATACCCCCCCCCCCCCCCTGGTTGGGGGAAGTGGGATTTCAGAAGCACTTCGCCGGTATAGCCAATAAATCGAAGTACCTCATATCTTGGTTACGGAAGATCTCGCGTGTCTCTAAACCATGGTAGACGACTGTCAGGACATATGCTGAATTCAAGACTGACCGGACTCCACCTAAGTCTGGTCCCAAACGAGGATATTCAAGATGTGTGCACAGTGACTCATAAATAACAAGACGGTGAATGTCATTTTGATCTTCTGATGATCAAGCACTGTGGTACACATAGTTCTAGCTGGGTTGCATCAATAATATGGTCAACTGGATCTGATTAGGACCTTGATCTGATGTACCTGTAGATACTTAGCGTGTAACATGTAGACGACAAAGTCACGTGGGCCTAATGATGACCTGGCACTGCTTCATACGTAGTTACTGCACCCATATTTGGTGAACACTAGTACTACCTGAATTTTCCCAACGGTTCGGTGGCTTTTAGCAACGGCAATGGAACTGATGGGCTCCCAGAGCTATGACGGTACCCCAGTCTGGGTTGTCTCCCTGGATCGAGCATATCATCAAAACTTCCATTGTAGTCTCAGTTCGTTGACTAACACTTAACAGGCAACACATGAAAGGAAGTGCGGCAGGTGATAGCATTCGGCACCAACACGGATCCACATGCATCAAGTCAACAAACAATGCGGTTCCAAATGTTGCTGCATGTAGCCGTGGCGCATTGTCGGGGTGAGCGCCCAACATTGCTTAAATACCCCAATTGCTCGTGAATACATAGCCTCTGCAGCAAAAGTCCAACTCCTGGGCTTCACGTGGCGGAACTGTTTAAACTAACAGGAGACGGGGCGACGGTGAGCTTCTGGCGCCGAAAAATAACCAGTATGCTCTAGATGTGTATGCACGTACATGCATGCGCAGACACGTGTGTGCGCGTGTACACATCTAAACTCGAGTGAGACCACAGTCTGCTTTAGCACAGGTAAGGTGCTGAAGACGGAAGCAACCAGCCAGGAGGTGCACCACAGAAATCAGGATGCCACGCAATTACGCAACATGGAATATGTCGACTACTGCTAAATGTTATGGTGCTCGCCCTGCTTTGGACCCTCAGGCAGGTGCAGTGCCGGGCCCTATGTCTCGAAAGGGTCCAACAACAACTACTGGAGGTCCTTCTCAGATGTCCTGTGGAGCCAGGGAAAAGAGAATAGAACAGCTGCCCATACTAAACAAAGACTTAAAATAATGCACTGGAATGCGGAAGGAGTCAGCAACAAAACATAGAATTAGAAAACATCCTGGATCAAGAAAAAGTAAGTGTATGTTGTTTGCAAGAAACTCACCTCAACAATAAATAGCCTTAAAAATCAGAGGCTACCAGTGTTACCGATCTGACCGAAAGGACAGGCGAACAGGTGGGATACTGTCCCTTGTAAAAGATAACATCACTGTTTCCCAAATAGAAGTCTACATGGAAGGGGCTGAGTATCAGACACTTAAACTTAAGACAGGCAATACAGACCTACATCTGATCAATTACTACTGTCCAAGTGACCGCCCACAGGAACTGGACACGCTACCATTAACAGAAAAAATGATTGTGTGTGGCGATTTCAACAGCCACTCGCAGAGCTGGGGCTATGATCACATGGACCAGAGAGGAGAGAGACTGGAAGACTGGCAGGATGAGAATAGATTAATCTTGATTAACAAGCCGTCCGACCCACATACTTTCTACTCGAGATCATGGCACACTACAACTACATATGACCTGGCTTTTCATTCACCAGACCTGGAGTGGAACATTACACGAATTGTTGGGAAACAACTTGGTGGCAGTGATCATCGGCCAGTTTTTCTAACTGTAGAAAATGAGCTTGTAAGTGAAAGCAGCACCCTCTCAAGATGGAACTACACGAAAGCAGACTGGGTAATGTACAAGAATCGCACCAACATACTGGTTAGAAACCGGAACACAGAGAAAGACATAAATAAAATAGTTGAAGATTTTGGGAAATGCATACTACAGGAACCGCGAGAGACAGTACCAAGAGGAGCCCGTAAACAATATAAAGCCTACTGGAGTTGTAAACTGGAACAGTTGCATAATGATGTGGAAGTGTGTAGAAAGCAAGCAGAGGCCACACCCAGCCAAGAGCACCACAATAAATTCCAGCACGCAAAAGCCAAATTTCAAAGGTCCAAGCTGCAGGCTAGACGGAAAAACTGACAGGAGAAAACAGAGTCTCTGAACTTTGAAAGAGACACAAGGAAATTGTGGAAGCTAACAAAACAACTTAACGATGAGGGCACAGAGAGAACTCAATAATTGCACTACATAAAGATGGAAACATCTTAACAAGAAAACAAGCAGCTGACTACTTTGCGGACCCATTCGCACAAGATAACAATATCGACATTAGTCCAGAGCAACAACAAGAAATTAGAGAGAAACGGCAAAATACAGGACATAAGGAAATAGTACATGAGGTTCTGGAGGCACTCATCACAATCAGCGAACTGGAGCTAGCCATATCAAAAGTGAAAATGAGAAAGTCACCAGGAGTTGATGGTATCTCCAATGAAATTATCAGGAACCTAGGAACAGAGGCCAAAGCAAGCTGTTGCAGATCTTCAACAACAGCTGGACCTTAGGCAGTGTTCCACAAGCCTGGGGAGAAGCAATCATGATACCCCTCGTAAAATCAGGGAAAGATAGTTCCATTGCCTCTAGCTACAGACCAATTAGCCTCACCAGCTGTCTCTGCAAAACACTGGAGCGCATCATCAATCACAGACTGCAGTGGTGCATTGAAAGTAAAAACATCCTTGTGCCACAGCAGGCTGGCTTTAGGCAGTGCTACTCTACGAAAGATCAGACAACTTACCTCTCTCAATAAATTGAGGATGCATTCCAAGAGAAGAAGCTGGTGCTTGCGGAATGGATAGATCTGAAGAAAGCCTTTGACAAAGTCTGGAAAGAAGGTCTGATGAAGAAACTGAGAAACTGCAAAGTCAATGGAAGAATGTACAAATGTGTGAAAGTATACTTGCACAACAGAAGAGCCCGAGTACAGATAGACGGACTCAAGAGCAAGAAAGTACTAATGCGTCACGGTGTTCCTCAGGGCGGAGTCTTGTCCTCCACACTTTTTCTAATCTTCATCAATGATCTCGTTGCTAATCTACCGCATGGAATTAAAGCAGCAATGTACGCCGATGACCTGGTTCTATGAGCACAAATAAATATGCATCAGTTGCCACCAGATTACTACAAAGAGCTGTAGGTACATTTGTTGCATGGGCAAATAGATGGTGTGTCAGCATAAACACTGACAAGTGCATACCACTCTATTTACCCTCTCTCCAAATCAAAAGGCAGGGATCATCCAGATAAATGGAACACCCTTTAGAGAAGATAAAGAACCAACATACCTTGGAGTTTAATTTGATGGCAGGCTGAACGAACGAACGAACGAACAAATTTTATTTTCAAAGGGTTAAGAATTGGGCACGCAGGCCCGTCTAACATTTTGCCCTTCTATCACTCTCTTTCATACATTATTTCATTCACACATCATTCAAGGCTAAGAGAGAACAGCAAAAATATAAAAGATATGCATTATAAAGGCATGGGCAAAATGCGAACATCAAAACTACACGACTCAGTAATCTAGATAATGGTCTGACACTTGTTATTAGCCATGTGGAATATACTAGCCTTCCAAAAGGGGACTGGCTGTTATACTATGGTTTTGTTATTATTATTATTATTTCTATTAGGGGGAAGGTTATCCATACTGAGATAGTGTTCGAATAATTTGCGATTATATGAATAGGGATTGGTGATGTCTTTGATTTCTTGTGGAAGATTGTTCCATAGCTGAGCTGCAGAGTACGTTAAGATTGTTTTGTATAAGTCAATCCTAGGCTTCGGAATGTGTAATATATTTAAAAGTTTACCGTGTCTAGCATTATATTTAAACAATGGCCAAAGGTAATTTGGGGCACTCCGATGTAAGATTTTGTGAATTAGTTTAGCCTTATTGAAAAGCAGGCGTTAGCGGAGTGGTAGTAACTGAACGCGCTTATGCAGGCTAGGATTGTCAGATAAATCTATATCTATAAAAGACGATGTATGTATGTATGTCCGTTCTTTATGCGTTCACGAACGGTCCATCCGATTGAGATGAAATTTTCTACATGTTTTCTTTTCATTCCCATGCAGCCAACTGCTAAAATTTAATATTTAAATTTGCATTATCATTTCTATATAGCGAGGGGACTTAACTTAAGAAAAGTTATTTAAAGTGGCATAACTTTTAATAACATTGCTATATATTTTATATATAGATTGTTGCATTGTTTTCAAAGATTTATAAACTCTTTGTCTACAGTTATTTACAGGCATATGAGTTAAAAGAAATAATGATATACTCTTTAAGGCATTTTCAAAGTTTTCATAAAAATAATGCATTTAAATAGTGAAAATTTTCTAACTCATCTTTTTATTTTAAAGAAGTTATCTACAGTCATGTAGGTGATTAAAAACAGTTTTCATTAAAAATAATGGATGGTGTGTGGAAGGACATCCTTAAGTTAAGTTTTTGTTGTTATATGAATTTAATGAGATGCTCCCCATCAGAGGCTGGGCGAAGCCGGGCCGAGTCAGACAGACAGAAAGACAGACAGACAGACAGACAGACGGGAACGGAAGCTTATATGACTTCTTATATGAATTAAATTAGATGCTCCCCACCAGGGACTGGGTGAAGCCGGGCCCGCTCAGACAGACACGCAGATAGACAGACAGACAGACAGATAGTCGGGAACAGGAGCTTATATGACTACTTATATGAATTAAATGAGATGCTCCCCACCAGGAGCTGGGCGAAGCCGGGTCGGGTCAGACAGACAGACAGACAGATAGATAGATAGATAGATAGATAGATAGATCCCCGCCAAGGACTGGGCGAAGCCAGGCCGGGTCAGCTTGTGTTGGCTATAAATTAGACTCATGGCCCGTTTCTGGAGTGAGTAAAGTCTCTTGGTGTTTGAATTAGAACAACCGTCCCAGATTGTAGAGCAGTAGTCAAAATGTGTCTGCATATGTGTCAAATATGAGAAGTATAGAATATTTTCCTTGTGTCCTCGTCAAGGAAGTTTTTAATCTTGGCGAGTTGGTAGACGTATTTCGCTGTTTGTTTAATGAGAGCTTGAACGTGGGAATTAAAGGTTAGGTTTCTATCAATGATTGTGCTCAATTACACTTTCTACTGGCATGTTATCGATGTGAAGTTGAAGTGATGTGTGTGAGTTTAGAGTTTGAAGTCTTTGTCTGGTTGTTAATAACATAGATTTTGTTTTAGTGATGTTAATTTGCATACGGTTTGCATAGCTCCACCTAACTACATTATTTAATTCTTGTTGCAAAGACGACTCCAGCAAAATACAGTTTTCAGCGTTTGTGTACAATGTACAGTCGTCTGCAAACAGATCGCGGGACGACGAAAGATGCAACGGTAGATCGCTAATATATATGGCAAATAATAGAGGGCCAAGAATAGAGCCTTGCGGTACCCCAATATTGAAGGTAGTGGTTTGAGACAGAGATTTATTATGTGATACTACTTGCTTTCTGTTTGATAGAAAAGATGATACTAGAGTGACTACATTAGCGCCAATTTTCATTGCCTCAAGTTTTTTAATTAAAATAACATGGTCTATCATATCAAATGCTTTCCTGAAATCAATAAACACATTTCCTCATAGACTGTTGTTTATATTCTGGTGCCAATTTTCTATCATGTTTGTTAGGGCCGTATGGCAAGAATATTTTGGTTGAAATCCTGATTGGCTGTCAACAATAAGCTTGTTGCGAACTAAATACTGTAATGTTACTTTATGGATGTATTTTTCTAGTGGCTTAGATAGTGATGATAGTAAGGAAATGCGTCTGTAATTGTTCGGGAGACCACTGTCCAATGAACGAGATTTAAGAAGAGGGTACACTTTAGTGATTTTGAGAGCTGATGGAAAGTGGCCTTTGGTGAGACACTGATTATATACATAGATTAGTGATATACAGATCACAGGCGCAGCACAACGGAGAATCGGCTGCTGCTTCAATCTAACCCAGATGAGGTTGTGTTTGTTAGGTTACTGAGGTAAGTGAATACTTCAGTGATTGTCATTAGCGGTATGTCGGAAAGAATACCACGGGAGCATCTATTCTCGCAAAAATGATGACAGTAAAGATAAGTTGCAAGGAGAATTAGGTATTGAAGCCCTTAACTGATCTATGTCAGTTTGAAAAAAAAAAAAAAACATTACTGAATTTGTCGCATGTAATATGATTTGAAGGGAAAGAATTTCGGAAGTTATACTTGTTCGTCAAGGTGTTAATTGCCTTCCATATATCCTTACTATTTGTTTTATCCATTACTAAGTTCTTAAAGTAATTTTTCTTTTTCCCGTCGGATGGTATATTGAACTTTGTTTCTAAGAGTACGGTATGCGCTGAGATCCCGCTTTTTATGTGATTTATCTCTGTTTCTCATAATTTCAAGTATTTCCTGGGTGATCCAAGGTAGCTTGACGTGGTGTTTTACTCGAACTTTATTGATTAGCCCATGTCTATCAAAAACATCAATAAAGGTTTTCATCCAGAATTCCAGAGCATCATCCGGGTCAGGAAGCTGATAAACATTGTCAATCATTACTGACATGGAGAAAGCACATCAACAAAGTAGTAGCAAAAGCCAGAAGGAAAATAGCTATCCCTAGAAAGCTAAGTGGAACCACATGGGGAGCCAGTGGGAAAATACTTAGCAAAGTTTATCAACAGAGCATACGACCACACCTGGAATACGTGTCAACTGCGAGGTGTTCGGCATCAAAAACCACACTACAAGAGCTGGACACGGTGAAAAAGTCAAGCACTTAGAGTCACCACAGGAGGGATGAGATCAACCCCTATAGTGGAAATGGAGAAGATGGGGAGGACACAAGCCTGAGAGAGCGCAGAGATACGAAAACGCTAATACAAGCAGAAAAGTTCCTCAGCTTGCCAGGCCACCATATGAAGAACAGATTTGAAAACCTAGCTATGGGGCGGTTGGAAAGAAGTAGTTTTATCCACCAAGCCAAACGACTTTGCAGAGAAACCGCCGATCTGCCCACAGTTGGTATCCCCCTAACAACTGTTCCAGAGCGAATTCCATGGAAAGATGAGCATAGACTATCATTACAAATCCAGACAAAAGTTAGAGGAATATTTGACAAGGAAGAACAGAACAGTGTGCAGCGCAAAACAGCCACTGTCAGCTTCCTTGATGAAGAATACCCACAGGACCTATGGATCCGAGTCTACACAGATGGGTCAGCACAAAATGATGTTCGAAATGGAGTGTACATAGAATACCCAAATAATACTAGGGGCACAGCCAGAGTACTGACAAGAAAGTACTGCCATAGCTATGATGCGTAATTGAGGCAGTCAATATAGCAATAAATACCAGCAATGGTACACAACCTGTGGTGCTATTGACAGATGCAAAATCACTACTCGAGGCGCTCCTGTCTGGGAAATTGCCAGTACTAAGGACACTACTTTCTGAACTTAGCAGTCAGCATAAGGTCACCATACAGTGGATACCATCCCACTGTGGAGTACCCGGAAACGATAGAGCTGATCAATTGGCTAAGGAAGGAGCCAAAGAAGAACAACCTGATGTGCCCGTTACATCCTACCAAAGGAAAAGAATGATCAAATCAGCCAGAAAGCCACCAAAAACGTGCTCAAGATGACTACCACGTTATGGACAGACCAGAACACGTCATTATTCTGCTCCTCAGAACAGCACACAATAGATTACGCAACCACATGTATACATAATTCAAGATTGGTGAAACAGCCATGTGCACATGTGGATTGGCGTCACAGACAGCAGAGCACATACTCCAAGAGAGCCCAAAATATAACATATCTAGGCAAACCCTCTGGCCCAGAGAGACGACAGTGGAAGATAAACTCTATGGACCGCTGTGTGAACTCAAAAAGACAGTTAAATTCATACAAGAGACAACATTGCATTTATAGGCATATTTCAAGCGAACGAAAGAAGAAGAAGAACAAACAATGCCTTCAGATATATCTAATTAGTATTAACATGATTAGGGAATCATCCCTATCAAGGCATAGTTGGAGCATGGGTATCAATCCAATTTCAGATGGCCCCTAGATCAGCTCGTCGGAAATATGAAGTTCCGAGAAGTTCGAGTCTGATCATACTCTACTCTGATACCTCTACCTTTCTCTTGTCTCCTGCTGCTAGGTTAAGTAACTGCACTGTTTCTATTTACAACATATAAAACTAAATCTTCGGAAGAGTTGGTCCCTGGACCACTCCCCATCATTGGACATTGTCATCAATCAATCTACTATATATATAAAAGTCGTGGCGTGCTGATGAGCGTAATCAACATACAGCTGAAAGATGCTGGTGTTGACCGCAATATCCTGAAACAGGATGGAAACGCGGAAAAAAAAAAAAATATATATATATATATATATATATATATATATATATATATGAGAGAGAGAGAGAGAGAGAGAGAGAGAGAGAGAGAGAGAGAGAGAGAGAGAGAGAGAGAGAGAGAGAATATTTGTTTGTCCTTTAAGCGTTTCCGAACGGTCCATCCGATTGAGATGAAATTTTGTACAGATGTTCCTACTCCCGCGGACCCAACTGACATAGTTTGTTAGTTTAAAATTAACAATTTTTCCTCAAGCAGGAAAGAAAATGGCATTACAAGCTTCAGAAACAGGCCCGCCTGTAGCCCGTCATCTTGCATCAAGGGAATTCACTCTCTGATTAAACCAGAAATTAGTTATGAACAGTTGTTGTTCTCAGTCCCGCGGATACATCTGAAATGACTAGAGAACATTCTTCGTTCACTCAAGGTATAATTTGAGTGTACCCGGCATCCTCGATCTTTCGAATCTGGTTGCTTCGCGAACGTTCCATGCTGAGTAAGCAATATAATGACACAAAGTAGTGCAGCTTTACATAACAGAGTTACAACACATACAGAACGTTGCGGCGGTTAGCCTTCACCAGCAAACAAACACATTCACAAACACAACATACAGTCAAGGAGAACTCCTGTGACTACATTAGAAGGTGATGACAGGACGAGAGGAACAAATGCATGGAAAAATAGAAGCAATGAAGAGAAAATGAGAATTGAAAAAAATGTTAATTGAAAAGAATTTTAGTCGAAGAAAATGTTCAATAGAAAAACTGTTTATAGAGAAAAAAAACTGCATACTCATCTCACGTACGGATCTGTAAATGACTACGAGGGGGCGTGTAAAATTGAACATAGTATTGACCACAACACCATTGTGTTATTTAAGGTCTGGGTGGACTGGTGTGCGTGAACACGCGTACATACATAGACACACTTCAACAGACAAAATGCTAGTGTATGTGGACATATGTACAGTATGTGCAAGAAGAGAGAGAGAGAGAGAGAGAGAGAGAGAGAGAGAGAGAGAGAGAGAGCGCCCCCTACCCAGCCCCCTTCTTTCTATGTGCTCACTGAACCGTAACATCCAGCACCGTATATAACTACACCCGAGATTTCCGTAGTCATTTACAGATCCGTACGTGAGGTGAGTATGCAGTTTTTTTCTCTATAAACAGTTTTTCTATTGAACATTTTCTTCGACTAACATTCTTTTCAATTAAAATTTTTTTCAATTCTCATTTTCTCTTCATTGCTTCTATTTTTCCATGCATTTGTTCCTCTCGTCCTGTCATCACTTTCTAATGTAGTCACAGGAGTTCTCCTTGACTGTATGTTGTGTTTGTGAATGTGTTTGTTTGCTGATGAAGGCTAACCGCCGTAACGTTCTGTATGTGTCGTAACTCTGTTATGTAAAGCTGCACTACTTTGTGTCATTATATTGTTTACACTTTCACAGCTTTACCGCAATTCCACCAAATTTTATTCATGCTGAGTAAAGAACATTAGTTTAAAATCAATTAAAAATTTTGGTGAACGGGAACGGGATCAGGAGCCAAACACGTACTCTGTACGCTTAGAGAAATGTATTAAAACCCGCCAGGGACAAGGCGACGCCGGTGCTCACTCCCGCGGATCCAACTGAAATAGTTAGTTTAAAAGCAATTTTTAATTTTTACACGATTTTTTACGATCGATGGCCTTATTTCAAGTCGCCTATCGACCACAAAGCTATTACTAATTCATGAGAGTTCACATATATAATTAGCTGCAAATCAGTCGCGCGTTTCACTGTATTACACCACAAAATACTTTATGTATTTACCTGAACCGTAGAACCATCACCAGTACAGCTAACTTTACTGTCTTTGGCTATCAAGCCTCAATCTTGACAGTACGCCGAATTTACCAAGCGTCTGCTCTGGTGGAGAGATCTTAAGTGAATGATCACTGACTAGTTCAGTTTTGCATATCACTCACGATGCAAAGAGAAGTAGTGAATCACGTATTATGCCATGTTAAGCGTGACGCATGAATTCTCTTGACTAGAGAACATTCTTAGTTCACTCAAGGGATAATTTGAGTGTACCCTGCTGCCATGAGATGGATACACAGCAAGTGTGCCAATCGTAGAAACTAGAGAGATGTCATTGACACACAGTTCAAAAATGCAAGCGAACACCGGTAACCTTAGTGGGCGGAGCTAATGGGTCACGTGACTGCGCCCAGACGAAGACCGGAAAAGAAGGGTTAGCCAGAAGGCGCTGGGGCGTGAGCAAAGACGGTTGTTTTGAAGAGTTGTGAAAGTATTTCAGTGTTTGAAAGGATTCAAAGGAATGGGAAACATTTGAGATGCAGTTGAGTGAAGCTTGTTTCTATTGTGAACGATGACAATGATGGAGTAACACACCGAAGCTGTCGCTTGATGAACACAAACGCCAGACAGTGGTGGCGAGACAGCTGGCCCGCTTGTGAGATGTCAACGAGAATGGCGGGCAGAGGCACGTCGTGACCAGAGCTTGTGGGTACCAATTATGTGTGAATAGTGTTTGAACTATTAGCCCATGCAATAGATAGACTATATTATCGTCAGACAGATCCGATGTAGCAACGACAGTCATCTGACGATTAGATGAGCAAGACATTGTATATTTGTGGCAGACGGTGTGCTGGTCATATGCAGAACGCGAAACGGTAGGAGCCGGCGGCATATGACAGCCCCGTGTAGTACTGTTCAACAATAAAGGTGTTTGCATCGTCTAAGGACGCGACTGACTTTTCTGTTGTGTGCATCCTAGATCTGAGAGTGATAAAGTGTTTTGTACGAGCCCATTATAACCATTAAACCTAGACAAATACCAAGATGTCGGACATTGGGCATTGATGTAGACACGTGGCCAAATTGTGTCTGGAGTAGTCATCCATCATACAGACACGAAATTCGGCACTTGACACCGGCATCCTCGATCTGTTGAATCTGGACGCTTCGAGAACGTTCAATGCTGAGTAAACAACCTGACTTCCCCCGCGTTATTTATAACTGGGGAATTACCCTATGACGCAACATGTTCCTCCAGAACACACAAGAACGAAGCACAGCTGACTGGGGTCACCTCGTGACAGATGGATATCTTCTTTGAATCGTTCGTTTGTTTGTTATTGTTTTATGTTGTACACTAGACGTACCTACAATTTAAGGGGTCACTTGACCACCCCGTGTCCATTTGACCACCTTTTGCGTCGTCACTCACTTTAACCACCACCGTGTGACTATAGTACCCTCCCCTACAATTTAATGGGTCACTTGACTACCCCTTGACCACTTGACCATCTTTTGACCACGTCATTGCACACTTCAACCGCCACCGTGTCACTACACGTACCCTCCCATAAAGTTTAAGGGGCAACTTGATCACCCCTTGACGACTTGTCCACCCCTTGACCACATATTGACCACCACTTGACCACGTAATCGCTCACATTAACCACCAGCGCAACACTACAGTACTCTCCCCTACAATTTAAGGGGTCACCTAACCACCCCTTGCCCTCTTGATCACCTCTTGACCACCTTTTGACTACGCCATTGTTCACTTTAACCAAAACCGTGTCACTACAGTACTCTCCCCTACAATTTAAGAGGTACTTGAACACCACTTGACCACCTCATCGATCACGTTAACCACCATCACGTCACTACAGTGCCCATCCCCTACAATCTAAGGGGTCACTTGACCACAACTTAACCACATGACCACCTCTTGCCCTCCTCTTGACCACGTCATCGCTCACTTTAACCATCACGACGCCACTACACGTTCCCTCCCCTACAATTTAAGGGGACACTGAAACACCACTTGACCACCTCTCGAACACCACTTGACTAAATCATCGCTCACTTTAATCACCACCGTGTCAATACAAGTACCCTCCCCTAAAATTTAAGGTGTCAGTTGACCACCATTGATAACTTTAACACCTCTTGACCACATCTTGACCACGTTATTTCTCACTTTAACCATTACCGTGTCACTACACGTCCCCTCCCTTACAACTTACGGGGTCACTTGACTACCACACCTACTTTTTTCAAAAGCACAAGGAGTTATCACCCTTTGATGAGGAGGAGGAATATTGATTTTCTTCTCATAAGATTCTCGTAATGTCATTTTATACTGCATGTACCAACAGAGAGTATACGGTACAAGTTGCAGTCGACAAGAACAGGCTAGAGTAGTTAACAATCTACTAATTACAATCACCACGAAAGCGTGTTAGAGTATGAGACGGTGAGAATAATGATGATAATTTAGCAGTAGAGCGATGAACACAAGAATACAAGAAACTAGTCGAGGTTATGACCTCAAAACATCATGTGACGATACCGAGGTGACGTTACGAGCAAGAAAGGTCGAGATCTTCAGTTAGGCAAAAGGTGCTCGATTGAAAGGTTATAGCAATAGATTCAGGTGTTTGAAACAGCTAATAAGTGATATTAATATTACCAGCAAATGGGTCAAGATGCCCTGCGACCAGACAGAATAACTGATCAAGTGATTACGATGAATTCAGATCAAACTGAACACATTTTGGGCTGTTAAGATTGTGCCCAAGATGGAGAGCTACCACTGCAAGTTGTACATTTACTAAACTAGTAACTTTGTAGTTCTGTGAATAAAGTTGCTGCGCTTGAAACGATAGCAGCCAAAACCGATGATTCAGAAGAATATTAATGGCAGTCGTCACATTAACTAATTTAACGTCCGTCTACCCTCCTACATTACTGTGAGCATGATGTGGCGGTGAACGACTGTACTGCTGTAACATGCTGCTGTAACTAACAGACAAGTCACTGAAATTGTTCTGGCGACTACATAAAAGCATGAGTGGGGTAGTCAAGAATAAGAGCATTTCTGACTTCCAAGGTGCTGACCTCATCTGGCAGAGGACTGACGAGGACAAGGGCAAAGACCTCTTTGAACGCTATCTAGAGCAGAGCAACCAGACAGACATTGGAGGCCGAAATCTTGCCAAGGAGGTCACCTCAGACAGGTGCAAGTCCCAGAACACTTCGGATGAAGACACAGTGACAGTGAAAGAAATTAAGGCTGTGCTTCGACGATCAAAAAACAGCGCTCCATGGCCTGATGGCATAAGATACGACGACATTAATAGGTGTACCGACGAGCTAGAGAAACTAGCAGACATGTACAACAGTATAGGGAGTGCTAGCATCAAGGAGGAGTGGTTACACAGTTATCTGATTCCCTTGCCGAAGCCTGACAAAGACCACACAAAAATTCAGGGATATCGAATTATAACCATGCAGAATACAATAGGCAAGCTGCTGGAGAAGGTAATTGCCACGAAAATATCAAACCAGCTAGAGAGGCGAGGTGTTTTCCCACCTACCCTGGGTGGGTACCGTCCAAAAAGAGAAACCTGGACCAATGCAGCAGTTTTTGCCCATGATGTCTATGAAGGTTTTCACTCAGGCATTGAAACATTTGCTGCAGCGATTGATCTTGAGGACGAGTAAAACAGAGTACCATTGGATTTTTTAATGCTTCAGCTTCTTGAACTCAAAATAAGTCCATTTCTCCTTAGTTGGATCGCTGCAGCCCTCTTCCAACGGAAAGTAGTTTTTAGATGTGGCAGTTGGACTTCGGAACCAACAACAATATATCCTGGCCTACCACAGGGATCACCTTTATCTCCGGTACTGTTCAACGCCTACACAGTGAGAATCACCAGTGAACAGATCACTGGACCTGGCAGGACATTGTCATATGCCGATGATGTTTTAGTTTATCGTCAGGGTAAGGATAGAGATCAGGTTGCTGTAGAACTACAAACCGAACTCAATCGCATAAGTACTTGGTGTGATGAAGGTGGGGCAATGTTCAACCCAACAAACGCATCAGTGACTTGGTTCTCGTTGAATAATCATATTGTCAACACTCCAACACCAACTATAAAGAGACGGTGGAAAGAACGCAGGCAATGAATTACCTGGGGATACGGTTTGATCGAAGCCTTGCTTATAATGAGCACATAAACCAGGTGATAAAGGCCAAGCGGGGTTTGGCTGCGATGCGGGTGATGGCGGCAGCAAACTGTGAGCAGCGCCATCTATGTCTTCTGTACGAGGGGCTGGTCATGTCTGTTTTTGAGTATGTGATGGCAATCCTGACTCTCAGCTGTAAGCAGATAGAAAGGATACAGAATGAAGCTATGCGCATTATTCTTGGATGTACAAGAGATACAGCATGCAGGGCGATGTGCTACCTTCTTGATTTTCCAACCATTAAAGAGAGAATACAAGTTTGCAGAGCACGCGCCTACCTCAGAGTTAACGCAAACACACAACATCCACTGCATAGTGAAATTAGGAAGGTGAAGGGCAGCAGGTTAAAAAGAGGATGGTCGTGGATGGGTCAAGCCGAAGACATTCTTCAACAGGTGTGTTCATTTTAGGACTTAGAACCTGGCGAGGAGTGGGTACAAGTGCCAACAGATTTTTGCACATCCTTTTCAGTTTGCATCCAAATAGATAGAAAATGCAGACAAGAAAATCCGGCTGCTGTGGAGGCTGAGGTACAAGCGTTGATTTTCGAGAATTCGCTAGATGGTGATGCTGTCTTCTACACAGATGGGTCGGTCGTCCGACATGTGAGAAGCTCATGGGCCTTTACGGCTCGGACCGGAGGGAGAATTGTGAAGGAGGACTCTGGTGCTTTCACTGAAACCACAAGTAGCCTGACTATGGAAGTCATGGCAGTAAGTAAAGCAATAACATGGCTCGAGATACAGACATTCACTAGGGCATGTTTCCTTAGCGACTCAATGAACATGATCAAGAGGATAGAGGAGGGGTCGATCCGACGAGAATGGTTGCTGCCTCTGGAGCGGTCTCGGCTGACAAAGATTAGTTTCATCTTCGTGCCAGGGCATGCGGGAGTACAAGGAAATGAGCGGGCTGACAAGCTCGCAGGTGAGGCTACGGTGGAGGGCGGACGCGCCATGGACCAGGCTGACATTCTGAATGCTCTACGAGAAGTAAGACTTTTGCGTGAACCAAGTGATGACTGTGAATCTACAACCATGGCCAGACTGCGAGAACAGCAAATTAAAATAGGGGTGGCCAAACAAGAACACTACGCAGGTAGCCAAAGAAGATTGATAAACCAACACAGAACTGGTGTCGTTAGCCGCTACACACTGCGGGATTTGCTGAGGAGGGGATCCGAGCACTTATGGACTGAATGGTTTGATGGGCAGTGAGGATGATCTGTCGACTAACTGCTGTAACATTTGTCAACAATAAAGGCGATTGAATCTATGACGTCAGCGTTGTACTTGTTCTAAAAATATTGCTTAGATGTTTTCGTGAACAGTGTCACATCATCATAATGAGCCAGAAGAGATGATTGGCACCTATGGGCGGCTTTAAAAATCACGAAAAACAACAAAAACAGTGAATGTGACCTTGACGCCATAAATTATTTTCAAGTAAATCAAAATGTTTTCTGCATGTCAAAGGGAAGATGCAACAAATTTACCTGCTACCTCAACCCAAAGATTAACTACAAGTATAGCACCTTTTGTCGTGACCATGTAACGTATTGTTAATATTGTCACACGTCTTCCTACATAACTATCAAGCCGTTTGACTCCTGCTCCGAAGGTTAGATACAGACAGTTTTCGTGTCCATTTCCTTCGACTGGGGCACTTTTCTGACTTTTTGTACTCGCTCACGAGGTAGGCTATATGTCCTGCCGCTCAGCACCTTACCTTCGTGCAGCAGTGGACGAGAAACGGCCAGGCCCTCTCATCCGGGAATCTCTCATATCCCCCAGCTGAGAGCCTTCGAACATGTATCAGACCTGAGCATGTAGCTTGCTCAGTATCACGCCTCTATTTTTCGGTAGGAGGATATTGGCCCGGCTCTCAGATCCGAGGGTTTGACGCTTAGGGGCGTTCAGCCACAGCCCTCGACAGGGAGCCTTAAGAGTTTTGTCCGGACCAAGAACTTCTGCCTTCGTGCACCTAATTTAAATTTTTGACTGCTATCCTCAGTCTAACCTGCAGAGCAGCAGGTTGTGTCTCTCTTAGTCTGGTCCCTATCCCATAAGCTGTCCGATACGTAGTTTTTCATCCATCGGCAAGCAAATGGGGTCGATGGGACACAGAAGCTCCCCCACCACGTCAAGGTGGAGACACATCGGGGGAGAAAGTGGTGTATGAATTCAGTGAGGAAATGTTAGGTGAGTACCATTTTTTTTAAATGTATTTTATTACAAAATATTATGTTATTAAATATTTTATTTTTCACAAAATGCAAATGAGGTCACCAAATTTGCATAAACATGAACAAAATAACTTCAGTCATACACAGAAATAAACTTTAGTTTATCCTCTTTAAGAATATATATACTTGTATATACCAATATAGGGTTCTAATTTTTTTTTATTTTAATTTATATAATTGTCACTTCAGTCATTTCTGTACTCCCCCCCCCCCCCCCCCCCCCATCTTCTTCAGAGGGAAACCTAAATTTGGCCCTGTATTGTTCCGTCCTAAAAGGGTTAATAGATGAAACTCTCCGAATATATATACAATTGGATGCAGAATCCGAAAATACAAATAAAAACATCTTAATAGTAATTTATCGATTTTAAAATGAATTTTGTAGATATGTGTGAGACTGACTCAAACGCCGCCATTGTTTCCCAATGGCAAAAGTCGGCACAACACATGTCCGCAAATTTTTTTTCTTTCTTTTCAAATTCAAAGGATTTAAGAGATGAAACTCTCCGAATATATATTCACAATTTAATTCATAATCCGAAAATCCAAACAAAAACATCTTACTACTAATTGGATTCAGAATCTGAAAATCGATATAAAAACATCTTAATATCAATGAATCAATCTCTTAAAAAGTAAAATTACTAACATTATAGTCACCAAATCAGGTTGTTCAAATACGAAGCTGATCTTATCCACACTGCGCATGCACAGTGAACGTGAGACCTTTTGACAGGAAGCTAAGATGGCGTTCGTAGTTGTCACGTGTTATTTGAAAAGTATCTAACCAAAAACAAGAAGAGTACATTTATATGGACCATTATTCTGGGGACATGTAGTATACCTTCTGCGCATGCGCATAATATATTTAGAGGCTAGATTTGTTCACCCTGGTTACTGGAACTCGCTAAGAGTTGTGTTATTTGGACGGCCTTTAAGTCGGATAGTGAGGATTCTGTCACTTACTGGGTTATATCCCATTAAAGCTTTTGCAGCTGTTTTATCTAAACAAAATGCACTCCACTCTGGCCTCCGACGTCTCTACCAGAATGAAAAGGCTTCCATTTTCAGTTGTAAAATGTCCCTTGTCTCTCCAGCGATGTTCACTAATCTCTAAAATTTGAATATTTAACCTCTCAATCTCATCACATACTACTTTAAGCTTCCCCT
Organism: Cepaea hortensis; assembly: GCA_963921405.1. Lineage (NCBI taxonomy): Eukaryota > Metazoa > Mollusca > Gastropoda > Stylommatophora > Helicidae > Cepaea > Cepaea hortensis. The sequence goes on along the minus strand of OY992876.1, from coordinate 498,289,550 downwards.
CATACAGACTTCTCACATTCCACGTTCCAATTCTCACTCTGTTTCTTAGTCTGACACAGAGGATTTCCTTGGTAACACAGTCAGGATTAACTCTGTCATCACGATTACTAGTCCCTGTGTCACACTCTTCGCCAGTGTTGTCTGATCTGCCTGGCCTGGGGGTCTTGCCACCAGATCTCTTTCTTATTATGTTTTCTTTCATGGTTGTTATGGTTTCTTGGCAAGTTTTGCAGAAGGTAGTTTGCCATTGCTTTCTTTCTGGGCAGTGACTGTACTAGTTGGTGGCCATAGCCATTGTCTCTACTGATGAGATCATCTGCCTATCACCGCAGAGTGCAGACAGGATGTGGAGAAAGGACGGATTGAATTTGATGCAACCAAGAGCAGTCATCAACCTACTGTAATCGTCCAACACAGATTAAGATCTGGGCAGATCGCAGACATTAATCCACATGCACACCTACAGGGATATTTTGCTCCAACTATTCAGAAGAATTGTAGGCCCTAAACATTACAGCATCGCCACAAACAATATAATTTTTCAATGGCAATAGCTTGTATTCCACAGTGATGAATTTTCAGTTCGCAAGGCCACAATGGTGACAAACAGCAGACATTGAAAAAAAAAAACAACAACACTAAACGCACTGAATAATAAAGAAGAGTAATATTGCGGTAGAAACTGACATATTGTGGTATAACAAAAAACATGAGAGCAAATTAGTTGTCAAATCAGTGGGCCAACACACAAACATACAAATCAATCTATAAACTTCAATGACAAGAGGACCAACATCTTGGCTGTTAAGAAGGAAGCCTCCTACAGAGACATTCACAGCTATATTTGTCATGCAAAACAGGTAATCATGTTCCGTCTCTGAACAGTAAACAGCAGAGTAGACAAAATGAACAGCTGAACAGATCCTTAAAAATAGACACAAGATGACTAAAGTGTGGTATCGTCTCTGGTCACTCCATACGCAGATTAATGCACAGCTGTTTGGAAACTTTCACGAACTCCATGTAAAAAGCTAAATTCATTCTAGTAACATGACTCTTGTGTACCCATTACTAACCGGCAGCAGAAGAAACAAGAAGGAAATTTTAAAAAAGAAAAAAGAAAAGAAAAATATGCCTTCTTCTTTCCTATCCATTTACATTTTGATTCCACATTATTTACCCCATGCTTCTGTAAATTCTCTGTCTTTACTAATACATACTGCACCCACTCCCATACAAATCTGGCTACGCATTCTGTCGTCACTCAAATTGACGGGCATTACTGTAAAACAAGTTTGTGGATTCACTAGTTTTTCACCAAACATCAAAGAACGTTGCTGCTTTTGATGATTTAAGTCACCTTTGGGCCTATCAAAGACATATTCCTTGGGTGGGAATAAATATAATACGGCAGGAAACATTTCATTTCGATGCAACAGTTTGTAAAGAAAATTGATTGTGAACGAAGGCATTCATTTCAAAACTGACTATAATAAACTACAAGCATATATTAACTGGTGCCTATGCAGAATATGAATAAAGCGGTAAGACAAAATCAACATAGCTCATAGAGAGAATTAAACAAATTCTAGTCAATCAATGATTGATTGATTGATTTAGGAATCGACATCACAGCATTCCGGGCATTCCCACAAGTGCTCTGTCCCCATCCTCAGCAGCCAGCGAAGAGTTCCAACACTAATAGTGCCAGTAGCACTCTGATTATAAGTCCGTCTCGCCTTTCCTTTGAGCGTTGAGCGTCGGCCAGATCCCTTCGTCACTCCTCGTTGTCTCATTCTTGCCAGACCATGGTAATCCATTTCCTCCTCCGAGGTGTGCAAGTGCTCCCACAAGGTCGCAACCACGTCTGCCTTGTCATATATCAATACTCCACCAAGTTCTGCAGAGCCAGCCAATCTGTCCGTAGTCAATCGTCATAGATAGTCAATCAAGAGGTGAGAAAAGGGCAGACACTGGGGTGGAAACATTAATAACATCTGATAATGGTATCATAAAAGTTCCTTGTCTATAACCAACTGGACCAATGAAATAGAGGGATGCCTAAATACATCAGCAGAAGAGAATTAGAGACAGAGACGAATTATATGGGGAGGACATGGAGGGAGCTGGACAAGATAGCAAAGGTTAGGATGGCTTGATGCAAGTTGGTTATGGGTTTGCCTCTAATAAGAGATAAAGGGTACAAGAATATGAGATGATAAACTACAGTTTCACATTTGTAAAACTTCTCTTCTGTATGTATTCTCTTCTGAATCTTAAGTTTGTGATCAAGAGTACAAGATGCCTCACAATTACCACATATGTAAGCTTTCACTTATATATGTATCTCATGTGATGCATCAAATGACCAGTGTAGTAAAATATGCAACACAATCATCACTTTGTAAGTCTTTCCAGTATGTGGCCTCTTGTTGCACTTCAGATAGTGAAATCGAGTAAAAGGATGCACCACAGTCATCACTTTTGTAAGGTTTCAACAAGTGATTCAGCACATGACCAGCCTGAGTACAAGATGTACCAACCACATTTAATGTGTCTTATCACTTGTAAGCTGTCCTGTCTGTTTTCTTATATGGTACATCAATGGCCAGAATAAACAGAGAAGAGAACACACCAGTTATCACATTCATAAGGCTTCACTCCAGAAACTGTTCTCTTGTGGTATTTCAGAAATGAACTTAAGTAAAAGATGCACTACAATCATACTTGTAAGGCTTCTCTCCTGTATGTGTTTACTTGCTACATATCAGACGTTCAACCTGAAAGAAGACATGCCACAATCATCACATTTGTAAGGTTTCCCTCCTGTATGTGTTTACAAGTGATTTCTTCAAACTGGCAGACTGAATCAAATATGCACCACGATTATCACATTTGTAAGGTTTCTCTAAAGTATATGGCCTCTTTTGGCACTTCATATAGTGACCTTGAAGAAAAGGATGCACAACAATCATCACATTTGTAAAGTATCTCTCATGTATACATTGTTGTGTGGTGCTTTTGCTTGACAGTACAAGTAAATGATGTACCACACTCATCAAATTTGTAAGGTTTATTATACCCTGAATGTATTCTCATGTGCCACACCAGATGGTAAACATAAGTAAATGATGCACCACAATCAATACACATGTAAGATTAATCTCCTTTATGTGGTGGTCTAAATACTCAGCTTTAGCAAAGAACATTACTAAATCACCACATTCCTAAGGTTTCTCTCCTGTGTGTATTCTCAGATGTCTCCTCAAATAGCTAGTCTGAGAAAACAATGCACCACAATAATTACATTTGTAAGGTTTCCCTCCTGTATGAGTTCTTATGTGCTGAATCAAGCCAGAAGCATCAGTAAAAGTTGCACCACAATCATCACATTTGTAAGGTTTCTCTCCTGTATGTGTCCTTTTGTGGTATTTCAGGTGGCAAGAGCGAATAAAACAAGCACTACAATCAACACATTTGTAAGGTTTCTCTCCTTTATGTATCATTTTGTGGCGTTTCAGGCTGACACGTTGAGTAAATGTTGCACCACAATCATCACATTTGTAAGGTTTCTCTCCTGTATGTGTCCTTTTGTGACATTTTAGGTCGCCAGCGTAAATAAAACAAGCACTACAATCAACACATTTGTAAGGTTTCTCTCCTGTATGTGTCATTTTGTGGCATTTCAGGTTGACTCGTTGAGTAAAAGATGCACCACAATCATCACATTTGTAAGGTTTCTCGCCTGTGTGTGTTCTTTTGTGGATTTTCAGACTGCCAGCTATAGTAAAATATGCACCACAATAATTACATTTGTAAGGTTTCACTCCTGTATGAGTTCTTATGTGCTGAATCAAGCCAGAAGCATCAGTAAAAGTTGCACCACAATCATCACATTTGTAAGGTTTCTCTCCTGTATGTGTCCTTTTGTGGCGTTTCAGGCTGACTCGCTGAGTATAAGATGCACCACAATCATCACATTTGTAAGGTTTCTCTCCTGTATGTGTCCTTTTGTGGCATTCCAGCTCGCCAGAGCAAATAAAACAAGCACTACAATCAACACATTTGTAAGGTTTCTCTCCTTTATGTATCATTTTGTGGCGTTTCAGGCCGACACGCTGAGTAAATGTTGCACCACAATCATCACATTTGTAAGGTTTCTCTCGTGTATGTGTCCTTTTGTGACATTTTAGATCGCCAGAGCAAATGAAACAAGCACTACAATCAACACATTTGTAAGGTTTCTCTCCTGTATGTGTCATTCTGTGGCGTTTCAGGTTGAAACCTTGAGCAAAAGATGCACCACAATCATCACATTTGTAAGGTTTCTCGCCTGTGTGTGTTCTTTTGTGGTGCATCAGATTGCCAGCTACAGTAAAAGATGCACCACAATAATCACACTTGTAAGGTTTCTCTCCTGTATGTATTCTTTTGTGGATTTTCAGATTGCCAGCTAAAGCAAAAGACACACCACAGTAATCACATTTGTAAGGTTTCTCTCCTGTATGTGTTCTCTTGTGGATAATCAAACCAAAAGCTTTAATAAAAGTTGCATTACAATCATTACATTTATAAGGTTTCTCGCCTGTATGTGTTCTCTTGTGGCACTTAAGACTGCCAGTTTGAGTAAAAGTTGCACCACAATCATCACATTTGTAAGGTTTCTCTCCTGTGTGTATTCTTTTATGGGTCACCAGATTGCCAGCTATAGTAAATGATGCATCACAATCATCACATTTGTAAGGTGTCTCTCCTACATGTGTTCTTAAGTGGTACACTAAATGGCCAGTGCGAGTAAAAGATGCACCACAATCATCACATTTGTAAGGTCTCTCGCCTGTATGTGTTCTGTTGTGGCGTTTCAGACTGCCAGCTTCAGTAAATGTTGCACCACAATCATCACATTTGAAAGGTTTCTCTCCTGTGTGTGTTCTTAAGTGGAACACTAAATGGCCAGTGCGAGTAAAAGATGCACCACAATCATCACATTTGTAAAGTCTCTTGCCTGTATATGTTCTCTTGTGGATCTTCATACTGCCAGCAATAGTAAAAGATGCACCACAATCATCACGCTCATAAGATGTCTCTCCTATATTTCTTCTTAAGTGGTACACTAAATGGCCAGTGTGAGTAAAAGATGCACCACAATCATCACATTTGTAAGGTTTCTCGTCTGTGTGTGTTCTCTTGTGGCGCCTCAGACTGCCAGCTTGATTAAAACTAGCACTGCAATCATCAAATTTGCAAGGTCTCTCTCCTGTGTATGTTCTCTTGTGGATCTTCAGACTGCCAGCATTAGTAAAAGATGCAGCACAATAATCACATTTGTAAGGTTTATCTTCTGTATGTGTTATGTGCTTAAACTAACTAGAAGCTTGAGTGAAAGATGCACCACAATCATCACATTTTGTAATTCACTAGTCTTATTGGCCAAATCCTTTAGTATGGTGTTAATTTGATTGGTAGATGACACACTCTCTGTTATTTGATCACATTCCTCATGTTTTACAGATGTTTTATAAATATTCTCAAACCCATTATCATCAAGTGCTATTTGTTATTGCTGAGTGAGGGTTACTTTATTTTCAGTCACTGTGCCTGTGTGTTCGGCCATGTCTTCAAGAGTGCTTCTACCTTCCATACTACCATGTTATTGAATATGGCATGAGTTTTGTAATCATGGAACACATCTGGAAACTCTTGTTTCACAAACTCCAATTTAATGTTATCAGATGTCGTCTTCCCTATTTGTAACTGCACTTATGTGAAATAGGAAGTCACAACTCTGGCAACAGCGGTGTATTTCTGAAACACACAAGCAGTGAACATTTAGTTAAACATTAGAGTGGCAGGCAATATTTTATAATAAACTGTTTGAACTTTATAAAATGAACAGTTACTGTAAATGTACTATAGCACCTGATAAGTATCTATCAAATGAACATTTATTATATATATATATATATGTTGTTTGTCCATCAAGAATGATGATGACCATTCATTTCATCCGGTGGGGTTGAAGGTGTGGAGCCGTGGGTTCTAATATATAAGTGTAATCTAAAAGGTGAACACCTACAGTAAGTAGTCTAATACATGAACAATTACTGCATGTCATAGACATTTACATGCTTTATTATTGTTAAAAATGAAATCACAACTTGAGATGCTCCTGTCTGGGAAAATGTAAGTCGACGGAAACTACTTTCTTAACTTTGCACTAGCGTAAGGTCACAATATAGTGGATACAATTTCACTGTGGAGTATTTGAAAATGAGAAAGCTGATCAATTAACTAAGGAAACAGCAATAGAAGAAAAACCTGATGTACCTGTTATATACCGCCAAAACAAAAGAATGATCAAATCAGATACAACGCCACCAAAACCTGCTCAAGACAACTACCACCTTATGGACAGACTAGAAAACATCATTATTCTGTGCTTCAGAACAGGACACAACAAACTACACAACCACACGTATACAAATTCAAGATTGGCAAAACAGACATGGGCACGTGTGGATTGGCGATGCAGACAGCAGATCAATACACCAAGACTGTCCAAAATACGACATATCTAGGCAAACCTTCTGGCCTAGTGGAAGATAAACTCTGTGGACCACTGAGTGAACTAAAAAGGACAGTTAAATTCATACAAGAGACCCCCAGGTACATGGAGTTTTGGGCCCTATGCCTCAAAAGTGCCCAACCAAAATGATTGGAGGCCCTTCTCAGATGTCCTGTAGAGCCAGGGGATCTGAGAATAGACCATCTGGTCACACTAAACTAAAATAATGAACTGGAATGCAGAGGGAGTCAGCAACAACAAAAATAGAACTAGAAAACATTTTTGATGAAGAAAAAGTAAGCGTATGTTGTTTGCAACAAACTCACCTCAATGAAAATATAGCCTTCAAAATCAGAGGCTGACCAAAAGGACAGGCAAAAAGCTGGGATACTGACCCTTGTAAACAAATATCACTGCTTTCAAAATTGAAGTTTACATGGAAGGGGCTGAGTATCAGACACAAACTTAAGACAGACAATAAAGATCTACATCTGATCAATTACTATTGTCCAAGTGACGACCCACAGGCACTGGGCACACTACCATTAACAGAAAAAATGATTGTGTGTGGCGATTTCAATAGCCACTCACAGAGCTGGGGCTATGATCACATGGACCAGAGAGGAGAGAGACTGGAAGACTGGCAGGATGAGAATAGATTCATCTTCATTAACAAGCCATCTGGCCCACATATCCTCTACTAGAGATCATGGCACACTACAACTACACTTGACCTGGCTCTTCACTCACCCGACCTGAAGTGGAACATCACACGCGTTGTTGGAAAACAACTTGGTGTTAGTGACCATCGGCCAGTCTTTTTAACTGTAGAAAATGAGCTTGTAAGTGAAAGCAGCACCCTCTCGAGGTGGAACTACAAGAACGCAGACTGGCCAATGTATAAGCACCGCACCAGCATACTGGTTAGAAATCTGAACACTGAAAAAGACATAAATAAAGTAGTTGCCGAGTTTGGGAAATGCATGATACAGGCAGCACAAGAAACAGTACCAAAAGGAGCTCATAAACAATATAAACCCTACTGGAGTAGTGAACTGGAACATTTGCATAATGATGTGGAAGTGTGTAGAAAGCAAGCAGATGCCAAACCCAGATTTCAAAGCACCAAGCTGCAGACTAGACGGAAAAGCTGGTAGGAAAAAACAAGAGTCACTGAACTTTGAAAGACACAAGGAAGCTAGGGAAACTAATAAAACAACTTAATGATGAGGGCAAAGAAAGAAACTCAAAAATTGCACTACATAAAGACGGAAACATCTTAACAAGAAAGCAAGCAGCTGACCATTTTGTGGACCCATTCGCACAAGATAATATCAAAATTAGTCAATAGAAACAATAAGACATCTGAGAGAAATGGCAACATACAGGACAGAATGAGATAGTACAATAGGTTCTGGAGGCACCTATCACAATCAGTGAACTGGAGCTAGCAATATCAACACTGAAAATTAGAAAGTCACCAGGAGATGATGGTATCTCCAATGAAATGATCAGGAACCTAGGAACAGAGGCCAAAGTGAAGCTGTTGCAGATCTTCAATAACAGCTAGACCTTAGGCACTGTTCAACAAGCCTGGAGAGAAGCAACCATGATACCCCTCCTAAAATCAGGGAAAGACAGTTCCAATGCCTCCAGCTACAGACCAATTAGCCTCATCAGCTGTCTCTGCAAAACAAAATGGAGTGCATCATCAATCACAGACTGCAGTGGTACATTGAAAGTGAAAACATCCTTGTGCCACAGCAGGCTGACTTTACGCAATGCTATTCTATGGAAGATCAGACAACCTACCTCTCTCAAGAAATCAAGGATGCATTCCAAGAGTAGAAGCTAGTGCTTGTGGCATGAATAGATCTGAAGAAATCCTTTGACAAAGTCTGGAAAGATGGTCTGATGAAGACTCTGAGAAACTGTAAAGTCAATGGAAGAATGTACAAATGGGCAAAAGCATACCTGCACAATAGAAGAGCCAGAGTACAGATAGAAGGACTCAAGAGCAAGAAAGTACTACTGCGTCACGGTGTTCCCCAGGGCGGAGTCTTGTCCCCACACTTTTTCTAATCTTTATCTATGACCTTGTTCCTAATCTACCACATGGAATTAAAGCATAAATGTACGTTGATGACCTGGTTCCATGGAGCACAAAAGAACAGGTATCAGTGGCCAAAATATCACTACAAATAGCTGTAGATACATTTGTTGCATGGGCAAATAGATGGTGTGTCAGCATAAACACTTAAACACTTGGAAATTAAAAAAAAAGTAGCCTAGCATTGGGCCCGGGCAAACTCTTGAGTTAAAAATCTACCCAAAGTATTTCAGGATCTTCACCGGTGCTACAGAGTTTGTGCACTGAGCTGAGATTCTCCAGACTCAGGCTTGAGTTAGGAGTAGAATGGAGCACTTATGGGTTACACAGGTATGCTGTGATGTTGATCCGTCGAATAACTAAACTAGATAAGAGTTGTTATGGTCAAAATCAAAAACAAACCAATAGATATAAGAATTGTACAAGTATGTGCACCAACAACAAGCAGTAGTGATGAAGACATACAACACTTTTACAAGGTAGTAGAAATGGTGATGGCTCAAATTGCATCACAAGAAATAAAAATAATACTGGGAGATTTTAATGCAAAAGTAGGAAAGGGGAAAATGGAGGATGTAGTGGGGAATTATGGTTTAGGTACAAGAAATGAAAATGATTGATTATGGACTAGGACTGCTCACTGTCTCAAGAGTCAGCTGATGAAATTAGAGCGCATACAGAACGAAGCTATGCGGGTCATTCTGGAATGCACCAGAGACACCCCAGTAGTGTGTATGCGTTACATCCTTGGTTTGCCAACTGTTGCTGGTAGGCTCAAGGTGATGCAGGCGAAGGCATACCTCAGAGTAGCTGCAGACACAGACCACCCACTGCATGAGGCGCTGGACGCAGTTAAGGGTCAGAGACTGATAAGAGGGAATTCATGGATGGCTCAGGCATAGGATATGATCAGACGTGTGCATCTTGGAGAAAATTAGACGAGGAAAGGAGTGGGTCAGAGTGCCAGTGGAGCAGTCGGACTCGTGCAGAGTTATAATCACATTGAGCCAGGAGTGCAGGGAGTTGCCAGCATGGGCCACAGAAGTGGAAATCTAGCAACTAATTCAGGATAGTGCTCGTTTGGGTAATGTGATTATCTACGCAGATGGTTCGGTGTTGAGAGGTAGGAGAAGTGCCTGGGGGTTCTTAGCAAAAGCTAATGGTCAATGTTTTGTGCAGGAGAGTCTGGCATATGATACCACATCATCTAGCTTAAGAATGGAGGTGGAGGCGGTCAGTGCAGCTTTCCGCTGGATGGAGAACACGATACACACACACATCGTGATTGTAACTGACTCAGAAAGCATGCTGGGGAAGGTGAGGACAGGCAAGCTTCGTGCAGAGTGGCTTGTTTCGCTTCGGAGGTCACGGGTGGCAAGCATCTCCTGGATCTTTTCTCCGGGGCATGCTGGTGTGCTGGGGAATGAACAGGCAGACAGATTGGCTGGCTCTGCAAAACTTGGTGGAGTATTGATGCATGACAAGGCAGACGTGGTTGCAGCATTGTGGGAGCACGTGTACACCTCAGAGGAGCAAATGGATCACCATGGTCTGGCAAGAATGAGACAGCGAGGAGTGGCGAGGGGATTTGGCCGACGCTTGGTGCTCAGAGGAAAGGCGAGATGGACATATAATCAGATTGCTACTGGTAATATTGGTGTTGGAACAATTCGCTGGCTGCTAAGGATGAGGACGGAGTGCTTATGGGAATGCCCTGAATGCTGTGATGTCAGTTCCTAAATCAATCAATCAATCAAATGAAAGAGGAAAGAAATTAATAGAATGGGCAAATATCAATGATATAATCTTCTTCGTCTTTCATTTTGCTTGAAATATGTCTATAACTGCAATGTTGTCTTTTGTATGAATCTAACAGTCTTTTTTAGTTCACTCACTGTCCATACAGTTTATCTTCCACTTTTAAGCCAGAAGGTTTGCCTGGATATGTTGTAGTTTGGGCAGTCCTGGAGTATGTGCTCTGCTGTCTGCGACGCCAAACCACATGTGCACATGGCTGAGTCATGAGTCACCAATCTTGAATTTTGTATACATGTGATATAATAATTGGAAACATCTGGTTTAACCCTTTACAAGGCAGAACGGACATTTACGTCCGATACCCTAAACGGGCGGATCGCCTGAAAACATCCAATACTATTATGCATTGTAAAAACGCGATCTCTCAGCTTTCCGACACTTCCGATGGCTACTTTCGCCGATAGCTTGACAACATGGCCGCCATTTGTAAGCGCTTACTATGAATTTGAACAGACTTTTACAGACTTTTTTTGATAGTTTTCGGGGTTTTTACGCTGTTTTTCAAAACAGATTTCGGCGATTCTTCAAGTGATAGCCGAGATTTCGCTAGGTTCAATTTAAGTGACATTAAAGGGCACAAAGTTGATTATTAATCGCAGCTAGATATCAGTGCAAAGCGTTACTTTGCATTAGCAGTCTGAGTCGGACTTTAAAGAAAGTGATTATGATTCTGGAAATGTGTTTGTAAATTGCCGTATAGATGACGGAAAATCACAAACGACATCTGTATTTATTAAATATTTGTGTTCATATATGGATTACTGGCAACAATCAAGTGAGTAACATATTCTGCATGCTTTTCCCTTCATTGTGTTGTTTATTTAACTAATATCGGTTGACTAACACCTTATTTGTGATGTTTTTACTAATGCGACCCGAAATTTTACCGAACCTGAAAAAATCTTGCCCGTTCAGGGCTAAAAAACGGACAAGCATCTGCCCTGTAAAGGGTTAAACACCATAAAAGGCGACTATACACATGGGAAAGCCCTGATAAGAAAATATGCAACCAAATTGACTAGATACTTATTAATAAAAGATTTAGAAATGCATTAATTAATGTAAAGACAATGCCTAGTGCTGACTGTAATAGTGATCATATACCACTATGTGGACAAATAAAAGTAAGATTACAGAGAGACAAACATTTTGAAGAACATGAGACTTAATAAAGAGGTTCTGAAAGTAGATTAAGAAATTCAAGAACAATACAGAGTGACTGTGAAAAATAGGCACAGTGCAAAAGCTAAACTACAGAGTATAAATGAATGGGAGATGTTAAAGGACTCCATTAATCAAAATAGCAAAGAAATATTACCGGAGAGAAACCAAAAAGCTAAGAAAAAAAGGATGAATGAAGAAATCTTAAGGTTGATAGACAAAAGTAAAGAGGGTAAAAATGAGTAACAAGAATATGATAAGATAAATAAAGAAATAAGAGAGAAATGTGAGAAGACAATAGAAAGTTGGTTAAACGAGCAATGCAAAACAATGAATAACATTCCATTAAAGATTTTTTAAATAAATATGCACAGACAAATCAGTGAGCTCACAAGAAGAAAAATAAGAATAAATACAGGGTGTTTGAAATCAAAAACAGGAAGGATAGATCAAATGAGCATATAAGAGAATTATATGATGGAGAAAGGGAAGAATTAACAGAAAAAGTAACTTAGAAGGTCCACTTATTCTAAAAGAAGTCGCTGACGCTATGTAGAAAGGAAAACCAGCTGGGCCAAATGAAAAGAAGAATTAGAAGTATTGGGAGAATTTGGAGTAGATATATTAACCAAAATGTTGAATGATATTTACAGCAGTGGATATTTACTGAAATCACTATTTATAGCTATACCAAAAAGACCAGGAGAATTGAATGTGAAGATTTTTGTACAATAAACCTCATAAGCCATGTTACTAAGCTTCTACTCAGAATTACAATAAAAACAATAAACAAGATAAAAATGGAAATAAGTGAAGAACAGTATAGATTTGTGGAAGGAATGCAATATATACATTACAAACACTGAAAGATCAATAGAGACACATAAAGACATATAGTTGTGCTTCATAGATTATACTAAGACATTTGATAAAGTAAGACATGATGAACTAATTACAATGTTGGAAGATATTAGCATTGATGGGACAGATTTAAGAATAATACAGAACATTTAATGGAACCAAGTAGCAGCAATTACAATAGGAAATAAAGAGGGTCGTTACGAACAGATAAACCTAGGAGTACGACAGGGGTGTGGCTCGTCACCATATTTCTTCTCCCTATATAGCGAAGTAATAATGGGAGAGATCAAAGAGAAGCCAGGAATACTAATTGAAGTTATAATATAAATATATGCTATGCAGATGACACAGTATCAGTGGTGGATAATGTAAAAGACTGTATTAACAGACAGTGCAAAGAAAGGACTCTCCTTGAATATCAAGAAAACAGTGACAATGGTGATATCAAAGAAAATTGTGAAACCAAAATGTGACATAGAAATAGAAGGAAAAATTCCTAATCCAGTCGATAATCATAAAAACCTAGGGGCATTTATAACATAAGATGCAAGATGGTCAACAGAGATTAAGAGCAGAATAGGGCAAGCAAAAGTCACATTTCAGAAAATGATGAGTATCTTATACAATAAGTCACACTGAATGTAAGAAAGAGAGTGCTGAAATGCTAAATCAAACTAATTTTGGTTGTCGCCACAAAATTTAGAGTCCCCCAGGAATGCTAACCTGGTGAAAAAAAACACACACTAAAGTTGGATGTGTTGGCCTAAGGGTCTCAGCCCAAGGGCGCCTAATTTAGACACACCGCAATTACATCTGAAAAAACACTCCGGATGAACACAGAAGAAGAACCAGTTCTGCTGTACGGCAGTGAATCTTGGAATGTAAATGAACAAATTAGGAAGAACTTAGAAACAACAGAGACGTGGTTCCTGAGACGAATGTTGCAAATTCCTAGACTGCCAGAGTAACTAACAATGACTGCATGAAAAAAGCTAACAAAACTAGAACATTATATACAACAATAAGAAAGAGACAGTTTTCTTTGGTCATGTGATAAGAAGAGAAGCATTGGAGAACATTGTGACAACTGGAAAGATCGAGTGGAAAAGAGGCATAGGCAGATCAAGAGAAATGATACTGGATGGATTGAGACGGTGGCATGGGGGAATATCATCAGCAGAGTTGATCCAGGGAACACCAAAGACCGAGATCTGTGGAGAGCCATGAACTCCTATGCCAGCTGTCAGGGCACTTGATGATGATGATAACGAAGATTGTCATGTGATATTCAGTGTCGGGTACTAGAACAAGTAACAAGCTTCTCCTATCTTGAACATATATAATACTAGATGGTGGCAGAAGTGAAACGGAAATAAAAACGAGAATAGGAATGTTCAAAATTTCTTTCAGCAGCATGAAATCAGTATTTATTAACATCTAGGGCACTCTTCCGAATTCCGGTCCCAAATAGTTCTGAAGTGAATAAGTGATTAGGTATACCTTACAGAGCCTCAATGGGTCAAAGGCAATGGGTAAAAGGCAATGGGTCAAAGGCAAGTCACGTGACATACGTGATGTCATCGGGACTGACTACATGTCAATATTTTTGTTAAACTTTCGTCGTGTCCTCAGTGGCATAGCGGTAAGTATCTCCACCTGTAATGCAGGAGACCGTGGTTCGATTCCCCACCGGCGAAATGTGGTAATTTTTTTTTTTCATTTTTCATAAATTAATTAAGCGAAAGCAACAAGATAACTATGTACAAAGACAGTTATTCGGCATATTGACAAAATTAGCTAACTTTTGATTGCTTTTTTTTAAATCAATTTTATTTTGTATTATTAGAAGATTTTACTCAATGAAGAGATCCTTTGTATCGTTTTGTTTACGTTACTTTTTATTTGTTTTCTATTAGAATTTGTGAGTGTTGATAGTTGCGATTTTCATTTGTTTGATAACTAAAACTAGAGTAGAATCCAGCTGTCACAAAGGTTATATTTATCGTTTTAACATTATAGGTTAGCATTTACAGTGGAAACTAACCTTGAAAACACTGAAGTTTTTCATTCTTTCAAAATAATAGCTGTTAGTTTTTCATTCTTTTCTGTGCATTAGAATTAAAGTAGAAAGCACCTCTATCTTTTAACTGTAGAATTTCTCACTTGCATTTCAGCAGAAAACATTAGCCAATTTGTCATTTTTATTAGATTTGTCATGGTTGCCACCCATCCAAACATGGATGTCACTCATCCTAACATGGATGCCACCCATGCGTTTACTTCACTCACGTATTACTCATGCTCATATGGCATATTCCCGTTTTTAGAAAGCTAAATGTAAGCACGTTTTCTGTATATCACCCGCTAGCCATGCTTGACCTTTGTCATATGAAGACAATATGTGTTTGTGCTTTCTCCTCTTGCTTTCCGATTGGTGTAAATAGATGTGTGGGTTTATTATCTGAGCTACCGTATAACAGTAGATGGTACTACCTGCTTTCTGTTAGCGCCGAGCGTTGGGCGGCGCTTACCAAACCCGACACCCCACATTGTGCCAACGGCTTCGGGCGGAAGAGTGCAATTGGGAGGACACAAGCCTTACTCTGGTGCAAGGAAATGCAAGCTAAAGACAAAATGTCATGGCAGGGCAGACCAGGCCCTAAGCCTTGGTTGGCAGCTGGTCTAGGATCGTAGCTCCGACAGGTGGACAGTTAGAGCATTGCTTTGCTGATCCAGCAGCTTCTGCAGCTTGTCTTGTTCCAGATGTAGGGGTGTTACCTTTCCTCTGGAGTGAACTAGGCAGGTTCATGCTGCATGGGCAACACATGATCTCTATATTTATGTGTGTTTGTGGGTGGGTATGTGGAGATGTATTGGCTGCGTTCGATAACGGTCCATCCGATTGAGATGAAATGTTCTACACGTCTTCTTTTCATTCCTGTGCAACCAACTGTCATAGTATTTTACTAACTAAAATAGTATTTATTTTGAAAATTTAATAATTAAATTTACATTATCAATTCAATATAGCAAGGGGACATAACATAAGAAAAGTTATTTCAAGGGGCATAACTTTTAATAACATTGCTATTACTCTATATATAGATTGTTGCATAATTTTCAAAGATTTATAAACTCTTTGTCCATAGTTATTTACAGGCATATGAGTTATAATAAATAATGATATAATCTTTAAGGCATCTTCATAGTTTTCATAAAAATAATGCATCTATTTAAATAGTGAAAATTTTCTAACTCATCTTTTTATTTTGCTTCAACAGCACATTAATTTTTTTTAACATTCTCATATGTACGGCACGTTTCACCCACGTTGGGTATTTCTGATGACCGTTGTCAAAGAATTGCTTCAAAAGAGATGTTGAATGAAAGAATGTATGAGAGAAGAAGGGCAGAATGTAGGACGGGGCTGCGAAAGATTTTCGTTCGTTTTTAAAAAAAAGTAATTTTTTGTGATAGAAAGTTAGTTGCATATCGTTTGCAGTCAACCCACCCCACACCATTTATTGGCTGTTCGTGATATCTTGGCAAATTTACTTTAAATAGATCTCTTCCAATCATATTTTCTACTATCAATCTATCTATTCTTCTATTCTATCTATATTTTTAACGGGAACGGGCCGAACAGACAGACAGAGATAGACAGATAGATCAGATAGATAGATAGATCAGACAGACAATCGGGAACGGGAGCTTTTTTGACTACTTATATGAATTAAATGAGATGCTCCCCACCAGGGAATGGGTGAAGCCGGGCCGGGTCAGACAGACAGATAGTCGGGAACGGGAACGGGAGCTTAGATGACTACTTATATGAATTAAATGAGATGCTCCCCACCAGGAGCTGGGCGAAGCCGGGCCGGGTCAGCTAGTATATATTTAACATTGACTTAAGTTCTACTTGTTTTCTTGTAAAATCTTTCTTGAAGACTGGACCAAACAGAAGCCTGTATCTGTGCACATGTTTTCCCTGTACACCTTCCTAGTTATATTTGGTCTCTGACTCAGATCCCTGGGTCAACTCCATATTTGTAGGTCAGCACGGCCGAATGGATAAGAACATGTGTTCTTAAACATCCGGTGTGCTGATGCCGAGGTAAGGGGTTCAACCCCTACACCAGGCAGTTGGACCAAAATGCTTACCTATCTCCTTGCTTGGGGATGTAAATTACAAGTACCTCTGAAGTCAGAGTGGATTCGCTTGATGGCGAGGGACACTGTTAATAGGGGAAGCTAATCCACATGCAAAGTTCAGTCCAACACTACTTGAAATATTGTGCATGGACTACGCTTGAGTTCAAAGTTCAGTCCAACACTACTTGAAATATTGTGCATGGACTACGCTTGAGTTCAAAGTTCAGCCCAACACTACTTGAAATATTGTGCATGAGTTCAAAGTTCAGTCCAGCACTACTTGAAATATTGTGCATGAGTTCAAAGTTCAGTCCAGCACTACTTGAAATATTGTGCATGAGTTCAAAGTTCAGTCCAGCACTACTTGAAATATTGTGCTTGAGTTCAAAGTTCAGTCCAGCACTACTTGAAATATTGTGCTTGAGTTCAAAGTTCAGTCCAGCACTACTTGAAATATTGTGCTTGAGTTCAAAGTTCAGTCCAGCACTACTTGAAATATTGTGCTTGAGTTCAAAGTTCAGTCCAGCACAACTTGAAATATTGTGCATGAGTTCAAAGTTCAGTCCAGCACTACTTGAAATATTGTGCTTGAGTTCAAAGTTCAGTCCAGCACTACTTGAAATATTGTGCATGAGTTCAAAGTTCAGTCCAGCACTACTTGAAATATTGTGTATGGACTACGCTTGAGTTCAAAGTTCAGTCCAACACTACTTGAAATATTGTGCATGGACTACGCTTGAGTTCAAAGTTCAGTCCAACACTACTTGAAATAGGGGAAGCTAATCCACATGCAAAGTTCAGTCCAGCATTCTACTGTGTTGCGTATCAATCTGTGTGTAGCAAGCCATTGTAACTACTGTAGTTTATTTTTCATTAATATATATAAATCACCAGGTCTGACATCTACAGCTGCCAGCTGATCAATTGGTAGAACATTATTGCAGATCTGTGTCGGAGCTGATGGTCTGCCTGGCATTATAATATTTCTTTACATCAAGTGTATTGAAACAAGTGTAATGAAAGCCTCTGTATCGGTTCCAATTCCATCCTAGTTACGAATGGTCCCGTTCAACCGCCTACAATATCGGCTTGGTTGTAGTTGGGTCCTTTATTGTGTGGCTTGTTTTGATTCGTTCGTAGATCGGGCTGCTTGTTTTCAGCTTCCTGGTTTCTGGTTGGCTGATTTTGTTCGTTCCTGTCTTGATAAAGTGTTACATGTCTGGGCAGAGTCGCGCACTTGTTGAGGCCTGGAGTTATTGTGTACCCACCCCGTCATATGGTGCTGTTTCCTTCAGGGAGTCTACCAATCGTCGTTCCACCTGTGGTTCCTCCTCCTTCCCCGTCTTGGGTTGTCTTCGAACCTTCCCGTTCGTCTGTCGTCTCGATGGTTCGATCTTGGTGTGGAGCGATTCGCAAGTGCCCTACAGAATTGGTCTTGGTCTGGGTAGCCGTTCTCATCCAGTTCGATTTCAATTTCTTCTTCTTGTGCTTCGTCTTCTGTTTGGGTCTTTGCATCTTCTGGTTCTTTCTGTGACTTGAGTAGTTCTATCTGGTCTCTTTCTTCCTGGATTTGTTTCAGCGTTTCTTCTGTTTTTGCTCTTTCTTCTTGAATTTTCAATAGAGTTTTGTCAGTTTCAGCTTTTATGGCGGCCATTCGAGCAACATCCTGCTCTATCTTCTGCTGGACTTGCTTCAGTTCGTCCAGGATGCGCTGAACGGCCGTTATCTGGGTTTCTTGTGTCTTGTCTTTATCTTCTTCCATGCTTTTGAACTGTGTTCTCAGGTCCTTCAGTTGGCCTTCCAGTTGTGCTTTGTCGCTTTTGGATAGTCGGTTGGTCGCCTCGTACTGCCTCCTGGCCTCCTTATATGGTAGGTTAGACTTGATGGCGATTTTCATAGCTTCTTTGCTGTCTTGGTGGCAGGGGCAGCCGAGGTACCTGGCGCCGTGGTTGCTGAGGCAGTTGGCGCACTTTCTGTTGGTGTTAGGCCTCCTGAAGTCCGAGTCATTCTTGGCATGCTGGCACTGACTATATTGATGGGGACCAGAGCAGTACCTACACACCGTCATATCACTCTTGCAGGTGGCACGGGTGTGCCAAAACTTCTGGCATTTGGAACACTGCAGCACTCTCGGTATGTAGGGCTCTGGTACTTGGTCTTTCTTGTCCCATATAATGTATTGAGGGATCAGTCGGCCCTCCGATGTTACGACGACAACTGTGGAGGATATTTTGTTTTTCCCGATGATTCGCTCAGCACTGGCAATCTTGATCTTGCGATTCTCCCTTGTTAGCAGGGAGATCCCTGATCTGGTCGTTGGTGAGATGAGTCTTGACTCGTTTGATGACTCATCTTTTGATCGAGTTGTGCCGGGCGGCTTCCAGTAGTATGCCGTGGTGAAGCTGGATGACGGCTTTCTCTTCTTGTGAAATTTGCTGTAGAAGTGCTGTGGACTTTGGTTTTTTGTTGATGGTGACCACTACTCCATCTGGTGTCTTGCGCAGCTGGCTGATGCTGTATCTTCCCAGCTCGTTCTCCAACAGACTGATTATCTTGTCTGTTGGTAGTGCCGTCAATTTAGCTTCTCCCACGCTTGTCTGCTTCAGTAGTATTTTGCCGGTGAAGTCTATAGTAGTAGTTGTTTCCTCCTGTGTGGAGGTCTCTGGTATATTGGGCTGCATCGCCTTGGTGTTGATAGCTTCCCGGCTGTTGCTTGCTGTAGTTATGGTTTCTGCGACGGGAACGGTTTCAGATGTCGGGGCAGGACTGCTGCAGTTTGAAGAAACGAGCACAGCAGTCGCAGCGGCCTTCTTTGTCTCTCCCTTCTTTTTCCCAGCTGCATAAAGCGCATGTCTCTGCGCGGCACTTTTAGGTGACTTGATCTCGATAGCACGTCGAGTCGACTGATGTGTACCAGTATCTGTGTATTTATTTATATGTAACTAAGGACAGCAAGAAATCAAGGACCCGGAAGTAATCAAAACGGAAGTAATCACACAATGAGGTCCTGTATGTAAGGGATACTTATTCACTGCAGAATCAACTTTTCATTTGGGACCGGAATTCGGAAGAGTGCCAACACGGATTAACAACGCATTAAAAAATGAGAACTGTCAAATGTTATGTATGTATATTATTAACCCTTTAAAGACGGCGGGGTCGATATAGTGGCCGTGACGTCACCACACGGTCATAGTGAAAAACCCGATTCGGCCGACCCCTTGTAAGAACTGCTTTGATTGGTTTGCTTTTAATAGTACAGACCGGGACGCAGAGGTGTTTCCAAGGCACCAGGGCCGGGTTATATACTGGCCAAGACCTATTGACGCGTCCTCGCCGAGCGTCCTGGGCAACAGGTCCCTTCGGGGTCCTGGCTGAAGTCAATAGGATCGCCGATTCCTCCGAAGTCGGAGAGTGTCTGCCTGTATGGCGAGGAACCACCAGTCTGCACACCAATAAGCCAGACATGGGACAACGGATACTCACGCAAACCTCAGGTCCTGTATAACATCACACTGATGTTGGACAACAGGATGCCTTCATCCGACATACAGGACTTTGCGTTGGAGCTCAAGCCAATGAACACAAGCAAGCAAGCACAGTACAGACCAATCAAATGCTTCCTTGCAATCGTCAGCCATTTTAGCCGCCATATTTCCGTTTCTAGCGTGATTCAGACAAGTGGACATGATTTTGTGCAGTTTTTTCCGAAGTAACCCATTTTTTCATGGATTTTTTAGTTCTAAAATGGCCAGCTTTGAACCTGAAGACGTACTAGCATTGACGAGCTCTGATAGTAGCAATTTTGTCAATTCAGGACTGTCAGATAATGACTTTAGTGATACAGAAAGTGCCCATGAGGATGTCAACCTCGTGTCCCCGTAGTTTTGTGTGTTGGGAATAAGAAGATCGTTTTATCTATACCCTTTCATGGCAATGGCTGGACCAAAAAACATGTCACCAGTTGATAGCCAACCTATTGATTACAAATGTCAATAGGGACTTCATAGGTGTTGTTTATTTAACCATAAGTGTTTAAAATTATTCTAAAGTGGTGTAGGTATTCAATGAGGAAATTTTAGTTGAGTACCATTTTTTTTAAATATTTAGTACCAATTCATACATAGTGGTATGAAATATTTTATTTTTCACAAAATACAAATGAGGTTATCAAATTTGCGTAAACATGAACAAAACAACTTCAATTATACACAGAAATAAACTTTACTATATCCTCTTTAAGAATATATATACTTGTATATATCTATTAGGGTTCTAATATTTTGTTTTGAATTTATAAAATTGTCACTTCAGTCATTTCTGTACTCCAAAAAAATGGCTCCGTCTTCTTCTAGCAATGTCAGAGTCATCGGGTTTTCCCGTTTACTTTTCAGTTTCGTTTTCTTAATTTCGCGAACTTTTTGTAGCGTCGTCGAGTGATTACTTCCGGTTGGACATGTCCGAAAAAAAATTAAATAAACGATAGCGGTGTGGTACGATGAAAGGGGACGTTATTCTTATATATTCAGCATTGGGCTTGTGTTAGGCGCCAACTTATTTTTTGCCGAAGAAACGATTTATCTGGATTTTATTTGGTTCTGTTCACGATTAGTAAGGTAATTTGTCTTATAACTCCTTGTACATTAAAGAAAACTTAAATTTTTATTGCATTTTTGAGTTCCTCGTTCAATTGTACATAAATGTGGAGAGTTGCAACATCCCCCTATTAGTTCTTCTTAGGAAAAAATTTTTTTTAGTATACCGAATACCGACCGTCATAGCCAGTCAATGAGAATGAATAGACTGAATAGCGCATCCATGTAATTTGACTTATAACTCCTTGTAGATTAAAGAAAAGTGAATTTTTTATTGCATATTTGAGTTCCCCGTTTAATTTTACATACATGTGCACATTTGCAAACATCCCCCTATTTGTTTTTCGTTACGAAATTTTTTTTTTAGTATACCAGCATAGCCAGTCATACTGAGAATGAATAGACTGAATAGCGCATCCATGTAATTTGACTTATAACTCCTTGTAGATTAAAGTAAAGTGAACTTTTTATTGCATATTTGAGTTCCCCGTTTAATTTTACATACATGTGCACATTTTCAAACATCCCCCTATTTGTTTTTCGTTACGAAATTTTTTTTTTAGTATACCAGCATAGCCAGTCATACTGAGAATGAATAGACTGAATAGCGCATCCATGTAATTTGACTTATAACTCCTTGTAGATTAAAGTAAAGTGAACTTTTTATTGCATATTTGAGTTCCCCGTTTAATTTTACATACATGTGCACATTTGCAAACATCCCCCTATTTGTTTTTCGTTACGAAATTTTTTTTTAAGTATACCAGCATAGCCAGTCATATTGAGAATAGACTGAATAGCGCATCCACTTCACAAAACTCCATCTATGGCGACACCCACGCTATAGTATAGTAATACTACTATACTATTATAGGCAATCCTTTCTTTATTTCTTGTAAATTTTTATTTTTTTTTGGGGGGGGGGGGGGGGGGGGGTTGATTCACAACCAATGTTAACTCTTTCACTACCAAACAAAAACTGGGCTGTGACCAAACAGACATTTATGGCAGAAAATTGGAACTAGGGGTGTGTTACAATAATGCTTTTAAAATGGTTAAGGTGGTAGAAGACCTATTGTATTACATATCAAATTAAAGAGGATTGCACAAGGAACATGACAGTGTTAATAATTAATTGATAGGTTACAAATATTATGACAATAATGAGAGGTTTAATAATAACAAATGAAATTAAAGAGGTAAAAATTATTTAAAAAACTGCACATATAAGGTGTTTTCTACACTCCTATACTGCTAATCATGTTTAATTTACTGAATAATCAAACAAACACCACTTGTCTTCAAGAATATAAACAGTATTGCGCATTAAAGTAACCCAAAAAGAAGTTTTGGTGCATATTCTGAACCATGTATTTTTCACAAATAATGACAAAAAATAATGGCTGAAATCTTGAAGGTGGGGTCTGTCACAGTAAAGTTATGAAAATGGTTACAATTGTAGCAGAAATGTTGTATTATATATCAAAATAAAGGGGATTGCACAAGGAATATGTTGGTAGGAGAATGTTTGCTTTAGGTTGTAAATAAAATAAAAATAATAATATAATTTGTAAAATAATTGGACAAAAGTAGGTAAAAATAATGTAAACATTGCATTTAGAATGTGTTTTCTACACTCCTATACTGCTAATCATGTTTAATTTACTGAATAATCAAACAAACACCACTTGTCTTCAAGAATATAAACAGTATTGCTCATTTAAATCACCCAAAAGGAAGTTTTGGTGCATATTCTGAACCATGTCTTTTTCACACAAATGAAAAAAACTAATGGCCGAAATCTGGAAATTGGTGTATGTCGCAATAATGTTATGAAAATGGTTAACATTGTAGCAGAAATGTTGTATTATATATCAAAATAAAGGAGATAGCACAAGGAATATGTTGGTAGGAGAATTTTTGCTGTATGTTGTAAATAAAATACAAATAATAATATAACTTCTAAAATAATTTGTTAAAAAGAGGTAAAAATAATGTAAACATTGTACTTACCGAGGGGGCGTTGTTATCCAATATCCTGATCACTGCTAATCCAATTGAATTTACTGAACAAACAACACTATTCTAAACTATAAACACCATTGCTTCCAATCAACCATCCGAAAAGAAGTTTCGCCGCAGATTCTGAATCATGTATTTTTTTTTTGTCAGACAAAAATTAGGACAACACTTGGCAGATTTACATTTAATTGTCATGTCTGTTTGTTTTTATTTACTATATGTGGCAGTCTATTTGTGATAGGCTGCAACGCAAACTTTGGCGCACAAGTCTGGTCTATTAGTGCAGCCGGAGCAAACAAAATATGATATGTGTCGTTTAGTTCGAGTGCTGCAAAAACACAGTCTCTATTGACACCGACAAATTCTATTAAATGCTTGGCTCATGTAAATCTTTCGGCATAATTTCCTGCAACAGACTGAAATTCTTCGGCAGGCAGAGTGTCAAACTTTCAGGAATACTCTGAGCTACTTCGCGATGTGCACTTTCCTTTACTTGAAATCCTTCTATAACAATTTTTTTTCCTCCTTTCTCTGTTTGCCATATGGAATGTAGGATGTGAGCATTGATCTGTGCAATTTCAAAGATCTAGTAGTAGATATTCTTCCACCACGTAATGGTTTTCCTATCATGGATATTATAATATCCAACCATTTGGTCCATTCTGTCGCAGCCATTCATCGCCGTGTTATTTTCATGGAGACCATCTTCAGCTTGCTTTGCGGTTTTCGCAATCCGCTCTCAACAGTTCTAACTACAGACTTGGTAGAGACAACAATGCATGGTTTTTTTAGCTTTGTTTAGCCCTTCCACCAAATAATCATATCATCAATGGACACATTTTCAAATGGGTAAAATGCTTCCTGGATATTCTTCAGAGTCAACAAGAGGATAAATTTTTTTTTTTTGGGGGTACCCTCAGGTTGACATACATGAAACATGGTGTGATAAATATATTATAATTTTCTAATTGATTACTGGGAAACGTAGTGGCAGTGCCACATACCAAGGAGTATATAAATGTGCACTTGTACACCGGTAGTCTTTGATACATGGTCTTGGATCAAGTCCCATAGCAATAATGACAGACGTAAACTTCAGCCATTCGTGCTTCATTGTCAAACACTCAGCTGTTGACGAACATTCACTGGTTTTTCTTTATCACCACGTGCTAAAACTTTAGACACAACTAAAACTACTTTCTAAATATTCACATTCACATATTATTATAAACAATAATCTAGCTTGATCTCTAGTCATACTACGTGGACGCAAACTGGTGGGCGTTTCCATTGTGAAAAACCAAAACAAACAAATTAACACTACCTTAAAACTAAAAATTCACAAGAATCCAAAATTAGAAAACGATTGACCGCTCAAAGATGGCGTAGAGATCTTTCGGCTGTACTACTTTTTAGTTTACTGTAACTTAAAATTCCGAAACGGAGCAGAAATATGTGAAATAAACCACTGATCATTTTGTGGGACGAAAAGGGCGGACTGCCATTACAGCAAATCCATTCTGTCCACAGATGGGCGCACGGTAGCGAAAGAGTTAATGTAACTTTTATTTTTGCATCTTTCATTTTATGTTTTATTTACATTATGATAGTCTGTTGGAGACATTTTTATCTAACCCCACAATAGATGATAGAATCAGAATCAATTTTACTTTTACCTTTGACAATCACGGCCACGTTTCCTGAACATTTAGATGAATAACTAGATGATGTTACATGTTGCACATATATATTCTGAAACATAAAAAGCATTTAACTAAACAATGGCCATCACTTGTGACACTCTTTCTTGAACCATTTCCTGTGAAATTCAAGACTGCCTGTCACACCTACTGTGCCACAGCCTGGACATACATCACCAACACAGCACCCAGAATCAACCTGCACACCACCATTAAATACACTGCTACAATCAGGCATATCACAATCAGGACATTCTTCTTCATCACCTTCTGTTTCAGCGTCCTGTGGACAGTCACCAAAGAGACTAAAGAGAGACTGTGACAACTGCGTCCACAAGCAACGCACTATTATAATCATGACAAAGAAGATAAAATGTTTGCGTGAGCAGGTGAAAGGGCTTCTCAAAGCTCCACCCAAGAGGAAGACATCACAGTTGTCTGTGAAAAGGCTGAATGAGATGGTTAAAAGGACGAAGCAGTCAGCAATGCACTGGAGGTTGAAATATAAAGATGTTAAGGAAAAGCATGACGATAATTTGAAAAAACTGTAGGATCTGCATTATCTAAAGGAAAAAGTAATTGTCCTAAAACCAGCTTTAGATACCAGCCTGACAGAAAATGAGAGGGTATTGGCAATGTTTCCGGATCCGGTCAGGGATATGCACTACTGACGAGCTCAAATGAGGGCGAAACTCGAGTATAGTGTTTCCATATTGACGTGGATAGGCCTTAGGTTCATACCAGAATGCGATCGGCGTTGCCAGTAGTGGATTGTGCTCAATATTTAAATTTCAAATCTCGAAACAACCACATAATCAATATTCTTGTGTATTGTGCTATATGTATATATCTATTTCTAAGGTATTTTATGATTTATATTTTTCAGTTCAAGGGAGACCCTGCGTAGACCATCATCAGAGAAGACTCATTGAACGGCCAAGTAAACATCCAAGACCTGCAACAGGTAGCAGCGAACAGCCAGATCATGGAAATAAATGTAAGTACATTTTAATTTTGTTTGGAGGTAGAGAAGCTATGAAGCCATTTTAAATTGTTAATTAGGTCACGGCACATCCTATAAAAAAAATAAATAATACATCAAGTTAGGCCTCGCCGCCCCGGACGCAATGAGATATGGCACAATGTTGTCCGTTTAAAAATAAACAAGCCACGGTAATAGAAGGCAAATAATAAACAGTTGGCGGCCATTTTAAATTGTTAATTAGGTCACGGCACATCCTATAAAAAAAATAAATAATACGTCAAGTTAGGCCTCGCCGCCCCGGACGCAATGAGATATGGCACAATGTTGTCCGTTTAAAAATAAACGCCACGGTAATAGAAGGCAAATAATAAACAGTTGGCGGCCATTTTAAATTGTTAATTAGGTCACGGCACATCCTATAAAAAAAATAAATAATACGTCAAGTTAGGCCTCGTTGCCCCGGACGCAATGAGATATGGCACAATGTTGTCCGTTTAAAAATAAACAAGCCACGGCAATAGAAGGCAAATAATAAACAGTTGGCGGCCATTTTAAATTGTTAATTAGGTCACGGCACATCCTATAAAAAAAATAAATAATACATCAAGTTTGGCCTCGCCGCCCCGGACGCAATGAGATATGGCACAATGTTGTCCGTTTACAAATAAACAAGCCACGGTAATAGAAGGCAAATAATAAACAGTTGGCGGCCATTTTAAATTGTTAATTAGGTCACGGCACATCCTATAAAAAAAAAAAAATAATACGTCAAGTTAGGCCTCGCCGCCCCGGACGCAATGAGATATGGCACAATGTTGTCCGTTTAAAAATAAACAAGCCACGGTAATAGAAGGCAGAATTTCTCAAGTTTCCAATCTTAGGGCCGCGATAAATCCTGACTTATCAGTTAATTCATCATTGCGCTTCCTGTTATTAAATTACGTCACCATATAATTCATAACTCCGCTTAGAATCAACGTACAGTCTTCGTTGAGATACCGTTGGATTCGTCTCGTCAAGCTCTATCTAACTGGTATGATTTCATAAGTAAAAACCCAAATTTTAAATATTGACCAAAATACCTACTCTTCAGAGGGAAACCTAAATTTGGTCCAATGTTGTTCCGTCCTAAAAGGGTTAAAAAAATCAAACAAGAGGTTCAAGAAAAACTGTGAATGAAAACAGTTGATGAAAGAAATAAAAAGAGGCACGTGAATATTTCGGCCCAAGTTAAAACGTTTAACAACGATCTGACACAATCAATGTACAATTAATTCATTGCAGCTAACCTTCATTGTGGAGACGGCACATGATTGAATGACTTGAATATTCCCTGTCAGAAACGCTCACGATCTTTCCACAGTCTTTACTTGACGAACAAAATGGACGCTACTGCATCATCATCATCATCATCATCATCTTCCACTTCCGCCGTCATGCGTCAACCCTTCTGCGCCGACGCGAAATACTAGTTCCGGTTTCACGGTGTCATTTTTTTTCGGGGGGGGGGGGGGGGGTTTAAATTTGCAATCCATTACAGACCCGCTCCGTGGCGAAGTTGTTACGGACGCGATTCGTAATCCTGTATACCCGGGTTTGAAACACCAGCGGTGCTGGGTTTTTTTTCGAAAATGGTATACGTTCCGGTCGTACAGAAAGCAATGGCAAACTACTGAACGTAAACCTTGCCCAGGAATCACCAACAGCCAAAACGGCTGGGGTAGACTGCTACGTCCTGTAAGGGACATGCAACTAAATTTAAATTTAAAAAAAAAACAAAAACAAAAACAATACTTTATAGGACGCTGCAGTCAACACCAGCATTTTACTGTTGTTGTTGTCTTGCGAAGTTTTTACGTTCAGTAGTTTGCCATTGCTTTCAGGACGACCGGCTCCCACACCAACACGTTAAAAACCAGTTAGATACGATCTGTTGCCAAATTGGTCGCCGCTGTGTTTTGAACACGGGTAAGCGGCATTACGAATTGCGTTCGCAACACCATCGCCATGGAGACGGCTTCGATCATATATATATATATATTGCATATCCTATTTACAGGACATCGCTGTCAACAATTTTACTGCTGTTGTTGAAGTCTTGGCAAGTTTTACGTTCAGTAGTTTGCCATTGCTTTCTGAACGACCGGCTCCTATACCAACATGTTAAAACCCCAGCGTGATATGGTCTGCTGCCAAATCGGTTGCCGCTATGTTTCGAACGCGTGGTAAGCGGTTCACAAATCCGATCATATTGCATTACTTAAATTTTAAAGAAAAACAACATCCAAATAACTACGGGCATTGAAAAGAATCATCACCGAAGCAACGGAATGCGTGCTCGGTGCTCAATACCTTTACGACAGCCAGCCAATCAGCCAGCAGGTATAAAACGAAGCGGAGAAAAAGAGTTGGGGAGGGTAGAAGAGAGCTGAACATGGTCTGTATAAATGACGGGAAACCAACTAAGCTAGCGACGAGACCTGGGTTCCCAGACACTGCCAATGACCTGGCACTTGTGTACCAAGAGACGGCTTCAGACATAAAATGGAGTATCCTTGGGGAACATGGAAGCGACCATTTTCCCTGTTCTGTACTGGTAGCTAGGTCCAACAAAGTCAAGGCTATAAGAGCCCGCAAGGCATTCAGTCGTGACCGCGACCACTCTTCGCTCATGGGTACCTTAGATCAAAGGGACGGTCTAAAAAAAAAAAAACAAGAGGAATCATAACACAACCGCCATGGTGGACACAAGAAGTGGAGCAATCATTGAGGGGAAAGATGGCGGCAATAAGGAATCGCAGAGGGTATGGAGAGCAACCAGTTCAGCAGATACAGAACTGGATGAGGCTGAAGGAAGGAAAAAGGTAAAGGTGCAGGTTTTGTAAACTCCAAGCAGCAGAGACAAAATAAAAAGATGAAGTGGGAATCGTTTATAAGTGAAGTCGGTGGGAATGTGATATTGGGAAAATTCAGTAAGCTGCATAGACAGATGAACAGAAAGGCACAGCCCTGTACACGTGGTACAGTACACGATGACAACAACCGACCTGTGACAATTTACAAAGACAAGGAGGGGGGGGGGGTCATTTCTTGCACGATTTCTGAAATAGACTGATCAGAAGGAGAAGGCTATTAGGGATGCGGTCAGAGAGTCCCTGTCACAGGCCAATAGGAATGAGTACTGTGGAGACATGATACAGGTAGAGGATATTAGACGTGTGCTGAAGAAAACTAAAGCCACAACACCAGGCCCTGGTGGGGTTAAGTAATATGAAGAATATGAACGATGGCGACTTGGAGGCGATGGATTTTTGTTTCAACCTTAGCATGAAAACAGAAGACATACCCCAAGATTGGATGCATGGGTATCTGTCGCCCTCCCAAAGCTAGGGCAATGATCATTCATAACTAAATGAATATAGAATTATCACCTTGCAAGACACCTTTGGCAAAGTATTCGAGAAGATAGTAGCATGCAAGATACTGGAAAGATGTAAACTCCTCACCAAAGGGCTTGGGAGTTACCAGCCTGAGAACACTGGGCTAATGAGGAAACAGTTGCATTTGATGTCTATGAGGACTTCCAAAATAAACAAGAGACGGTGGCATTTGACATGGAAGGTGCTTACAACAGAGTCAAGTATTATAAATTTGATACACACGCTTTTGGGCATAGAGGTCACCCCTTGGATTGTCAGATGGATTGCGGCAGTACTTTATGAACGCAAAATCGCACTTCTCGTGGGTTCATGGATTTCTAACCCCTGTGCTCTTACAACTGAGCTGCCATAGCGATCTGCTATGTCCCCAGTGCTTTTTAATGAATACACCAGCAAAGTCACAGCTAATTAGACACCAGGAATTGGACATTTGCAGATAATGTGCTGGTGTAGAGACAGAGAAAGGGAAAGTAGGGCTGAAGACTTACAGATGGCAGAAAACAGGGGTCGTAAAAAATTCAGACACGTCATCGGTTGTATGTATTCGCTGGATAACCGAATCGTGAAGGCAGATGGCATATGCATTACATTGAATGGGTGTATTCGCAGTAAAGACTGGTACATTGAAGTTCTTGGGAATCACCAACGACAGATGTGTGTCTTTTAAGGATCAAGTGCAGGCTTTGGTGGTGAAGGCTGGTGTCAGAACGCCGCGATTCCGCCAGAATGACTCTCTCATTCCACAAAAATAAAGGAGGAATCGAAGACAGAGAAATAAAGGACTGAGAACACAGACACACAAAATTAACGCTCAGTGTTTTAAAATTATATGACGCCACATTCCGTATCAACGCATAAAGGAACCAATTTATTTCATCAAAGAGTTGTAAAACTCACAATCTACAATGGGCGTCTAATCTCAAATTTGACACCATAGTAAGCCATATGTTCCCCAGCAGAGAATATGTGTACAATTCCTGCTTCATCAACACCCCGGTTTACTTACAAATTTAACATTTGACAACCCAGGAAGGGGCGACAAGGTGTGAATTTGCATACAGGGTCGGGGAGACAATCCACTGCCTGTAGCCAATTAGCGGATCAAATATGCTATCAGTTATCAGTTGGGGTATCGCCATTGTACTCCGGACAGGTCCATAGGTGCTCAGATCCTCCCCCAGCATATGCATCAGCTTCCTGGTATTTTCGGCGCCAAATCAGGTCATATCACAGGGTGAACATGGCCTGGCCGTGTATAGTGAATGGCTGACATCAATATAGTTGACAAACTCCGCGTTGAAATATATAAAAGGTTTATTGAATCATCAAATACATTTCCTTGCTGCCGATGTAAATACAGACATATTTGTTGTTCCAATGGCCGAATCCTAATGACGCGTGAGCAACCCCTGGATACCTAAACCCATTCGTGCTCACGCGTTCACTAACTTTATTTCCCCATTAGTTAATGAATGCTGCGATTCCAGCCATATGAAAGCCTGTGTTACTGCCATCACTTCCATCGTCATGCTGCTCGTGGTCATGGAGTGGGCACCACTGGATTCTTGAACGGTTCGGCCCGCTGAACGGGCTATAAATACCTACGCACTTCTCTGCTGCTTTACAACAGATCCACCAGGGTTGTCTGAGTGTTCATTGATGAGCGCGTTGACCTCTGCATTGAGGGCGGCAAGGTTCTGTTCTCTGCACCGACTGTCAAGTGTGATAATGCAGGAGAAGGTGCACTTAAAAGCTGGAGGCACAGGCACCCATTCCTTGGCGGGGTTGATACTGGTAGGACTGGAGACCTGTCTGATGACATCTTCCGCCCAACCCATCCATGATTTACCCCTCTTTAGCCTGTCGCCCTTTTCTCTGAATATATCTTCATGCAGAAGGTGCTGCTCATCTGCACTTATTTTATAAGTATGCACGATCTTGATCCTGTGGTTCATGGTCAAGAGGGTATCTTATTGCTACACAGCTGGTGTCTCTGGTGCAGGCAAAACTGCTGCGCATGACATCGTTTTGTACCTTTTCAAGTCTTTCAATCTGTGTAGGGCTGACAGTGAGGATGGTCAGGGCATACTCGAATGATGAAAGTACCAGTCCTTGGAATAGAAGTACTAACAGTCTTTGCTCAATATTGGCAGTTGCCATGACTCTCATTGTCGACAAACCTTTTCGAGCTTTCGTTATGACATAATCAACACGATCTCTGAATGATAGGCTACGATGAAACCTCACGCCAAGATGTCATCGACTGAGTTCTACTCAAAATACTCCCATCCACCCTTACTGCCGGCAGGTCTGTTTTCACAATATGATTGTTTAGGGAGAACCATGTAACCGATGCCTTTGCAGAGTTGACAAGGGCACTGGCATCAGCACACCATGCGGAAATTCGATCTAGTTCTCCCTGCATATACCATTGGCAACCGCCTGTCTATCTCGACCCTGTCGATACACGAGAATGTCGTCAGCAAACGACAGAGTCCTACCCCTCCCGTCCAACTGTTATTCAGTGGTCGGCACCGTATACACGTTAAATAGTACTGGTGACAGTTGCCAGACCGCGACTCTGCTACTTATAATGTAATAGTAACATCAAGGAATCAACGGTAAGACAATTTGTAATCCTACGGCTCAAACGATCCTACAGTAACTGGTAAATGAACTGGAGCCGGAACTAGCAAGTAATGATAAGATAGACTCTTGCTGAGCATCAGAAATAGTCGCTGCTTATTTTCACAGCTGACATACAGTTATGGTAGTAATATCGATATTTCTCTAAAGGGCCTGTGCCAAGCCGGCTATAGAGTTAATAAATAAAAATCTAAGATATTCACATATGAACCATATTTCACTCTCAGTCATTTGTCTCCTTCATTCTTCTGTTCGTCTGTCCATCATTTGTGACGCTGTTCGATCAATCTGTCTAGGTTATTTCTGCCCACAGGGTTTTCAGTCGACGGCGACATTCCGTGACATCATTGGTGCTTCATCACTTCATCTGTCCGTGTCATCCATCCACTAATCTTTTTCCAAACAACTGTTAGCCACGCCAATTTCTTGAGCATCCAAAATTGCACTTCCTTTGTCAGGTTCTTATATTGAATGGTGAATCTGGCTAGCTTAACCTAACATATGCGAGACATACACAGACACAGAATGAGTTGACTGGACACACGGTAACACGAAGTTCAATAGTTTATTTACACTCTATACGCAACACAATCTACTTCGACATGATGTTACTATACTAACACATCCAGTCGATGAAACAATGCACTCACAGACTCAAACCACAGCCGCACAGTGCTTCCATCCTCTCATAAGATCTATTAGCAATCGGCATTCAGGCACAGCAACGAATACAAGCCTTTCTCATACCACGTCTGTCCGGTCCGAAACCCAAGCCTCGTCTGGCGTTTCTCTCCCTGAGCGCTTGCCTTGTGGGATCGAGTCCCGCTGGAACTGCGTGCATCACTCTTGCACTGGCTTGACCGCTGTCGGTTACTCTAGCTCACCCACCAACCTGTGGATGGGTACCTGTGGTTTGCCTGGCGCGCGTAGCAACGCCGCGGCACAACTATGGGGATTATGACATGCTGCCCACCCCACCTTCATAAAAGGTATGACCTTTTATGTAAGCACTCTGTAAATTTAAGGTTAATCTTTTAACCATGTCAGAATCATCCCATTAGTTGTCGTTAATGCATTGGCATCGATTCAATTGAAATACATGGGTAATGTATGATATATGTATTCTAACTCAAGTGGTGTCAAACAGTAACACCTCCCAAGTTTCATCCTCTCGATGGATGATGACGTATGTTGCAATTGTTGACCAAGTCAGACCGGTAGCACCAGCATTCCATGCATATACCTCGCAACCTAAATTTAAAAAAATTCAAATACGTCCGAAGACGTCAGGTTCAAATGTAAATCGTCCCAAAATGGGGCGATTTCAACAATAGAGTCCTACCTACTTTGGCAGGGACTCTTCATGTTGGTCTACAACATTAGCCATTTTCTCCATACCCAGCTGATGTCCTCTTGGAGTGTTAACAAGCTGGCAACACAACGGCTATTTGTATACCTTACACATTACAATCTATTTCGATTTACTGCCCTTTGGTGTAATCTTAGACAACAATTAATTGAAAGGGAAATAATTTAAACATGTATCACATACAATAAATTTAATTTATCTATTTATTTCTCAGCGTCATAGCTTGATGCTTCTTTACACTAGCGAAATAAGTGTCGCTACTGTGAACAAGTTGATCAAGATATGATTCTCAGATTACAATACTACAAAAATCGTAATACACAATTCGCGTATTTTGAAATTGTGTTTCACAAATATTTTACATGCGTCATTGCTTTTTGGATTTTTGTTGATCGTCTGCTACACTTTTGGTATCAATTTCTAACTTTCCGGAAGTACACACGCAAAGCTGATGTAAACGAAAGTTCTTCACACACATGTTCCGTAAGGATGTAATAATACTCGGAATGTCAGGTTGATTTCACTAGTTGGTGTGTTCGATGACCTGGTAATAACACACTTGTTCCGTATGGATATAATCGGACGGTGAAGTAGTTCTAGCAAGCCTGTGTGTTCGATGTTTCGTTGGAAACTTCTGGATTACACTGTTTTAAGGTAGTTTAAATGTCACAGTTTGTTTCAATCACTTGTACGACTCACTCGGATTAAAATATCCTGGATACGTACTGTTGACAGGTCCCACGGATAACTTAAATTGTTCACTTGAGGTAAGTACTGAACACTTGTGGCACTGTTCTCTGTTCGTATTTACAATTAATAATGTTCACTTTCTACCACATACTACGCACTTATACCACACAATTATCATATTATAAAATATAGCATTATTTACACCGGGATCTGGTCCCTATCACATACTTCACAGCTTCCCTGAAAAACTTCATTACTGGCTGTGATGGTCTGAGTGTATTGACAAACTGCACTCAGACAATGAGTGGCTACTGGGTATCTTCGGGACAACGTGACAAAAGATCAGCTAATGTATTAAACTGGCCTGGGATGTGCCTCACTTCAAAACTATAATCTTGGAGCACCAGAGACCATCGAGCTATCATGTGGTTGGGCGGGCCCCCTGATGTAATAATCGTCAAAGGGCTATTATCTGTTTCCACAATAAAGTGCCTCCCAATGAGGAATCTGGACAATTTTTTGATGCCAAAAATAAAAGCTAGGGCCTCTTTTTGAGGTGTGGACCATTTCCGTTCTCTTGTTTTAAGCTTTCGGCTAAAGTAATATACAGGATGCAGAATGGCGTCATGTTCCTGTAATAATACCGCTCCAATCGCCACGAAGCTCGCATCTGTGCGTAATCTGAAAGGAATATGCAAATTTGGCAATTTGAGAATAGGATTCTTTGAAGTATTCTCGGAAAAATAGGACAATACTTTATCAAATGCAAGTTTTAGGCATTCGTTGTTCACAATCTTATTTGGGTGTTCTTTTTTTAGTATGTTAGTAAAACTTTCAGTCAGTTCAGCGAAATCTGGTATGAACTGTCTGTAGTAATTCAGTAGTCCTAACACACTTCTGACTTGTTTCTTCGTAGTCGGAAGTGACAGTTTTAGAATCTTTGACACGATGTTGTCGTCAGGTGTGACAACGCCATTAGAGATTTTATATCCCAAAAAGGAGATTTCTTGGTAGGCTATGTCAACTTTGGCAGGTTTGTCTGTCAGTCCGTGTTGTCTAATGCGGTCAAACGTCTTCTGTAATGTCGTTATATGATCTGTCATTGTCTTTGTGTGTACACAAATGTCGTCCATGTACGAGATGATATTCGTTATGTCTGTCAGTAATAGTCTGGTCACGCGTACGAATGTTGCGGGTGCGTTTACAAGTCCGAATGGTAATTTGCACCATTCGTACAGTCCCCAAGGTGTGGCAAATGCTGTCAAATGTCTGCTCTGTTCGTCTACCGGTATTTGCCAGTAACCTTTTGTCATGTCCAGTTTCGTAAAGTACCTAGAGTCTGTCAGTTCTGTCAGTAGTTCTTCACAGTTGGTCATTGGTTCTAAATCCAACTGTGTAATCTTATTTAAACGCCTGTAATCTACACAGAGTCTTATTGTTTTGTCCTTTTTGCGTACTAGGACTATTGGAGAGCAAAAATGTGACTGCGATCTTCTGATGATGTGATTGTTTTCTAAATCTATAATTTCTTGATGTAGTTGTTCTTTGTAATGTATGGGAATGGAGTATGGTCTGCATTTTATTGGTGCTGGATGTCAAGGTGATGTGGTGGTGTACTAAGTCTGTCTGTCCTGGTTGGTTAGAAAAGATGGTATTGTAGTCCTGTATTAATTGTCTGCAACTGTCAGTCTCTGCTTGTGTTAGCTGAGGGTTGATCTTAATGTCTTGTAAACACTTTGTTGTGTCTAGTGCTGGTGTTGGTATTTCGTCTGTCTCTTCGTCGTCTTCATGGTCAATTATGGTGGTGCTGGCTGCTGTCTCGTCTTGGTCTTCGTCTCTGTTGTAGTATGGTTTTAGCATGTTGACATGGAATATTTTATGTTTGTCTTTGACTGGAATTTCATAGTCAACTGTCGAAATCTGTCTTAGTACCTTGAATGGCCCTTGCCATGAGTCTGTTAGTAAATGTCGGTCGCTCGGTAGAAGAAGATGAATGTCCTGTCCAGGTGTCAGCGTTATCGTCCTGTTTCTTTTGTTTGCGTATTGTCTGTAGATTGCACCAAATTTCTTAAGTGCTTCTTTAGCTATAATACAGGATCTCATTATTCTTTCACGCAATGATGTAACGTGGTCGTATGATGGTATGGGTCTATTTACAGGTGTAGTTTCAGTTAACATGGAGTTATATATATATATAATGGGCCGCGTGGTTTGGCACCATACACAAGCTCAAATGGTGAAAAACCCGTGCTGGCATGCGGAACTTCACGATAAGCAAACAATATAGCAGGCAAATAGGTATCCCAGTCTTCGGGATGTTCTTCTGTGACTTTAGCTAGCATATGCTTTAAGTCCCCATTAATTTTCTCTATAATCCCAGTGGAGTGGGGATGATATGGGCTGTTAAAGCATTGCTTAACACCTAGCATTTTGGTGAAAGCTTGCGTTGCTGTCGCTTTAATTGACTTCCACGATCAGATAGAATAGTGTCAGGGAACCCTACTCTTGAAAATATATGGAAGAAAACTTCCATCACTTCCTTGGCAGTTATGTTCTTTAGGGGAATCGCTTCTGGCCATCGACTACAAAGATCAATTGTCGTCATTATGTATTTGTTACCCCTAGATGTAACATGATTTAGAGGACCTACAATGTCAACTGAGATTTTCTCAAAGGGTCTACTGGCTAAATCTGTAACCTGTAATTCAGCCTGTGGGTGTTTACCCCTTTTCACCAGTTTTTGGCATATGTCACAGGATCTACAATATTGTTTTGTGTCATTGGAGAACTTTGGCCAATAAAACTGTGTTAACAATCTAGATCTGGTTTTTGAATATGCCATATGCCCTGCAAAAGGTATATCATGTGCAAGATGCAAGGCCTGTTTACGGTAGTCAACTGGCAGTACCGTTTGCTCTGTGGTATGGTTGCCTCTGGTATAGTACCTTGTGAGGATGCAATCTTTAAGAGCAAAATGCCATCTTGCATTTTTGGTTAACCTTGGCTTTTGGCCTTTAAAGATTAAAATATTTACTTAATGATGGATCAGCCTTTTGGCTTCTATAAAGTTATCCTTCATGGTTTTCAAAGGAAGTAACACTGGGCTAAGCATTTGTAGTGCCTCAGTTTGATCAATTTCATCTTGCACTCTAGCCGCAGATCTAGTCACTGCGTTAAC
The DNA here is from genome assembly GCA_963921405.1 of Cepaea hortensis. Classification (NCBI taxonomy): domain Eukaryota; kingdom Metazoa; phylum Mollusca; class Gastropoda; order Stylommatophora; family Helicidae; genus Cepaea; species Cepaea hortensis. Next base: position 498,252,258 of record OY992876.1, on the reverse strand, counting down.
GTTATCGGTAACATGACATGGTGGTGAATGAATTACATCCATGGATTCATGTGATGATATTACAGCATTGGTTAAATTGCATTCATTCAATGTTATTACATTCTCACTACTGCAATTAGATGGAGATGGTAATACATCATCATTAACACACTTGGCATTCGATGTTATGGTGTTATGAGGCATATCATTCACTTCCGGAAGGTTTCCCACAATAACATCACAACATGGGTTTGATAATGCTGCACATTTTACCCTTCCTGTGATGAATGGGGTGTTAACGTATGCCCATGCAAGTGGATACTTCTCAATATTTCCAGAGAAGGTTCTGCATGTTATGTGCTTGCCTGTATAGTCTGTAGGCACTATGAAACGTCTTTTTACACCGATAAGAGTGCTGCCGCTGTCCCGAAGGACTGTAGCTGATTTACCATTAACATATCCCTGGTGGATGTTAATCTTGCCCTTGGTATCAATCACCAAGTTAGCTTCTTCGTTGGTGATCGGTATCGAGTGGCCACATGTCAAAATGCCATCTTCGTGAAATTGGTTACAGGTGGTACATTTTTCTACTTTAAACATGTCAATAGTCTGTGCTGAGTTCGCAGGGTGATCTTCAACCTCTTCATCTTCTGAGGAAGAGCTATCGAACATGGCTGCATTAGCTTTCTTGGTCATCTGTTTGCCTAAACAAGAATGGCGCCAGTGACCATACGCCTTACAGAGGAAGCATTTAGTTAGGCGTTTGTAGGTTCTTCGCTCTTTGTCTTGCTTACTTACGTAGTTTTGCAAGTACTTTAAATATTCTGGGTTCTTATAACACATCTCTGTCTGGTTGTGTTCAAATTTGCAAAATCGACATTGCTGGTATTTCTCAGTATTAGGCTTGAATGATCTTTGCCTATTGTAGGGCTCTGATCTTGGTTTGTCATGTGTAGCAGCTGCCACAAAGCTTAAGTCATTCAACCCACTGGCAAAACAATGCTTATTGACTGTAAAATAGCCAGAACCTCGCTTCTCTATCTGTTCTACACTTTCACACTGACACTCTAGCAGAAATTTTGAAAATGGAGGTGGAAGAGATGAGATGATTTTATCTCTGAGGATGAGATCTTTTAGTTTCTGAAAGTTCTCATTAATCTTGGCTGCAGACAGCCATTTACTGAAAATATCCTGCACTACAGAGATGTAGTCAGAGAACGTTTGTGTAGGTTTTGGAGATAACTTACTAAATTGTTCTCTGTAGCCTGCTTCGTCTAACAGGAAATGTGACATAATTTGTGACTTTATGTACTGATAATCTTTTCTGAGGTCTTTAGGGATGGTCTCTATGACTTTCAGAGGCTCCCCTGATAAACGTTTCATGTATATTATGTTCCATTCTGTTTCTGGAATTTGGTAATGGTCCATTAATGTTTCAAAGTTCTGGGTAAAGGCTGCTATGCAGTCTCCCGAGGTATAATTTCTGACGATCCCTTGGTACTTTTTGTACTGGTTTTCTTTTTCGAGTCTTTCAGATTTACGAGACACTCTGTCAACAGCTGTTTCAGCTTCAAGCTGTTTGATTTTCAGTTGGAGTTCAAGCTCTTCTCGTTTACTTTGAGCTGAGATTTCTGCTTTCTTCAATTCAGCATCTATCTCTGCTTGTTTAGTTTTTGCAGCCAACTCCAATTCTGCCTGTTTCATAGTTGCTTCTGCTTGTTTGGCAGCTCTTTCAGCGGCTTTCATCGCGGTCCCTGGCTTTTTCTGAGAGATGTTCTGTATACTTTGTTTCACTCCATTTTGTTAACTCATCACCCGTTAACTTTAACTTTAAACCCATCTCGATGAAATCATTTAAAGTCGACATGATGGAATGCTTCAATGAAAATGAATTCACACACACGCAATGTTGTTATAAAGTGTTAGTAAATTGAACAATTTATACAATATTTTTAAATTTACAGCGCGTGCCTAAACTTGCATACAAAAGTATATGAAAAAGATAATACTTAAGTGCTCTGGAGACACTGGAGAATGGTGACAACAGGACCAGAGACTGTAGGGTCGTTACTGTTCGAACAAATGACCTCTACGGGTAACAGTGTCAGATGACACACGACAACCTGTTTACTTTTGGAGGAAAATTTTTTAGAATCTGTGTGTTTGTGAGGTGTATGCTTGTCACTAAGTTTTGATGTAGGTTTGTATGCCGTCGAGTGTTATTGTTGGTCGTAGTATCGGCTGTTCAACAATTTTCACAAGTATCTTTCTTTCCTGAACTTTCTGCTTCCACGTGCTACACAACTCCTTTCACGAAGACAAGTTAGCCATGTTTAAACGTTCAGTAACTATGATGGTACATCACTTACAAACAAATCAACTTTAGTACGACATAGACATCATATTTAACATTTCACGTGGACAAGTTACATACGATCACAATTTTAAGTTTAATTACTCCAACACGGACGAGCTACCACGCTTACATGTACGGTTCAAATCCGACAAGGACGAGCTACCCACGCTCACATATATGGTTCAAATCCGACAAGGACGAGCTACCCACGTTCACACATGTTAGGTTCTTATATTGAATGATGAATCTGGTTCGCTTAGCCTAACATATGCGAGACATACACAGTCACAGAATGAGTTGACTGGACACACGGTAACACGAAGTTCAATAGTTTATTTACACTCTATACGCAACACAATCTACTTCGACATGATGTGACTACACTAACACATCCAGTCGATGAAACAATGCACTCACAGACTCAAACCACAGCCGCACAGTCTTCCATCCTCTCACAAGATCTATTAGCAATCGGCATTCAGGCACAGCAACGAATACAAGCCTCTCTCATACCACGTCTGTCCGGTCCGAAACCCAAGCCTCGTCTGGCGTTTCTCTCCCTGAGCGCTTGCCTTGTTGGATCGAGTCCCGCTGGAACTGCGTGCATCACACTTGCACTGGCTTGACCCCTGTCGGTTACTCTAGCTCACCCACCAACCTGTGGATGGGTACCTGTGGTTTGCCTGGCGCGCGTAGCAACGCCGCGGCACAACTATGGGGATTATGACACCTTCTCGTTTCCATTTCCCCAGAAAGTCTGCCGTTGTTGGGCTAATCGCTCTGTGTCGTTTTTCGTGTTTCCAACGCGTCTCTTAGGTTTTAATCGCATTTGGCGTCGAGGATTTCTTTCTACTTCATATGACGTAGTTCTTGTCTGTACCTACTATATGGCAACAGTGGCAAACCCTGCGGTAATCCTGGACATATCGTTGTCAGCTCACAAGACCAACTCCCGCATCTTAGCACAACCTTCCTCTGGAATAGGACTGCAGCTATCCATCGTACAAGGTGAGGGTGCACTTTCAGTCTGAGAAGGGTTTGCATCTAGTGCTCGAAGGATCTTTATTGTATGCGTCCTCTAAGTCTACGGCAGCCGCACATGTTTCTTCTCTGCTCTGAAACCCTTAAACGTCCTGTGCAAAGACTGCCGCATTCAGCCATGACTCTTTGTTACGTCTGTATCCTCCAAGTGTATGGAAGCAGCCAAGTTGTTCCAAGTCACGAGAAAGTCTGTGTGCTACAATTTTCTCCAGTAGTTTGCCAGCAGTGTTCTGCATCGTTATGATTCTGTAGCCGCATATCTTGGAATAGTCGTTGTTAGGTTTTGGCAGTGGTAACAAGTAGCTGTGTAGCCATTCCTCTTTGACTAGGCCCCTTTGGATACTGGTGTTAAATGTCCCCACATCGGACGCCGCCTGGGCCTGGTGCAGTGTTGGGTGAATTTTTTTAGCATTGCAATTAATGCCTCAGCAGTGATTACATATTCTTCTCCCATCCCGGCCTCCTCGCACAACTGAGAGAGTGTCGTTGTGGTCCTTTGTCTGGCGAGCTCGTCTTTCTGATCTTTATGTCTGCCTTATGTAGCGTGCAAGGAGGGCCTTCCCTTTATCTGCGTCCGATTTTTTCCATGGAGTTCTGTGCCTTGAAAGTCTGGAATACCCCTCCGTTGTGCAGCACCGTTCATTCTCTTATGGAGGCGCCAGAATGTCGTGAGAGACCGCTCGGAGCACACCTTCATGCAGAACTCATCCCATTTCTTGGCCTTGGCCTGTTAAGAGCAGGATTTGAATAAGGTCGTCGTCCTAAGGACCACAGTCTTCAGGTTCGCCAACTCACCTTGTAGCATGTTAGTCTTTCTGGCTTTTTGCCAGTCTTTGACAGCCTGCCTCTTTCCCAGCCATGCGCTCTCGACCTCACCGTTCCACCATGGTGGCTGCAACCATCTTTCTTGTCTCCTGCGGGAAGAAGTTAGTTTTCTTCTCCTGATCTTGCTTAAGGCGTCTTGATCAGTGTTGTCATATGGGAAGGCATTTGTCTTGTTTCCTTGAAGCCTGGCCCTGTCTTTCTCGATCAAGATGACGCAAGGGTAGTGATCACTGTCGTGGTATCCCAGTGTGCCCCACCGTCACGTCACCTTGGTGCGATTGTGGGCGACACCAGGGCCAAGTCAATGACACTGTCAGAATCACCTGGTCAGGTGGCCATTCTAGTGACCTTCCCATCATTCAGACAGACTAGGGCAGCAGATACCAGGGCATCCTTCAGATCTTCTCCTTGTCACATCCTTGGTTTGCCGTCTGTTGCAGGTAGGCTCAAGGTGATGCAGGCGAAGGCATACCTCAGAGTAGCTGCAGACACAGACCACCCACTGCATGAGGCGCTGGATGCAGTTAAGGGTCAGCGACTGATAAGAGGGAAATCATGGATGGCTCAGGCAGAGGATACGATCAGACAGGTGTGCCCCTTGGAGAACATTAGGCGAGGAGAGGAGTGGGTCAGAGTGCCAGCGGAGCAGTCAGACTTGTGCAGAGTTATAATCACATTGAGCCGGGAGTGCAGGGAGTGGCCAGCAGGGGCCACAGAAGTGGAAGTCTAGCAACTAATTCAGGATAATGCTCGCTCAGGTGATGTGATTATCTACACAGATGGGTCGGTGTTGAGAGGTAGGAGAAGTGCCTGGGGGTTCTTAGCAAAAGCCAATGGTCGACGTTTGGTGCAGGAGAGCCTGGCATATGATACCACAACATCTAGCTTAAGAATGGAGGTGGAGGCGGTCAGTGCAGCTTTCCGCTGGATGGAGAATACGATAAACACACACACATCGTGATTGTAACTGACTCAGAAAGCATGCTGAGTAGGGTGAAGACAGGCAGGCTTCGTGCAGAGTGGCTTGCTTCGCTTCGGAAGTCACGGATGACAAGCATCGTCTGGATCTTTTCTCCGGGGCATGCTGGTGTGCTGGGGAATGGACAGGCGGACAGACGTTTGGTGCAGGAGAGCCTGGCATATGATACCACAACATCTAGCTTAAGAATGGAGGTGGAGGCGGTCAGTGCAGCTTTCCGCTGGATGGAGAATACGATAAACACACACACATCGTGATTGTAACTGACTCAGAAAGCATGCTGAGTAGGGTGAAGACAGGCAGGCTTCGTGCAGAGTGGCTTGCTTCGCTTCGGAAGTCACGGATGACAAGCATCGTCTGGATCTTTTCTCCGGGGCATGCTGGTGTGCTGGGGAATGGACAGGCGGACAGACTGGCTGGCTCGGCAAAACTTGGTGGAGTATTGATGCATGACAAAGCAGATGTGGTTACGACCTTGTGGGAGCACGTGTACACCTCGGAGGAGCAAATGGATCACCATGGTCTGGCAAGAATGCGACAGCGAGGGATGACGAAGGGATCTGGCCGACGATCAACGCTCAGAGGAATGGCGAGACGGCCATATAATCAGATTGCTATTGGTACTATTAGTGTTGGAACTCTTCGCTGGCTTCTGAGGATGGGGACGGAGCGCTTATGGGAATGCCCCGAAAGCTGTGATGTCGTTTCCTAAATCAATCAATCAATCAATCAATCTTCTCCTTGTCTACTGATGATGTTATTCCCCCATTGACTGCCTCTGGCATTGAAGTCCCCGCTGTAGATCATATGCCTTTCCCACATAGCGAACAATCTCACAGCATATAGCGGCTAAAGACACCAGTTCTGTGTTGGTTTATTAATCTTCTTTGGCTTTCTGCGTAGTGTTCTTGTTTGGCCACTCCTCTTTTGATTTGCTGTTCTCGCAGTCTGACCTTGGTTGCAGATTCACAGTCATCACTTGGTTTTCGCACAAGCCTTACTTCTCGTAGAGCATTCAGAATGTCAGCCTGGTCCATGGCGCGTCCGCCCTCCACCTTAGATTTACCTGCGAGATTGTCAGCCCGCTCATATCCTTGTACTCCCGCATGCCCTGACACGAAGATGAAACTAATCTTTGTCAGCCGAGACCGCTCCAGAGATAGCAACCACTCTCTTCGGATCCATCCCATCTCTATCCTCTTGAGCATGCCCATTGAGTCGCTAAGAAAACATGCCCTATTGAATGTCTGTGTCTCGAACCATGTTATTGCTTGACTTACTACCATGACTTCCATAGTCAGGCTACTTGTGGTCTCAGCAAAAGCACCAGAGTCCTTCACAATTCTCCCTCTAGCCCGCGCCTTGAAGGCCCATGAGCTTCTCACATGTCGGACGACCGACCCATCTGTGTAAATGACAGCATCACCGTCTCTAACGAATTCTCGAAAATCTACGCTTGTACTTCCGCCTCCACAGCTGCCGGATTTTCTTGTCTGCATTTTCTGTTTAGTTGGATGCGAACTGAAAAGGACGTATATAAATCTGGTGGCACTTGTACCCACTCCTCGCCACGTTCCAAGTCCTCCAGTGAACTTACCTGTTGAAGAATGTCTTCGGCTTGACCCATCCCGACCTTCCTCTTTTTAACCTGCTGCCCTTCACCTTCCTAATTTCACTATGCAGTGGATGTTGTGTGTTTGCGTTAATTCTGAGGTAGGCACGTGCTCTGCTAATTTTAGTCTGTCTTGAATGGTTGGAAAATAAAGAAGGTAGCGAATCGCCCTGCATGCTATATCTCTTGTACATCCAACAATAATGCGCATAGCTTCGTTTTGTATCCTTTTCCATCCTTTCTATCTGCTTACGGCTGAGAGTCAGGATTGCCATCGCATACTCAAAAACAGACATGACCAGCTCCTCGTATAGAAGACATAGGTGGCACTGCTCAGTTTGCTGCCGCCCTCACCCGCTTCGCAGCCAAACCCCGCTTGGCCTTTGTTATCACCTGGTCTATATCAAGCAAGGCTTCGATAAAAACGTATCCCCAGTTAATTCATTGCGTGAGTTCTTTCCACAATCTCTGAACACAGATTAACAGTTGGTGTTGGAGCGTTGACAATATGATTATTCAAAGAGAACCGTGTCACTGTTGCCTTTGTTGGGTTGACCATTGCCCCAGCTTCAGCACACCAAGTACTTATACGATTGAGTTCGGTTTGCAGTTCCACAGCAACCTGATCTCTATCCTTACCCTGACAATACACTAAAACATCGTCGGCATATGACAATGTCCTCCCCGGTCGTGTTATCTGCTCGCTGGTGATTCTCACTGTGTAGGCGTTGAACAGCACCGGAGATAATGGTTATTCATGTGGTAGGCCAGCATATATTGTTGGTGGTTTCGAAGTCCAACTGCCACATATAAAAACTACTTTCCGTTGGAAGAGGGCTGCAGCGATCCAACTAAGGAGGAACTTATGTACCAATGAACAAGTCCCTCAAGAAACAAATGAATAGTAAACTGATTAGAGAATTTAGATGTAGGCAGTCACAATTTCTTGGACACATTTATGAGAAGAAATAAATTGGAGAACTTGGTGACAACTGGCAAGATTGAGGGCAAAAGAACAAGGGGAGCCCAGGGATATAAATACCTGGATGGCTTGGCCGAGACAAGAACACAGAGCTGATCCACGACTCTGGTGATCGTGTGAAATGTCGAAACATGGTCGCCCATGCTTATCGGTATGGCACATGATGATAATGATATCCTTGCACTATCAACAATTGCGGACAGATCAAAAGGGTCCTTCAAAACAAATTGAACCTGGTAGTCGCCGCAAACAGGGATCACATCCTGAATGAAGCCAAGGATATGGTCAAGGGTCATAGACTGAGAAGAGGAAGGGCCTGGATAGTGAAGGCCGAATTACGAAGCGTGTTCAGAAAGCAACGCCCCACATCATTTTTTCTCAGCTAATAATGAATATAAAAGAGTGCAATTTTGCAGGCTTCAAATATAGCATGTGCGAAATGTGTGCACCAAACGGCAACACAACAGGTCAAATAATATGGCTGCCCTATATCGCTTTCTTTGGTCATGTAATGAGAAGAGAGGCATTGGAGAACTTTGTGACAACTGGAAAGATCGAGGGGAAGAGAGGCAGAGGCAGACCAAGAGAAATTATGCTGGAAGGATTGAGACGGTGGCACGGAGGAATATCAACAGCGGAGTTGATCCAGAAAACCAAAGACCGAGATCTGTGGAGAGCTATGAACGCCTACGCCAGCTGGCACGGCACTTGATGATGATGATGATATCGGTGAAAAGGAGCGTGTTAGCAACTTGCGATATATATTGTCACATCTCATCATGTTCCTCTTGTACCTTGCGTTGCCGAGGTGAAGTATAAACAGCGGAAGGGTGCCAGCTTATGGGCTTCATGTATCGATGATCCCATAGACTCTGTTATTCCCTGCGCCCATCGTTTACGTGGCCAGCCTCTTCCCCTGTTTCCATCTGATCTGTACATCATTGCTTGTTGTGGTATACTGTTAATTGGTAACCTACTTGCATGGCCAAACCATTTGACTTGCTGCTTTCTAATAAAATCTAGTGCAGCTATAACCCCCACTTTAGTATTGAGTATTCTTCTCAGGAATCTCATTTCTTTTGTTGTGATTTTTCTTTTCTCTTTTTCTGTCATTGTCCAGGTTTGGCATTGGTAACATAGAGTCGGTAGAAAGATTGTGTTGTAAAGTTCTTTCTTTGTAGTTAATGATACATGTTTGTTCTTTAGTATTGGAGCCATTTGTCCAATGAGTTGGTTTGCCTTATTGCATCTATTTTCGATCTCGTCTTCTCATTTGCCATTTGGTGATATTATACTTATTAGGTACTTGAAACCGGTCTCCCTGGCCTAGAGTTAAACGACTTTCTCCATAATACCGTTTATCCACGTAGGGTAACGCAGCGCACGAGAATTGGTAGCGGTTCTCGCCGCGTTGGTAACTTTACGGGATATGTGAGCCGACCGCTCAGAAAGTAATGTCAAACTACTGCAAGTAATCTTGCAAAGAAATCAACAACAGCGGTAAAATGCTGGTGTTGACAGCGATGTCCTGTATAGGATATGCAGGGAAAAAAAAGGTACTTGAAACTCTACTTGTTTCAAGAGATGTTCGTTTAGGTGAACCGTTGTTGCTTTTTCTTCTTTAGTCACATTCATTACCTCTGTTTTACTGGTGCTAAATTTCATGTTATGTTCCCTACACATTTGATTTAGAATATTCACGTGATCTTGTAATTCAACTTCTGATTTTGCTATTAGTGCTTGGTCGACCGCAAACAGGAGTTCTCTATTGGTTAGATTTGTAGACGCTTCTTCTTCTGTGTTCTCATCATGCGGTATTCTTGCTGTCTCTGTTTGGCTGGCTCCTTTATATATGTTGTCTATATATGTTATGAACAAGAGACGGGTCAGGACACACCTTGTCGTACTCCGAATTTTACGGTGAAGGGTTCTGTGTGTCTTCCAGTTGCTCTCACTGTGTATTCACAGTTGCTGTATAACTTAGTATAAGCTTCTACATAGGTTTGTTGGATGTGTACTCACTGCATATTGTTTAAGGATTTCCCACAGCTTGTTTCTATCTACTCTATCAAATGCCTTTTCTTAGTCGACAAAGGCTAAGTAGAGTGTTTGAATTCAATTGATTTTTCTATAAGTTGTCTAAGAGCAACAATGGCATCTGTGCATCCTTTGTTTCTCCTAAATCCAAGTTGTGTTTCGCCTAGCTGGGGTTCTATAGTAGTTAGTAATCTTTTCTCAAGAATTAATGTTATTGTTATATTGTGATAGAATAAAATATGAGTCAATAAATAAAGGTGAACATGCGACAATAAGTAAAGTAAAGGTGAATGTGAGACAATAAGTAAAGTAAAAGTAACATGTGACAATAAGTAAAGTAAAGGTGAATGTGAGACAATAAGTAAAGTAAAGGTGAACGTGAGACAATAAGTAAAGTAAAGGTGAACATGAGACAATAAGTAAAGTAAAAGTAAACATGAGACAATAAGTAAAGTAAAAGAAAGCATGAGACAATAAGTAAAGTCAAGGTGAACATGAGACAATAAATAAAGTAAAGGTGAACATGAGACAATAAGTAAAGGTACTTTTCCCCTTAATTTTGCCAGTTGTCACCAAGTTCTCTTAGTCTGTCTTCTCATAATGTGTCCTAAGAAATATGACTCTCTACATCTAATTCCTCTAATCAGATTTACGGTTTTCATTTGCTTCGTGTACGACTTGCTCATTGGTTTTTCTTTCTGTCCATGGTATTCTTTGCATTTTATCCAGAAACCACATTTTCCCTGCCCTTAGATGTTTTTTCAGCTGCATGAGTATTCAGTCTCACTAATCTCATTATGTGGGAACTGCTATAGTGTAATGAATAAATGCCTGCCTGCTGGACCACTGCTGGTGGATCTGAATTTGAGATGGATTAGAGAATTGACCAGGGCTCCCATGTTGACCCAGACTAAAAATGGGTACCAGAAAACATCTTGGGAAATAAAGATGACTGGAGTGATATTGAACACATGGCCCCTAGACTGATGATTGTTCTATACAAATATGAACACATGGTCCCTGGAGTGATGATTGTTCTATACAAATATGAACACATGGCCCCTGGAGTGATGATTGTTCTATACAAATATGGCTCTAGCACCATATGTCCAATACAGCTGAAGGTGTACACATGGATTATTTACTTATTTAAATATTACTCTCCTTCTGTTGCTAGCATGAAGATCCCCACTGAATGCACATTAGCAGAATAAACTACCAACAGAAATGGAATTCAATGCAACCTGACTAATAAATCTGATAATGTGGACTTTGCTGATGACACTGTCCTACTGCCCCATACACACACAGGCAGGTGCAAGATAAACTAAACACTGAGAGGTCACAACAACTAGGTCTACAAATACATTCCTCTTTCACCTTTCATTCCCCATTGGGACCTTGGCTCCCAACAAACTCACTCCCAGCCCCCCTATCCTTAACTATCCCATGCAGCTCCATGCATGTTGTCACCATATTGATTTCTGTCTACTTCTATTCTCCATGTGTTTTTAGGTTTTCCTTTATGTAAATCCATGGATTTCAGACAATAGACTTTCTAGTTATACCAGTCTCAGGTTTTCCTTTATGTAAATCCATGGATTCCAGACAATAGACTTTCTAGTTATACCAGTCTCAGGTTTTCCTTTATGTAAATCCATGGATTCCAGACAAAAGACTTTCTAGTTATACCAGTCTCAGGTTTTCTCAATGTGTGTCCTATCCAGTGCCAGAATCTTTTCTTCACCTCTTGGTTCACTGGTGTTTGTCTAGTTCTCTCCATGAGATCCCCACTGGTGTTTGTCTAGTTCTCTCCATGAGATCCCCACTGGTGTTTGTCTAGTTCTCTCCATGAGATCCCCACTGGTGTTTGTCTAGTTCTCTCCATGAGATCCCCACTGGTGTTTGTCTAGTTCTCTCCATGAGGTCCACACTGGTGTTTGTCTAGTTCTCTCCATGAGTCCACACTGGTGTTTGTCTAGTTCTCTTCATGAGTTCCACACTGGTGTTTGTCTAGTTCTCTCCATGAGTTCCACACTGGTGTTTGTCTAGTTCTCTCCATGAGTTACACACTGGTGTTTGTCTAGTTCTCTCCATGAGTTCCACACTGGTGTTTGTCTAGTTCTCTCCATGAGTTCCACACTGGTGTTTGTCTAGTTCTCTCCATGAGGTCCACACTGATGTTTGTCTAGTTCTCTCCATGAGTTCCACACTGGTGTTTGTCTAATTCTCTCCATGAGGTCCACACTGGTGTTTGTCTAGTTCTCTCCATGAGTTCCACACTGGTGTTTGTCTAGTTCTCTCCATGAGTTCCACACTGGTGTGTCTAGTTCTCTCCATGAGTTCCACACTGGTGTTTGTCTAGTTCTCTCCATGAGTTCCACACTGGTGTTTGTCTAGTTCTCTCCATGAGTTCCACACTAGTGTTTGTCTAGTTCTCTCCATGAGTTCCACACTGGTGTTTGTCTAGTTCTCTCCATGAGTTACACACTGGTGTTTGTCTAGTTCTCTCCATGAGTTCCACACTGGTGTTTGTCTAGTTCTCTCCATGAGGTCCACACTGGTGTTTGTCTAGTTCTCTCCATGAGTTCCACACTGGTGTTTGTCTAGTTCTCTCCATGAGTTCCACACTGGTGTTTGTCTAGTTCTCTCCATGAGTTCCACACTGGTGTTTGTCTAGTTCTCTCCATGAGTTCCACATTGGTGTTTCTGTCATTCCATTTAAGTCCTTCTATTTTATGCAGGCACCAATTAGTGAATGTTTGTAACTTAACTGTAATTGTTTTCTTTGTTTTCCATGTTTCTAACTTATACAGTAGTACAGATTTAACGTTAGAATTAAATATTCTAAGTTTTGATCCAAGTTTAATTTCTGTTGACTTCCACAAATGTCCCAGTGTTATACAATCTCCTCTAGCCTTCTTTATTCTAATCCTGACATCTGGATATGTTCCACCCTCTGTGTCTACGCTGCCATTACACAGGTGTATGATTCCCTCTAAAAGTGAGGTTTCATCAAGGGAAACCTGATCTGATCAATTTGTTCTCATTTTCTATCTTTCCCTTATGAATTTGTAAACCTAATTGCTGTGAACTCCCATCCAATGTTAGGTTTTCCTGCATCCGAAGTCATGTGAGAAACAGGAGAGCAATGTCATCAGAGATATCCAGATCACTGAGATGCTTTGTCAGAGGAATCCATTGAACTCCATTTCTGGTACTGCTTGTTGTTGTCATCAATAATCCAGTTTATAGCTGGTAAGAATAGAAGAGGTGACAAAAGGTAACTCTGTCTCACTCCTGTTCTTATTTTTAACACCTCTGTTAGTTTTCGCCCTAGGAGGGTTTTGTCTTTCACATCTCTGTATGTACCTCTTTATTAAGTTCATAATTTTATGTGGTATTAAATCAAAGTTAGTTGCATATCCTTTACAGGATGTCTCAGTTGCAAGATTCTGTATTTCATCTCTCTATATGTTGCCTTTATGCCTTAACCTATCACAGTACTAACAAATGTATGGAAGTCAAAGGAATGTAAGATTAGCTCCAAATGTAAAATGCTTAACTCTAATGTTTAGTCAGTACTACTTTATGAATTGCCAGCATCTGTTGCTTAGTGGTAGTTGATAGTCTCACAATCCTGACATAGCAGATTCAAAGTCAGGGCTTAGGTTTAGTTGATAGTCTCACAATCCTGACAAATCAGCTTCAAAGTCAGGGTTTAGGGGTAGTTGATAGTCTCACAATCCTGACACATCAGCTTCAAAGTCAGGGTTTAGGGGTAGTTGATAGTCTCACAATCCTCTCATCCCAGCTTCAAACTCTGTGATAAGGAAGCAGATCGCTTGGCATTCATGTTCACAATGGTATGAGTGTCAGCCATTCATAATACAATGGCAAACTGCTGAAAATAAAATTGCCTAGATAATCACAAACAGCCAATAAATGTTGGGGTTGACTGGGATGTGCTGTAAAGGACATGCAACTAACTTTATGGATCAAACACACGGAGAAAAACTAACAAAGTTACCAATAAACTACAAGCATGTATTAACTGGTGCCTATGCAGAATAGGAATAAAGTGGTATGACAGAATCACCAATATGGAGCTCATGGGGAGAACTAAACAAATCCTAGACAATCAAGAGGTGAGAGAAGGACAGACACTGGGTTGGACACATTAATAACATCTGATAATGGTATCATAAAGTCCCTTGTCTATAACCAACAGGACCAATGAAATAGAGGGATGCCTAAAGACACATGCTGAAGAGAATTAGAGAAAAAGATGAATAATATGAGGAGGCCATGGAGGAAGCTGAAAAATACAGCAAAGATTAGGATGGCTTGATGCAAGTTAGTTACGGGTTTGCACTCTAATAAGGGATAAAGGAACCAAGAAGATGAGATTATAAACAAGTTTCACATTTTTAAGACTTCTCTTCTGTATGTATTCTCTTCTAAAGCTTCAGATTGTGATCATGGGTAAAAGATGCATCTCAATAACCACATCTGTAAACGTTCTCTTATATATGTATGTATCTCATGTGGTGCATCAAATGACCAGCAAAGCAAAATATGCAGTACAATCATAATTCTTCTAAGTCTTTCCAGTATGTGGCCTCTTGTTGCACTTCAGATAGTGAAATTGAGTAAAAGATGCACCACAGTCATCACTTGTGTAAGGTTTCAACAAGTGATTCAGAACATGGCCAGCCTGAGTACCAGATGTATGCCACATAGCGGTTGAGGAAAAAGTCAATATTTAGATTGGATAAGAAAATAGTGGCAGACAAATAAAAGTAAATCACAATGCAGCGTAAGAATACATGGTCACTAGATGACGTCACGGGGACTACTTTAGGTCACTATAGATAGAGAAGCGTTTACCAACAGGAATGAAGGAAAGCAAACACAAGGACAACATCACGATATTGAGAAGATTCAACTGAAATGGCATCATAGACATGACACAGCATGGTTACTCAAGATGAAGAACAACGGTACAATGGAGATTATGAACGACGGCCAAGAATGAATATGTGGCGCTGAGGAAATGGAGAGAATATTTGGCATCACAAGTGTCCGATCAGCTTGCAGGCAAAAAGGTCACAGTTAGCACGTCAGTCAAAGGAACTTAAATATCTGCGGTTAGTTAATGACTAAGGTAATGAGATGTGATTTGTCGGACAACACGGTATGTTGCAATCATTATTTAATTATCATGTTTTGACAGATCCTCCCAACCATATGGGAACTGCCATATAATTATTCATTATTGACATGTCTGATTAATCAACAATATTAAAGGAAATATGATGTGGATCATCAATGTTGCTGCCGTCATTTGTATTGACATTGAATTGCAGTTCTCATTAAAACTGTTGTAATAGCTGGAACAGACAACGAGTGTAATTTAAAGGACACCAGCATTACAGCAATGTACCACAATCATCTCACTTGTAAGTTGTCCTCCTGTCTGTGTTCTCACATGATACATAAATGGGCCAGCATAAACAGAGAAGAGAACACACTACAGTCATCACATTTATAAGGCTTCACTCCAGTAAATGTTCTCTTGTGGTATTTTAGAAATAAACTTAAGTAAAAGTAGCACTACAATCATAATTGAAAGGCTGCTCTCCAGTATGTGATTGATTGATTGCTTGATTTACAAACCAACATCACAGCATTCGGGGCATTCTCATAAATGTTCCGTCCCCATCCTCAGCAGCCAGCAAAGAGTTCCAACACCAATAGTACCAGTAGCAATCTGATTATATGTCCGTCTCGCATTTCCTCTGAGCGTCGGCCAGATCCCCTCGTCACTCCCTGCTGTCTCATTCTTGCCAGACCATGGTAATCCATTTGCTCCTCCGAGGTGTACACGTGCTCCCACAAGGCAGCATCCATGTTTGCCTTGTCATGTATCAATACTCCACCAAGTTCTGCAGAGCCAGCCAATCTGTCCGCCTGTTAATTTCCCAGCACACCGGCATGCCCTGGAGAAAAGATCCAGGTGATGCTTGTCACCCGTGACCTCCGAAGCGAAGCAAGCCACTCCGCACAAAGCCTGCCCATCATCACCCTCGTCATCATGCTTTCTGAATCATTTACAATCACGTTGTGTATATGTCGTATTCTCCATCCAGCGGAGAGCTGCAGTGACTGCCTCCACTTCCATTCTTAAGCTGGATGTTGGGGTATCATATGCCAGGCTTTCCTGCACCAAACGTTGACCATTAGCTTTGGCTATGAACCCCCAGCCACTTCTCTCACCTCTTGACAACGAACCATCCATGTAGATAATCACATCACCCGGGCGAGCATTATCCTGAATTAGTTGCTAGATTTCCACTTCCGTGGCCTCTGCTGGCCACTCCCTGCTTAATGTGATTATAACTCTGCACAAGTCTGACTTCTCCGCTGGCACTCTGACCCACTCCTCTCCTCGCCTAATGTTCTCCAAGATGCACACCTTCCTGATCGTATCCTCCACCTGAGACATCCATGATTTCCCTCTTATCAGTCTCTGACCCTTAACTGCATCCAGCGCCTCATGTAACAGGTGATCTGTGTCTGCAGATACTCTGAGGAATGCCTTCGCCTGCATCACCTTGAGCCTACCAGCAACAGTCGGAAAACCAAGGATGTAATGCATACACACCACTGGGGTGTCTCTTGTGCATCCCAGAATGACCCACATAGCTTTGCTCTGTATGCGCTCCAATCTCACCAGCTGACTCTTTTAGACAGTGAGCAGTCCTAGTATGTGATTATTCGCTATACATCAAAAATTACCAAGAGATTGACATACCACAATCATCACATTTGTATGGTTTCCTTCCTATGTGTGTTTTTAAGTGTTTCTTGAAACTGCCAGCCTGAAGAAAAGGATACACTACAATCATCACATTTGTAAGGTTTCTCTAAAGTATATGTCCTCTTTTGGCACTTCATATAGTGAGCTTGAAGAAAAGGATGCACCACAATCATCACATTTGTAAAGTATCTCTCATGTATGCATTGTGTGGTGCTTTTGCTTGACACTATGAGTAAATGATGCACCACACATCACTTTTGTAAGGTTTATACCCTGTATGTATTCTCATTTGCTACATCAGATGGTAAACATAAATAAACAATGTATCACAATAATTATACTTATAAGGTTTCTCTCATTTATGTGGTCTGTTGTGGTGGTTTAAATACTCAGCTTTAGCAAACATACCTAAATACCACTGATCTGAGGTTTCTCTCATGTGTGTATTCTCAGATGTTTTCCCACATTGTTTGTCTAAGAAAAATATGCACCACAATCATCATATTTATAAGGTTTCTCTCCTTCATGTGTTCTATTGTGTGTAATCAAACTAGAAGCTTGAGTAAAACAAGCACTACAATCATCACATTTGTAAGGTGCATCACAATCACCACATTTACTCCTGTATGAATTCTCTTATAGTATTTAAGATTGCCAGAATTAATAAAAGATGTACCATAATCATTACATTTGTAAGGTTTCTCTCCTGTATGTGTTCTCTTGTGGCGCTTAAGATGGCAAGACTGAGTAAAAGATGCACCACAATCATCACATTTGTAAGGTTTCTCTCCTGTATGTGTTCTCTTGTGGATCTTCAGACTGTACGATCTAATAAAAGATGCACCACAATCTTCACATTTGTAAGATTTCTGTCCTGTATGTTTTCTCTTGTGAATATTCCAACTGCCAGCTTGAGTAAAAGATGCACCACAATCATCACATTTATAAGATTTCTCTCCCAAATGTATTCTCAAGTGGTACACTAAATGGTCTGTGTGACTAAAAGAAGCACCACAATCATCACATTTGTAAGGTTTCTCTCCTGTATGTGTCCTTTTGTGGTATTTCAGGCTGCTAGGGTAAGAATAACGAGCGCTACAAATATCACATTTGTAAGGTTTCTCTCCTGTATGTATCCTTTTGTGGTATTTCTGGCTGCCAGGGTGAGAATAACGAGCACTACAAATATCACATTTGTAAGATTTCTCTCCTGTATGCATTCTCTTATGGTATTTAAGACTGTCAGCGTAAATAAAAGACACACTACAATCATCACATTTGTAAGGTTTCTCTCCTGTATGTGTTCTCTTGTGGATCTTCAGATAGCTAGCTTTAGTAAAAAATGCACCACAATCATCACATTTGTAAGGTATCTCTCCTGTGTGTGTTCTCTTGTGGAGCTTCAGACTGTCAGCATAAGGAAAAGATGCACCACAATCATCACATTTGTAAGGTTTCTCTCCTGTATGTGTTATCATGTGGCGCTTTAGTTTGCCAGCATCAGTAAAAGATGCACCACAGTCTTCACATTTGTAAGGTTTCTCTCCTGTATGTGTTCTCAAGTGGCATACTAAAAGGCCAGTATGAGTAAAAGATGCACCACAATTATCACATTTGTAAGGTTTCTCTCCTGTATGTGTTCTCTTGTGGCGCTTCAGATTGCTAGACTGAGTAAAAGATGCACCACAATCATCACATTTGTATGGTTTCCTTCCCATGTGTGTTTTTAAGTGTTTCTTGAAACTGCCAGCCTGAAGAAAAGGATGCACCACAATCATCACATTTGTAAAGTATCTCTCATGTATGCATTGTGTGGTGCTTTTGCTTGACAGTATGAGCAAATGATGCACCACACATCACATTTGTAAGGTTTATACCCTGTATGTATTCTCATTTGCTACATCAGATGTTAAACATAAATAAACAATGCACCACATAATAATTATACTTATAAGGTTTCTCTCATTTATGTGGTCTGTTGTGGTGGTTTAAATACTCAGCTTTAGCAAACATACCTAAACACCACTGATCTAAGGTTTCTCTCATGTGTGTATTCTCAGATGTTTCCCCTCATTGTTTGTCTAAGAAAAATATGCACCACAATCATCACATTTATAAGGTTTCTCTCCTTCATGTGTTCTATTGTGTGTAATCAAACTAGAAGCTTGAGTAAAACAAGCACTACAATCATCACATTTGTAAGGTGCATCACAATCACCACATTTACTCCTGTATGCACTCTTATAGTATTTAAGATTACCAGAATTAATAAAAGATGTACCGTAATCATTACATTTGTAAAGTTTCTCTCCTGTATGTGTATTTTTTTTTTTGGAGCTTCATATTGCCAGCTGTTATTAGAGATGCACCACAATCATAACAGTTGTAAGGTCTCTCTCCTGTATGTGTTTTCAAGTGGTACACAATCATCACATCTGTAAGGTTTCTCTCCTGTATGTATTCTCTTGTGGGTAATTAGACTGCCAGCCTGAGTAAAAGATGCACCACAATCATCACATTTGTAAGGTTTCTCTCCCAAATGTGTTCTCAAGTGGTACACTAAATTGCCAGTCTGACTATAAGAAGCACCACAATCATCACATTTGTAAGGTTTCTCTCCTGTATGTGTCTTTTTGTGGTATTTCAGGCCACCAGGGTAAGAATAACGAGCGCTACAAGCATCACATTTGTAAGGTTTCTCTCCAGTATGTGTCCTTTTGTGGTATTTCAGGCCGCCAAGGGAAGAATAACGAGCGCTACAAACATCACATTTGTAAGGTTTCTCTCCTGTATGTGTCCTTTTATGGTATTTCAAGCCGCTAGGGTGAGAAAAACGAGCACTACAAATATCACATTTGTAAGGTTTCTCTCCGGTATGCATTCTCTTATGGTATTTAAGACTTTCAGCATTAATAAAAGATGCACCACAATCATCACATTTGTAAGGTTTCTCTCCTGTATGTATTCTCTTATGGATCTTCAGATGGCCAGCTTTAGTAAAAGATGCACCACAATCATCACATTTGTAAGGTCTCTCTCCTGTATGTGTTCTCTTGTGGATATTCAGACTGTCAGGAGTAAAAGATGCACCACAATCATTACATTTGTAAGGTTTCTCTCCCAAATGTGTTCTCAAGTGGTACACTAAATTGCTAGTGTGACTATAAGAAGCACCACAATCATCACATTTGTAAGTCTTCTCTTCTGTATGTGTCCTTTTGTGGTATTTCAGGCCGCCAGGATAAGAATAACAAGCACTACAAACATCACATTTGTAAGGTTTCTCTCCTGTATGTGTTCTCAAGTGGTACACTAAACAGCCAGTGTGATTAAAAGAAGCACCACAATCATCACATTTGTAAGGTTTCTCTCCTGTATGTGTCCTTTTGTGGTATTTCAGGCCGCTAGGGTGAGAATAATGAGCACTACAAATATCACATTTGTAAGGTTTCTCTCCGGTTTGCATTCTCTTATGGTATTTAAGACTTTCAGCATTAATAAAAGATGCACCACAATCATCACATTTGTAAGGTTTCTCTCCTGTATGTGTTCTCTTATGGATCTTCAGATAGCTAGCTCTAGTAAAAGATGAACCACAATCATCACATTTGTAAGGTATCTCTCCTGTGTGTGTTCTCTTATGGAGCTTCAGATTGTCAGTATAACGAAAAGATGCACCACAATCATCACATTTGTAAGGTTTCTCTCCTGTATGTGTTCTCTTGTGGCACTTCAGATTGCTAGACTGAGTAAAAGATGCACCACAATCATCACAGTTGTATGGTTTCCTTCCCATGTGTGTTTTTAAGTGTTTCTTGAAACTGCCAGCCTGAAGAAAAGGATGCACTACAATCATCACATTTGTAAGGTTTCTCTAAAGTATATGTCCTCTTTTGGCACTTCATATAGTGAGCTTGAAGAAAAGGATGCACCACAATCATCACATTTGTAAAGTATCTCTCATGTATGCATTGTGTGGTGCTTTTGCTTGACAGTATGAGCAAATGATGCACCACACATCACATTTGTAAGGTTTATACCCTGTATGTATTCTCATTTGCTACATCAGATGGTAAACATAAATAAACAATGCACCACATAATAATTATACTTATAAGGTTTCTCTCATTTATGTGGTCTGTTGTGGTGGTTTAAATACTCAGCTTTAGCAAACATACCTAAACACCACTGATCTAAGGTTTCTCTCATGTGTGTATTCTCAGATGTTTCCCCTCATTGTTTGTCTAAGAAAAATATGCACCACAATCATCACATTTATAAGGTTTCTCTCCTTCATGTGTTCTATTGTGTGTAATCAAACTAGAAGCTTGAGTAAAACAAGCACTACAATCATCACATTTGTAAGGTGCATCACAATCACCACATTTACTCCTGTATGCATTCTCTTATAGTATTTAAGATTACCAGAATTAATAAAAGATGTACCGTAATCATTACATTTGTAAAGTTTCTCTCCTGTATGTGTATTTTTTTTTTTTGGAGCTTCATATTGCCAGCTGTTATTAGAGATGCACCACAATCATAACAGTTGTAAGGTCTCTCTCCTGTATGTGTTTTCAAGTGGTACACAATCATCACATCTGTAAGGTTTCTCTCCTGTATGTATTCTCTTGTGGGTAATTAGACTGCCAGCCTGAGTAAAAGATGCACCACAATCATCACATTTGTAAGGTTTCTCTCCCAAATGTGTTCTCAAGTGGTACACTAAATTGCCAGTCTGACTATAAGAAGCACCACAATCATCACATTTGTAAGGTTTCTCTCCTGTATGTGTCTTTTTGTGGTATTTCAGACCACCAGGGTAAGAATAACGAACGCTACAAGCATCACATTTGTAAGGTTTCTCTCCAGTATGTGTCCTTTTGTGGTATTTCAGGCCGCCAAGGGAAGAATAACGAGCGCTACAAACATCACATTTTTAAGGTTTCTCTCCTGTATGTGTCCTTTTATGGTATTTCAAGCCGCTAGGGTGAGAAAAACGAGCACTACAAATATCACATTTGTAAGGTTTCTCTCCGGTATGCATTCTCTTATGGTATTTAAGACTTTCAGCATTAATAAAAGATGCACCACAATCATCACATTTGTAAGGTTTCTCTCCTGTATGTATTCTCTTATGGATCTTCAGATGGCCAGCTTTAGTAAAAGATGCACCACAATCATCACATTTGTAAGGTCTCTCTCCTGTATGTGTTCTCTTGTGGATATTCAGACTGTCAGCTTGAGTAAAAGATGCACCACAATCATTACATTTGTAAGGTTTCTCTCCCAAATGTGTTCTCAAGTGGTACACTAAATTGCTAGTGTGACTATAAGAAGCACCACAATCATCACATTTGTAAGGCTTCTCTTCTGTATGTGTCCTTTTGTGGTATTTCAGGCCGCCAGGATAAGAATAACAAGTACTACAAACATCACATTTGTAAGGTTTCTCTCCTGTATGTGTTCTCAAGTGGTACACTAAACGGCCAGTGTGATTAAAAGAAGCACCACAATCATCACATTTGTAAGGTTTCTCTCCTGTATGTGTCCTTTTGTGGTATTTCAGGCCGCTAGGGTGAGAATAATGAGCACTACAAATATCACATTTGTAAGGTTTCTCTCCGGTATGCATTCTCTTATGGTATTTAAGACTTTCAGCATTAATAAAAGATGCACCACAATCATCACATTTGTAAGGTTTCTCTCCTGTATGTGTTCTCTTATGGATCTTCAGATAGCTAGCTCTAGTAAAAGATGAACCACAATCATCACATTTGTAAGGTATCTCTCCTGTGTGTGTTCTCTTATGGAGCTTCAGATTGTCAGTATAACGAAAAGATGCACCACAATCATCACATTTGTAAGGTTTCTCTCCTGTATGTGTTATCATGTGGCGCTTTAGTTTGCCAGCATCAGTAAAAGATGCACCACAGTCTTCACATTTGTAAGGTTTCTCTCCTGTATGTGTTCTCAAGTGGCATACTAAAAGGCCAGTATGAGTAAAAGATGCACCACAATTATCACATTTGTAAGGTTTCTCTCCTGTATGTGTTCTCTTGTGGCGCTTCAGATTGCTAGACTGAGTAAAAGATGCACCACAATCATCACATTTGTATGGTTTCCTTCCCATGTGTGTTTTTAAGTGTTTCTTGAAACTGCCAGCCTGAAGAAAAGGATGCACCACAATCATCACATTTGTAAAGTATCTCTCATGTATGCATTGTGTGGTGCTTTTGCTTGACAGTATGAGCAAATGATGCACCACACATCACATTTGTAAGGTTTATACCCTGTATGTATTCTCATTTGCTACATCAGATGGTAAACATAAATAAACAATGCACCACATAATAATTATACTTATAAGGTTTCTCTCATTTATGTGGTCTGTTGTGGTGGTTTAAATACTCAGCTTTAGCAAACATACCTAAACACCACTGATCTAAGGTTTCTCTCATGTGTGTATTCTCAGATGTTTCCCCTCATTGTTTGTCTAAGAAAAATATGCACCACAATCATCACATTTATAAGGTTTCTCTCCTTCATGTGTTCTATTGTGTGTAATCAAACTAGAAGCTTGAGTAAAACAAGCACTACAATCATCACATTTGTAAGGTGCATCACAATCACCACATTTACTCCTGTATGCATTCTCTTATAGTATTTAAGATTACCAGAATTAATAAAAGATGTACCGTAATCATTACATTTGTAAAGTTTCTCTCCTGTACGTGTATTTTTTTTTTGGAGCTTCATATTGCCGGCTGTTATTAGAGATGCACCACAATCATAACAGTTGTAAGGTCTCTCTCCTGTATGTGTTTTCAAGTGGTACACAATCATCACATCTGTAAGGTTTCTCTCCTGTATGTATTCTCTTGTGGGTAATTAGACTGCCAGCCTGAGTAAAAGATGCACCACAATCATCACATTTGTAAGGTTTCTCTACCAAATGTGTTCTCAAGTGGTACACTAAATTGCCAGTGTGACTATAAGAAGCACCACAATCATCACATTTGTAAGGTTTCTCTCCTGTATGTGTCTTTTTGTGGTATTTCAGGCCACTAGGGTAAGAATAACGAGCACCACAATCATCACATTTGTAAGGTTTCTCTCCTGTATGTGTCTTTTTGTGGTATTTCAGGCCACTAGGGTAAGAATAACGAGCGCTACAAGCATCACATTTGTAAGGTTTCTCTCCTGTATGTGTCCTTTTATGGTATTTCAAACCGCTAGGGTGAGAAAAACGAGCACTACAAATATCACATTTGTAAGGTTTCTCTCCGGTATGCATTCTCTTATGGTATTTAAGACTTTCAGCATTAATAAAAGATGCACCACAATCATCACATTTGTAAGGTTTCTCTCCTGTATGTATTCTCTTATGGATCTTCAGATGGCCAGCTTTAGTAAAAGATGCACCACAATCATCACATTTGTAAGGTCTCTCTCCTGTATGTGTTCTCTTGTGGACATTCAGACTGTCAGCTTGAGTAAAAGATGCACCACAATCATTACATTTGTAAGGTTTCTCTCCCAAATGTGTTCTCAAGTGGTACACTAAATTGCTAGTGTGACTATAAGAAGCACCACAATCATCACATTTGTAAGGCTTCTCTTCTGTATGTGTCCTTTTGTGGTATTTCAGGCCGCCAGGATAAGAATAACAAGCACTACAAACATCACATTTGTAAGGTTTCTCTCCTGTATGTGTTCTCAAGTGGTACACTAAACGGCCAGTGTGATTAAAAGAAGCACCACAATCATCACATTTGTAAGGTTTCTCTCCTGTATGTGTCCTTTTGTGGTATTTCAGGCCGCTAGGGTGAGAATAATGAGCACTACAAATATCACATTTGTAAGGTTTCTCTCCGGTATGCATTCTCTTATGGTATTTAAGACTTTCAGCATTAATAAAAGATGCACCACAATCATCACATTTGTAAGGTTTCTCTCCTGTATGTGTTCTCTTATGGATCTTCAGATAGCTAGCTCTAGTAAAAGATGAACCACAATCATCACATTTGTAAGGTATCTCTCCTGTGTGTGTTCTCTTATGGAGCTTCAGATTGTCAGTATAACGAAAAGATGCACCACAATCATCACATTTGTAAGATTTCTCTCCTGTATGCATTCTCTTATGGTATTTAAGACTGTCAGCGTAAATAAAAGACACACTACAATCATCACATTTGTAAGGTTTCTCTCCTGTATGTGTTCTCTTGAGGATCTTCAGATAGCTAGCTTTAGTAAAAAATGCACCACAATCATCACATTTGTAAGGTATCTCTCCTGTGTGTGTTCTCTTGTGGAGCTTCAGACTGTCAGCATAAGGAAAAGATGCACCACAATCATCACATTTGTAAGGTTTCTCTCCTGTATGTGTTATCATGTGGCGCTTTAGTTTGCCAGCATCAGTAAAAGATGCACCACAGTCTTCACATTTGTAAGGTTTCTCTCCTGTATGTGTTCTCAAGTGGCATACTAAAAGGCCAGTATGAGTAAAAGATGCACCACAATTATCACATTTGTAAGGTTTGTCTCCTGTATGTGTTCTCTTGTGGCGCTTCAGATTGCTAGACTGAGTAAAAGATGCACCACAATCATCACATTTGTATGGTTTCCTTCCCATGTGTGTTTTTAAGTGTTTCTTGAAACTGCCAGCCTGAAGAAAAGGATGCACCACAATCATCACATTTGTAAAGTATCTCTCATGTATGCATTGTGTGGTGCTTTTGCTTGACAGTATGAGCAAATGATGCACCACACATCACATTTGTAAGGTTTATACCCTGTATGTATTCTCATTTGCTACATCAGATGGTAAACATAAATAAACAATGCACCACATAATAATTATACTTATAAGGTTTCTCTCATTTATGTGGTCTGTTGTGGTGGTTTAAATACTCAGCTTTAGCAAACATACCTAAACACCACTGATCTAAGGTTTCTCTCATGTGTGTATTCTCAGATGTTTCCCCTCATTGTTTGTCTAAGAAAAATATGCACCACAATCATCACATTTATAAGGTTTCTCTCCTTCATGTGTTCTATTGTGTGTAATCAAACTAGAAGCTTGAGTAAAACAAGCACTACAATCATCACATTTGTAAGGTGCATCACAATCACCACATTTACTCCTGTATGCATTCTCTTATAGTATTTAAGATTACCAGAATTAATAAAAGATGTACCGTAATCATTACATTTGTAAAGTTTCTCTCCTGTATGTGTATTTTTTTTTTTTGGAGCTTCATATTGCCAGCTGTTATTAGAGATGCACCACAATCATAACAGTTGTAAGGTCTCTCTCCTGTATGTGTTTTCAAGTGGTACACAATCATCACATCTGTAAGGTTTCTCTCCTGTATGTATTCTCTTGTGGGTAATTAGACTGCCAGCCTGAGTAAAAGATGCACCACAATCATCACATTTGTAAGGTTTCTCTCCCAAATGTGTTCTCAAGTGGTACACTAAATTGCCAGTCTGACTATAAGAAGCACCACAATCATCACATTTGTAAGGTTTCTCTCCTGTATGTGTCTTTTTGTGGTATTTCAGACCACCAGGGTAAGAATAACGAACGCTACAAGCATCACATTTGTAAGGTTTCTCTCCAGTATGTGTCCTTTTGTGGTATTTCAGGCCGCCAAGGGAAGAATAACGAGCGCTACAAACATCACATTTTTAAGGTTTCTCTCCTGTATGTGTCCTTTTATGGTATTTCAAGCCGCTAGGGTGAGAAAACGAGCACTACAAATATCACATTTGTAAGGTTTCTCTCCGGTATGCATTCTCTTATGGTATTTAAGACTTTCAGCATTAATAAAAGATGCACCACAATCATCACATTTGTAAGGTTTCTCTCCTGTATGTATTCTCTTATGGATCTTCAGATGGCCAGCTTTAGTAAAAGATGCACCACAATCATCACATTTGTAAGGTCTCTCTCCTGTATGTGTTCTCTTGTGGATATTCAGACTGTCAGCTTGAGTAAAAGATGCACCACAATCATTACATTTGTAAGGTTTCTCTCCCAAATGTGTTCTCAAGTGGTACACTAAATTGCTAGTGTGACTATAAGAAGCACCACAATCATCACATTTGTAAGGCTTCTCTTCTGTATGTGTCCTTTTGTGGTATTTCAGGCCGCCAGGATAAGAATAACAAGTACTACAAACATCACATTTGTAAGGTTTCTCTCCTGTATGTGTTCTCAAGTGGTACACTAAACGGCCAGTGTGATTAAAAGAAGCACCACAATCATCACATTTGTAAGGTTTCTCTCCTGTATGTGTCCTTTTGTGGTATTTCAGGCCGCTAGGGTGAGAATAATGAGCACTACAAATATCACATTTGTAAGGTTTCTCTCCGGTATGCATTCTCTTATGGTATTTAAGACTTTCAGCATTAATAAAAGATGCACCACAATCATCACATTTGTAAGGTTTCTCTCCTGTATGTGTTCTCTTATGGATCTTCAGATAGCTAGCTCTAGTAAAAGATGAACCACAATCATCACATTTGTAAGGTATCTCTCCTGTGTGTGTTCTCTTATGGAGCTTCAGATTGTCAGTATAACGAAAAGATGCACCACAATCATCACATTTGTAAGGTTTCTCTCCTGTATGTGTTATCATGTGGCGCTTTAGTTTGCCAGCATCAGTAAAAGATGCACCACAGTCTTCACATTTGTAAGGTTTCTCTCCTGTATGTGTTCTCAAGTGGCATACTAAAAGGCCAGTATGAGTAAAAGATGCACCACAATTATCACATTTGTAAGGTTTCTCTCCTGTATGTGTTCTCTTGTGGCGCTTCAGATTGCTAGACTGAGTAAAAGATGCACCACAATCATCACATTTGTATGGTTTCCTTCCCATGTGTGTTTTTAAGTGTTTCTTGAAACTGCCAGCCTGAAGAAAAGGATGCACCACAATCATCACATTTGTAAAGTATCTCTCATGTATGCATTGTGTGGTGCTTTTGCTTGACAGTATGAGCAAATGATGCACCACACATCACATTTGTAAGGTTTATACCCTGTATGTATTCTCATTTGCTACATCAGATGGTAAACATAAATAAACAATGCACCACATAATAATTATACTTATAAGGTTTCTCTCATTTATGTGGTCTGTTGTGGTGGTTTAAATACTCAGCTTTAGCAAACATACCTAAACACCACTGATCTAAGGTTTCTCTCATGTGTGTATTCTCAGATGTTTCCCCTCATTGTTTGTCTAAGAAAAATATGCACCACAATCATCACATTTATAAGGTTTCTCTCCTTCATGTGTTCTATTGTGTGTAATCAAACTAGAAGCTTGAGTAAAACAAGCACTACAATCATCACATTTGTAAGGTGCATCACAATCACCACATTTACTCCTGTATGCATTCTCTTATAGTATTTAAGATTACCAGAATTAATAAAAGATGTACCGTAATCATTACATTTGTAAAGTTTCTCTCCTGTATGTGTATTTTTTTTTGGGAGCTTCATATTGCCAGCTGTTATTAGAGATGCACCACAATCATAATAGTTGTAAGGTCTCTCTCCTGTATGTGTTTTCAAGTGGTACACAATCATCACATCTGTAAGGTTTCTCTCCTGTATGTATTCTCTTGTGGGTAATTAGACTGCCAGCCTGAGTAAAAGATGCACCACAATCATCACATTTGTAAGGTTTCTCTCCCAAATGTGTTCTCAAGTGGTACACTAAATTGCCAGTGTGACTATAAGAAGCACCACAATCATCACATTTGTAAGGTTTCTCTCCTGTATGTGTCTTTTTGTGGTATTTCAGGCCACTAGGGTAAGAATAACGAGCACCACAATCATCACATTTGTAAGGTTTCTCTCCTGTATGTGTCTTTTTGTGGTATTTCAGGCCACTAGGGTAAGAATAACGAGCGCTACAAGCATCACATTTGTAAGGTTTCTCTCCTGTATGTGTCCTTTTATGGTATTTCAAGCCGCTAGGGTGAGAAAAACGAGCACTACAAATATCACATTTGTAAGGTTTCTCTCCGGTATGCATTCTCTTATGGTATTTAAGACTTTCAGCATTAATAAAAGATGCACCACAATCATCACATTTGTAAGGTTTCTCTCCTGTATGTATTCTCTTATGGATCTTCAGATGGCCAGCTTTAGTAAAAGATGCACCACAATCATCACATTTGTAAGGTCTCTCTCCTGTATGTGTTCTCTTGTGGACATTCAGACTGTCAGCTTGAGTAAAAGATGCACCACAATCATTACATTTGTAAGGTTTCTCTCCCAAATGTGTTCTCAAGTGGTACACTAAATTGCTAGTGTGACTATAAGAAGCACCACAATCATCACATTTGTAAGGCTTCTCTTCTGTATGTGTCCTTTTGTGGTATTTCAGGCCGCCAGGATAAGAATAACAAGCACTACAAACATCACATTTGTAAGGTTTCTCTCCTGTATGTGTTCCCAAGTGGTACACTAAACGGCCAGTGTGATTAAAAGAAGCACCACAATCATCACATTTGTAAGGTTTCTCTCCTGTATGTGTCCTTTTGTGGTATTTCAGTCCGCTAGGGTGAGAATAATGAGCACTACAAATATCACATTTGTAAGGTTTCTCTCCGGTATGCATTCTCTTATGGTATTTAAGACTTTCAGCATTAATAAAAGATGCACCACAATCATCACATTTGTAAGGTTTCTCTCCTGTATGTGTTCTCTTATGGATCTTCAGATAGCTAGCTCTAGTAAAAGATGCACCACAATCATCACATTTGTAAGGTTTCTCTCCTGTATGTGTTCTCTTGTGGCACTTCAGATTGCTAGACTGAGTAAAAGATGCACCACAATCATCACATTTGTAAGGTTTCTCTCTGGTATGCATTCTCTTATAGTATTTAAGACTCACGGCATTAATAAAAGATGCACCACAATCATCACATTTGTAAGGTTTCTCTCCTGTATGTGTTCTCAAGTGGTACACTAAATGGCCAGTGTGATTAAAATAAGCACCACAATCATCACATTTGTAAGGTTTCTCTCCAGTATGTGTCCATTTGTGGTATTTCAGGCCACCAGGGTAAGAATACCGAGCGCTACAAACATCGCATTTGTAAGGTTTCTCTCCTGTATGTGTCCTTTTGTGGCATTTCAGGCTGCCAGGGTGAAAATCACGAGTACTACAAATGTCACATTTGTAAGGCTTCTCTCCTGTATGTGTTCTCTTGTGGCACTTCAGATTGCTAGACTGAGTAAAAGATGCACCACAATCATCACATTTTAAAGGTTTCTCTCCTGTATGTGTTATCTTGTGTATGGTCAGATAGCCAGCATTAGTAAATGGTGCACCACAATCATCACATTTGTAAGGTTCCTTTCCTGTATGTGTTCTTTTGTGACATTTCAGGTTGCCAGAGTAAAACTAGCACCACAATCATCTCATTTGTAAGGTTTCTCTCCTCTATGTGTTCTCAAGTGGTACACTGATTTGTGAGTGTGAGTAAAAGATGCACCACAAGCATCACACTTGTTAGATTTCTCTAATGAATTTGTTCTTATCTTTCTGATTAAATATGTATCATCATCATTGTTTGGATCACAAACTTCAGTCATGTAATTTTTGGCTCCTTCTTTTATTCTTTGATGAATACAACTGGTAAAACTATCACGATAATCACGTGACTTCTCAGAGATCTGTGTACATGTCACTGGTGTTTCTACAGTTTGTAATTCACCAGTCTCATTAGACACACACTTTAGTTTAGTGTTAATTTCATTGGTAGATGACACACTGTCTGATATCTGATCACATTTCTCATGCTTTACACATGTTCTGCAACTATTCTAAATCCCACTATAATCAAGTGATATTTGTTCATGATGAGTGAGAGTTATTTTATTTTCAGGCACTCTTGATCCAGTGTTTATGTGTCCAGCCATGTCTTCAAGACTGCAGAAACCTTCCATGTTTTTGAATCTGTCATGAGTTTTGTAATTATAGAACACATCTGGAAGTTCTTGTTTCACAAATTCCAATGTAATGTTATCAGATGCCATCTTCTCTATTTGTGACTGCACTTATGTGAAATAGGAAGTCACAACTCTGGCAACAGTGGTGTGTTTCTGAAACACACAAACAGTGAACATTTAGTTAAACATTAGAGTAGCTGGCAACATATTCTAATAAACTGTTTGAACTTCTGTAAAATGAACTGTTACTGTAAATGTAGTATAACACTTGATAAATCACTGCAGGTTTCATCTTTAAAATGAACATTTATTATGTACAGGGGTAGAAAGATCCAGGCATCTGTACATATTTACCTGGCACCTAAAATTTCAAATTCAGTTCTGCAAATAATGTTTTTAAAAATATTTTGTGTCCCTATAAGACATGTCTAAATTTGTAAATGACATCTGCACTATTGGGTACATTGCTAGTGACCTATTAAAATCTATCTTGACAGCTCTGCAAAAGAAACCAGGGACTTTAGAATTTGAAGAGCATCTCACAATAAGTCTTATGAGTCACATGACAGAGCTGTTACTCAGAATAATTATGAACAGAATAAGAAACAAGATTAAACCAGAAATTAGTGATGAACAATGTGGATTTGTGGAGGGGAAGGTCACAAACAATGCTATATATATTCTTAGGACACTTAGAAAGAGCTATAGAAGTAAAAACAGATCTGTACTTATGCTTCACAGACTGCACAAAAGCATTTGACAATGTGAAGCATGAAGAAATAATACAATTACTAAAGAAACTGAACATGAATAGCAAAGAACATATATTACCTGCAAAAAGCAGTCATAAGAATCAACATCTTTGTAGGAACATTTCAGTATATAAAGAAGTGCGTCAGACAAGGTTGTATATTATCTCCTATGTTCTCATTGTAAAGTGAATATATAATGAAATTTACAGAAAATATGCCAGGGATCCATTATGCTGACGACACCGTCTTGATAGCAACAAGTCAGAATGATCTATAGGAAATAGTAGTAGTGCAGTAGTAGTCTACAGTAGAGGATGTTATTTTGGGGCAAGTGCAGAAATTCAAATATATAGGCACACGGATAACATCGGATGGAAGATGCATCACTGAGATAAAGAGCAGAATAGGACAAGCAAAAACTGCATTCTATCAAATGAAGAACGTTTTGTGCAATAAGTCAATGTCCTTGAAAGTTAGAAAAGGAGTTCTTGCATGTTACATAGAACCAGTTTTAACATACGGCTGCGAGTCCTGGACAATTAGTACACAATCGAAAAAAATCCCTGGAAGCCTTGGAGATGTGGTTTTATAGAAGAATGCTCAAAATTAGTTGGTCAGCCAAAAAGCGCAAACAGGATGTTTTAAGGGAAGCTGAGTCGCAAAGACAATTTATCACAAACATCAGAAAGAGGCAGTCATTGTTTTTTGGCCACGTTATGAGAAGAATGGAACATGTGACAACCGGAAAGATTTGTGGAAAGAGAGATAGAGGAATACAGCGCGAGAAGATTATTGACAGTCTTGTGTCATGGCACGGAAGGGAGTCAACACATCAACTGATCCATACATCAGAGATTATATTTTGTGGAGAGGCATGATCACCCACGCCAGCGGGCAAGGCACTGGATGATGATTAGACATGTCCATTACCTTTTTATAAAATGAGTACCATATATGTTTTTGTTGCTTATATGTTTTCTGTTCCCATATACCATGAAATAATAAGCACGCATTATACATGTCTGCACCATTGCAAGCCAACTTGTGATTTCTACAGCAATTCCTACTGCAGCAATTGCATGTGCCGATGCCTCACTGGTATACTACGCGTCATCAACATTTGTGTCTTGTTGTGTTGTTCTACGCTGACTTAATTAATTAATTGGCAGCCATTTTTAAATTAAATTAGTAACAAAACATATTTACAACATGGCCTTTTTATTTGTTTTATCAAACTAAAGGGGAAAACATTCATAATTGGCATTTCAAGGTTCATTAGCTAAGTTTAATAATTATTAAACAATTAATTAGTGGCCATTTTGAATTTTGATGAGCTGATATTGCATAACATCAAACTAAATTTTATTTAGGCAGTTAGGCCTCGCTGTTCTGAACACAAAAATATATATACTTGCTAAGGGGTTTTCTCAAAATTAAAGAAGTTGTAGCAGTTTTAAACACATTGTAAACAAATGTTGTTTCTGGGCAGCAAGTCAAAATCAGCCAAATCATTATTTTCCTCTGTGTTCCATTTATGACATAATTTTACACACAAATCTGGATATCTCGGCTTAGAATCAAAATACAGACTTCAATGAGGTACCGTTGGAAAGCATTTTTCAGGTCCTATTCAGCTGTCCAGATGTAATCAATACCAAACCATTTTTTAAAATGTCAATAGCCACTTTGATTCGATGTCATGATCGGGCATTCACGGCCAAGATCACGTAACCCGGCGGGCGCGCTGCTTGCTCCCGAAAATTTGACCAGATTCCTAATGTGGTCATATTTTTTCTTAAATTCCAAAAATTGCGTGATTTTGACAGGTTATAAATATTGTGAACCGTGCAGTCTAGTCTCAAACACATGTGCTCTGAAGGCTATTCGTTGATGACTATCACTGCGTGTGTATTATCAAATATTGAGGTAAGTTCATGTGTGTATAGATTGTTGCTTAAGTCATATTTAGATTAATGTTAGTAATAATTGAATTCTCCATCCACTTTTATATCTTTGTTGAAAATTTCATTACGTCAAACGAACAGCATGATTTCTAGAAGCTGTTTGAAATGGATCATGTCAGCCAGTCTCAAGCGAAAAAATCAGCAGCCATTGTTTAAGCCTGTTATTTATTGAAAAGTTTGTTGCTGAAGTCATATTTGGATTAATATTTGTAATAATTGAATTCTTTATCCACTTTTATATCTCTGTGTAAAATTTCATTATGTGAAATGACTGGTATGATTTACAATAGCTGTTTGAAGTGGATCACATCAGCTTGTCTCAAGTAAAAAAAAAATCGGCAGCCATCTTGCCTTATTATTTGACTTCATTTCTTCATGTAATCAGATAGATTGGTTGCTTGTCATTATTTACACCATTTATTTATTTAACAGTTTGTTGCTAAAGCCACATTGTGGTTTAATATTAATAATAATTTAATTCTCTATCCATTTCTATATCTCTGTGTAAAATATATAAATAGCCTGATTAATTAATAAATATGACCCTATTAATTTAATTACATCTCTCCCCTGCCCCTCCCCTTTTTTCTTTTTAATTTTATTTCTCTTTCTCTCTCTCTCTTTCCCTTCCTTCCTTCCCTCCCTGTCTCTCCCTTCCCTCCCTGTCTCTCCCTTCCTTCCCTCTCGTCCCCTCCCCTCTCTCAAACTTCATGCCACTGAAATTATTTTAGAACAATTTTTTCCTCCACAGTTCTAAAGTTCATCATCATCATGGAGAAGAAAACTGCAAGTGACATGAGACAGATAGATGCTGGTGAAGTTTTGCACACGCTGGAACCAGTCAACGCAACAGATGAAGACAGACAGAAGAGTGCCAAAACAGGTAATTATCATCGTCATCATTGTTATTTGCCTTATACAGATAGGACTTGTCATTGTTTACACCAGTTCTTTAATTAACAGTTCGTTGCTAAAGCCATCTTGAGGTTAATATTAATAATAATATAATTCTCCATCAATTTCTATATCTCTTGTCTAAAATAAATAACCTGTTTAATCAATAAATATGACCCTATTAATTATATCTCTCTCCCCTGCCCCTCCCTGTTTTCTATTTAATTTTATTTATTTCTTCCTCTCTCTCCCTTCCCCATCCCTCTCTCTTCTTTCCCTCCCCCCTCTCTCTTCCCATGCCTCTCTCTCGCTTCCCCTCCCCCTCCCTCTCTCTTCCCCTCCCTCTCTCTCCCTTCCCATCCCTCTTTCTCCCTTCCCCTCCCTCCATCTCCCTCCAACTTCATGCCACTGAAATTATGTAGAACAATTTTTTTTCCACTACAGTTCTGAAGTTCATCATCATCATGGAGAAGAAAACTGCAAGTGACATGAGACAGATGGATGCTGGTGAAGTTTTGCACACGCTGGAACCAGTCAACGCTACAGATGAAGACAGGTAGAAGAGTGCCTTGGGATGCCGCGCTGCAGAAATTATCCATCAAATTTTCAAACTGAGGTAATTATCATCATCATCATCATTGCAGTGCACCATTACCTAGTACCATCATAATCGTGTTGTAATTCTTTTGCAGAAAATTATGTGTATGGCATCTAATAAAATCAACGATCCATTTTATATTTGTTGTAAATAAAGCACTTACATGCTTTACACAGTTGAATGTTTGAATATGTTTTATAGATACAAGGATGGACATTTATGGACTTTTTAAAGAATAAGAGGATCTATTTATTCTTCTCATCCTGTCCTCATGTCTTAATGTAGTCACTCGCTGAGGGTCTTCTCCTTGACTATGTTGTGTTTTGTGTATGTATTTGTTTGCTGATGAAGGCTAGTCATCACAACGTCCTTGTATTGTTTGTAATTCTGTTCTGTAAAGCTGCATTAGTTTGTGTTATTTTATATTGTTTACATTTCCACAGCTTTACCCCAGTTCCATCATCATCATCATCAAGTGCCGTGCCGGCTGGCGTAGGCGTTCATGGCTCTCCATAGATCTCGGTCTTTGGTTTTCTGGATCAACTCTGGTGCTGATATTCCTCCATGCCACCGTCTCAATCCATCCAGCATCACTTCTCTTGGTCTACCTCTGCCTCTCTTCCCCTCGATCTTTCCAGTTGTTACGATGTTCTCCAATGCCTCTCTTCTCATCACGTGACCGAAGAAAGATGTTTGTCTCTGTCTTATTGTTGTATATAATGTTCTAGTTTCATTAGCCTGTTTCAGGCAGTCCAAGGAATTCGCAACATTCGTCTCAGGAACCACATCTCTGTTGCTTCTAATTTCTTCATTTACATTCCAAGATTCACTGCCATACAGCAAAACTGGTTCTACATAGCATTTCAGCACTCTCTTTCTTACATTCAGTGATAGTGACTTATTGCATAAGATACTCTTCATTTTCTGAAAATCGGCTTTTGCCTGCCCTATTCTACTCCTAATCTCTGTTGTACATCTTCCATCTGATGTTATCAGTTCCACTTATTTTTTTTATTTTAAATTATTTTTACATTAATTTTTTTAATAATTCTTATTCTTTATTCATATTTCAAAGATGATCTACGAAGGTTTGACAGACCCAAGTGTCCTACTCCACTTGCAAGTGCTTAGGCTGTACTCACGCTTCCTCACCGGACCATGGATGCAGAGGTTTTATGGAGACAGAAAAGATTAATTAGCTGCCATTTTGAATTTTAATTGGTAATAAAGCATATTTATAAAATCATAACATAAAGGGGAAAAAATACATATATTTAAAAAAAATAAAATTGTTATTTTTTTTTCGCTTGCTCGCTTTGAACTCTAGCGTAGTCCACACACATTACTTCTAGTGCACTGAACTGAAGTTTGCATGTGGATTAGCTTCCCCTATTACCAGTTTCCCTCGCCATCAGGCGAACCCACTCCAACTTCTAAAATACATACCGTAATTGGAATTTCAATGTTCGTTAGCAAAGTTTAAATTTTAAAAATTAATCATTAATTAATTAATTGGCAGCCATTTTGAATTTAAATAAGTCACAAAACATATTTACAACATCACAACATGGCCTTTTTATTTGTTTTATCAAACTGAAGGGGAAAATATTCATAATTGGCATTTCAAGGTTCATTAGCCAAGTTTAATAATTATTAAATAATTAATTAGCGGCCATTTTGAATTTTAATGAGTCTATATTCTTCTTCTTCTTCAGCGTTCCGAGCCATTGAGGTTCTTTGCTGCAAATACAATCCGTCTCCATTCGTCTCTCTGGTGGACTTTCTCTTGCCAGTCGTTGATTCCAAGTGCTTGTAGGTCTGTACATGTATTATCTCTCCACCGCCTTCTTGGTCTACCTCGGGGTCTACGGTCATATGCCCCAGCCATTGTAGTCTATTAGCCTTCATGATACCAGTGATTAGCGGGGACTTAAACAGATCATAAATGTCTTTGTTACTTCTTCTTGTTCCATTTATAACATAATTTGACACACAAATCTGGATATCTCGTCTTAGAATCAACATACAGACTTGAATGAGGTACCGTTGGAAAGCATTTTTCAGGTCCTATTCATCTGTCCAGACTTAATCAATACCAAACCAATTTTTTAGAATGTCACTAAAGTACCTTACCTACTCACAAGGAATCGGAAAAAGACCACTGACTTGGAACATTTGTGTGACACATGATAATGATAAATAAATTATTACAAGCACCGTCATAAGATAAAAGAAATATGGGCACTCTTCCGAATTGCGGTCCCAAATAGATCCGCAGTGAATAGGTCAGGGGTAAGGGTTAGGGTCAGTGTTTAGTTAACAACTAACCCTAACCCTTAACCCCTGACCTATTCACTGCGGAACTATTTGGGACCGCAATTCGGAAGAGTGCCGAAATATGTAACCCGGTGCTTACCATCAGCAAATCTCTCAGATGTAGACATATTCAGCAATGCCAGTTCACAGGAGAGTTAAGTGCAGTCCGACATTCGCACGCCGCCATGTTTAGAAGATGCCACCACAGGGCTTGCCATATTGGCTTTTCTAACGCCAAATCCGACAAATCTGGCTGTTTAACAAACAGGTTTGGCGTGAAAACATCAGTCTGGCATTTGGCTTTTTTTTTTGGGGGGGGGGGGGGGGGGGGCTTTTTCAAAAACAATAAATTGTAAAGGCATAATAATTAGCTATACATGCCTCTTTTTTGAATTGGTCAAGTTAATATTTAACCTGTTTGGCACTCTTCCGAATAACGGGTCTAAATGGGGACATAACTCTTTAGTGTAAACAGTATCCCTTACAGGGCCTCATTGGATGATATTTAAAAACAAATTAAATATAGCTACGAACTAAAATATAGAACTGAGAGAATCGAAATACGTACCAATCATCATCATCATCATCATCATCATCATCATCATCATCAATCAATAACCGTCTCCACAATGAAGGTTGGCTGCAATGGATCTCCAACACTGTCTCTCGCCTTGACTGTACATTCTGTCAAGCTGATGTTTGTCCATCTATTGATGTTATCTTCCCACTATTATCGTTGTCTACCTCTTGGTCGCTTGCCCTAAACCTTGCCTTGCTTGCTTGCCTTCACTGGCTGTGAACTCCAGTGCGAAGTCCTGTATGTCGGATGAAGACATCCTGTTGTCCAACATCAGTGTGATGTCATACCGGACCTGAGGTTCGCGTAAGTATCCTCTGTCCCATGTCTGTCTTATTGGTGTGCAGACTGGTGGTTCCTCGCCGTGCAGGTAGACACTCTCTGACTTCAGAAGAATCAGCGATCCTACTACGTTATCCAGGACCCCGAAGGGACCTGTTGCCCAGGACGCACGACTAGGACGTGTTAGTATTTCTTGGTCATTATAGATCCCGGCCCTGGTGCCTTGGAAACACCTCTGCGTCCCAGTTAATCCAGCTAACTTTTATTTATCTATCTGGCACTCAGGTGTGAAAGGCAACGAGCAAACCGACCGTTTGGTGAATATCGAAGTGGGAAGAGCAATAGAAGGGCTAGACACCATAAACGCCATCAGAGACTGACGAATAGATGGGTTTAATAGCAGACCTGTCCGGAGTGCGATGACGACGACACTCGCTAATCACTCGGCTCTCCGATGTGGAGTAAAAGAAGAATGGAACAGAGATGTACGGTGAGGTCGTGCACAGACACAAACATCTGGGGAGATGACTGCGACATCAAATTTGTCTTTGTTGTTTCTTTGAACTAGTAATACATTTTTGTTTCGTTTTATATTGTTATATCCCATAGCAGTCAAAACCTTTCGTCGTCGTCGTCGTCTACTACTACTTCTTCTTCTTCTTCTTCTTCTTCTTCTTCTTCTTCTTCTTCTTCTTCTTCTTCTTCTTCTTCTTCTTCTTCTTCTTCTTCTTCTTCTTCTTCTTCTTCTTCTGCGCTCATCCCGGGTTTTTTTTTCCGGACGTGATTGCGTTGTGCCTATTTACAGCAGAGCTGCGTTCTTGCGCCGTTAGGCCGACACATCCGAATTCTGCGGGCATTTGTTGGCCGAGTTAACCTTCCCGGGTGTGGCAGTCTAAGTACTTCATCATGCACCTTTAGATTTCAACCTGAATGTAGTTAAAGCTGCGGTCACCTTGAGCTTGTTGATATCTCCATAGAGCTTGTTCTCAACGAAGCAGGTGTAGACCAAAATATCTTTCTCTGTTCTGCATATATTGGGCACTCCTGCAGCAAATGTTTAGCTGTCATTTTACCAGTTCCACAATTACATTCATCGGTATCGCCTATCTTTAGTTTATTGAACAAGTGGTATTTCAGCCTGTTATGTCCTGTGCGGAGTCAGAAGATTGCTACTTGTTCTCTTCGGTCGGGTATGTAATATGCATCATCTTTCTGGTGGCCTGTGTGCTCTGATTCCCATTTGGTTCTATAAGTTCCTTTTATAAACCTCTTTGCCTCATTGTAGGTAATGTCTATGTCAGGCTGAGGTAGTCGTCCGCCCTCTTTTGTCAGCCTCTTCATTTCCAGGTATACTGCAATGTGATGGGATCCACTGTATTACAACTTTTGGGGATTTCTGACATAGTCCACTGTATTATGTTAAAAAGAAATGAGGAGGGAATCCCCAAATTCTAATAGCCAACTGTTAAGAGAAACTTGAAAATGGGTCGATAAGACTCCCTAAGGGTGAATGATGAGCAATAGTTGAAGTTTTCTCACAGAGGGCCAGTAGAGCCCCGGAAGTTCACAGGACTCAGATAAGGGAAAGTTGAGATACTTGTATTTTTCCGGCCACACTTGGCTCCACTCGTATGTTGTAACGAATATATTTTTCTACTTAGCACTCCAACTCAACAAGGAAAACAACCAACACCTTGTTGCACACTATAACACTGTAATGAGATAATATGGTGCATTTTTTCTAATCCACCAGTATTACGATTACCAAACATAGCTTTACCCTTTATTTTGACCACAGATTCGAGTGCTATCGCAATTGGCGGATGTGTAATGCAAGAAGTGAAAGGAATACGACACCCAATTCTCTACGTGAGCCGTAAACTGAAGAAGGCAGAAACCCATTACTCTACGGTGGAGTTGGAGGCATTAAGTCTATTATTTTGTATACTGAGATTATCTAAGTTCCTCTTAGGGTCCCATTTTGTTGTACTCACCGATAACTCGCCATTGTTGGTGCTGAAGCAAGGTGTCCCGATAAACCATCGTTTACAAAGATGGTGTCTTCTTCTTCAAGATTTCGACTTCGAAATCCGACATATTAAAGGCACTGACAACATTATTGCTGATATTTTATCACGGCAAACGAATGCACCATCAGACTAACATTAGTTACATTAATAATTTGCCATACAAGAAGCTGTGATAATTTTTTTCTGTGGCATATAACACTGTAACTCTACACCTGCTAGAGAACTTTCAGTTAGAAGAAATATCACCCAAGTGAATAGGTTACGTGTAACACCCACGAACATAACACTTTGAGAACCCTATACTACCAATCACCAAAAGCTCTATAAACATTCCGAGCGAGACATTATGTGTGAGATGAATTCAACCAGTGAACTGACATTGATCATGAAATCATTAAGAACACTTCATACTCGACAGTGAAGAACATTCCATACTTGCGTTGCTAAGAGACTTTGCAAACAGCTAAAGGAGAACTACGTCGATTACAACACTCAAGAGACAGCCATACTAACTGTTAACAT
Organism: Cepaea hortensis; assembly: GCA_963921405.1. Lineage (NCBI taxonomy): Eukaryota > Metazoa > Mollusca > Gastropoda > Stylommatophora > Helicidae > Cepaea > Cepaea hortensis. Next base: position 498,211,714 of record OY992876.1, on the reverse strand, counting down.
TCATGGCACGACACACTGACAACAGGAGGACAACGCGCACATCATCGTTGGATTTAGTTACTTAGTTAATTAATTAATTTAGTATTGAATATGTATTATATTTCTATTGATGTATGTATATAAGATATGTCAACCTGTAATGTGTACATTTTCTACCCTAATATTACAGGTATTTCCACTCATAGGCGAAAGATTCTGCCTATGTAATTTTCTCTATGTAAATTATAAACTATTTGTGAGTCATCGTACAAGAAGTACGTAGTATCTTAAAGGGAACATATCGCCTATTCCATTTTTTCGAAGGGCAATAACACTTACCTCAACTTTACTTATATATTTTAACCAAATACTATAGTGAATGAAAGATGTGTGAATGACAGGGTGAATGGATTAAATGAGAGAGCGATATACTGAGCGGACAAATTGTACGCAAAACGTATTTATTTTAATTTGTCTGCGTCTTTCATGTAAATTGTATTACTTGTCTAAATTGTTAATGAATGTGTAGTAGTTAGGATACAACATCTAAGCACCACTGCTTGGAATGCCTGATCATGCATTACACACATTGGGGTAATTCATGATTAAGGGTATCCCAACTCGTGACGCTTGGAGATAAGCCACACACGCAGTACACACTTCACACAAAACTCAAAACTGAACACTATCAATTAAAATACAGTCACTTTATTAGAAGCAACTACTGAGTCAACACACTAACAAGCCAACAGGGACACATGTAGTCAGATGGGATAAAATAACAGCGTAACTACATATTCAGCATTATACAACATACGAGAGTAAAAGTGTATTGAAATGCACACACAGAACAAGATTTGCAGGTGTACTTAAGTAGCCAAGACTTTTGTCTTGTTAATCCTCTCTAATACAGAGGTTAATTATCTTGGTATCAGTTGGATACTTTGAGAAGGACGGGTTGTAGAAACAACTAGGAAACGTCACGTAACTTCGGTCAGATAAGCATTTTTAAGGACACGGGAGAGAGAGGCCTCTTCAGCAAATCAGAGAAGTGGTGTATGGGAGAATACATGAGTGTTGATGCCAATATGTAGGTTACCAAGTTACTGTCCACCAAACTACAAACACCGACTTTATGTGATTCTGTGACAGAATTAGTACAGAACTAATTACCTTATAACAACCCATCAAATCGGGGAGAGGGGGGAATCCTGTCACAGCCTCACATTATACGGTAAACCAACATAAGTTAGTATACACGGGCGAAGGGCTACAACTCCCGCCCAAGGGAAATAAGTAAGACACTCGAAGGCCAGAATAATCCAGAGCCTTCTCGAAGGACTGGTCAGTGAGTCCACTGTCCCGTGGACACTGATGTGGCCCGCCTATTGCGGGGTCCACGAGGAACTCGGACAGAGTTACCACCCGTGTCGGATTGCGACACGTGTGAACTGGCAGAGACAGACAGGACTTCGGCGAGGCAACAGGGCCTGCCTTAGAGGGACTTAGTAGTTCAGACCCATGTGTATTTAGGGTCATAGACATATGCTAGATAGTTTGCATAGAATGTTTGTTATGATCATGTATGATGTTAAACCTTTGTGGTAAGCAACTTATCAGTGCGGGCTTGTTAACCCACTGCGCCAACGCACTGTATACCTAAATTACAATAAATGTTGCTATATTATAGTTAACGGAGTTATTGTTGCCTGTTTGAACCCGCGTTCAGATCCCCTAGAGATCCAACACTGTGACAGTGGACCTCTCTCATCTAGTGAGTCTCTTGTTCTCTCTCAGCTCAGGCTGTGTGCACCTCTCTCATCTAGTGAGTCTCTTGTTTCTCTCTCAGCTCAGGCTGTGTGGACCTCACTCATCTAGTGAGTCTCTTGTTTCTCTCTCAGCTCAGGCTGCGTGGACCTCTCTCATCTAGTGAATCTCTTGTTTCTCTCTCAGCGCAGGCTGTGTGGACCTCTCTCATCTAGTGAGTCTCTTGTTCTCTCTCAGCTCAGGCTGTGTGCACCTCTCTCATCTAGTGAGTCTCTTGTTCTCTCTCAGCTCAGGCTGTGTGGACCTCTCTCATCTAGTTAGTCTCTTGTTCTCTCTCAGCTCAGGCTGTGTGCACCTCTCTCATCTAGTGAGTCTCTTGTTTCTCTCTCAGCTCAGGCTGTGTGCACCTCTCTCATCTAGTGAGTCTCTTGTTCTCTCTCAGCTCAGGCTGTGTGCACCTCTCTCATCTAGTAAATCTCTTGTTTCTCTCTCAGCTCAGGCTGTGTGCACCTCTCTCATCTAGCGAGTCTCTTGTTTCTCTCTCAGCTCAGGCTGTGTGGACCTCTCTCATCTAGTGAATCTCTGGTTTCTCTCTCAGCTCAGGCTGTGTGCACCTCTCTCATCTAGCGAGTCTCTTGTTTCTCTCTCAGCTCAGGCTGTGTGGACCTCTCTCATCTAGTGAATCTCTGGTTTCTCTCTCAGCTCAGGCTGTGTGGACCTCTCTCATCTAGTGAGTCTCTTGTTCTCTCTCAGCTCAGGCTGTGTGCACCTCTCTCATCTAGTGAATCTCTTGTTTCTCTCTCAGCTCAGGCTGTGTGGACCTCTCTCATCTAGTGAGTCTCTTGTTCTCTCTCAGCTCAGGCTGTGTGCACCTCTCTCATCTAGTGAGTCTCTTGTTTCTCTCTCAGCTCAGGCTGTGTGGACCTCTCTCATCTAGTGAGTCTCTTGTTTCTCTCTCAGCTCAGGCTGTGTGGACCTCTCTCATCTAGTGAATCTCTTGTTTCTCTCTCAGCTCAGGCTGTGTGGACCTCTTTCATCTAGTGAGTCTCTTGTTTCTCTCTCAGCTCAGGCTGTGTGCACCTCTCTCATCTAGTGAGTCTCTTGTTTCTCTCTCAGCTCAGGCTGTGTGGACCTCTCTCATCTAGTGAGTCTCTTGTTTCTCTCTCAGCTCAGGCAGTGTGCACCTCTCTCATCTAGTGAGTCTCTTGTTTCTCTCTCAGCTCAGGCTGTGTGGACCTCTCTCATCTAGTGAATCTCTTGTTTCTCTCTCAGCTCAGGCTGTGTGGACCTCTCTCATCTAGTGAGTCTCTTGTTTCTCTCTCAGCTCAGGCTGTGTGCACCTCTCTCATCTAGTGAGTCTCTTGTTTCTCTCTCAGCTCAGGCTGTGTGCACCTCTCTCATCTAGTGAGTCTCTTGTTTCTCTCTCAGCTCAGGCTGTGTGCACCTCTCATCTAGTGAGTCTCTTGTTTCTCTCTCAGCTCAGGCTGTGTGCACCTCTCTCATCTAGTGAGTCTCTTGTTTCCCTCTCAGCTCAGGCTGTGTGCACCTCTCTCATCTAGTGAGTCTCTTGTTTCTCTCTCAGCTCAGGCTGTGTGCACCTCTCTCATCTAGTGAGTCTCCTGTTTCTCTCTCAGCTCAGGCTGTGTGCACCTCTCTCATCTAGTGAGTCTCTTGTTTCTCTCTCAGCTCAGGCTGTGTGCACCTCTCTCATCTAGTGAGTCTCTTGTTTCTCTCTCAGCTCAGGCTGTGTGCACCTCTCTCATCTAGTGAGTCTCTTGTTTCTCTCTCAGCTCAGGCTGTGTGCACCTCTCTCATCTAGTGAGTCTCTTGTTTCTCTCTCAGCTCAGGCTGTGTGCACCTCTCTCATCTAGTGAGTCTCTTGTTTCTCTCTCAGCTCGGGCTGTGTGCACCTCTCTCATCTAGTGAATCTCTTGTTTCTCTCTCAGCTCAGGCAGTGTGCACCTCTCTCATCTAGTGAGTCTCTTGTTTCTCTCTCAGCTCAGGCAGTGTGCACCTCTCTCATCTAGTGAGTCTCTTGTTTCTCTCTCAGCCCAGGCTGTGTGCACCTCTCTCATCTAGTGAGTCTCTTGTTTCTCTCTCAGCTCGGGCTGTGTGCACCTCTCTCATCTAGTGAATCTCTTGTTTCTCTCTCAGCTCAGGCAGTGTGCACCTCTCTCATCTAGTGAGTCTCTTGTTCTCTCTCAGCTCAGGCTGTGTGCACCTCTCTCATCTAGTGAGTCTCTTGTTTCTCTCTCAGCTCAGGCTGTGTGGACCTCTCTCATCTAGTGAGTCTCTTGTTTCTCTCTCAGCTCAGGCTGTGTGGACCTCTCTCATCTAGTGAATCTCTTGTTTCTCTCTCAGCTCAGGCTGTGTGGACCTCTTTCATCTAGTGAGTCTCTTGTTTCTCTCTCAGCTCAGGCTGTGTGCACCTCTCTCATCTAGTGAGTCTCTTGTTTCTCTCTCAGCTCAGGCTGTGTGGACCTCTCTCATCTAGTGAGTCTCTTGTTTCTCTCTCAGCTCAGGCAGTGTGCACCTCTCTCATCTAGTGAGTCTCTTCTTTCTCTCTCAGCTCAGGCTGTGTGGACCTCTCTCATCTAGTGAATCTCTTGTTTCTCTCTCAGCTCAGGCTGTGTGGACCTCTCTCATCTAGTGAGTCTCTTGTTTCTCTCTCAGCTCAGGCTGTGTGCACCTCTCTCATCTAGTGAGTCTCTTGTTTCTCTCTCAGCTCAGGCTGTGTGCACCTCTCTCATCTAGTGAGTCTCTTGTTTCTCTCTCAGCTCAGGCTGTGTGCACCTCTCATCTAGTGAGTCTCTTGTTTCTCTCTCAGCTCAGGCTGTGTGCACCTCTCTCATCTAGTGAGTCTCTTGTTTCTCTCTCAGCTCAGGCAGTGTGCACCTCTCTCATCTAGTGAGTCTCTTGTTTCTCTCTCAGCTCAGGCTGTGTGCACCTCTCTCATCTAGTGAGTCTCTTGTTTCTCTCTCAGCTCAGGCAGTGTGCACCTCTCTCATCTAGTGAGTCTCTTGTTTCTGTCTCAGCTCAGGCTGTGTGCACCTCTCTCATCTAGTGAGTCTCTTGTTTCTCTCTCAGCTCAGGCTGTGTGCACCTCTCTCATCTAGTGAATCTCTTGTTTCTCTCTCAGCTCAGGCAGTGTGCACCTCTCTCATCTAGTGAGTCTCTTGTTTCTCTCTCAGCTCAGGCTGTGTGCACCTCTCTCATCTAGTGAGTCTCTTGTTTCTCTCTCAGCTCAGGCTGTGTGGACCTTTCTCATCTAGTGAGTCTCTTGTTTCTCTCTCAGCTCAGGCTGTGTGCACCTCTCTCATCTAGTGAGTCTCTTGTTTTTCTCACAGCTCAGGCTGTGTGCACCTCTCTCATCTAGTGAGTCTCTTGTTTCTCTCTCAGCTCAGGCTGTGTGCACCTCTCTCATCTAGTGAGTCTCTTGTTTCTCTCTCAGCTCAGGCAGTGTGCACCTCTCTCATCTAGTGAGTCTCTTGTTTCTCTCTCAGCTCAGGCAGTGTGCACCTCTCTCATCTAGTGAGTCTCTTGTTTCTCTCTCAGCTCAGGCAGTGTGCACCTCTCTCATCTAGTGAGTCTCTTGTTTCTCTCTCAGCTCAGGCAGTGTGCACCTCTCTCATCTAGTGAGTCTCTTGTTTCTCTCTCAGCTCAGGCAGTGTGCACCTCTCTCATCTAGTGAGTCTCTTGTTTCTCTCTCAGCTCAGGCAGTGTGCACCTCTCTCATCTAGTGAGTCTCTTGTTTCTCTCTCAGCTCAGGCAGTGTGCACCTCTCTCATCTAGTGAGTCTCTTGTTTCTCTCTCAGCTCAGGCAGTGTGCACCTCTCTCATCTAGTGAGTCTCTTGTTTCTCTCTCAGCTCAGGCAGTGTGCACCTCTCTCATCTAGTGAGTCTCTTGTTTCTCTCTCAGCTCAGGCAGTGTGCACCTCTCTCATCTAGTGAGTCTCTTGTTTCTCTCTCAGCTCAGGCTGTGTGCACCTCTCTCATCTAGTGAGTCTCTTGTTTCTCTCTCAGCTCAGGCTGTGTGCACCTCTCTCATCTAGTGAGTCTCTTGTTTCTCTCTCAGCTCAGGCAGTGTGCATCTCTCTCATCTAGTGAGTCTCTTGTTTCTCTCTCAGCTCAGGCAGTGTGCACCTCTCTCATCTAGTGAGTCTCTTGTTTCTCTCTCAGCTCAGGCAGTGTGCACCTCTCTCATCTAGTGAATCTCTTGTTTCTCTCTCAGCTCAGGCAGTGTGCACCTCTCTCATCTAGTGAATCTCTTGTTTCTCTCTCAGCTCAGGCTGTGTGCACCTCTCTCATCTAGTGAGTCTCTTGTTTCTCTCTCAGCTCAGGCTGTGTGCACCTCTCTCATCTAGTGAGTCTCTTGTTTCTCTCTCAGCTCAGGCTGTGTGCACCTCTCTCATCTAGTGAGTCTCTTGTTTCTCTCTCAGCTCAGGCTGTGTGCACCTCTCTCATCTAGTGAGTCTCTTGTTTCTCTCTCAGCTCAGGCTGTGTGCACCTCTCTCATCTAGTGAGTCTCTTGTTTCTCTCTCAGCTCAGGCTGTGTGCACCTCTCTCATCTAGTGAGTCTCTTGTTTATCTCTCAGCTCAGGCTTTTTGCACCTCTTTCATCTAGTGAGTCTCTTGTTTCTCTCTCAGCTCAGGCTGTGTGCACCTCTCTCATCTAGTGAGTCTCTTGTTTCTCTCTCAGCTCAGGCAGTGTGCAATTCTCTCATCTAGTGAGTCTCTTGTTTCTCTCTCAGCTCAGGCAGTGTGCACCTCTCTCATCTAGTGAGTCTCTTGTTTCTCTCTCAGCTCAGGCTGTGTGCACCTCTCTCATCTAGTGAGTCTCTTGTTTCTCTCGCAGCTCAGGCTGTGTGCACCTCTCTCATCTAGTGAGTCTCTTTTTTCTCTCTCAGCTCAGGCTGTGTGCACCTCTCTCATCTAGTGAGTCTCTTGTTTCTCTCTCAGCTCAGGCAGTGTGCACCTCTCTCATCTAGTGAGTCTCTTGTTTCTCTCTCAGCTCAGGCTGTGTGCACCTCTCTCCTCTAGTGAGTCTCTTGTTTCTCTCTCAGCTCAGGCAGTGTGCACCTCTCTCATCTAGTGAGTCTCTTGTTTCTGTCTCAGCTCAGGCTGTGTGCACCTCTCTCATCTAGTGAGTCTCTTGTTTCTCTCTCAGCTCAGGCTGTGTGCACCTCTCTCATCTAGTGAATCTCTTGTTTCTCTCTCAGCTCAGGCAGTGTGCACCTCTCTCATCTAGTGAGTCTCTTGTTTCTCTCTCAGCTCAGGCTGTGTGCACCTCTCTCATCTAGTGAGTCTCTTGTTTCTCTCTCAGCTCAGGCTGTGTGGACCTCTCTCATCTAGTGAGTCTCTTGTTTCTCTCTCAGCTCAGGCTGTGTGCACCTCTCTCATCTAGTGAGTCTCTTGTTTCTCTCTCAGCTCAGGCTGTGTGCACCTCTCTCATCTAGTGAGTCTCTTGTTTCTCTCTCAGCTCAGGCTGTGTGCACCTCTCTCATCTAGTGAGTCTCTTGTTTCTCTCTCAGCTCAGGCTGTGTGCACCTCTCTCATCTAGTGAGTCTCTTGTTTCTCTCTCAGCTCAGGCTGTGTGCACCTCTCTCATCTAGTGAGTCTCTTGTTTCTCTCTCAGCTCAGGCTGTGTGCACCTCTCTCATCTAGTGAGTCTCTTGTTTCTCTCTCAGCTCAGGCAGTGTGCACCTCTCTCATCTAGTGAGTCTCTTGTTTCTCTCTCAGCTCAGGCTGTGTGCACCTCTCTCATCTAGTGAGTATCTTGTTTCTCTCTCAGCTCAGGCAGTGTGGACCTCTCTCATCTAGTGAGTCTCTTGTTTCTCTCTCAGCTCAGGCAGTGTGCACCTCTCTCATCTAGTGAATCTCTTGTTTCTCTCTCAGCTCAGGCAGTGTGCACCTCTCTCATCTAGTGAATCTCTTGTTTCTCTCTCAGCTCAGGCTGTGTGCACCTCTCTCATCTAGTGAGTCTCTTGTTTCTCTCTCAGCTCAGGCTGTGTGCACCTCTCTCATCTAGTGAGTCTCTTGTTTCTCTCTCAGCTCAGGCTGTGTGCACCTCTCTCATCTAGTGAGTCTCTTGTTTCTCTCTCAGCTCAGGCTGTGTGCACCTCTCTCATCTAGTGAGTCTCTTGTTTCTCTCTCAGCTCAGGCTGTGTGCACCTCTCTCATCTAGTGAGTCTCTTGTTTATCTCTCAGCTCAGGCTTTTTGCACCTCTTTCATCTAGTGAGTCTCTTGTTTCTCTCTCAGCTCAGGCTGTGTGCACCTCTCTCATCTAGTGAATCTCTTGTTTCTCTCTCAGCTCAGGCTGTGTGCACCTCTCTCATCTAGTGAGTCTCTTGTTTCTCTCTCAGCTCAGGCAGTGTGCACCTCTCTCATCTAGTGAGTCTCTTGTTTCTCTCTCAGCTCAGGCAGTGTGCAATTCTCTCATCTAGTGAGTCTCTTGTTTCTCTCTCAGCTCAGGCAGTGTGCACCTCTCTCATCTAGTGAGTCTCTTGTTTCTCTCTCAGCTCAGGCTGTGTGCACCTCTCTCATCTAGTGAGTCTCTTGTTTCTCTCGCAGCTCAGGCTGTGTGCACCTCTCTCATCTAGTGAGTCTCTTTTTTCTCTCTCAGCTCAGGCTGTGTGCACCTCTCTCATCTAGTGAGTCTCTTGTTTCTCTCTCAGCTCAGGCAGTGTGCACCTCTCTCATCTAGTGAGTCTCTTGTTTCTCTCTCAGCTCAGGCTGTGTGCACCTCTCTCATCTAGTGAGTCTCTTGTTTCTCTCTCAGCTCAGGCAGTGTGCACCTCTCTCATCTAGTGAGTCTCTTGTTTCTGTCTCAGCTCAGGCTGTGTGCACCTCTCTCATCTAGTGAGTCTCTTGTTTCTCTCTCAGCTCAGGCTGTGTGCACCTCTCTCATCTAGTGAATCTCTTGTTTCTCTCTCAGCTCAGGCAGTGTGCACCTCTCTCATCTAGTGAGTCTCTTGTTTCTCTCTCAGCTCAGGCTGTGTGCACCTCTCTCATCTAGTGAGTCTCTTGTTTCTCTCTCAGCTCAGGCTGTGTGGACCTCTCTCATCTAGTGAGTCTCTTGTTTCTCTCTCAGCTCAGGCTGTGTGCACCTCTCTCATCTAGTGAGTCTCTTGTTTCTCTCTCAGCTCAGGCTGTGTGCACCTCTCTCATCTAGTGAGTCTCTTGTTTCTCTCTCAGCTCAGGCTGTGTGCACCTCTCTCATCTAGTGAGTCTCTTGTTTCTCTCTCAGCTCAGGCTGTGTGGACCTCTCTCATCTAGTGAGTCTCTTGTTTCTCTCTCAGCTCAGGCTGTGTGCACCTCTCTCTTCTAGTGAGTCTCTTGTTTCTCTCTCAGCTCAGGCTGTGTGCACCTCTCTCATCTAGTGAGTCTCTTGTTTCTCTCTCAGCTCAGGCTGTGTGCACCTCTCTCATCTAGTGAGTCTCTTGTTTCTCTCTCAGCTCAGGCTGTGTGCACCTCTCTCATCTAGTGAGTCTCTTGTTTCTCTCTCAGCTCAGGCTGTGTGCACCTCTCTCATCTAGTGAGTCTCTTGTTTCTCTCTCAGCTCAGACTGTGTGCACCTCTCTCATCTAGTGAGTCTCTTGTTTCTCTCTCAGCTCAGGCAGTGTGCACCTCTCTCATCTAGTGAGTCTCTTGTTTCTCTCTCAGCTCAGGCTGTGTGCACCTCTCTCATCTAGTGAGTCTCTTGTTTCTCTCTCAGCTCAGGCAGTGTGGACCTCTCTCATCTAGTGAGTCTCTTGTTTCTCTCTCATCTCAGGCTGTGTGGACCTCTCTCATCTAGTGAGTCTCTTGTTTCTCTCTCAGCTCAGGCTGTGTGGACCTCTCTCATCTAGTGAGTCTCTTGTTTCTCTCTCAGCTCAGGCTGTGTGGACCTCTCTCATCTAGTGAGTCTCTTGTTTCTCTCTCAGCTCAGGCTGTGTGCACCTCTCTCATCTAGTGAGTCTCTTGTTTCTCTCTCAGCTCAGGCTGTGTGCACCTCTCTCATCTAGTGAGTCTCTTGTTTCTCTCTCAGCTCAGGCTGTGTGCACCTCTCTCATCTAGTGAGTCTCTTGTTTCTCTCTCAGCTCAGGCTGTGTGGACCTCTCTCATCTAGTGAGTCTCTTGTTTCTCTCTCAGCTCAGGCTGTGTGCACCTCTCTCATCTAGTGAGTCTCTTGTTTCTCTCTCAGCTCAGGCTGTGTGCACCTCTTTCATCTAGTGAGTCTCTTGTTTCTCTCTCAGCTCAGACTGTGTGCACCTCTCTCATCTAGTGAGTCTCTTGTTTCTCTCTCAGCTCAGGCAGTGTGCACCTCTCTCATCTAGTGAGTCTCTTGTTTCTCTCTCAGCTCAGGCTGTGTGCACCTCTCTCATCTAGTGAGTCTTTTGTTTCTCTCTCAGCTCAGGCAGTGTGGACCTCTCTCATCTAGTGAGTCTCTTGTTTCTCTCTCAGCTCAGGCTGTGTGCACCTCTCTCATCTAGTGAGTCTCTTGTTTCTCTCTCAGCTCAGGCAGTGTGCACCTCTCTCATCTAGTGAGTCTCTTGTTTCTCTCTCAGCTCAGGCTGTGTGCACCTCTCTCATCTAGCGAGTCTCTTGTTTCTCTCTCAGCTCAGGCTGTGTGCACCTCTCTCATCTAGTGAGTCTCTTGTTTCTCTCTCAGCTCAGGCTGTGTGCACCTCTCTCATCTAGTGAGTCTCTTGTTTCTCTCTCAGCTCAGGCTGTGTGCACCTCTCTCATCTAGTGAGTCTCTTGTTTCTCTCTCAGCTCAGGCAGTGTGCACCTCTCTCATCTAGTGAGTCTCTTGTTTCTCTCTCAGCTCAGGCAGTGTGCACCTCTCTCATCTAGTGAGTCTCTTGTTTCTCTCTCAGCTCAGGCAGTGTGCACCTCTCTCATCTAGTGAGTCTCTTGTTTCTCTCTCAGCTCAGGCAGTGTGCACCTCTCTCATCTAGTGAGTCTCTTGTTTCTCTCTCAGCTCAGGCAGTGTGCACCTCTCTCATCTAGTGAGTCTCTTGTTTCTCTCTCAGCTCAGGCAGTGTGCACCTCTCTCATCTAGTGAGTCTCTTGTTTCTCTCTCAGCTCAGGCAGTGTGCACCTCTCTCATCTAGTGAGTCTCTTGTTTCTCTCTCAGCTCAGGCAGTGTGCACCTCTCTCATCTAGTGAGTCTCTTGTTTCTCTCTCAGCTCAGGCAGTGTGCACCTCTCTCATCTAGTGAGTCTCTTGTTTCTCTCTCAGCTCAGGCTGTGTGCACCTCTCTCATCTAGTGAGTCTCTTGTTTCTCTCTCAGCTCAGGCTGTGTGCACCTCTCTCATCTAGTGAGTCTCTTGTTTCTCTCTCAGCTCAGGCAGTGTGCACCTCTCTCATCTAGTGAGTCTCTTGTTTCTCTCTCAGCTCAGGCAGTGTGCACCTCTCTCATCTAGTGAGTCTCTTGTTTCTCTCTCAGTTCAGGCAGTGTGCACCTCGCTCATCTAGTGAATCTCTTGTTTCTCTCTCAGCTCAGGCAGTGTGCACCTCTCTCATCTAGTGAGTCTCTTGTTTCTCTCTCAGCTCAGGCTGTGTGCACCTCTCTCATCTAGTGAGTCTCTTGTTTCTCTCTCAGCTCAGGCTGTGTGCACCTCTCTCATCTAGTGAGTCTCTTGTTTCTCTCTCAGCTCAGGCTGTGTGCACCTCTCTCATCTAGTGAGTCTCTTGTTTCTCTCTCAGCTCAGGCTGTGTGCACCTCTCTCATCTAGTGAGTCTCTTGTTTCTCTCTCAGCTCAGGCTTTTTGCACCTCTCTCATCTAGTGAGTCTCTTGTTTCTCTCTCAGCTCAGGCTGTGTGCACCTCTCTCATCTAGTGAGTCTCTTGTTTCTCTCTCAGCTCAGGCTGTGTGCAACTCTCTCATCTAGTGAGTCTCTTGTTTCTCTCTCAGCTCAGGCAGTGTGCACCTCTCTCATCTAGTGAGTCTCTTGTTTCTCTCTCAGCTCAGGCAGTGTGCACCTCTCTCATCTAGTGAGTCTCTTGTTTCTCTCTCAGCTCAGGCAGTGTGCACCTCTCTCATCTAGTGAGTCTCTTGTTTCTCTCTCAGCTCAGGCTGTGTGCACCTCTCTCATCTAGTGAGTCTCTTGTTTCTCTCTCAGCTCAGGCAGTGTGCACCTCTCTCATCTAGTGAGTCTCTTGTTTCTCTCTCAGCTCAGGCTGTGTGCACCTCTCTCATCTAGTGAGTCTCTTGTTTCTCTCTCAGCTCAGGCAGTGTGCACCTCTCTCATCTAGTGAGTCTCTTGTTTCTCTCTCAGCTCAGGCTGTGTGCACCTCTCTCATCTAGTGAGTCTCTTGTTTCTCTCTCAGCTCAGGCTGTGTGCACCTCTCTCATCTAGTGAATCTCTTGTTTCTCTCTCAGCTCAGGCAGTGTGCACCTCTCTCATCTAGTGAGTCTCTTGTTTCTCTCTCAGCTCAGGCTGTGTGCACCTCTCTCATCTAGTGAGTCTCTTGTTTCTCTCTCAGCTCAGGCTGTGTGGACCTCTCTCATCTAGTGAGTCTCTTGTTTCTCTCTCAGATCAGGCTGTGTGCACCTCTCTCATCTAGTGAGTCTCTTGTTTCTCTCTCAGCTCAGGCTGTGTGCACCTCTCTCATCTAGTGAGTCTCTTGTTTCTCTCTCAGCTCAGGCTGTGTGCACCTCTCTCATCTAGTGAGTCTCTTGTTTCTCTCTCAGCTCAGGCTGTGTGCACCTCTCTCATCTAGTGAGTCTCTTGTTTCTCTCTCAGCTCAGGCTGTGTGCACCTCTCTCATCTAGTGAGTCTCTTGTTTCTCTCTCAGCTCAGGCTGTGTGCACCTCTCTCATCTAGTGAGTCTCTTGTTTCTCTCTCAGCTCAGGCTGTGTGCACCTCTCTCATCTAGTGAATCTCTTGTTTCTCTCTCAGCTCAGGCAGTGTGCACCTCTCTCATCTAGTGAGTCTCTTGTTTCTCTCTCAGCTCAGGCTGTGTGCACCTCTCTCATCTAGTGAGTCTCTTGTTTCTCTCTCAGCTCAGGCTGTGTGGACCTCTCTCATCTAGTGAGTCTCTTGTTTCTCTCTCAGCTCAGGCTGTGTGCACCTCTCTCATCTAGTGAGTCTCTTGTTTCTCTCTCAGCTCAGGCTGTGTGCACCTCTCTCATCTAGTGAGTCTCTTGTTTCTCTCTCAGCTCAGGCTGTGTGCACCTCTCTCATCTAGTGAGTCTCTTGTTTCTCTCTCAGCTCAGACTGTGTGCACCTCTCTCATCTAGTGAGTCTCTTGTTTCTCTCTCAGCTCAGGCTGTGTGCACCTCTCTCATCTAGTGAGTCTCTTGTTTCTCTCTCAGCTCAGGCAGTGTGGACCTCTCTCATCTAGTGAGTCTCTTGTTTCTCTCTCAGCTCAGGCTGTGTGCACCTCTCTCATCTAGTGAGTCTCTTGTTTCTCTCTCAGCTCAGGCTGTGTGGACCTCTCTCATCTAGTGAGTCTCTTGTTTCTCTCTCAGCTCAGGCTGTGTGGACCTCTCTCATCTAGTGAGTCTCTTGTTTCTCTCTCAGCTCAGGCTGTGTGCACCTCTCTCATCTAGTGAGTCTCTTGTTTCTCTCTCAGCTCAGGCTGTGTGCACCTCTCTCATCTAGTGAGTCTCTTGTTTCTCTCTCAGCTCAGGCTGTGTGCACCTCTCTCATCTAGTGAGTTTCTTGTTTCTCTCTCAGCTCAGGCTGTGTGCACCTCTCTCATCTAGTGAGTCTCTTGTTTCTCACTCAGCTCAGGCTGTGTGCACCTCTCTCATCTAGTGAGTCTCTTGTTTCTCTCTCAGCTCAGGCAGTGTGCACCTCTCTCATCTAGTGAGTCTCTTGTTTCTCTCTCAGCTCAGGCAGTGTGGACCTCTCTCATCTAGTGAGTCTCTTGTTTCTCTCTCAGCTCAGGCAGTGTGCACCTCTCTCATCTAGTGAGTCTATTGTTTCTCTCTCAGCTCAGGCTGTGTGCACCTCTCTCATCTAGTGAGTCTCTTGTTTCTCTCTCAGCTCAGGCAGTGTGCACCTCTCTCATCTAGTGAGTCTCTTGTTTCTCTCTCAGCTCAGGCAGTGTGCACCTCTCTCATCTAGTGAGTCTCTTGTTTCTCTCTCAGCTCAGGCAGTGTGCACCTCTCTCATCTAGTGAGTCTCTTGTTTCTCTCTCAGCTCAGGCAGTGTGCACCTCTCTCATCTAGTGAGTCTCTTGTTTCTCTCTCAGCTCAGGCAGTGTGCACCTCTCTCATCTAGTGAGTCTCTTGTTTCTCTCTCAGCTCAGGCAGTGTGCACCTCTCTCATCTAGTGAGTCTCTTGTTTCTCTCTCAGCTCAGGCAGTGTGCACCTCTCTCATCTAGTGAGTCTCTTGTTTCTCTCTCAGCTCAGGCAGTGTGCACCTCTCTCATCTAGTGAGTCTCTTGTTTCTCTCTCAGCTCAGGCAGTGTGCACCTCTCTCATCTAGTGAGTCTCTTGTTTCTCTCTCAGCTCAGGCAGTGTGCACCTCTCTCATCTAGTGAGTCTCTTGTTTCTCTCTCAGCTCAGGCTGTGTGCACCTCTCTCATCTAGTGAGTCTCTTGTTTCTCTCTCAGCTCAGGCTGTGTGCACCTCTCTCATCTAGTGAGTCTCTTGTTTCTCTCTCAGCTCAGGCAGTGTGCACCTCTCTCATCTAGTGAGTCTCTTGTTTCTCTCTCAGCTCAGGCAGTGTGCACCTCTCTCATCTAGTGAGTCTCTTGTTTCTCTCTCAGCTCAGGCAGTGTGCACCTCTCTCATCTAGTGAATCTCTTGTTTCTCTCTCAGCTCAGGCAGTGTGCACCTCTCTCATCTAGTGAGTCTCTTGTTTCTCTCTCAGCTCAGGCTGTGTGCACCTCTCTCATCTAGTGAGTCTCTTGTTTCTCTCTCAGCTCAGGCTGTGTGCACCTCTCTCATCTAGTGAGTCTCTTGTTTCTCTCTCAGCTCAGGCTGTGTGCACCTCTCTCATCTAGTGAGTCTCTTGTTTCTCTCTCAGCTCAGGCTGTGTGCACCTCTCTCATCTAGTGAGTCTCTTGTTTCTCTCTCAGCTCAGGCTTTTTGCACCTCTCTCATCTAGTGAGTCTCTTGTTTCTCTCTCAGCTCAGGCTGTGTGCACCTCTCTCATCTAGTGAGTCTCTTGTTTCTCTCTCAGCTCAGGCTGTGTGCACCTCTCTCATCTAGTGAGACTCTTGTTTCTCTCTCAGCTCAGGCAGTGTGCACCTCTCTCATCTAGTGAGTCTCTTGTTTCTCTCTCAGCTCAGGCAGTGTGCACCTCTCTCATCTAGTGAGTCTCTTGTTTCTCTCTCAGCTCAGGCAGTGTGCACTCTCTCATCTAGTGAGTCTCTTGTTTCTCTCTCAGCTCAGGCTGTGTGCACCTCTCTCATCTAGTGAGTCTCTTGTTTCTCTCTCAGCTCAGGCAGTGTGCACCTCTCTCATCTAGTGAGTCTCTTGTTTCTCTCTCAGCTCAGGCTGTGTGCACCTCTCTCATCTAGTGAGTCTCTTGTTTCTCTCTCAGCTCAGGCAGTGTGCACCTCTCTCATCTAGTGAGTCTCTTGTTTCTCTCTCAGCTCAGGCTGTGTGCACCTCTCTCATCTAGTGAGTCTCTTGTTTCTCTCTCAGCTCAGGCAGTGTGCACCTCTCTCATCTAGTGAGTCTCTTGTTTCTCTCTCAGCTCAGGCTGTGTGCACCTCTCTCATCTAGTGAGTCTCTTGTTTCTCTCTCAGCTCAGGCAGTGTGCACCTCTCTCATCTAGTGAGTCTCTTGTTTCTCTCTCAGCTCAGGCTGTGTGCACCTCTCTCATCTAGTGAGTCTCTTGTTTCTCTCTCAGCTCAGGCTGTGTGGACCTCTCTCATCTAGTGAGTCTCTTGTTTCTCTCTCAGCTCAGGCTGTGTGGACCTCTCTCATCTAGTGAGTCTCTTGTTTCTCTCTCAGCTCAGGCTGTGTGCACCTCTCTCATCTAGTGAGTCTCTTGTTTCTCTCTCAGCTCAGGCTGTGTGCACCTCTCTCATCTAGTGAGTCTCTTGTTTCTCTCTCAGCTCAGGCTGTGTGCACCTCTCTCATCTAGTGAGTCTCTTGTTTCTCTCTCAGCTCAGGCTGTGTGCACCTCTCTCATCTAGTGAGTCTCTTGTTTCTCTCTCAGCTCAGGCTGTGTGCACCTCTCTCATCTAGTGAGTCTCTTGTTTCTCTCTCAGCTCAGGCAGTGTGCACCTCTCTCATCTAGTGAGTCTCTTGTTTCTCTCTCAGCTCAGGCTGTGTGCACCTCTCTCATCTAGTGAGTCTCTTGTTTCTCTCTCAGCTCAGGCTGTGTGCACCTCTCTCATCTAGTGAGTCTCTTGTTTCTCTCTCAGCTCAGGCTGTGTGCACCTCTCTCATCTAGTGAGTTTCTTGTTTCTCTCTCAGCTCAGGCTGTGTGCACCTCTCTCATCTAGTGAGTTTCTTGTTTCTCTCTCAGCTCAGGCTGTGTGCACCTCTCTCATCTAGTGAGTCTCTTGTTTCTCTCTCAGCTCAGGCTGTGTGCACCTCTCTCATCTAGTGAGTCTCTTGTTTCTCTCTCAGCTCAGGCTGTGTGCACCTCTCTCATCTAGTGAGTCTCTTGTTTCTCTCTCAGCTCAGGCAGTGTGCACCTCTCTCATCTAGTGAGTCTCTTGTTTCTCTCTCAGCTCAGGCAGTGTGGACCTCTCTCATCTAGTGAGTCTCTTGTTTCTCTCTCAGCTCAGGCTGTGTGCACCTCTCTCATCTAGTGAGTCTCTTGTTTCTCTCTCAGCACATGCATTTACTTCTCTTGCCCAGAGAGAATCACTCCTCCTTTGATATGTTTCACAAATGGCACACAGACAAAAAAAATAACATTGAGAAGATCATAAAGCACACGTGAGGTGCACTCACACACAAGGATGTGCCACTTAGCTTATAACAGACCACATACCTAAGCCGTGAACATAATGAGATAACAGAGTCTAGATAAAAAATGTCTATGTATTAAAACATAAAAGTACAATCGACTACTACATTAACATTTATAATGGGTAAGAAAGGGAAAAAAAAAACATGCACAATGTCAACTGGTGAATGTTTTGATCCAAACATCAGCATCATCAGTTCAACAGGGCAGTCACAATGCCAGTGTCAAATACCACATGACATCCTGACAGTGACAAATAATATATATCACCCTGAGGGATACTCTACATGGCTTTCAATGTCAGCAATGCAAGTGTCACATAAAATATGTCACCCTGTGCCAGTGTCACATACAATATGTCACTCTATGTCAGTGTAATGCACCGCATGGCTTTCAGTTTCAGTATGCTTTACAGGACACACTATGCAAGAGTTACATATGATAAGACACTAAGGCAGAGTCACACACCACAGGACACTATGGCTGTCAAACACACACACACACGCAACAAGATGGCCCAGCCAGCAATCACAGCTGTGAACTCTGTCCCCATCAAAGCTGGCAGCTGAATGTAACCAAAGTTGGCCCACGCTTGCAGCAGACCTGTACATAACCTCATCTAAAACACAACTCTGCAGCAACTCTTCCCAACACATCAAATATACAACAAACCCACAACACACTTCACAGATGTCTGAATGATGTCTTGTTGCAGAAATACAACCACCCCACCCCCTGACACGTCTGAATGATGTCTCGCTATATAGATATACAGTTGACTTGAGTGCTGTGAGGTGGATGTTGGTCAATCAATGAATCATCTCAGACACTGGATATACAGTCATGTGATTATAGAATAGTTGCAGCATGCTCACAAGAACAATCTTCACAATAGGCAGCTTAGATGGTTGCAGACATATCAGAATGCAACAAAGGAACAAACATGAATACTAACGGCTAACAAATCAGAACACATAACAAGCAAATGATAAATAATGTAACTGAATATAATGTGCTTGAGGCCATATACTCATGTATGGTGGTGGTGGTGATGTTTTCTGATCTACCGGCATGTTCACGTCTGCACAGCCGACAGATCAAGCTGACTGCGCTGAAACACAGACTCCTCACAAACTGCGGACACTGAGGTCGAGAGCACAGGTGTTCAGCAGCCAGCCGGAACCCGTAGAACAGAGTCCATCAGTAAGGATTTCTGCGTGAGGCATACTTCAGGGTCAGGAAGCGGTAAGCAGGAAAACGCTACACTTGCCACCGAAGATGAGGATGATGATGGCTGGCATCAGAAATATCTCGGTGCTGGCGATGAAGCGGAGGATGTTGAGTTGTCGAGTCTCCAACTTGCTGACCAAGTTATGTACAAACATCACAGACGTTGGGCCCATTAAATTGAGGATGGATTTTATAAAAGAACACGCATGCAACACAGCAAACAGGAACACTGGAATCAGACACACTGTGACCGGGTAGGAGTATAGGAATATGACACAGTAGATGAGGTAATGACTGAAGTCCTCCGTGAACAAGTGTCGCAGGAACTCCATGCTGAGCTGGACACTAGGTCTTGTACCTCTTGCTCGCTTTCTGCAAGTAACACGGTATCGTCAGCATACCTAAGATTGTTTATGATTCTTCCATTGATGTTAAGTCCAGGCATTTCAACTTGTTTAAAACTTCTTTCTGTGTATAGGTTGAAGAGGCTTGGGGACAGTACACATCCCTGCCGTACTCCTCTTTTTATCTCTATAGACGACGAATAGTTATTTCCGCATCTAATAGACGCCACTTGTACCCAGTATAAGCTACTAATAAGTCTGATGTCCGTTCCGTCTACTCCTATATCTTGAAGGCAGTAATTAGTCGTTCTTGTTATACTCTATACTAGGAAGGGGGGGGGGGGTACGGGTGTCAGGCATTGGTAGCACCTTTGGTAAGGATGACTCTCATGTCCTTGTCAGGACCCATCCCCCACTGGTCCAAGCCCGACACCCAGCTCGTGCCTGTGGCTCCTAGTAGCTGTCAGCATGCGACAGCGGCCACCCCCGGGCAACAGCTGTGAGAGGCTGGCTAAACCAGGTGTGGGTAGCCAATTTGGTGTCACACCAAGCGGTGAACAAGGGTATGCCTACCCCGCATGTGAAGACAGGATTCGGCAGACTGCGTGGAAGAAATCATTCCTGATTCAACGTGCAAAACGGCGTTTACCTGCAAAGCGTTGTGGAACGCAATGAACACGGCAAGGCACTTAGAACGCCCTGGTCATCCACTACACATGTATTCGTCTCCAGTCGTCTTGACTTGTCTTGCCACTGGACTCAGATGGAGTCATGCGAGAGAGTGAGGTCGACGAATTGCGCAACTCTTCCTCACTTTAATCCAATTCATCGCGCAAGTCATTCTTCATCCAACGTCATATATCACCTTCAAGCCCTGTGGCGATGGACGAGCGGCGAAGCGGCAGGCGTGAGTACGCTGGCAGCCGTAGTCGCAGACATGCACACAGGCGGCTCAGGCCATATAGTCGTCTTCTACTGACCGGAGCAGCAGTGGGATTCGGCAGCCCCCTGAGCGACTGAGCAGCCCTCTATAGGAACACACTGCTCACCTCCATAGCATGAGGAAGGGGCTAGAAAAGGTGCCCTAAACATTGTCTGCTCCATCACTACCTAACCAGCTAGCCGCGGTTGGTGGGTACCCTAAACTGCGGTCGACATACAAAGAAAAAAACAGGAAAAGCTAAAAGAGCAAACCATATTCCCTTAACAATCGGAACTTGGAATGTACGCACCCTACTTGACAGAGACGGCGCAGAGAGACGAACAGCAATGATTCGGAGAGAGCTTGGCAGGTACACCATCGACATTTCAGCCTTGAGCGAGACACGACTTGCAGAGGAAGTCCAAATCTGTGAAATAGGTGCCGGCTACACATCTTTCTGGAGTGGAAGGAAAAGCGAGGAAAGACGCCAATCCGGAGTGGGATTTGCCATTAAGTCGGCCCTGGTCGGAAAATTAGCTGGATTTCCAAAGGCTATAAACGATTGGCTCATGACCATTAAATTGCCCCTGCTGAATGGAAGGAAGCATGCAACCATTGTGAGTGTCTACGCACCAACTATGACCAATGAAGATGATGTCAAGAACAAGTTATATGAGGACCTGCACAATGTATTAGCATCTGTTCCCAAAGGAGACAAACTTATACTCCTTGGCGATGTCAATGCCAAAGTAGGTACGGACACCACCTCTTGGAGTAGCATTATTGGAAAGCACGGAGTCGGAAATTGTAACAGCAATGGACTCTTCTTCAGACATGTGCCGAACACGATCTCCTGATTACCAACACAATTTTCCGTCTCCCCATGAGAAACAGGACATCGCGGATGCACCCTCGCTCGAAACACTGGCACCTCATTGACTACGTCATCGTCAGGAGGAGTGACAGACAAGATGTTCTGGTGACAAAATCCATGGGTGGTGCCGAATGTTGGACAGACCATCGTCTCATTATCTCGAAAATAAACATTCACATCAAACCACCACGGCATCCTCAAGGGGGGAAAATGCAAAAAAAAAAAAAAAAATAAAAAAAAATAAACTAACTAAATGTCACCCACATAAATAGCAATAAAATGCAGCTGTCGTTTGAACATATGCTGGAAGACCGTCTCAAGCCCAATGCTGCAGCTAAACAGGATATAGAATCAGGGTGGAGAGCCCTAAAGGACATAATTTACAACACTGATATGGAAATCCTGGGTCCAACCCATCGAAAGCATAAAGACTGGTTTGACGAACATTCAGAAGACGTCAACCAATTGCTGGCTGAGAAACATCTCCTCAAGGCACATTTGAATGACCCGAAGTCAACATAAAAAAGATGCCTTCAAGAACATTCAGAGAGTAGTGCAGCAGAAACTTTGTTGGCATGATCCAACTGAAATAGTTAGTTTAAAATCAATTTTTAATTTTTACACGAATGCGGGAACGGGAGCACGGGCCGAACGCGTACTCTGTGTGCTTAGAGAAATGTATTTGAATGTATAAAGACTACTTATATGAATTCAATTAAATGCTTCCCGCCAGGGGCTGGGCGAAGCCGGGCAGGGTCGCCTAGTTAATCATAAATTAATAAATAACATATTACATAACCAATGAATAAACACTCCATTTCGCTACTGGGATATCCATCCCACCTGCTAGTGAAAGTCTTCTTGATTCTCCTCCTGTTATAGAGGCAAGAAGTCTTCTTTCTTAAAACATATATGGTCACCACATGTTCAAGGTGTGCATTCCCGTTCTGTTCTCCTCTCAAGTGGATTAGCCTTGGGCAGTGATCGAACTGCTCAGCTGGCCTTGTTTGCCAGTCACACACCTATTAGACTTGCAATAAGTCCCATATCCCATATGTCCCGGTGGCTCATTCAATATCCATGCCTCTTCCCTCACACCAATCACACAAGCACTCAGGTACTCATCTCTCATCTCATCTCATCATGTTCCTCTTGTACCTTGTGGTGTCGAGGTGAAGTATAAACTTCGTGAGAGTGCCCGGTTATGGGCTTCGTATATCGACATTCCCATGGATTCTGTTATTCCCTCCGTCCAACGTTTACGTGGTCGGCCTCTTCCTCTGTTTCCATCTGGTCTGTACATCATTGCTTGTTGTGGCATGCTGTTGACTGGTAGCCTACTTGCATGGCCAAACCATTTGACTTGCTGCTTTCTAATAAAATCTAGAGCAGCTTTAACCCCCACTTTAGTCCTGATTTCTTCATTTATGATCTTATCTCTTCTTGATACGTCAGATACTCATGATCATATGAAAAGCGCACAGGAAAGTGTAGACCTCGATCGCTCTCTCAACAATCGCGACGATGACGCACAGGCATATCACGTCGAACCGCTTCGTAACTCGACAAGTCGCTCATTTAGGTATCGCACTCCATCACCTAATATATACGCCGCAATAGTGTGTGTGTGTGTGTGTGTGTGTGTGTGTGTGTGTGTCTATATGTTATAATCTCCCCGCCAGTTCTACCGCGTCGTCGTCAACGACGCCTGGCAATTACGGCCAGGTCCACCATGAGCTACACTAACCACGCTGTGACAGGAAGGGTCAGTCGGTACATGCGTGGGACATGAAGTCCACGTAGAGACACAACCCCGACTAGCAAGAACTCACAGTGGCTAGCGTCAGACGGCTTGGGACAGTTGTACAGGACAGACGTATTGAATGGTGCTCATATGACTTGTGTGTATGAACGCGAATCGATAGGAAGCCTGTGTGAGTATAGGAGACTGTGCGCCTGGTATGTAGGAGTGTGAGTTGTATACATTGCATTTATATATCTATTGATTGTATTACGACATCGCTATTGTAATTGTGCGATGTATGTAATGGTTGTGATGAATGAGAAGTGTGAATAAAGTGTTTGAATTGTATTTGCAGTGTGTCACGTAAAGTCATTCTGTGACCGTGTTTTGTATCACACTTGTTGGTGTGTTATTGCTGAATGCAAGATTCTGACAGGTGTGACCGTGGGTGCATTGTCCAGCTTAGAAGCATTTAGATAAAGGAGTGAACGTGCGTGCATCGTTCAACTTGAACCAGTTATAAAATAGATGCGAATGCGGAATCGTCCATCTTTGAATCAGATGTAAAATAGGATTGAACATGTGTGTAAGCGGGAAGTTTTGGAAAGAAAGCAACATAGAAAGTAAGTTGTTGAATGTGTTGAACGGACAACAGTACGACTAACAAACATACTTGACAGCACACAAACCTACAAAACTTAGTTGACAACGCATACACCACATAAACGTACATGTCCTAATATTTTCTTCTTCCAAAAAGAAACAGGTTTTCGTGTCATCCGAAACCGTTAGCGAGTAAAGTTCATTTTTCCGGGCGGTAACGATCAGGCAGCCATTCTCTGATACAGAACTCCAAAGTCACTTAAATATTATCCCTTTTCATATATACTTTTGTATGTAAGTCTAGGCACAAGCTGTATTTGACAAATATTGTACAAAGTATTGTATTTACTAACACCATAATTAACTTTTTGCACATTCATTTTATCTGAAACAATTCATCATGTCTACATTGAATGATTTCATCGAATCTGGTTTGAAATTAAATTTAACTGGTGATGAGTTGACAAAATGGAGTGAGGCAAAGTATTCAGAGCATCTCCTATTACAGGAAAAAGCTAGGGAACGTGAGGACAGAGCTGCCGAAAGGGAGCTGAAAAAAGCAGAATTAGAGGCGGAAGCTAGGAAATCAGAGATAGCGGCTGAGGCTAGAAATGTGGAAACAAAGGCCGAAATAAGAAAAGCTGAGATCGCTGCCCAGAGTAAAAGGGAAGAGCTCGAAATGCAGCTGAAAATTAAACAACTGGAAGCTGATACATAAGCAGATATAGATTCTAGAAAGTCAGAAAGACTAGAAAAAGAGAACCAGTACAAAAAGTACCAAGAGATCGTCAAAAAGTTCACAGCGAGCGACTGCATTGCAGCCTTCACCCACATTTTGAAACGATAATGGAGCATTATCAGATCCCAGAGAATGAATGGAACATTATATATATGAGAAGTCTTTCAGGGGAACCTCTCAAAGTGATAGAGACCATTCCCAAAGATCTCAGGAAAGATTATCAATATATTAAGTCCAAAATTATGTCACACTTCCTGTTAGATGAAGCAGGCTACAGAGAATAGTTTAGCAAATTAGCTCCAAAACCTACACAAACGTTCTCTGACTACATCTCAGTAGTACAGGATATATTTAGTAAATGGCTGTCAGCAGCCAAAGTAAATAACAGCTTTGATAAGTTGAAAGATCTAATTCTTAGAGATAAAATCATTTCATCTCTAGCACCACCATTTTCTAAATTTCTGCAAGAATGTGAGTGCGAGAGTGTGCAACATATAGAGCAAAGAGGTTCGGCTTATTTCACAGCCAACAAACATTGTTTTACTAGTGGATTGAGTGCGAGAGTGTGCAACATATAGAGCAAAGAGGTTCGGCTTATTTCACAGCCAACAAACATTGTTTTACTAGTGGATTGACTGACACAGACTTTGTAGCAGCCGCTACCTATGACAGAACGAAGTCAGGTCCCTACAGTAAACAGAAACCCTTTAAGCAATCTGCTGATAAGTATTACCAATGCAGATATTGCTATCTTGCGCATAATGAAAGTGATATGTGCGATAAACATCCAGGGTACCTCACATACTTGCAAAACTATATAGATAAGCAAGATAAGGAGAGAAAGAGCTATAAACGACTAACCAAATGCTTCTTTTGCAAGGCATGTGGCCACTAGCGCCATGCTTGTAAAGGTAAACAAATGACCAGAAAGGCTAATGCAGCATGTTTGATAGCTCTTCCTCAGATGAGGAACAAGAAGAAAATCATCCTGTAAATTCAGCACAGGCCATTGATGTATTTCATCTTGAAAAATGTACCATCTGTGATCGTTTTCATGAAAATGGCGTATTAACTTGCGGCCCCTCAATACCTATTGCCAATGAAGAAGCTAATTTGGTAATAGACTCCAGAGGTAAACTTAACATCTACCATGGATTTGTAAATGGCAAATCTGCCACCGTTTTACGAGACAGTGGATGTACTCTTATTGGTTTGAAGAGAGACTTTATTTTACCTTCAGGTTATAAAGGCAAACATGTTACATGCAGAACTTTCTCAGGTAACATCGAGAAATACCCGCTTGAATGGGAATATATTGACACCCCATTTGTCACAGGAAAAGTTAAATGCGCAGCATTATCCAACCCATGTTGTGACAGTATCGTGGGTAACCTTCCTGAAGTAAATGATATGCCACATGACAGTATAACATTTGCTGCCAATTGGATTGTTGATACTGCAATATCATCTTCAACTTTTGACACTGTTGACAATGTATAATCACCTGTGATACGAGAGACACCAGCTGTGTAGCAATGAGATACCTCCTTGACTTCCCGACAATGGAACACAGGATCAAGATCTGGAGAGCTCGTGCATACTTAAAAATAAGTGCAGATGAGCAGCACCCTCTGCATGATGCTATATTCAGAGAAAAGGGTGACAGGCTAAAGAGGGGCAAATCATGGATGGGTCGGGCGGAAGATGTCGTCAGACAGGTCTGCAGTCTTACCAGTATCAACCCCGGCAAGGAATGGGTGCCGGTGCCTCCAGCCTTTAAGTGCACTTTCTCCTGCATTATCACACTCGACAGACGGTGCAGAGAGCAGAACCCTGCCGCTGTCAATGCAGAAATTAACTCGCTCATCTATGAACACTCAGATAGCCCCGAAGTGCTCATCTATACAGATGGATCTGTTGTAAAGCAGCAGAGAAGTGCGTGGGCATTTACAGCCCGTTCAGCGGGCAGAACCGTTCAAGAATCCAGTGGTGCCCACTCTATGACCACGAGCAGCATGACGATGGAGGTTATGACAGTTACACAGGCCTTCATATGGCTGGAATCACAGCATTATACCAACGTGTGTGTACTAAGTGATTCAATGAGCATGATTCAGAAGGTCGAAGCTGGATCTGTACGTAGACAGTGGACTGAATCGCTGCGGAAGTCTGTTGTCCGTAAAGTCACCTTCAACTTCGTCCCGGGACATGCGGGAGTCGAGGGAAATGAACGAGCTGACAAACTGGCTGGCTCTGCACCCCCTGTAGATGGCCAGCCCATGGATCGTGCCGATGTTATTAACGTCCTTAAAGATTTGGCGAGAACAGAAGATTTTGACGTCAGTGATTCCACATCGCTGTCCAGGATGAAAGACCTGGGAGTAAGAATCGGCACAGCCAGGCGCGAGATGTACATCGGGAAAACAAAGTTCCTCGTCAACCAACACGAACTGGCACTATTAGCCACCGGACGCTGATGCATATGCTGGGGGGAGGATCTGAGCACCTATGCCGGAGTGCAACGAAGATATCCCAACTGATACCTGATAACTGACTGAAGCATTCAACTGCTCCTAAAGTGCTTGCAAATGTTAGGGTTGGACAGGAAAAGAAGTTGTTACTGATAAAGAAAATGGATCGAGAGACACAGATGCAAACAGGTAATACAATGGATAATAGTACGCAGACTCAAGTGGATACTGTAGAGAAGACGATCCAGGTACAAACGGCGAGAAAAATAGCAAGAGGCAGTCAAACAAAAACAGTAGAAATTGTAGAACCAGCACAAATGAAATTTGAAAAGGTTGCGCCAGTCAAAATTAAAGAGAATGTTCCGGCAGAACGTAAGCCGTTAAAACCAAGAAACACCAGGAAGAAAATTAGAAAAACTGCTAAGGCCAGGTCTGAAGCAAGTTTGTTAGTAAATGTTGATACGACAGATACCTCAGACTTATCAGATGGATACATTCAATATATTCTGTGAAAGGTAAAGGTAGAAATAACAAGAATGTGAGTAGTATAAGTTCTGAATATAGGGAAACCATTTCCTCAGCTGGTAAAATTGACAGTAAACGGGCTAGTCGGTTGTTGCTTAGTGATATTTCAGAAGATGAAATAGGAAGATATAAACAATATGGTACCGCGACAGATACAGCAAATGAGAGACCATCAAAAAGAAATAAAAGACAGGCTGTTAAGAAGAAAGAGGTTGTAGGAATAGAAATTACCCAGGGCTGTACAGAAGATGATGCACGAAAAATCCAGGAATATATGAGGTTACGACCACATTACTTTACAGATAGCTATATATGTTAACAGGGATAGATGAAGAGAGACACTATGATCAGAGGATACTTTGCTATGTCTGTAAAGTTGAATAAAACCAAACATGTTTAGTGATAGAACGCGTTGAGAAGTTGTTCTGAGATGTTGGCAAAACGGTTTCTGATAATTGAGGTTAAAGTAACTCAGGTTTGATGCGAAATATTATGATGTTGATGGGCTGGTATAGCTCAATAGTGTTATTTTGTGCGGTGAAAAGTGGTGGAGAATGACAACAGGTGATATATAACCGGCGTATGGTTGGTAACTGAGTATAGGAGAGCGAGAGTAGGGATATGTGAATCAGACAAAGAATGATAGATTGGTTAGTGCAGCTGTATGGCTTGAGAATGGTGCGAGGAGACAAGACTAGAAAGAATGTGTGATGGTTTTTTCGAGAAAACATAAAGTTGAGTTGGACTGGTTTGCGTGGTTACGCTATAGAGATTCAGATAGGGCAGAGAGTGTCCATGCGTGCATAATGTAGGCTATCTGGTGTGTGGTTGTGATGAGTGGAGAGTGGACGAATTGGAGTTTGAAACATCCCTTGTCCGGAATGGCCGGATTGAGTGGGTTGCTCACGTTGAGTGATGTGTAACTGGTGTGGTTGACGTAGTGTAGAATCGGCATAGAATTTGTACGGAGAGATGTAAAGTTATTATGAACGCTCTTACTAGAATTAATGCGTTGTCTGAGATGGGTTGACTCAGAGCTTTTGAAAGAGGAGCAAATGATTGTGAAAAATTTAAGCAAAAGAGTAGCTAGATTGTGAAAGTTATATGATGTGATGACAAATATAGAAGTAACGTTTTGATTGTTGTTGTATGAAGCAGATCCAGTTGAGTGTGCCTGATGCGGAGGAAATCAAATCAAATCAACTTTATTAGGGTCACAAATTGGGCGCGCAGGCCCGTCTTACATTCGGCCCTTCCAATCACTCGTCTTTCATTCATCAAGAGCATTATACATTTACATAGGAAGAAAAATAAACATTGTGAAATGAATGTTGTAAACATAAACAAGGCTTATCACCATGTTATGAGGCCCATCTCAAACTTATCCATACATCACCCCACCCACACACACACCCCCACCTACCCACACACACGCACACCAGGGACACATACATACCCCACCAACCGACCCATCCCCCTCGCGCACATCCCCCACCCACACACACTACCCTCATCTGATCCCCCAACCAAAACACACTCGCCACCCACAAACATTCCCCCACTAACCCACACATCCCACGCCCATCCACATCCTAACCCACACATCCTCTCCCCACCCACACCTCAAACCACCCATCCCCCAGCCACATCTCCATCGACCACATATTCCCCTCCCCACGCACACAATCCCCCACCAACCCACACATCGCACATCCACTCACACATCCCCAAACCATACACACACATCCCCACCAACTGACATGTCCCTACCCCCCCCCCCTCACACACACACATCTCCCTAACCACCCATACATCCCCAAACAACTCACACACACCCCACCACCCACACATACAACTTCCACCCACCCACACATGCCTTAACCCAATCCCCCACCCGCACATCACATACACCCCCTACCACGCAATATTCCCAACCCACGCACCACACATACACACACATATCCCTCACCAACACATCTCCACTTACACACCACACACATATCCCCCACCCAGATACCACACAATATTCCCACCCACACCCACACAGATACCCTTACCCATCCACCCCACATACCTCCACTCACACACCACAAAACACACACATACCGCTCACTCATTCTGTCTCTCATTCACACTCACTGACTCTCTCACTCAAACTATAGTAATGAACATGAGTTTATATAATGCATGATAAAATCAAGTGGTAGTAACTGATAATATGACAGATGGGAATACACAAACATATGGATTCACGTGTTACATAACATTCGTGTTACATGACATGCATCTGCTCAGCTCTCTCTCTCTCTCTCTCTCTCTCTCTCTCTCTCTCTCTCTCTCTCTCTCTCTCTCTCTCTTTCATACACACACACTCACAAGCATGCGCGCGCTCACACACACACACTAACACATCAACTTTCCCACTGTCTCACTCTCTCACACACAATCCTTCACACACACACACTCACTCTCTCAATCACACTCTCTCACACATACACGTACGCATGAACGCATGCACGCACGCACACACTCCCTCACTCACTCTCACACATACACGTACGAATGCATGCACTGACACATTCCCCCACCATTTCTCACTCAATCACTCTCTCCACACACACACGCATGCACTCCAGGAAGGAGGAATGAGAGAATATGGCGAGGACGTACTTAGTATGTCTCATTGGAGTGAGGTTTGTTGTGAGAGGCCGTTGATAAAGTTAATAATTATGGTTAGTGTGTAAAAGAGATATAGTTGCCATATTATGTGTTGAGCTGGTTGTTGGTCGGATCCGTTTCTGGTTGTTGTTTGGTTCGAACGTGGTCCGAGAGATGTGAAAGGCGTGACTGTCAGTGGTGTATGCTTGAAGGAAGTTAAGAGGGAGTTAACATGGGAGTAACATTGAGTTGGTGTGTCGGATGAGAGGTGAGAAGTTGATGGAGATTGCTTGGAAGAATAGAGAAGTATGTGTAAATAACCAGTTAAGCGTGAGACGGTTATGAGTAGAAGATTTTGGAAGAAGATGGTTGAATATGCGGGTATTTGGTTGTTGGAATGGAATGTTGGTCACGAGATTGACAAAAATCATTTGTTACGTCGGGTAGACGAGAGACTCGATTTACGAGAAAGTCGTTACGAGGTAGAAGTTGTGATAGTTGTTGATATACGTCCAGAGAAAACTATGTACAATTGAGAAAACAGATAGGCTGGGTTGAGCTTATCTATAATAAGTGGAAGTGATTGTCAACTTCCAGAGAATCTGATAAAAGTTGTCATTGTTGGTTAGGGACTTTTGTTGGGGGTGTATATATTACCTTACAGTATGATAGGGAACTCTGTCCATAAAAGCGACAGAAATTGTTGATTTGTTTCGTTTATTTCATTTCTTCGTACTTAGAAATAATGTCTACTTAAATTGTTGCTTTGATTACACTAAGTAATTTTGTCTTGGTTTAAAATGATCCTTATGTTATTATGTATATTATTTTGAAAAATGTAAGGGGGATAAATGATGTATCAAAATTATGGGGGGGGGGGGGAGTGTTTGTTTAATATCAGCATAGTAGTTTGATCAGTTATTATGACTTGGTTGAAAAAGTGTTATTATTTTGCTCTTAATAATTTCTCTTTGTGGTAGTAAAGAGTTGGTTTTGTTAATTATTATAAACAGACAGTTCAGTTATGTTGAATTAATTATAATTAAGAGTATTAGCGGGTTCAATAAGACTTGTCCTTATCGAATGACACATTACGTTGGTAGGGTCCTTGGGATTTCGCATACGTTCAGAGCCATGTAATAGAAGGGGTCCATGATAATTGGACATCCTATACTGACGTTGGGTTGTTGTGGCTAACAACATAAGTGAATGAGAAGTAGGTCATATATAATCTTATGAGGTTATTGGATTTTGGGAAATTGGACTTTAGTAATGGGACATGGATAACATTAGAGGGTGCTGCTTTAGTCAGCAATAACAGGAACAAACATGGACTGAGCGCCATGTTCAGAATGTGGGGGTTGGGTTAACCTGGGGGTAACTATAGATGGGGCTGTGGATATCAGCACAATTTATAATAGTCGAGGATTAAATTATGAACAATGAATGTTAAGGGGTAGTAAGTATGTTCATAATAGATGAACAGGGTTAATATTAATTAGGGGCGCTGTGGTTACAGCATAACCCGGGATAGGTATAGTTTGAATGCCAGGGGGTAGAAGTTATGTTGATGTTCATAGCATATGAACAGTAATATTATTTGGGGTGCTGTGGTTACAGCATAACCTGGAGCGAACATGGATTAAAAACCATGAAGTGAAAGTTTGTGAAGGTCCGTGATATGTGGACAAATAAAGAGTAAAGTTGATTGCGGAGGATAGTATAGGTTGGACAGTGTGGAAGTTATGGACATAAAGTCATTAATAGTATTTTTGCTGGCTGTGGATAGCAGCACAACTAGTAGTGGTCGGAGATTAGAAGAAGTAGATGTTTTTAGAAGGTGATAGTTCATAATAAATGAACCTTGAGTGGTCATAGATTAAGCGAGCTTCGTAGATATGATGAGGGAGCTGGTAGGAAGTGTTGCTATAATAACAGCTTAACCAAAATTGATGGTTTCGTTCAGACTAGGGAATACTGTATGTTTTTATAGACTTTATTGCATAAAGTCTCATTACAACATAGGGGGGGGGGGGTAAATCTGAGTATGGTTTTGTGAGGAAGAGTTCTTGTTCTTTGCTCTCTGGTGGCCACCGATTCTCTGTATTTCTATAGTGTGTTAGTATGAGTGACTTCATGATGGTTGAATTTTGAAAATTTGTAATGCTGAGGAAAGTTAAGGTATAATGTTGATGGTGAATTGAATGACATTTAAGCGGGTTGCTGTGACCATGGGGAAATGAAGACGAAGAAGAAGCATAAGTTCACAGTAAATAATAGAAGAAGTTTTAAGGTCTGTATGTTGGGGGTCATAGCGGATGGCTATAAGACCCATAAGTAGTTGAGTAGGTTGAGTAGTTGTGAGTGGTAGCAGTTGGCTAGAAATCCCAGGGGCGGTGTGGAGTAATGAAGAAAGTAATAAGAGTCAATAAGACTTCTTTGGCGAGAAATTGTAGAGATTACAGAAAATCAGTTCAAGGTTAGAGTTATATGATTAGTTGGAGAGATTTTTTTTTTTCATGGTTAGGAGTTGAGTGTGTTAAAGTTGGTTTTGAGTTTAAGACTTTTCGGGGAACAGTCTTGGTTGTGGGGATAGAAGGAATATAACAGAGTAGCCTGTTATGGGCTTGGTTGTGGGGATGGTGCACAAGCTAAAAATGCATTAGCTAATAATGCACGCTTGAGCACCATAGCTAGGGGTAGCTAGGGCTTGTCATCCTATGACGAGCAGCTTGGGAACAAAGTTAGTTACTAACTATAGCTCTAGCCGGCAAGACGTATGGTCAACATCTGGAGTGAGCGTCAGTTTATATTTGATAATGTCAACTGAAATGAAATAATAAAGTTGGATTTCCAGAAGCTGCTTCTCGTTTGCTCTGTTTACACTTCATCACCTTAGTCTCCAGCACTGTTAAAGTTCACCACAATTGTAAAGTTAACCAATAAATGCAATTTCTCCCAACGAGCAATTTAACTAGCAAATACACCCACTTTGACGCTTTAAGCGACTTGCACACGACCATTATGTGTAAGCTACACATTCACTAATATCGATCGTAAACACAGCAGTAGACACACTAACGATGACCTTATTTCAAGTGCCTATCGACCACAAAGTTCGCATATGTAACTAGCTGCAAATCAGTCGCGCGTTTCGCTGTATTACGCCACAAAAATACTTAAATATGTATTTACCTGAACCGTAGAACCATCACCAGTTCAGCTAACTTTACTGTCTTTGGCTATCAAGCCTCAATCTTGACAGTACGCCGAATTTACCAAGTGTCTGCTCTGGTGGAGAGATCGTAAGTGAATTATCACTGACTAGTTCCGTTTTGCGTATCACTCACGATGCACAGAGAAGTAGTGAATCACGTATTATGCCACGTTGAGCGTGAAGCATGAATTCTCTCGACTAGAGAACATTCTTAGTTCACTCAAGGGATAATTTGAGTGTACCCGGCATCCTCGATCTGTCGAATCTGGTCGCTTCGTGAACGTTCCATGCTGAGTAAACAACCTGATTTCCCCCGCGTTATTTATAACTGGGGAATTACCCTATGACGCAACATGTTCCTCCGGAACTCCCAAGGACGAAGCACAGCTGACTGGGGTCACCTCGTGAGAGATGGATATCTTCTTTGAATCGTTGTTTATGTTAAATTATTGTTTTATGTTGTACACTAAACGTACCTACAATTTAAGGGGTCACTTGACCATCCCGTGTCCATTTGACCACCTCTTGCGTCGTCGCTCACTTTAACCACCACCGTGTGACTATAGTACTCTCCCCTAATATTTAATGGGTCACTTGACCACCCCTTGACCACTTGATCACCACTTGACCATCTTTTGACCACGTAATTACACACTTCAACCACCACCGTGTCACTACACGTACCCTCCCCTAAAGTTTAAGGGGCAACTTGACCACCCCTTGACGACTTGTCCACCCCTTGACCACCTATTGACCACCACGTGACCACGTAATTGCTCACATTAACCACCGGCGCAACACTACAGTACTCTCCCCTACAATTTAAGGGGTCACCTAACCACCCCTTGCCCTCTTGATCACCTCTTGACCACCTTTTGACTACGCCATTGTTGACTTTAACCAAAACCGTGTCACTATAGTACTCTGCCCTATAATTTAAGGGGTATTTGAACACCACTTGACCACCTCTTAACCACGTCATCGCTCACATTAACCACCACCACGTCACTACAGTACCCTCCCCAACAATTTAAGGGGTCACTTGACCACTACTTAACCACATGACCACCTCTTGCCCTAATCTTGACCACGTCATCGCTCACTTTAACCATCACGACGTCACTACACGTTCCCTCCCCTACAATTTAAGGAGACACTGGCACCACTTAACCACTTTTTGACCACCTCTTGACCACCACTTGACTAAATCATCGCTCATTTTAATCACCACCGTGTCAATACACGTACCTTCCCCTAAAATTTAAGGTGTCAGTTGACCACCATTGACCACTTGAACACCTATTGACCACATCTTGACCACGTCATATCTCACTTTAACCATTACCGTGTCACTACACGTCCCCTCCCTTACAACTTACGGGGTCACTTGACTACCACACCTACTTTTTTCAAAAGCACAAGGAGTTATTGTCCTTTGATGAGGAGGAGGAATATTGATTTTCTTCTCAAAAGATTCTCGTAATGTTATTTTATACTGCATGTATCAACAGAGGGTATACGGTACAAGTTGCAGTAGACAAGAACAGGCTAGAGTAGAGTTAACAATCTACTAGTTACAATCACCACGAAAGCGTGTTAGAGTATGAGACAGGGAGAATAGTGATGATAATTTAGCAGTAGAGCGATGAACACAAGAATACAAGAAACTAGTCGAGGTTATGACCTCAAAACATCATGTGACGATACCGAGGTGACGTTACGAGCAAGAAAAGTCGAGATCTTCAGTTAGGCAAAAGGTGCTTGATTGAAAGGTTGTAGCAATAGATTCAGGTGTTTGAAACAGCTAATAAGTTATATTAATATTACCAGCAAATGCGTCAAGATGTCCTGCGACAAGACAGAATAACTGATCAAGTGATTACGATGAATTCGGATCAAACTGAACACATTTTTGGCTGTCAAGATTGTGCCTAAGATGAAGAGCTATCACTGTAAGTTGTACATTTACTAAACTAGTAACAGTGTAGTTCTGTGAATAAAGTTGCTGCGCTTGAAACGATAGCAGCCAAAACCGATGATTCAGAAGAATATTAATGGCAGTTGTCACATTAACTAATTTAACGTCCGTCTACCCTCCTACATTACTGTGAGCATGATGTGGCGGTGAACGACTGTACTGCTGTAACATGCTGCTGTAACTAACATACAAGTCACTGAAATTTTTCTGGCGACTACATAAAAGCATGAGTGGTGTAGTCAAGAATAAGAGCATTTCTGACTTCCAAGGTGCTGACCTCATCTGGCAGAGGACTGATGAGGACAAGGGCAAAGCCCTCTTTGAACGCTATCTAGAGCAGAGCAACCAGACATTGGAGGCCGAAATCTTGCCAAGGAGGTCACCTCAGACAGGTGCAAGTCCCAGAACACTTCGGATGAAGACACAGTGACAGTAAAAGAAATCAAGGCTATGCTTCGACGATAAAAAAAACAGCGCTCCAGGGCCTGGTGGCATAAGATACGACGACATCAATAGGTGTACCGACAACGAGCTAGAGAAACTAGCAGACATGTACAACAACAGTATAGGGAGTGCTAGCATCAAGGAGGAGTGGCTACACAGTTATCTGATTCCCTTGCCGAAGCCTGACAAAGACCACACAAATATTCAGGGATATCGAATTATAACCATGCAGAATACAATAGGCAAGCTGCTGGAGCAGGTAATTGCCAGGAAAATATCAAACCAGCTAGAGAGGCAAGGTGTTTTCCCACCTACCCTGGGTGGGTACCGTCTAAAAAGAGAAACCTGGACTAATGCAGCAGTTTTTGCCCATAATGTCTATGAAGGTTTCCACTCAGGCATTGAAACCTTTGCTACAGCGATTGATCTTGAGGACGAGTAAAACAGAGTACCATTAGATTTTTTTATGCTTCAGCTTCTTGAACTCAAAATAAGTCCATTCCTCCTTAGTTGGATCGCTGCTGCCCTCTTCCAACGGAAAGTAGATTTTAGATGTGGCAGTTGGACTTCGGAACCAACAACAATATATCTTGGCCTACCACAGGGATCACCTTTATCTCCGGTACTGTTCAACGCCTACACAGCGAGAATCACCAGTGAGCAGATCACTGGACCTGGCAGGACATTGTCATATGCCGATGATGTTTTAGTTTATCGTCAGGGTAAGAATAGAGATCAGGTTGCTGTAGAACTACAAACTGAACCCAGTCGCATAAGTTCTTGGTGTGATCAAGGTGGGGCAATGGTCAACCCAACAAAGGCAACAGTGACTTTGTTCTCGTTGAATAATCATATTGTCAACACTCCAACACCAACTGTAAAGTTGTGTTCATAGACGGTGGAAAGAACGCAGACAATGAATTACCTGGGGATACGGTTTGATCAAATCCTTGCTTATAATGAGCACATAGACCAGGTGATAACAAAGGCCAAGCGGGGTTTGGCTGCGATGCGGGTGATGGCGGCAGCAAAATGTGAGCAGCGCCATCTATGTCTTCTGTACGAGGGGCTGGTCATGTCTGTTTTTGAGTATGCGATGGCAATCCTGACTCTCAGCTGTAAGCAGATAGAAAGGATGGAAAGGATACAGAATGAAGCTATGTGCATTATGCTTGGATGTACAAGAGATACAGCATGCAGGGCGATGCGCTACCTTCTTGATTTTCCAACCATTGAAGAGAGAATACAAGTTTGCAGAGCACGCGCCTAAAACAAAAGTCGCTTAAAAGTCGACAGGGTCGACTTCATTGCACCGGGTTTTATCCCATATGGCTCGGTCTCTTTCCGTAGCACGGAAAGCGTCGCACAAAGCACGAACTCCGTAGCTTTTAGCGACGACCCACAGGAGTCTCCGAAACATTTAACTCGTAAACCGAAGGGCGCGGCCCGGAATCGAACCAACAACATTCGGAACACGAGTCAAACGGCTTGACCACTTCGCCACAGAGACTCCCAAGGCACGCGCCTACCTCAGAGTTAACGCAAACACACAACATCCACTGCATAGTGAAATTAAGAAGGTGAAGGGCAGCAGGTTAAAAAGAGGACGGTCGTGGATGGGTCAAGCCGAAGACATTCTTCAACAGGTGTGTTCATTTGAGGACTTAGAACCTGGCGAGGAGTGGGTATAAGTGCCAACATATTTTTGCACATCCTTTTCAGTTTGCATCCAATTAGATAGAAAATGCAAACAAGAAAATCCGGCTGCTGTGGAGGCTGAAGTACAAGCGTTGATTTTCGAGAATTCGCTAGACGGTGATGCTGTCATCTACACAGATGGGTCGGTCGTCCGACATGTGAGAAGCTCATGGGCCTTTACAGCTTGGACCGGAGGGAGAATTGTGAAGGAGGACTCTGGTGCTTTCACTGAAACCACAAGTAACCTGACTATGGAAGTCATGGCTGTAAGTAAAGCAATAACATGGCTCGAGACACAGACATTCACTAGGGCATGTTTCCTTAGCGACTCAATGAACATGATCAAGAGGATAGAGGAGGGGTCGATCCGACGAGAATGGTTGCTGCCTCTGGGGCGGTCTCGGCTGACAAAGATTAGTTTCATCTTCGTGCCAGGGCATGCGGGAGTACAAGGAACTGAGCGGGCTGACAAGCTCGCAGGTGAGGCTGCGGTGGAGGGCGGACGCTCCATGGACCAGGCTGACATTCTGAATGCTCTACGAGAAGTAAGACTTTTGCGTGAACCAAGTGATGACTGTGAATCTACAACCATGGCCAGACTGCGAGAACAGCGAATTAAAAGAGGGGTGGCCAAACAAGAACACTACGCAGGTAGCCAAAGAAGATTGATAAACCAACAAAGAACTGGTGTCGTTAGCTGCTAAACACTGCGGGATTTGCTGAGGAGGGGATCCGAGCACTTATGGACTGAATGATTCGATGGGTAGTGAGGATGATCTGTCGACTAACTGCTGTAACATTTGTCAACAATAAAGGCGATTGAATCTATGACGTCAGCGTTGTACTTGTTCTAAAAATATTGCTTAGATGTTTTCTTGAACAGTGTCACATCATCATAACGAGCCAGAAGAGATGATTGGCACCTATGGGCGGCTTTAGAAATCACGAAAAACAACAAAAAAACAGTGAATGTGACCTTGACGCCATAAATTATTTTCAAGTAAATCAAAATGTTTTCTGCCTGTCAAAGGGAAGATGCAACAAATTTATCTGCTACCTCAACCCAAAGATGAACTACAAGTATAGCACCTTTTGTCGTGACCACGTGACGTATTGTTAATATTGTCACACGTCTTCCTACATAACTGTCAAGCCGTTTGACTCGAGCTCCGAAGGTTGTGTGTTCGATTCCGGGCCGCACCCTTCGGTTTACGAATTAAATGTTTCGGAGACTCCCGTGGGTCGTCGCTAAAAGCTACGGAGTTCGTGCTTTGTGCGACGCTTTCCGTGCTGCGGAAAGAGACCGAGCCATATGGGATAAAACCCGGTGCAATGAAGTCGACCCTGTCGAATTTTAAGCGACTTTTAAGCCTACATAACTTTGACTGTAAAACAGCAGTCATCTGGTTAATTTATCAACACTGGACCGTCACAGGTGCTGAAAGAACCACAGTGTTCTTCTTCTTCTTCTTCTTCTTCTTCTTCTTCTTCTTCTTCTTCTTCTTCTTCTTCTTCTTCTTCTTCTTCTTCTTCTTCGTTCATCTGGAGTCTTTTTTTCGGAGGTAATTGCGTTGTGCCTGTTTACAGCAGAGCTGCGTTCTTGCGCTGTTAGGCCGACACATCCGACTTCTGAGGATAATGCTCGCTCGGGTGATGTGATTATCTACACAGATGTGTTTGTGTTGAAAGGTAGGAGAAGTGCCTGGGGGTTCTTAGCAAAAGCTATTGGTCGACGTTTGGTGCAGGAGAGCCTGGCATATGATACCACAACATCTAGCTTAAGAATGGAGGTGGAGGAGTCAGTGCAGCTTTCCGCTGGATGGAGAATACGATACACACACACACATCGTGATTGTAACTGACTCAGAAAACATGAGGACAGGCAAGCTTCGGGCAGAGTGGCTTGCTTCGCTTCGGAGGCCACGGGTGGCAAGCATTGCCTGGATCTTTTCTCTGGGGCATGCTGGTGTGCTGGGGAATGAACAGGCGGACAGATTGGCTGGCTCTGCAAAACTTGGTGGAGTATTGATGCATGACAAGGCAGACGTAGTTGCGGCCTTGTGAGAGCACGTGTACACCTCGGAGGAGCAAATGGATCACCATGGTCTGGCAAGAATGAGACAACGAGAAGTGACGAGGGGATCCGGCAGACGATCGACACTGAGAGGAAAGACGAGACGGACATATAATCAGATTGCTACTGGTACTATCGGTGTTGGAACTCTTCGCTGGCTGCTGGGGATGGGGACGGAACGCTTATGGGAATGCCCCGAATGATGTGATGTCGGTTCTTAAATCAATAAATCAATTAATCAATCCGACTTCTGTTGACCGGGTTAACCTTCCCGGGGGTTTCGTAAGACGTTTGACTCTCACTGTTGTGGTGTTATTCCCCCATCCCAGCTGGCCCATTTAGAACA
This sequence comes from Cepaea hortensis, assembly GCA_963921405.1. Lineage (NCBI taxonomy): Eukaryota > Metazoa > Mollusca > Gastropoda > Stylommatophora > Helicidae > Cepaea > Cepaea hortensis. The sequence goes on along the minus strand of OY992876.1, from coordinate 498,173,229 downwards.
GCCAAAGATAAAACGGTCAGCCCTCAAGGGAAGGCAGGGGCAGACTATAGACATTCTCCGCCATCCAAGGAAGCTTTCATAATTGCAGAGCCGACACATAGTGCTCTGGTACTGGGATCACCCAAGAAATCGTCACGTCCTGCACATGGCTGCTTAGCGTGACTTCCGTATATTGGGTCCTCCGTTCACCATAGGCTGTTCCTCCAGAAACCAGAAGAATTCAGTCTGCAGATAACATCCACACAGTGAGCTTTCGATTCGGACTTTCCACGTAATGGATTTGCTATGCAAGCAATATTCCATTTCGTGCCACGAGAACACTTTTGTTCTAAGGACTTGTACTTTCACGCATCGAGTATGCCCTGGCCATCCTCACTGTCAGCCCTACACAGATTGGAAGACTCGAAAAGGTACAAAACGAAGCCATGCGCATCATTTTGGGCTGCACGAGAGACACCAGCTGTGTAGCAATGAGATACCTCCTTGACTTCCCGACAATGGAACACATGATCAAGATCTGGAGAGCTCGTGCATACTTAAAAATAAGTGCAGATGAGCAGCACCCTCTGCAAGACTATATTCAGAGAAAAGGGTGACAGGCTAAAGAGGGGCAAATCATGGATGGGTCGGGCGGAAGATGTCGTCAGACAGGTCTGCAGTCTTACCAGTATCAACCCCGGCAAGGAATGGGTGCCGGTGCCTCCAGCCTTTAAGTGCACTTTCTCCTGCATTATCACACACGACAGACGGTGCAGAGAGCAGAACCCTGCCGCTGTCAATGCAGAGGTTAACTCGCTCATCTATGAACACTCAGATAGCCCCGAAGTGCTCACTCAGATAGCCCCGAAGTGCTCATCTATACAGATGGATCTGTTGTAAAGCAGCAGAGAAGTGCGTGGGCATTTACAGCCCGTTCAGCGGGCTGAACCGTTCAAGAATCCAGTGGTGCCCACTCTATGACCACGAGCAGCATGACGATGGAGGTTATGACAGTTACACAGGCCTTCATATGGCTGGAATCACAGCATTATACCAACGTGTGTGTACTAAGTGATTCAATGAGCATGATTCAGAAGATCGAAGCTGGATCTGTACGTAGACAGTGGACTGAATCGCTGCGGAAGTCTGTTGTCCGTAAAGTCACCTTCATCTTCGTCCCGGGACATGCGGGAGTCGAGGGAAATGAACGAGCTGACAAACTGGCTGGCTCTGCACCCCCTGGAGATGGCCAGCCCATGGATCGTGCCGATGTTAACGTCCTTAAAGATTTGGCGAGAAAAGAGGATGTTGACGTCAGTGATTCCACATCGCTGTCCAGGATGAAAGACCTGGGAGTAAGATTCGGCACAGCCAGACGCGAGAGGTACATCGGGAAAACAAAGTGCCTCGTCAACCAACACAGAACTGGCACTATTCGTCACCGGACGCTGATGCATATGCTGGGGGAAGGATCTGAGCACCTATGGACATGTCCGGAGTGCAACGAAGATACCCCAACTGATAACTAATAACGGGACGGAGAACACTTTTTCAATCTTTGATGACGCCCACATAGCGAGCTTTCGATTTGGACATTCCACGTAATGGATTTGCTATCCAAGCAATATTCAATTTCGTGCCACTGGGACGCTTTTTTCCATCTTTGATGACGCCCACACAATGCGCTTTTGATTTGGACTTTCCACTTATTGGATTTGCTAGCCAAGCAATATTCCATTTCATGCCTCTGGGACACTTTTGTTACCGACATACCTGTGGTATGAAGTTTGGCAGTCTAAGTACTTCTTCATGCACCTTTAGATGTCAACCTATGTCAACCAATGAAAAGGTACAAAACGAAGCCATGCGCATCATTTTGGGCTGCACGAGAGACACCAGCTGTGTAGCAATGAGATACCTCCTTGACTTCCCGACAATGGAACACAGGATCAAGATCTGGAGAGCTCGTGCATACTTAAAAATAAGTGCAGATGAGCAGCACCCTCTGCATGACGCTGTATTCAGAGAAAAGGGTGACAGGCTAAAGAGGGGCAAATCATGGATGGGTCGGGCGGAAGATGTCGTCGGACAGGTCTGCAGTCTCACCAGTATCAACCCCGGCAAGGAATGGGTGCCGGTGCCTCCAGCTTTTAAGTGTACCTTCTCCTGCATTATCACACTCGACAGACGGTGCAGAGAGCAGAACCCTGCCGCTGTCAATGCAGAGGTTAACGCGCTCATCTATGATCACTCAGATAGCCCCGAAGTGCTCATCTATACAGATGGATCTGTTGTAAAGCAGCAGAGAAGTGCGTGGGCATTTACAGCCCGCTCAGCGGGCCGAACCGTTCAAGAATCCAGTGGTGCCCACTCCATGACCACGAGCAGCATGACGATGGAGGTGATGGCAGTTACACAGGCTTTCATATGGCTGGAATCACAGCATTATACCAACGTGTGTGTACTAAGTGATTCAATGAGCATGATTCAGAAGGTCGAAGCTGGATCTGTACGTAGACAGTGGACTGAGTCGCTGCGGAAGTCTGTTGTCCGCAAAGTCACCTTCATCTTCGTCCCGGGACATGCGGGAGTCGAGGGAAATGAACGAGCTGATAAATTGGCTGGCTCTGCACCCCCTGTAGATGGCCAGCCCATGGATCGTGCCGATGTTATTAACGCCCTTAAAGATATGGCGAGAACAGAGGATTTTGACGCCAGTGATTCCACATCGCTTTCCAGGATGAAAGACCTGGGAGTAAGAATCGGCACAGCCAGACGCGAGAGGTACATCGGGAAAACAAAGCGCCTCGTCAACCAACACAGAACTGGCACTATTAGCCACCGGACGCTGATGCATATGCTGGGGGGAGGATCTGAGCACCTATGGACATGTCCGGAGTGCAACGAAGATACCCCAACTGATAACTAACTAACTAACTAACTAGATGTCAACCTGAATGTCGTTAAAGTAAGCTGCGGTCAACTTGAGCTTGTTGATATCTCCGTAGAGCTTGTCCTCAAATGAAGCAGGTGTGGGCCAACATATCTTTCTCTGTTCTGCATATATTGGGCTCTCCTGCAGCAAATGTGTAGCTGTCATTTTACCAGTTCCACTATTACATTCATCGGTATCTCCTACCTTTAGTTTATTGAACAAGTGATATTTCAGAGTCTGAAGATTGCTACTTGTTCTCTTCGGTCGAGTTTGTAATATGCAGCATCTTTCTGGTGGCCTGGATGCTCTGATTCCGAATTGGTTCTATAAGTGCTTTTTATAAACCTCTTTGCCTCATTACAGGCAATGTCTATGTCAGGCTGAAGTAGTCGTCCACCCTCTTTTGCTAGTCTGTCAGCCTCGTCATTTCCAGGTATACTGCAATGTGATGGGATCCACTGTATTACAACTTTTTTTTTTTAATTCTGACATAGTCCATGGAGTGCTGCTCTTAGGTCTGCTAGTTTTGTGCTGTTTTTGCTCTTCAGTATTGAGACATCTAACTTCGCATCTGTGAAGATAGCTATTTGCTTCTATTTATTTTCCCCCATCAAGAGCATTTCTGCTGAAGTTTTCAAAGCTTCTACCTCCGCTGTGAAGTTACTTGAAAATTTTCCAGTTGCCACTGACTGTGTTTATTTTTTCAATTCATTTTTTAAATTTAGGAGATTTCTTCCTCCTCCATTTTCTATTGAATTTTTGGCTGATCCAACTGTATATGCATGGGTCCAATTTCTGCTTGAGTAATGTTCTTTTATGTAGTTGAGGGTTATTTTTCTTCTTTCTGTTTCATTCTGAGTGTTCTTTTTCTCAATACCAGGAATGTTTTCTATCATCTCAGTCAGTTGCTGTTGTCTCCAAGCTGGGAACTTGTGTGCATTGTAAATGGGTGTGACTGTTGATATGGTAAGTATAGGATCTGCCCTAATCTTTCGTTTTGCAGTTTCTACAAAGTTGCTACGCTTCAGTCTTCCCTTTCCAAAACCATTATACCTGTTATACATAGGGTGGTCTGTCAATCTTCTAAATTTTTCTGCTTGTTGCTGGGCTCTACTGTCTCTTGTATCCTCCATTGGTTGTAAACAAGTGATCTTTTCTAGTTCATTAATAGGTGTTGTCTTCAGGCTTCCAGTTATGATTCGCATTCCTTGATTTTGGACTATACTTATTTTGTTAAAGTTTGACTTAGCTACTGTTGCCCAAGCCGCAACGTCATATTCCAGTACTGGCCTCACCCGTCCAGTATATAACTTCTTGAGAACTTTCTCATCTGCTCCCTGCGTTGCACCAGCAAGCTTTTTCATGATTGCCATTCTTTGCCTTGCTCTTGTTCGATTTTTCTCAACCTGTGTCTTCCATGTCAGGCGACGATCAAAGGTGACTCCTAGATAGTTTGAATTTTCTTCATGGCGCAATATTTTTCCATTCAATACCAGCTTAGGTTGCTGAGTTTTATTTGAGAGGGAGAACACTGTGCATGTTGTTTTCTCCTCACTTATCTTCACTAGCCATGATTTTGACCAGTCCTCTACCGCTAATAAGGCTTGCTGTATTCTGTTGTTAGCTGTACTAATATATTCTTCAGATGTCCATATGGCTAGATCATCTGCAAAGGAGGAAGTGTGTACTCTGGCTGGAAAATTTTCTGTGATGTCATTTATATATGCTAGGAATAATGTTGGTGAAAGAACTCCTCCTTGGGGGACACCCTGCTCCAACAGCATCATTTTGCTTGTTTGTCCTTGTACTTTTGTCCTGGCAGTTCTGTTGTCAAGGTAGTGGCTGATCCATTTATACATTTTTCCACAAACATGCATTTTTTGCAGTTTTACTTTCAGTCCTTCCTTCCATACTTTATCAAATGCTTTTTCTACATCTATCCAGACTGCTAGTGTGTGCTTTTTCTCTTGAAAGGCATCCTCTATTTCCTGAGCTTTATAGGTTATTTGATCTTCAGTGGATCTGTACTTTCTGAATCTTGCTTGGTGTGGTGTTAAGAGTTTGTTTTCTTCCAGATGCCATGTTAGCCTGCCATTGATAATGCGTTCCATTAATTTTCCTACACAGCTAAGTAGACTGATAGGTCGATAGCCATTTGGTTCTTCCAGGTCTTTTCCTTTTTTTGGGACTGGTATTAGTATAGCTTCCTTCCATGCCCGTGGGACTATTCCTTTCTTCCAGCTATTATTTAGGACTGCTAGTAGTTTCTTCTTTGCCTTGGTGCCTAGTCCTATTAGCATTTCATTTGTGATTCCATCCTTTCCTGGTGATTTCTTCTTTTTTTAGGGTATTCATTGCCTGTTCCATTTCTTCCATTGTTAGATTTGCCATCATATATTCTGCTGCTGTCTCTGTATTTCTATGATGTATCTGTTTGACTTTGATTGCTTTCTTCTGTTCGGTTGTAATATCAATGTGGTTTGCATTTGCATAGTGTTCCATTAGTGCATTTGCAGCCTTTTTTCCTGTAAGCAAGGCATTTCCTTGTTTAATTGTTATTTGTTTGTTTCTAGGTCCTTCATTGTTCATGGCTTTCACTAGTTTCCATAGTTTGTTTCCATCCCTGTCAAAATTCAGGTTTTCTGTTTTTCCCCTCCAACAATCTCTTGTTGTTTGATTTACTGTTCTTTTATATTTTGCTGAGATGGCTTTGAGAGAGATGTTTGCTTGAGTTGTTTGTTCTCTCTCTGCTGTCTTCCTGGCATCTTCAACTTTGTCCTCCAAAATGTGTAGTTCTTCAGTCCAGTATGGTTGGTAATTTTTCCTCGCTCCTCTTGGAATAGACTCAGTGGCTGCCTGTATTATGGCTCTGTTTAGATTTTCCACCATTTGCTTCATGTTGCCATATCGTGTATTTATGTTTTAACAATACTTGTCTGTTAGTATGGCAAATCTGTCCTAATCTGCTCGTTTGTAATTCCAGCGGGGCAAAGGCTTTTGCTCCTGTGGAACATACTCCATATTCATTACAAGCTTGATTGGTCTGTGGTCACTACCTGCTAATTGGTCAAGCACATGGCGATAGATTTTATGGAGGATGTCTCCTGTGCAGAAAGCTAAGTCTGGAGTAGAAGTGGTAAACCATCTTCTGGAGTAGAAGCTCGGTGTGTCATCCGCTTTATTGAGTAGATGGAGATTTGAATCTATTTCCCAGTCCTCCACTTCATCTCCTCTTTTATCAGTATCTGAACGGCTATTAAAGTCTCCGACAATAATGCAGTTTGTGTCAGTTATTTTCATGTTTTAAAGTGTAAGGTCCTTATCTGCTGGGCTATACAGATTGTAAATTCTTATTTTCACGTCCTTTATCAGTATATCAACACCTATAATTTCCGTTTGGTTGTCAGAGATCACAGATACTTCGCTGCAAGGTATTGTATTTAGTGTAAGTATTAGAACTCCTCCTTTGTGTCCTTCGCGGTCGAAACGTGTTGCCTGATATCCCCTGACTGAGAATGTGCGGTGGCGTTGAGGTGTGTCTCTTGAATGCATGCACATCTATTCTGTCTTTATGAAGACGCTGTGTTAGGGAGACTTTCTTGTTATAACCTCCTTCGGCATCCCACTGTAGTATGTTGAGTGTCCGGAGTATTTGGTCAATAACTCTTAACCTACTCCTCTGTGCCTTGACTCCACAGCACAGGGGAAGGTGACCACCAGTAGTAATGGGTGGAGCCCCTCGAGGCAGGAGGCCCGGCACTATCACCGCCTGATGGGACTTCGCGGGATTAGCACCATAACGATTAATTTTAATTTGTGACATCATGAATTAAGTTACATTGCACTACTTTGTCAAGTCTGTGGCTCAGTAAATCCGATTTCGACAAGCATTTTTTCGGGATGCTTTCCCTAGCCTTTGACTGTCCCCAGTCTACCTACAAGGCAGCAGGTTTGTGTGTCGCTTGGTCTGGTCCCTCTCCCTTGACCTGTCCGACATGGGTGACTCTACCAGTAGCTGTGCTACCGTCGGCATAGCTCTTGGGGTCATTGGAACACACAAGCCCCTCTACCTCGTCACGGTGGACACATAGCAGAGGGGACTTTCTAGTATGACAGTACAGGGAAAGATGTGATGAGTGTAATAAGGCGCCACAAGCGCGGATAGCTTCAGAGCAGGGGAAAAAGCTGCGAGCAGCCACCGTGGTGGGATTTTGAGGTGGAAAAGGCCTGGGTGGATAAGCGTAGTGCTGTAAGGAAATGACATGCCCATCCAATCCCTGGATGCACTTAAAAAGAGAGATGCACACAAAAGTAAGCTATTTCAACAAACTTGTTAAGGCGGATAAAAGTTACAAATGGACAGAGGTATGTCAAGAAGTAAGCACAGACAAATCACTGAAATTGTTATGACGACTACATAAAAGCATGAGTGGGGTAGTCAAGAATAAGAGTATTCCTGACTTTCAAGGTGCTGACGTCATCTGGCAGAAGACTGATGAGAACAAGGGCAAAGCACTCTTCGAACACTATCTAGAGCAGAGCAACCAGACAGACATGAGAGGCCAAAATCTTGCCAAGGAGGTCACCTCAGACAGGTGCAAGGCCCAAACCATTTCGGATGACAGTGACAGTGACAGAGATCAATGTTGTGCGTCGGCGATAAAAAACAGCGCTCCAGGGCCAGATGGCATATGATATGACATCAATATGTATACCGACAGCGAGCTAGAGAAACTAACAGACATGTACAACAGTATAGGGAGTGCTAGCATCATGGAGGAGTGGTACATAGCCGATTCCCTTGCCAAAGTCTGGCAAAGACCACACAAAATTTCAGAGATATTGAGTAATAACCATGCAGAATATAATAGGCAAGCTGCTGGAGAAGTTAACTGCCAGAAAAATATCAAGCCAGCTAGAGAAGCAAGGTGTTTTCCCACCTAGCCTGGGAGGGTACCATCCCAAAAGAGAAACCTGGACCAATGCAGCAGTTTTTGCCCATGATGTCTATGAAGGTTTCCACTCAGACATTGAAACATTTGCTGCTGCGATTGATCTTAAGGACACGTACAACAGAGTACCAGAGATTTTTTAATGGTTCAGCTTCTTGAACTCAAGATAAGTCCTTTCCTCCTTAGTTGAATCGCTGCAGCCCTCTTCCAACGGAAAGTAGTTTTTGAATGTGGCAGTTGGACTTCGGAACCAACTACAATATATCTCAGGGATCACCATTATCTCCGGTGCTGTTCAACGCCAACACTGTGAGGATTACCAGCGAGCAGATCACTGGACTGGGAGGACAGTCGTATGCAGACGCTGTTTTAGTGTATCGTCAGGGTAACGAAAGAGATCAGGTTGCCGTGGAACTACATACTGAACTCAATCGCATAAGCACTTATTGTGTTGAAGCTGGGGAAATGATCAACCCAACAAAGGCAACAGTGACATGTACCATTTGATAAACCAAATTGTCAACACCCCAATGCCAATTGTAAATCTGGGTTCAGAGACGGTGGAAAGAACGTATGTGATGAATTACCTGGGAATACGATTTGATTGAAGCCTAGCTTATACTGAGCATGTAGACCAGGTGATAACAAAGGTCAAGCAGGGTTTGGCAGCGATGCCGGTGATGGCGGTGCCAAACTGTGAGCAGCGCCATCTATGTCTTCTTTACGAGGGTCTGGTCCTTTCTGTTTTGGCGTATGCGATGGCGATCCTGACTCTCAGCCATAAACAGATAAAAAAGATGGAAAGAATACAGAACGAAGCTATGCGCATTATTCTCGGATGTACAAGAAATACAGCATGCAGGGCGATGCGCTACCTTCTTGATTTTTAAACCATGAGTGACAGAATACCAATTTGCCAAGCAGGTGCCTATCTCAGAAGCAATGCATACACACAACATCCATTGCATAGCGAGATTAAGAAAGTAAAGGGCAGCAGGTTAAAAAGAGGAAAGTCGTGGATGGGTTAAGCTGAAGAAATTCTTCAGCAGGTGTATTCACATGAGGACTTAGAACCTGGCGAGGAGTGGGTACAAGTGTAACAGAGTTTTGTACATCCTTTTCAGTGTGCATCCAACTAGCCAGGAAATGCAGACAATAACATCCAGCTGCAGTGAAGGTGGAAGTACAGGCTCTGATCTTCGAGAATTCTTTAGAGGATGATGCTGTCATTTACATGGATGGGTCGGTCGTCCAAGGAATGAAAAGTTCATGGGCCTTTACGACTCAGGCCAGAGGGAAAATTGTGAAGGAAGAGTCTGGCGTTTTTGCTTTGACCACAAGCAGCCTGACTATGGAAGTTATGGCAGTAAGTAAAGCAATAACATGGCTCGAAACACAGACATCCAATCGGGCACGTGCCCTTACTGACTCAATGAATATGCTCAGGAGGATAGATATGGGGAGGGTCCGAAGAGAGTGGCTGCTGTCTCTGGAGTGGTTTTGGCTGGCAAATATTAGGTTCATCTTCATGCCATGGCATGCGGGTGTGCAAAGGAATGAGCAGGCTGACAGGCTTGCAGGTAAGGCTACTGTGGAGGGCGGACTTACCATGGATCAGGCTGACATTCTAAATGTTCTACTACGAGAAGTAAGACTTTTGCGAGAACCAAGCGATGACTGGGAATCTACAACCATGGTCAGACTGCAAATTAAAAGAGGTGCGGCCAAACAAGAACACTACGCAGGAAGCCAAAGAAGATTGTTAAACCAACACAGAACAAGTGTCGTTAGCCGCTACACGCTGCGGGATTTGCTGAGGAGGGGATCCGAGCACTTATGGACTGAATGGTTCGATGTACACGTGACATGCCCTAGTGAATGTCTGTGTCTCGAGCCATGTTATTGCTTTACCTACAGCCTAGACTTCCATAGTCAGGCTACTTGTGGTCTCAACAAAAGCACGAGAGTCCTCCTTCCCAATTCTCCCTCCTGCCTGCGCCGTAGAGGCCCATAAGCTTCTCACTTGCCGGACGACCGACCCATCTGTGTAAATGACCGCATCACCGTCTGACGAATTCTCGAAAATCAATGCTTGTACTTCCGCCTCCGCAGCAGCCGGATTTTCTTGTCTGCATTTTCTGTCTAGTTGGATGCAAGCTGAAAAGGACGTACAGAAATCTGTTGGCACTTGTACCTACTCCTCGCCAGGTTCGAAGTCCTTTGGCTTGACCCATCCACGACCTTCCTCTTTTTAACCTGCTGCCCTTCACATTCCTAATTTCACTGTGCAGTGGATGTTGTGTGTTTGCGTTGACTCTGAGGTAGGCACGTGCTCTGAAATTTGTAGTCTGTCTTCAATGGTTGGAAAATCAAGAAGGTTTTGATCGATTTATTCTCATTCCCTATCTATCCCCTGTGAAATGTTGTTAACTCCCATCCAATGTTAATTTTTCCTGCATCTAATGTCATATGAGAGACATGAGGGCAATGTCATCAAAAGGGTTTGACAGAGGTGGGCAATACGTTTTTCGGTTGCTGAACTTTACCGGAGATTTGGTTTTGGTTACCTTTTGGTTTCTTTTGTCTTTGATTTAATGAGGTTTAGAGTATTCGTCATGTTAAATTCCCCAATTATTTCAAGATCACGTTAAAAAGGGGGCCAATTACTGGATATTATTTCCACCCATGAGCTACAAATCTATACCTCTTGTCTTCTCAAATCCGTGTCCTGGACAGAAGTACAGACTGACTTTATAAGACATAACTACACCCATAAATTCCGTTTTAACTAAACTGTGAATTTTTCTAGTATGTTTAATAAACTTTATCATCCATTTTTACGTATGATTATGTAGTTTTAGACTATGAGAGTTGGCAATCCCATCTTAAACTGAAATTATAAAGATGGCACGCTGTATATTGGGGTATTTCAATGGTGGGTGTCATATAGCATATGACAGGCGGGTAGAGAGTGATGTGCACACACATCAGTGAACAAAAATAGACAAAGTAGAAAAACAAAGCACGATGTAGCACCACAAATGCACAAGTGCTACGTCATCAAGTCGCCTTGATTAACAACGCGATTGTCACTTAGAGACACTTCACTTTCAGCCTTCACACAAGACAGACGCAGCTCAGCTCTACACGGACATCAGTATATACGATTCACCAGATCGCTCTACACCCGCATCGATTTACAACAGTAGCTCACTCATACGGACACGTTCATGATTAGACACAACATTTATCAATCGCCGGACATCGATCGCAGGTGCTGATCCATCCTGGTATGGCCACTTAGTCTCAAACACCGACCGACCATGCTGGGCGATCGTGATGGCTTGACGGCCGGTGGCCGTTAGCATCAGTCTCCACACACACACACACACACACACACACACACACACACACACACACACACACACACACACACACACACACACACACACACACACACTATAAGGTACTGGACACAATACGGACACCAGGGCAACGTGATAAGGAGGTTTGTGGTGGGAGCAGATCTCGTCCAGTGAAAGGTGTATATGGCCCGAGTGCTGCCGGCTGGAGAGTGTGCTTGTATCCGTGAGAAACACGAATCCCTGGTGAGAATAAAGTTCATCAAATCATTGTACCCATGGCTTGTTCCTGAGTGCACGTCCTTTGGTGTTGATATGAAGGTTTGGATGCAGTGTGCCGACCCACGGGCATTGGTGATTAATCTAAGAGATACTCAAGGTCATCATCTTAACCCTGGACAACGTTGAGCCGCATAACACAGGCAGTGGTACCTCTTCCTCATTATATCACTCTATTTGATATGAAGAGACCACCCCGTGACATGGGAAGATCGTTAAAACATGAGTAAATCGCTTGGATTATCGTCAAGTTGTCAAGTCAACAGATTCAACGACTGTGTCGTCCTTGTACCGAGGTACTAGTGGTGAATACACCGTTTACGGCTCGATTACATATACACGTCACCACTACATATCTCCATGACACATTCAAGTTTGTTGAGGATCACACCGATCTGGAATGGCTGTAGATCATATGGCATATCCGAAATCATTACTCATTGATCATCGGTGTTGCCTGGCTTAACATACAGACTGTGGGGTCGGCCACTGCCGGAAAATCATCAAGGGAACAGCGTCAGTACCAGTCGCCACGCCTCACTAAGATACCTGCTCTGCCCATGGATCGTCAGAATCGCCACCTCTCACGAATGAACTAGCTCTGCCCATGGAGTATCGCTGTCGACACCTCTTATCACGTCGTCATTAGTACCAGGTGACGCCTTTAGAGTTGAGACAAGCTCTAACCAGGGAGCTTCATTGTGTTAACTGTCGCCGCTTTACTCAGAAAGCCACGGATGTTGTCTGTCGCCGCTCTATCTAGAGAGCCACGTTTGGTACCGGTCGCCGCTCTACTTAGAGAACCACGGTTGCCGCCTGTCGCCGCTCTACTTAGACAGCCAAATGTCTGCCGCCTGTCGCCGCACCTTGGTACAGCACCCGCTCTGCCCAGAAAGCCGAGCTGTGCTGCCCGCCTCAGCATTTCGGTACGATACCCACACATTTTACTGAGCCACGTTTTGTCACCGACAGACGCCTCGTGTACTCAAAATCAACGCAACTATCAAGTACACATTTGAAATCGACATTTTCTGCATTCGTCTTCGTGGAAGGACGTCTCGTGACATTGTCAGAATCGAATTTTCTCCATTGTCTGACGATTGTTAGCAGTATCCGGACAGTCTTCACTTCGGAACATTGGGCACCGCATTTGATCAACGGCTGCGTGGAGGATCGCCATAAATAAACTAAGCAATTGTTTGTGGTTATTCAAGTTGTTGTTATAGTCAGGATATTGTGATATTAACACATTATATTCTTTCTTCTGTCACTCATTTCTCAAAGGACGTCATTCGTGCTGCATACGTGACTGTGCTATTTCTCGCTGTGTGTTAACTTCTTAACTCCGCTGTGTGTTACTTCTGCTGTGTGCATAATTTCTTGTGTTGATACATTCTTGGTATCAGTCTTACACTTGGCACTATCGCTTTACTTGTTATATCGTTGTCTTTATGCTCTGTGCTGATTTGCATTACCTAGTTTGCTATATTGTTCTCAATCTATTTTGCCTACGATTTAAATACGTATAGTTAGAAGTAAGCAACATGTCGTCTTTACAGGAGTTTGTTGCTATTGGTAAGGATGCAGGTTTGACAAGGCCATATCTACTGGCCTAGTCTGAAGCACAGTTTGCCGCCTTTAAAGCTCATGAAAGAGACGAAAAAGCCGCTGCTAGTCAGCTGGAGAAAGACGAGCTTGATGCACAAAGAGAGCAGAGATTATTTGAAAAGGAAAGAATAGCTGCGGAAAAAGAAAAGACAGCTGCAGAAAATGACAGAGTAGCAGCACAAATTGCTGCTAAAAATGAGAGAATTGCATCTCAGTTGGCTGCTGAGAAAGAAAAAAATTTGATGGAAACGCCATTGAGAGAAAAAGAATTAGCTTTCAGTCATGAAAAGTTTGCAACTGAAAAACTGCTGAAAGAAAAGGAATTGGAGAATAACTTGAAGATGAAACAGCTGGAGAAGGAGAATGACAAGGCAATATCCAGACGTAAGATAGAGGCACATTCCACAGATGCCATTAAGAAGTATAGTGGGATCGTCAAAAACTTTGTTGCTAATGACTCAATATCTGCATGGATTACTAATTTTGAAATGATAGTAAAGCACTACAGCGTACCGGAATCTGAGTGGCCGGTACTGATTCATAGGCACCTCAGTGGTGAACCTCTGGAGGTTGTTGAATTAATCCCTGAGGAACTGCACAATAATTACTCATACATTCGTAATCGCTTGCTATCACACTTCGCTCTTGATGAGTTCGGTTTACGTGCTTCTTTTAAGGATCTATTGCCTAAATCTGGTCAGACTTTCCTTGATTTTTCTTTTTATACTCAAACTGTCTTTGACAAGTGGTTACGGGCTGCGGAAGTAAAGAACGATTTCAATAAGCTCAGAGATTTTATGATCAGGGACAAACTGATTAGTACTGTTCCATCATCAATAGCTACATTTCTTTTGGAGAACAAATGTTCCTCTATTAAAGAGATGGAAGAAAAAGGAGATTCGTACATATTTGCACATTGCTCATCCCCTCTGGTGGAAACAAGTGCTTGCGAAAAGTTTCCCCACAAATCTAGGGCAAATAGTCATAGAGCAAAACAGTCTTCCAATCACACATCTCAAGTGCGGGATAAACACCAACATAAACATCAGCCTTACACCCCACAAGGTAGGAAGGGTATCTGGTCGACGTGCACTTACTGCAAAAACAAACACGGGTCTTTGCAGATGTGAGACAAATATCCTGATTTCGATAATTACATTTAAAAAAAAATAAAAATTAGGAACTGAGACAGATCTTTAGTCATATTCGAACATTTGGTCTGACAGTTAAATCTAGTAAGACTGAAATCGTCTTTAAAGAGATTCAATTTCTGAGACATACAATTTCAAAAGGGTTTCTGTATACTGACCCAAAAATTGTGACGAAAATTATCAACATTCATTCACAAAAAACAAAAAAAGAAGTTAGAACCATTGCTGGTCTTATTAATTACTATCAAAAGTTTATAAAAAATCTCGCTGAAATGCATCACACTTATCGGAATTATTAAAGAAAGAACAACCAAATAAAATTAGATGGTCGGAGACGCATGAAAAAAATCTCCAAGAAATAAAATCTATTTTTAGTTCTCCGCCCATTTTCCCGGACATGTTGAAATATTTTGTCATTCAAACTGACGCCAGTTCACATTCTATCTCTTGTATTTTACTACAACAGTATAACGGATTGTTATATCCAGTTTTATATTCTAGTAGAAAGTTAAATGAAACTCAGAAGCGTTATGCGATAACAGAACTTGCAGCACTGCCTTTGGTTGAAGCAGTGAATAAATTCTCGAAATACCTGTTAGGAAAAAAATTCTTCGTTATCTCAGATAACAAGCCACTGAAAATCTTTAAGGATGGCTCACTAAAGAATGCCAGAATTCACAGGTGGGCATTGCTACTACAAGACTATGATTTTACTGTGTCTCACATTCCTGGCAAAGATAACAATCTTGCAGACCTATTAAGTCGATTATAATATTGCTTCACTTGGAAATACATGAATTTTTCCATTATTTGTTCAGTCAGAATAAAATAATGTGTTATTTTAATTATTAATGTATTCTGACTGTAACACATTACTGATATACGACATACATAATAATATTGTGTTTATATAGTGTCAGTCACTTATTTATATTATTATTTCAGAGTAGAAGGAGTTGGCAAGCTACAGTATATACTCGTTGTTTCCGCTGATGAACATTTCACATGTGCCAAATGCAATTATTCTTGCCGTGATAAGAACTTCGACTAATATTTGCACTATTAAGTTTCAAAGAGGCTATTTTCAACACTGTCTTCAAAATGTTGAACATGAACATTCGGTCAAGCATGGAACCGCCTCTTCGATATTAGTATATAAGTGAACAGACAATATTTTACTTAGTATTAATAGTTAAGTTATATGTGTTACTATTCTTATAGTAGTTCGTAGTCTTAATTAATTGGAATATTATATCAATTTCATTCATAAATTTACGTAGTGATGTTATTATATAGATTGATTATGTGGTTGTTTCGGGATTTGAAATTTAAATATTGAGCATAACCCACTACTGGCAACGCCGATCGCATTCTGGTATGAACCTAAGGCCTATCCACGTCAATATGGAAGCACTATACTTGAGTTTCGCCCTCGTTTGAGCTCGTCAGTAGTGCATATCCCTGACCGGATCCAGAAACAGTCCCGGATCACGCGTGTGAAGCGGGTGTGTAACCACGCGGCACACACTGGACACATCAAATTATCACAACAGAATATCACAACGCTACCCATCGTAGGCTATGCTCAAGATTGCCCAATCGCCGCGACCGACGTCCGTCAATCGATGGGACCCGAACGATCAGGACTTCTCACTGGCAAGGAACACCAGGCCTCCTAAATCCAGTGAGCAATTATATAGATTTTTGATATTCGTAATATTATCATATAGTATTAAGTTATGAATTCGTTAAATTCCTAATGGTAATTATGTATATTATTCCTGTTGCATATAGATAAATACTTAACGTATATGTGATAGATAATAATTACATATATGTATTGTCTAGCATCATGTGAATGAAAAGCATGCATGGAAGGGGAATTAACAATAACGCTACACATTTCTTCAAAAATAATCAACATGAACATTAACAATACAGATTTTAATATACTCATGCTAAAATATACATAGTAAATAGATATTGTACGGTTTAATCTAAAGAACACACATAGATATTAGTTAGCCACCAACGACATGTTAGGTAAATGTGGCAAATGATGGAAAGAATTGTTGACTTATGGTAAAGTCGACATACTGTGATTCAGGTGTCAATGGAAATCAGTTGCACATAGTAGCTAGTAATGACGTCGGGTATTCAACACAGCATTGTATTTTTATTTGCTGTAGGTACTCGGTGTTACAGAGGCCTATAGGTTTTTACAAGGGGTCAGCGTTTATACGCGATTAACAGCCATTAATATATGTGCTGGCGGCGTCTGAACCTTGGTTTTATTTACAAGTGGTCGATTCGTGGATACATGAATAACAGCCATTAAAATATATGAGCTGGCGGCGATCGAGACTTTGAGTTTTAATCCTCTGTCTGATATCCCAACATTCTATGCTGTCTCATTGGAGCATTCTGTATCCCAATGATGATGGATTTGTATGTCGATTACAGAGTAATTTACGTCGCCTCCATCAAATAGAGTAAATGTTTTACAAACATTCTTTTTGTGAGGGGGGCAGCTGTCATATAGCATATGACAGGCGGGTAGAGAGTGAACTGATGTGCACACACATCAGTGAACAAAAATAGACAAAGTAGAAAAACAAAGCATGATGTAGCACCACAAATGCACAAGTGCTACGTCATCAAGACGCCTTGATTAACAACGCGATTGTCACTTAGACACACTTCACTTTCAGCCTTCACACAAGACAGACACATCTCAGCTCTACACGGACATCAGTATATACGATTCACCAGAACGCTCTACACCTGCATCGATTTACAACAGTAGCTCACTCATATGGAGACGTTCACGATTAGACACAACATTTATCAATCTCCGAACATCGATCGTAGGTGCTGATCCATCCTGGTATGGCTAATTAGTCTCAAAACACCGACCGACCATACAAGGCGATCATGATGGCTTGACGGCCGGTGGCCATTAGCACCAGTCTCCACACACACACTAGAAGGTACTGGACACAACACGGACATCAGGGCAACGTGATAAGGAGGTTTGTGGTGGGAGCAGATCTCGTCCAGTGAAAGGTGTATATGGCCTGAGTGCTGCCGGCTGGAGAATGTGCTTGTATCCGTGAGAAACACGAACCCCTGGTGAGAATAAAGTTCATCAAATCATTGTACCCATGGCTTGTTCCTGAGTGCACGTACTTTGGTGTTGATGTGAAGGTTTGGATGCAGTTAGTTAGTTAGTCGAAAGATCATCCTCATTGCACATCAAACCATTCAGTCCACAAGTGCTCGGATTCCCTCCGCAGCAAATCCCGCAGCGTGTAGCGGCTAACAACACCAGTTCTATGTTGGTTTATCAATCTTCTTTGGCTTCCGGCATAGTGTTCTTGTTTGGCCACCCCTCTTTTAATTTGCTGTTCTGGCAGTCTGGCCATGGTTGTAGATTCAGTCATCACTTGGTTCACGCAGAAGTCTTACTTTTGGATGCAGTGTGCCAACCCACATTGGTGATTAATCTAAGAGATACTCAAGGTCATCATCTTAACCCTGGACAACGCTGAGCCGCATAACACAGGCAGTGGTACCTCTTCCTCATTATATCACTCTATTTGATATGAAGAGACCACCCCGTGACAGTGGGACATGGCAGTTTTCATTCAACGATGAACATTTAATATTATTATGGAATATTCATAGCAATTGCAATGCTAATGAATGCATGTTTGCATTCAACACCCATTACAGTATTTATGTGTAATTTTTTAACACTCTACACAGACCACATCATTGATAATTTTGCAACTTTCCAACGGGACATCTATGGTCAAATCACCCAAAATGGATATCTGTCTCGCGACCTCGCACAAAAAGTGAAAAGGTCAAAATCGTTTTTTTTTGGTTCCTATTAAATGATAAACTTATACACAAACATTAATATCTCAGCTTAAAATTGACCTACAGACTTGAATAAGGTACCGTTGGATTTATTTTTTTAAGAGCTATCCAACTATGCAGTTATATACTTAAAAAGCAATTTAGAAAATGTTATTAAAGTGGCTAGACATTGAATTCCATTTCTGGCAGTGCTAGTTGTTGCCATCATCATCCAGTTTATAGAAGAAGTAAGAATAGAAGAGGTGACAAAAGGCAACTCTTTGTCTCACCTTTTTTTCGCATATACTATTTACAGAACGTCACTGTCGACACCAGCATTTTACAGCTGTTGTTGATTTCTTGGCAAGATTATGCTCAGTAGTTTGCCATTGCTTTCTGAGTGACCAGCTCACATACCCATGTAAGTAACCAACATGATGTGATCCGCTACCGAATCTCGTGCAGCTGCATTACCCAACATTGAAATACAGGATTATAGAGAAAGTCGTTAACCCCTCAGCCAGAGAGACCGGCCTTGTCTCACTCCTGTTCTTATTTTGAACACCTTTGCTAGTTTTCACCAATGGAAGATTTCACTCTTCACATCTCTGTAAGTTGCCTTTATTAAGTTAATAATTGTATGTGGTACTAAATAAAAGTTAGTTACATATACTCTACAGGACTTCAGTCACAAGACTCAGCACTTTCTATCTCTGTAAGTTGCCTTTATTAAGTTAATAACTGTATGTGGTATTAAATAAAAGTTAGTTACATAAACTTTAAAGGACTTCAGTCACAAGACTCAGCACTTTCTATCTCTGTAAGTTGCCTTTATTAAGTTAATAACTGTATGTGGTATTAAATAAAAGTTAGTTACATAAACTTTAAAGGACTTCAGTCACAAGATTCAGCACTTCATATCTCTATCACAGTACTTACAAAGAAATTTGTTAAAGTCAAAAAATTAGCACAAAGTTTAGCACAAAATTTTAAATGCTTAACTCTAATGTTTAGTCAGTACTACTTTATGAATCATCAGCATCTGTGGCTTAGAGGTAGTTGATAGTCTCACAATCCTGACATACCAGCTTCAAAGTCAGCGATTAGGGAGCAGATCACTTGGCATTCTTGTTCACAATAGTATGAGTGTGGGCCATTCAGAATACAATGGCAAACTGCTGGACATAAAATTACCTGGAAAATCACAAACAGCCAATAAATGTTGGAGTTGACTGGGATGTGCTGTAAAGGACATGCAACTAACTTTATGAATCAAACACATGGAGAATAACTGACAAAATTACTATAGTCCATTCACATTTGTTTGCCTCCATATAAAGATCCATATCTTAGTAACCAACTAAGGGAAAATTATGAGCTTTAGCATATAACCTTATTATTATGTCCACCCAACAAAAAATATGTTTGTTCTGGAGATTTTACAGCAGATTTCAATGTGTATTTATTTGTGGTATATAATTTACAGGCCAGAGGTGATGTTCATTCATTCAGTAGCATGTCCTTGGCAGAACCTCGCTCCCATAACCTTCTGAAAACTTGTCGATCACAAGCAAGATTTTTCGCGGCTGATACACCCATCTGGAGATCATCCGCCACATCCTGCACCGATCTTCTTTTTGGCTTTCCTCTTCCTCTCTTCCCAGGCATATCCCCGCCATTATTGTTCTCTCCAAACTTTCAAGATGTTTTAAGTGACCAAAATATATCAATTTTCTTTGCTTTATCATCTTTAATAGCCAACCCTCTTAAATATCCAGCTCTTGAAGTATGGATGCATTTGTTCTTTTCTTTACCCAAGATATTCTTAGAACCTGTCAATAACATTTATATTCAAACACATTTATGCGCTGTTCAGTAAGTGTCCAGGTCTCACAGGCATATGTTACAATGGGAAAGATGCATGCTCTTAAAAATCTAAATTTTGTAGTTCTATCTGTCCCACTTTCAACGGTCGCATGAATGAAAATGGGCAAAGGCTGCTGGAGCATTGCACCAGTGATGACCTATGTATTACAAACTCCTTTTTTAAAACAAAAGAGATGCATACGGTCACATGGAGACATCCAAGATCCGGCCATTGGCACCAGCTGGACTTCATCATCACACGGAGACAACATCTGAACCATATATCATTGACTCGAAGTTACCACAGTGCTGACTGTGATACGGATCATTCTTTGGTTGTTGCAAGAGTTAGAGTGAGACCAAAGAGAATATATACAGCTAAACACAAATCTAGCCCCAGGATTAATATTATTAACACTCACGATCCTGAAAAGCGCTTTCAGTTTCAACAGCAACTTGAAGACGCTTTCACTGATACACCAGAAAATTGTACAGTAAATGAAAAGTGGGGTCAAATTAAGGACACTCTTTATAAAACTGCCGTAGGGGTTTACGGCACTGTGGATCATAAGAGGCAGGACTGGTTTGCGGCAAACAGCGAGACTCTGCAGCCCTTGATTGATAAGAAGAAGAAAGCTCTCTTAAGAAACAAGGAAAGACCAACGCGTAACACTCTGAGTGAGCTAAGGCAAGCTAGGAAGGATGTGCAAAAGGCTGCCAGGCAGTGTGCAAATGATTATTGGATCAAGTTATGTGAGTCCATTCAAATTGCAAGTGATAAGGGAAACATAAGAAGCATGTATGAAGGAATAAAGAAAGCCTGTGGTCCAGTGATCAAGAGAAGTGCACCATTGAAAACCTTGACTGAAAAAATCATCACTGATAAGAAACAGCAGATGGACAGATGGGTAGAACACTATTTGGAGCTTTACTCAAGTGAGACCAAACTAGCGGATGATGCCCTCAACGCCATAGAGGCTCTACCAACTCTTGACCACCTGGACACACTTCCCACCATAACAGAAGTTAAGTGTGCTATAAATGAACTTGCATCTGGCAAGGCTCCAGGTAAGGATGGGATTCCAATAGAGGTTATCAGGAGTGGGCAAGACACACTCACTATACAGATCCACCAGCTAATAGAGCTATGCTGGCGTGAAGGACAAGTCCCACAGGATTTCAAAGATTCAAGCATCATAACACTGTACAAGAACAAGGGCGATCGGAGCGACTGCAACAACTATAGGGGTATCTCACTTCTGTGTATTGTTGGAAAAGTATTTGCCAGAAATGTTCTGCGCAGACTTCAAGTCCTAGGAGATCAAGTCTACCCCGAATCACAGTATGGCTTTCGACTGAACCGGTCTACCACTGATATGATATTCTCATTGCGACAAATGCAAGAAAAATGCCGTGAACAGAATCGACCTCACAAAGGCATTTGATTTGGTCAGTCGTGAGGGTCTGTTTAAGGCACTAAAGAAGATTGGCTGCCCGCCAACTCTTCTGTCCATTGTGGAATCATTCCACACAGGCATGAAGGGTATAATCAAGTTTGATGGTGCAACTTCTGAAGAATTTGGAATCAAGAGTGGAGTTAAGCAAGGTTGTGTACTAGCTCCCACCCTCTTTGGAATATACTTTTCACTTCTACTGAAATATGCCTTTCGTGATCAGGATGGTGGTATATACATTCACTCACGCTCAGATGGTGGCCTTTACAATGCTCAGAGATTGAAGGCTAAGACCAAAATTAGGAGGGTACTGATCAGAGAGTTGCTTTTTGCAGATGCTGCTGCAGTTACGACCCACTCTGAGGAAGAATTGCAATGTCTACTATCTGCATCCTCCAATGCTTGTTCTGAATTTGGTTTAACAATTAGCAAAAAGAAGACACAGATTATGTCACAAGGTGCACATGGGGTATCATCAATCTTTATTGACGACGCCGAATTAGAGATAGTAGACCATTTTACATATCTAGGATCAGTGGTAAATAGCAAATTATCCCTAGATCAGGAAATCAACATCCGGATTGGTAAAGCAGCAACAACAATGAACAGGTTAAGAAAAAGAGTCTGGGAGAACAGGAAGCTTACTGCCAAAACAAAAGTCCTTGTCTATCAAGCCTGTGTCCTTAGTACTCTTCCCTATGGCAGTGAAACCTGGACAACTTACTCACACCAATAGAAAAATTTAAACAGCTTTCATATGCGGTGTCTGCGAAGAATTCTTGGTATTAAGCGGCAAGACAAAATCACAAATACTGAAGTATTGGAAAGATCTGGTTGTGTGACGGTGTATTCCATGCTCAGTCTTCGTAGACTTAGATGGATAGGACATCTTAGGAGGATGGATGATGGTAGAATACCAAAGGATATCTTTCTTGGTGAATTACAGATGGGTAAGAGATCTCAGGGTCGGCCTCTACTACGATACAAAGATGTGTGTAAGCGGGACATAATTGATACAGGCATTGATAATGCACATTGGGAGCAAGTCGCCGCTGAACGTGTTGCATGGAGGGCAAACATCAGAAATGGAATAAAGACAAAGGAGAAAATTATTGTAGATAAGTCACACACCGAGCGTTTGAGACGTAAGATGGTGCATGATGGTGGAAATGACCACGTGTTCACATGCACCCACTGTGAACGGACATTTACAGCGCAAATTGGCCTTATCAGTCACACTCGCTACCGCCATAGGTAAAAGTTATCTGTCAAGACGGCAAGGTGCCAATGATGATCTGTCCCACTCCATAATTTATTCAGTTGTTTTAGTCTTTGAGGAGCAATTGATAGTCGTCATTTAATTTCTTTCATTGTTTCACCATTGTTGATATTCAAAATATTCCACCACCTCCAATCTCTCCTCATTAACATATATTTCTTTCTCCACAGTAGTTTTATCTGTATGCATTATCTTTGTTTTTGTGACGTTACGATATAAGTTGTTATTTTCACTATTTCTTTGGGTTGAGGATATTAGGTTTTCTATACCATTCTGTGATCTGGATATTAATACTGTATCATCAGCACATCGAATCTCTGGTATTTCATGACCACCAATATTTAGGGCATCATATTGCTTCCGATTTATATCATCTCTTACATTTCTCATTATATTTTCGGCGTACAGGTTAACAAATAGGGTGACAGCACACAGCCCTGACGGACTCCTTGCTAGATGTCAAACCAATC
This sequence comes from Cepaea hortensis, assembly GCA_963921405.1. Taxonomy (NCBI): domain Eukaryota; kingdom Metazoa; phylum Mollusca; class Gastropoda; order Stylommatophora; family Helicidae; genus Cepaea; species Cepaea hortensis. Next base: position 498,150,030 of record OY992876.1, on the reverse strand, counting down.
TGATGTCTCACCATCTATTCTAACTGCTGCTTGTTGGTTTACATTAAATTCTCTGCGTTTCTCTATTATTAAACTCATGTTGAGTATGTGATCTCTTGTTCCTCTTCCTTGTCTAAATCCAGCTTGAACAACGTTAATCTCTTCTTCCATTTTCTTAGTCACCTCATTACAATTTTTAGTATAATTTTATTTGCATGGCTCATCAGGGCAACAGTTCTATAGTTGGTGCATAATTTCAGGTTGCCCTTTTTTGCTATCGGAATGAAGATAGTTCTCTTCCAAATTTTTTGCCATATACCATATCTTTTTACATAATGCTTGATATGTATGCTTTCTTCTCCTCCTGCTTTAATTAGTTCAGCCAGTATCTCATCACATCCTGGTGATTTACCTTTCTTCAGGTTCTTTATTGCCCATGCAATTTCATCTAATGAGGGTTCAGGTTTTGTCTCTGCTATCATTGGTTCATGTATATCATTCATATCCTCAGTCATTCATATCATAAATTCCACTGCAGTATCCCTGCCATCTCTCTAGAATTTGTCTAGATTCTGTTATGGTATTTCCCAACTTGTCACAGATAACAATTAAGGTTGAACACTTCTTGTCAATAACTTAATTTCTTTGAACATTTCGTAATCACTTCCATTCTTATGATATTGTTCTATTTTACTACAACAATCTTGTATATATTGGTTTTTGTCCTTTCTTGTGTTCTTTCTTATTTCTCATGTTAACAATTTATACTTCATTATACTTGCCACATGGCGTATAGACAGAATAACGTCATCGGAATAGCCGGTAGAAAATCATATAGGGAAAACCCCACTCGGACACGAAAAGTGGACGTCAACAAAGGAATCCAAGGAGAATGTGGACAACGTATTTGGACAGCAACGGGAGACGCTGTGATTGTGCGTTCGAACAAGGACGTGTTTTTCATGGGATCTGTGTGAGGTGACCTCTAGACGCGATGATATGAGCGTGTGAGACAGCTCTGAGTCAGGAGAGGGATCTGTTGATGATGACACCGCAGTGAAGTAACCGGGCGGAAAAACCTAGAGTGGAATTACAGCTTAAATGGAATCAGTGGATCAGGGCGTCAAGCAGAGCGCAGTAGACTGGACACTCATCAGTGGATTAGTAAAGTAGGTGCCGATCCCGTCTATAGGGGTCAACCTACAGGTCTGCGTGAGTTTAATGTTCGCATGTCTGCTACGGAATAAACTTCTGGTAGCGCTTTGATATCTTGACTTTTGCCGTTGATTGTCATTGTATTCAAGGTAAGGACGCAAGTTTAATTCCTCGTCCTTCGTTGCTGTTTTACATTAATACGAGTTGATACCTCGACGGTTGCCGGTGTAGGCACTTCGAGGCATATGGGGGTCGTCACTGGACTCGCTGCATAAAAAAATTGTCAACACGAAAATTCCTGCCAGATTCAGTCAGCTGAGCTTAGAAAAATTTGCACGCCGACATCTTGAGTTGCACCGTACTACACGAATCACACACAGAAAGAAAGAACACATGAAAACTCCACGTCACAAAGATGGTGAAGATCAGGAATTATTTCAAGTAAGTTGAAGATCTTAGACGTTACAAAGTTTACAACAGTAAGTGAAAGTGTATATATTATAAGAACAGTACAATGAGAATTAACATATCAGGACGTAAGAACAACATTACGTAGAAGAAGTGCAGTAGAAATATAATAGTCGCACCATACGCGCGAAACTGCACGATATGAAACAAGCCACAGTGCTATAATATATTTGTAACAACTGACATTTAGAAAGATCACAGCATATTTAAGAACATTATTGTGTTTTGGAAAGAATGTACGGGTACGACTTCAGTGCTACTTAAGAATGGAAGATAGTACATAGATATGAAATGTCCAGAACATTCGACACCATGGTCGATATGGAAAGTAACTATGTTGATGTGAGTAGGCCGTAAGATCTAAAGAAACACTGCGCTGCCACAAGTCTACACCACAGTATTGTACGATAACACAACGATGGACACTGTACATTCGAGAATTGATGATTTGCTCACGAATTTGATTGCAACTGCTCAAAAGTGACTTTATGCTAAACAATCTGCGGAATTTATGAAGTTCGTCATGATTCGAGATTATTATCACATTTATCGTTGGACTGTTCCACATAGGATGGAGTGTACTACCGATCTGCAAGTATAGTTTACTCTATCAGAAAGACATTCGTTATTTTACGAACATTACTAACAGTTTTTACTTGGTTGTTCAAAACGCCAAAACATTTTGCCACCTACAAGTGTGAGACATTTACACGCTCGTTACAGTTGCCAAAGCAGCATTTCGGTTGTCTCACGGTGCCAGTTCAATATATTAGACTGACACTTCACTGGCATAGGATCAACGGACACGAAGTTTCGTCACAGAATATCACATTCTTTATCGTCAACACTACACATGGGACATTACTTGACTTTACACGGAGACACTACACACGTCATCATGGAGGAATAGAAGCACGGATAAGACAGCACACAATAGTCTACTGTGGGTATCGTTGCAATCATATACCCAAATTTACCTCAAAGTTCGACGGGTGCACCATAACCGACTAGGTTTTGTCAGTCGGCCACAGACCGCGTGGGTCTAGGTGCTGGTGTAAGTGCATTACACCATCGTGTCATTTTACCAGATATTGTGTTTCGAGGAGAACCTCCATTAATTGTCGACCTTTACTGACAATGATAACGTCTGGACATAACGTCAACCTTTTTCCACACGTCATATTGGACCAAAGGAGCCAACCCAAATATTGCACAAGGCCAGTATTTGTTATTGTTGGTTAATGTGTTATTGTTGATAAATGAGGTGCCTATTATTTAATATTAAGTAAATTAATTCAAAAATGGATAGTGGGAGCGGTTGGAAGAGCGTTTCTACATTAAACAAGGACACGTGGTGACAACACATAATTGTTGTCTTGTGTTAAGTGTAGTAGTAATTTCTATAAAAGTACTATTGTCTTTTATGAAAGAAAATATCTAGTTACGTCACTCGTCAATCATCTTCTGTCATTGTTGACTGTCTAGTATTATATATTCTTTATACTGAATATATTTCTTACACTATTTTCTGTGGTTTACATATAATAACACTTAGGACATGTCTATCGCATTAAGATTGCTGAATTTCTGTTACTGAGTTATTGTTGAGTTGAAGTTGACAATATATATTTCCATATTGTATGTTTCTTGTGCATACTCTTCTATCATATTTCAGCTAGAGTATTATACGGGTAGCTCAAGATGTCGACACTTCAAGATTACATTATCTTGGGTGAGAATACTGGATTAACTGGAGCCGAACTTAGGAATTGGGTCATACAAGAATTTAACGCTCAAGCCGCACGTGAGAGGGAGGAACGATGAAAAAAAAACAACTAGCAGCTGAAAAGGAGGCAAAGCAACTTCAAGCTACACGTGAACAAGAAGAACGAAAAGAGAAATTGGCTCTGAAGGAACAGGAGATAGCGCGGCAACGTGAAAAGATAGCTGAAATGAGAAAAGAGTTAAAGGCAAGACAGATAACCGCAGAGGCAGAGTTAAAAGAAAAACAAATAACTGCAGAGGCAGAGTTAAAGGCAAAAAAGATAACCATATAGGCAGAGTTAAAGGCAAGACAGATTGCTGTAGAGACAGAAATCAAACAAAAACGACTCGCACTTGAAAAGGAGAAGCTTGCAAAGGAAACAATTTGGAAGGAGCAAATGAGGAAACAAAGACAAATGTATGAAATAAAAGAAAGTAATCACACAGGTAAAGTATGTGCTACAGTAGTGAAAGAACCAAACGCCAGAGATTTCGTTCAGAAAGTAACTATCGAACACAAGTCTAACGAAACACTTACAAGTGCAAATGCCCAAATTGAAATAACACAAAAAGAAGAAGAAAAGACGCAAATAGAACAGGGTACATCAACGGTAGACATGCATGATACAACGCTACTGAGTGATGGAATAACGGTAAATAATTGCGAATACCAAGATTTACACAAAGTAAATGAACCCAAACATGAAGAAATAACTGATACTCAAAAACAAATCAAACGTGATTACATGTCTCTCAATGACATTTTTCTAAAACATCCTAAAAAGAGAGTAAAGGTTGCACACACTCAGTACAAACATCAGAGACAACATACTAAAGTGTTGCCTAAACGGCAATGGAATTTGATAACAATAATGATTGTTCAGATCATAACTTTAGCGAAGTCAACCATGACACAGGTTGAATATGTTGTCATAAATGTGTATTTTCGTACAAAAATATATGCTATTAGTGCATACATATACGCACAGCTCAAGGAACATGGTACAGTTTCTTACGAACAAAAAGACATATCACAGACATGCATACAGAAGGCAAGAAGTGTAGCACAAATATACACACAAAAGGCAAGAAATGTATTACATACATACGCGCAGAAGTCACAAAGTGTATCACAAACGTACAAACAGAAGTCAGGAGATGCATCACACATATGCACGCTGAAGTTAAAAAGTATGTCACAAACATGTAAGCACAATTGAAAACATACATTACTTGCGGCATTACAACTATCCATTCACAAGTTAAAAGAAGCTACACACAATCCAGAAAGAAACTGATAGATTGGTTAATAGAAACCAAGAAATATACTACAAACATTTGTACGCAAATTAAAACAAAAGTTATAAACTGTGGCATACAGGTAAAGATGTACGTTACGAACTTGATAGGTAAATACTAAATGCAGAGAACACTACAAACGACAAACTACACTTGTATTTATTTACTGTAGTTATAGTTACTTGTCTTACTTCTGGTACAGATTTACCAAACATACTTCATTACAACGTATGCATTACAGAGGATACACAAGACTGAAAACAATTACATTGTTCCAATCAACAAAGTTACAATGTACAAATATTGGCATGCGTGCAGAAGAGAGATTTTATAGGTTTGAAACAAAGAAAGAAAGAAAGAAAATGATTGAAAGGAAGAATAAAAGAAAAGAATAAAAAGAAAAAGAAAATGGGATGAAAGTGTTAGGTTCATATCAACACATAGTTCACTACAGACACATTAGAGTCTCATTACTTAGTTGTGTTGGGTGTTACTGTTATCTCACTATCTCATATTCCAATTCTCTATTGTCTGACAATGGTTATCAAGTATACTTATAATAGAAAGCAATATTATTTTGTCTCAATATTTATTGTATTGGATCAAAAGAATATTTTATATTTCTGATTTATTATCTTAGCAATCTTGAATCTTTGAGATATGATTCTTCACAAAACTGTAGGATCTACAAGTCAATTATAATCTTGCCGATTTTCTAAATCAACTATAAATATAAATATTTTATTCAATTTATTCAATTCTAGTTTATTATATTTGTTTGTTCATAGAGTGTTTGGAAATATGTGTTAGATAGCACCGAATTTACTGGCAATACACACACAGATCAACAATTACATGTTATTAATGCAAATAGCTAGTTTAAGTAGTTGGATACTTCTGTCAATATGTGATTTTGACAGGATGATAAGAAATTTACGTGGGGAGGAACCGATGAGGCATGGAGAACTCTGAGAACTTTGACTTGTGTGGCTTTTCTCCTGTGTCGAGTTTTCACTTGGATGGTTTGTGACTGGGGGTAACTACTTTAAAGCAAAACCGGTGAACACGTATTGTGATATGAGTTGAACTGAATGAACATTGTATAATATTAGTATGTGTATATCAATAAATCAATCATGTGCCATGCCGGAAAGCGTGGGCGGTCATGATTCGCCATTTCACTCGATCACCAGAGTCGTGGATCAGCTCAGTGTTCCTGTCTCGTCCATGCCATGTGGCCAAGCCATCCAGGTATTTTCCTCTCGGTCTTCCTCTTGGTCTGTTCCCTTCGATCTTGCCAGCTGTCACTAAGTTCTCCAGTCCATTTCTTCTCATAACATGTCCAAAAAATTTTGACTGTCTACGTCTAATTTCTCTAATCAATCTACGATTTTCATTTGTCTCTTGTAGTACTTGGTCATTGGTTTTTCTATCTGTCCATGGTATTCTTTGCATTTTCCTCAGAAACCACATTTCTGCAGCCATCAGATGTTTTCCAGCTTGACTGCACATTGTCCAAGTTTCACATCCATACAAAAGAACAGGCTCTATGTATCCCCTCAACACTCTTTTTCTCGTTTCAATTGACATCATTTTATTGGTCAGAATGTTTTTCATCTTGCTAAAGGCTACTTTCGCAATGGCGATTCTTATTCTAATCTCTTCAAGGCATCTGCCATCAGATGTTATGACTGTTCCGAGATAATTGAACGGATTCACTTGTTGAAGAATATTCCCATTTACTTGTATATTACATTGTGGTAATTCGTTCTTCCTAGTGACGACCATAACCTGTGTCTTCCTACTATTTAATTCCAACCCCAGCTGCTCACTGTGTACAACAACAGCGTCTACTAATTGTTGCAGATCCTGTGCATTGTCTGCAATCAATACTGTATCATCTGCATATCTAATGTTATTTATGTTTCGTCCTCCAATGCTGATTCCATTTATGTCTTCTACATTTCTGAAAATATTTTCACTGTATAGGGAAAAAAGATCTGGAGACATTACACATCCCTGCCTAACACCTCTCTTAATAGGTTGAAATTGTCCTACTTCATTATCAATCCTTATGGCAGCTTGTTATATATGTGTATATAGAGTTAATTTAATGAATTGTGATAATAGTTGATTAGTTAACGTAGTGAGAATAAATACTATGTTAGTATAGTTATATTTTGATCATTGATCGTTAGTTATTATTGCTTAATTATCCAGATGATGGGTTATGGGTTTTCAATTTTATTGTGATCGCCATTTCCAAGTTTAGACACCACTACATATGACACACTCCCGAGTGTTGCTGGGGCCCATAAGGGAAGCAAAGAATAGCAACACTTTAGCCTACCACGCATGTCGTAAGAGGCGACTAAGGAGGCTACGGTTCCGTCGCCCTGCTACTGAGTGAGTGCGTGGCGCGACACTGTGAGCTGTGAGTTTCGTGTGAAATGCTTTTGAATCTGCCCGAGGTTTTTTGGAACGTGACTGCATGTTTGGAGCGATGGCAGCTGGCTATGTCCCAGAGTTGACTGGTTTGTGCCTTATGCAGAAATGCGTGGCTGCTGGGCTTCTGGTTGACTGCCACTGCCATTGACGATGAACTGTATTTTCGTGGACTGTGTGGGTGAACATCTAGGAAACATCCAGATGGGAAAATGACTGCCGATTCCATCAGAGATAAACTAGATGTTTCGTGGGGGACTATTGTGTTGACATTCTGCCAGCGGCATTATGCACAGTGTATCTGTGCGGACTGTTGTTTGTCGAGACTCCTGTCTTTTCCACTTTTCACATTGGGCAGTGGGGAGCGTTTTATGTGATATTCACTGGCACAGGAACAGAGCATAATGGGGACAACCCGTTGCTGTGAAGTTGGAACCGCGACTAACTAACTAACATATGTCATTATGAAATATGCCGTTAAATGATATTGTCACTCGGTCATTATTGCCACACCTACACAAAGAGTTTATGATGACATCTCTAAGAAGCATTTACCCCGATTACGCCTAAAATTATGACGTCATAATACTAGTACCTCACCTACCCGTTTGATGAGATTAAGATTTATGACATAGCGGTCGGGATAATTGCACAGATGGTTACAAGACGATAGTAAGTGCAACTGGTACCTGTTTATTCCTCACGTCCCCTTACTCCAGGTTTTGACCTAGAGAAGGACGCTTGTACTTAGGTACAAATGAGGGACTGATCTTTATGATTAGTTAGTACAGCCTCCCCATGGGCTGTATACACGACATCTACCGTTGGGGAAAACCCCACTCGGACACAAAAGTGGACGTCAACAAAGGAATCCAAGGAGAATGTGGACAACGTATTTGGACAGCAATGGGAGACGCTGTGATTGTGCGTTCGAACAAGGACGTGTTTTTCATGGGATCTGTGTGAGGTGACCTCTAGACGCGATGATATGAGCGTGAGACAGCTCTGAGTCAGGAGAGGGATCTGTTGATGATGACACCGCAGTGAAGTAACCGGACGGAAACACCTAGAGTGGAATTACAGCTTAAATGGAATCAGTGGATCAGGGCGTCAAGCAGAGCGCAGTAGACTGGACACTCATCAGTGGATTAGTAAAGTAGGTGCCGATCCCGTCTATAGGGGTCAACCTACAGGTCTGTGTGAATTTAATGTTCGCATGTCTGCTACGGAATAAACTTCTGATAGCGCTTTGATATCTTGACTTTTGCCGTTGATTGTCATTGTATTCAAGGAAATGACGCAAGTTGAATTCCTCGTCCTTATTTGCCGTTTTACATTATTACGAGTTGATACCTCGATGGTTGCCGGTGTAGGCTCTTCGAGGCACTACTGTTAGCGATTTCTCCTGTCTTTTTCGGTTCCCTTCATTGTTTTATTAATTCTGACGTGCATGCTGTAATCTATGGCTTATATTGCTTAGTCCTGGTCAGATTTAAATCTTTGACTGCTGTTATCAAGATATCTCTAGCTTGCACTGCCAGTTCATCAGGTGTCATTTCCTCCTGTATAGACATTAAGACCACAAAACGATTCTTCACTTTTACGTTGTATGTATCTCGTATTTTTGTGAGATCAAAACGATGTGGCCTTGGTCCTCGGGTAAGCATTTTGAGTTTTAATTTCAGGTCTGCTTCTAATAAGTATAAATCTGTATCACAGTCTGCACTTTGTAGGGTTTTTGCAGATGTTATGCTTGATCATCTTCTTCGTATGACAATATATTTAATCTTGGGTAATAATGTCCAGGGACTTCCATGTGAAGTCTTTTTGGGTGTTGTTTAAAAAGTGTGTTAGCTATAGTCAACTCATTTTCTGTGCAAAATTCAATTCATTTGTCACCTGCATCATTTATATTTCCCAATCCAAATGTTCCTAAAACGTGTCTCTCATTTTCAGCTCTTCCCGTACCTACTTTTGCATTAACATCTTCCATTATTGTTGCTATATCATTATGACCAATCTTATTTAATGTGTCTTGTGGTGTGCTGTAAAAATCTTCAATTTTATCCTCCTCTGCTGTTGAAGTAGGTGCATAAATCTGTATAAGAGTTGTGTTTTTTGGACGGCCTTTAAGTCTGATAGTGAGGATTCTGTCACTAACTGGGTTATATCCCATTAAAGCTTTTGCAGTTGTTTTATCTAAACAAAATGCCACTCCACTCTGGCCTCCGACACCTCTACCAGAATATATGAAAAGACTTCCATTTTCAGTTGTAAAATGACCTTTGCCTCTCCAGCGATGTTCACTATCTCTAAAATTTGAATATTTAACCTCTCAATCTCATCACATACTACTTTAAGCTTCCCCTCATACAGACTTCTCACATTCCAGGTTCCTATTCTCACTGTTTCTTAGTCTGACACAGGGGATTTCCTTGATAACACAGTCAGGATTAACTTCATCATTACAATTACTAGTACTGGTCCCTGTGTCACACTCTTCCCCAGTGTTATCTGATCTGCCTGGCCTGGGGGTCTCGCCACCAGATCTCTTTCTTATTATGTTTTCTGTCATGGTTGTTATGGTTTCTTGGCAAGTTGTGCAGAAGGTAGTTTGCCATTGCTTTCCTTCTGGGCAGTGACTGTACTAGTCAGTGGCCATAGCCATTGTCTCTACTGATGAGATTATCTGCTTATCACCGCAGAGTGCAGACAGGACGTGGAGAAAGGATGAATTTGCTGCAACCGAGAGCAGTCATCAACCTACTGTAATCGTCCAACACAGATTAAGATCTGGGCAGATCGCAGACATTAATCCACATGCACACCTACGGGGATATTTTGCTCCAACTATTCAGAAGAATTGCAGGCCCTAAACATTACAGCATCGCCACAAACAATACAATTTTTAAATGGCAATAGCTTGTATTCCACAATGATGAATTTTCAGTTCCGCAAGCCCGCATCGGTGACAAACAACAGACATTGGAAAAAAAAAAAACAACACTAAACGCATTGAATACTAACAGAAGAGTAATATTGTGGTAGAAACTGACATATTATGGCATAACAAAAAACGTGAGAGCAAATTAGGTGTCAAATCAGGGGACAACACACGAACAAACGAATCAACTTTCATGAACTCCATATAAAAAGCTAAATGCATCCTAGTAACATGACTCTTGTGTACCCATTACTGACCAGCAGCAGAAGAAACAAGAAGGAAATTTAAAAAAAGAAAAAAGATAAGAAATATATTCCTTCTTCTTTCCTATCCATTTACATTTTGATTCCACATTATTTACCCCATGCCTCTGTAAATTCTCTGCCTTTACTAATATTACACATTATACCTGCTCCCTTACAAATCTGGCTACGCATTGTGTCGTCACTCAAATTGAGGGGCATTACTGTAAAACAAGTTTGTTAGTGTGGATTCACTAGTTTTTCGCCAAAACATTAACGAAATGCCGCTTTTGATGATTTAAGTTGCCTTTAGACCTATCAAAGACACAATGGGTGGGGGTAAATGTAAGACGGCAGGAAACATTTCATTTCGATGCAACAGTTTGTAAAGAAAATTGATTGTGAACGAAGGCATTCATTTCAAAACTGACTATAATAAACTACAAACATGTATTAACTGGTGCCTATGCAGAATAGGAATAAAGTGGTATAACAGAATCACCAATGTGGAGCTCATGGAGAGAACTAAACAAATTCTAGTCAATCAAGAGGTGAGAAAAGACAGACACTGGGTTGGACACAGTAATAACATAATGGCATAATAAAAGTCTCTTGTCTATAACCAACAGGACCAATGAAATGGAGGTATGCCTAAATACACCAGCAGAAGAGAATTAGAGACAGAGATTAATAATATGGGGAGAAGTTGGAGGGAGCTAAACAAGATAGCAAAGGTTAGGATGGCTTGATGCACGTTGGTTACGGGTTTACACTCTAATAAGGGATAATGGGTACAAGAAGAAGACAAGATGATAAACTACAGTTTTACATGTGTAAGAATTCTCTTCTGTATGTATTCTCTCCTGAAGCATCAAGAGTACACAATCACCACATGTGTAAGCTTTCACTTACATATGTATCTCATGTGGTGCATCAAATAACCAGCTTAGTATAATATGCAACACAATCATCACTTTGTAAGTCTTTCCAGTATGTGGCCTATTGTTATACTTCAGATAGTGAAATGGAGTAAAAGGATGCACCACAGTTATCACTTTTGTAAGGTTTCAACAAGTGATTCAGAACATGGCCAGCCTGAGTAAGTCGCACTAATAACCTGTCATCCTGTCTGTGTTCTCGTATGGTACATCAATGGCCAGCATGAACAGAGAAGAACGAACGAACAAACTTTATTTTCGAAGGGTAACAAGTTGGGAATGCAGGCCCGTCCTACATTCGGCCCTTCCAATCACTCATCTTTCGTTCATCAGTGCATTGTACATTCACATAGAAAAAAAACATTGTCAAAAGAATGTTGTAAGCATAAACAATGCATGTTACCATGTTATGAGACAAATCCCCCACCCACCCATATACATCTGCGTGTCTCCCACACAAACATCCACCACCTAACCACACACATACTCACAGGCACATACATGACCCCATCCATCCACCCCCCCCCCCCCCAACATCCCACACACACCCTATCTCCCCACCCACCCAGCCATACCCACCCACACATCCTCCACCCATCCCATAACCTACCAACACTCACCCACCCACATATCCTCCATCACCCACACACACATCCCCAAACCAAATATCCAACACCCACATATTCCCACCAACTCATATATCCTGCACTTACCCACACCAATCTCACACATCCCTCACTTACACACATATCACCCACCCACACATCCCGCCTCACTCCCAAACTACACACACACCCTCCCACTCGCCAACCATCTCTCCCCCCCCCAATCCCCAATCACACATCCCTTAACTACACATCTCACCACCCATACACTCACACACACAACTCCCCACCTAAACACACATCCCTTAACTACACATTTCACCACCCATACACTCACACACACATCTCCCCACCCATCAACACATTCCTCATTCAAAAACACACCCCAACCACCCACATCTGCCTTCTCACCCACACACACATCCCCCACCCATACACTCATCTCACACACACACATCCACTCCACTCACGTACTCATCCATCAACCACTCACACCCACCCATCAACACATGCATCTCTCATCTACCCTCCCACACACACACACACAACCACACATAATCCTTCATCCACCTGCACATCCCACACCTCCCCCATAATCGCATTACCCCCACACACACATCCCCCCACATGCATTTCCCATACACATCCCCGCCCACAGATCTCTCACCCACCCCCCACCTACAAACATACTCACCGCCCACACATACATCCTCCACCGACTCACATTTATCCCATTCACACTCACACACTCAGACCCACCCACACAAATACACATTCCCTACCCACCCCCAACCCACATACTTCCAACCATCCTCCCAAATATCACCACCCACACATCATGCATCAACCCACACACAGCCCCTCCACACAGTGTTGCAATCTCTCTTTGATGAAAAAGCACCAAAATCGACCCAAAAAAGCACCAATAATTTTTAGGAAGCACCAAAAAAAAAAAGCACCAACTGTTTTTATTACAGATGTAACAAGGTAGCACAGTATAATTTATTATTATCACTTCATATTACAATGAAGTTTATTCCAAATCCGCCAAATCCCAATCAGAACGACTTTCGAGCCAAAAAAGCATAAAATTGCAATATGTTTTGGGAAATCACTAAAACAAGCACTGGTGGTATTCATTCAAAATGTTATAAAGTAGCACATTATAATTTATTATTATCACTTCATATTACAATGAAGTTTATTCCAAATCCGCCAAATCCCAATCAGAACGACTTTCGAGCCAAAAAAGCATAAAATTGCAATATGTTTTGGGAAATCACTAAAACAAGCACTGGTGGTATTCATTCAAAATGTTATAAAGTAGCACATTATAATTTATTATTATCACTGAATATTAGAATGAAGTTTATTCCAGATCTGCAAAATCCCAGTCAAACAACTCCTCTTAAGTTTCTGTAGCTATTTCCTGCTGTGTTTGCTCCTGCGATGATGAGGATGATGATTAAAAGAAACATGTATATGCCTCCATGCCTCCTGTGATCCAATTTTTCGCAGAATATCCTTAGGTAGTTTATAATCATGACAGCATTTGCCATATCTTTTCATTCCGTATCTAATAGTCAAAACAGCTGTCAAACTCTTGATGCTCAGTCTGTTCCGCAATTTTGATTTTATAACTCCCATCTGACTGAAAATACACTCCTCATCCGCAATAGAATGAGGTAAAATGAGCACAGTTAAAGCTTAATCTGTAAGATCTTGGAAAGGATTTTCACCGGTGGCATCCCTGTATGAGGCTATTTCTGCCCACAGTCCAAGTGTGTCAGAGGTCTGTGTCCACTGCATATGATGAAGTTTTCTCCACTAGAAATCGATGCGAGTGAGAGTAGCTGCATCTTCTACAAACATTTTAGCAAGATCCAATATGCAGGGCTTCATTGGCTGTAGACATTCACTTCCACTAAGACATGACATGGACTGCAACACTCGAACGTTATCGGGTGTACGTAAATGCAGCTGTGTCAATAGCTCTATTAAAAACTGGATGCACCTTCCACGAATTTCTTTCTCATCGGGAAACTTGTAGTCTGCTATTGCTTTCTCAAACTCATAACCTAGATTGGGATTAGGATCTAAATAATCTTGAATAGCATCACTTTCTGTTATTTTTTTCCCAGGAATAGCAATCTTTGAACTGATAGAATCAATGAGCTGGACAAGATCGCTGAGTAGTTTTGTTGGATCCTGTATATCTGCTTCAAATCTCTTATTCACACTTTGAACTTCTCCAAGAATATGCTTGAGAAATATGAGATACACATAGTTTTTCATGGCGCTAAACATAGAATGTAGAAGGTCTGCTGTATAACAGCGCTTGTTGAGTCTTGCTATATCAAAATGAGTTCTGAGCTCAACCCACTGCTGCAATATTCTGACAATGGCAGATTGAATGGACATCCATCGTGTCTGGCTTAATTGAACAACCTTCAGCGGATGTTTTCCATAATTTAATAAAGCAAAAAGCTCCCTCTACATTGCTTGACAAAGACTTGAGTGAGAAAACTAGTTATATGTTTCTCTAATCATGAACTCTCCTGGGCAGACAAGCAGCTGCAGCCTGTGAGACTACCAGCTGAAGGGAATGACATAACACCTAACTAGCACCAGATGAGGAACAATGGATTTTAATTTTGTATATACTCCATTGTTTACACCTGTCATGACAGATGCATTGTCAGTGGCGAGTGCAACTAGTCTTTGCAACTCAAGTCCATTCTTGTTTAAACAATAGTTTAATGCATTGCATATTGCCTGCGCGTTGCAGTCACTCACTTCAATTAAATCGTATTAAAGGGAGTTAAATTACTTGAATATTGCATATTGTAATGTACTAAGACTGTTTTACTCCCTTGCTTCAGTTCAAATTCGGCTTTTTAGTGTCCCCAAAATGATTTTTTAAAGTAATTTTTACCCACACCAAAAAGCACCAAAACAAAATTGTGAAGCACCAAATTAGCGCGGGCGCGCTAAATGGAATATTTTCGCACTAAATGACTTTAAAAAGCACTAAATTTTGTGTGAAAAGCACTAAAATGGCAACACTGTCCACACATACATTCCCCACACACACATCCTCACATATAGACACATACATGATGCCTCACATGATCACTGAAACTAATAAGAACAAAGTCCCACACTTTACACACAGTTGAGACACTGACAATTGTCGTGAGCATTCTTGCAAAAATTTTAAGAAATGGAGAAAAAAATTGTACATATACATTGTGTAGCGTAAAAATTTGGTGATGCAATTCAACTCTCTCCCTATCTTTTCTCTATCTCTCATACTCTATCTCTCTCCTACTCACTCTATCTCACATTCTCTCTCTCTCCCCCACTCACTAACGCATATTACAGTAATGTTATATTATACATGATAAAGTCAAGTGGCATACAAAATGATAATGTGAAAGATGAAAATACACAAAAAATCTGGAATGGCATGTTACAGGACATGCGTGCACTCAACTCTCTTTATTACACAGGCACACACACACACACACTCATTAACTCTCTCTCTCTTACTCATACTCCCTAACTCTCTCACCCACTCTACAGTGATGTACATGTGTTCATATTATAAATTATAACATCAACTGGCATTCAAAATGATAATATGAACATGAGAATACACACAAAATATGGAATAGCATTTTACATGATATGCGTGCACTTAAATCTCTTTTCTCACCAACACACACCCATAGACACTCACAAACAATGCGCACACACTAACAAATCCATTCTTCCACTGTCTCTCTCTCTCGTTTGCTCACTCTCTCTCTCTCACAATAACTATTTCACCCATTAAGTCACTCTCTTCATCGTTCATCCACTCTATATCACACTCTCTTTCACTCTTACTCACACACAGACAGACACAGGCCCTCTCCCTATCAAATACACACTCCCTCGCATACACACGAATGCATATACACATACACGAGCATACACACAATATCCATACGCAAATACACACATATACCCATGCACACATACACTGCATGCATACACACATACATGCACATACATACATAATCATATATATATATATACACACGCACATACATGAACACAAACACATATAAACATACTTACACACACAAGCACACACACACATTCAGACATGCACACACACATATGGACACACGTACACACACCCACGCGCTGCCTCACATAATCTCACCCTCTCACTTACTCTCTAAACCACACTAACTCACTCTCTTACTCGCACAGACAAGTACACAGACACACACTCACCCACTCTCTCACTTCTCATTCACTCTCTCACTTACCCACTGTCTCTCTCTTGCACATTCACTCGCTCTCACACGCACATACTCACAAATTCTCCCCCTCACTCACTAACTCACTCTCCCTTACTCACTCGCTGGCTCTCTAACTCACACTTACTCACTCACTTTCTCACACAGACAGGCATACACACAACACAACCTCTCTCTCACACTAACTCATTCTCTCACTCAATCTCTCACACATATGTGTACATAGACAGGCACACGCGCATACATACTCTCTCACTTCCTCTGTCTCATACTCACTCTCTCACTCACACTTTCTCATTCACTCTCTCACTCACACAGTGAAAAATGATAGTGAAAAAATGATACGAGAAGACAACACACCAGTCATCACATTTATAAGGCTTCACCCAGTAAATGTTCTCTTGTGGTATTTCAGAAATGAACTCAAGTAAAAGATGCACCACAATCATAATTGTAAGGCTGCTCTCCTGTATGTGTTTAATTGCTACATATCAGAAATTCAACCTGAAAGAAGACATGCCACAATCATCACATTTGTAAGGTCCTGTGTGTGTTTTCAAGTGATTTCTTCAATCTGCTAGATTGAGTCAAATAGGCACCACGATTATCACACGTGTAAGGTTTCTCTAAAGTATGTGACCTCTTTTGGCACTCCATATAGTGACCTTGAAGAAAAGGATGCCCAACAATCATAACATTTGTAAAGTATCTCTCATGTATGCATTCTTGTGTGGTGCTTTCGCATGACAGTACGAGTAAATGATGTACCACACTCATCAAATTTAAGGTTTATACCCTGAATGCATACTCATGTGCCACACCAGATGGTAAACATAAGTAAATGATGCACCACAATCATTACACTTGTAAGATTAATCACCTTAATTTAATTAATGTGGTGGTCTAAATACTCAGCTTTAGCAAAGAACATTACTAAATCACCACATTTCTAAGGTTTGTCTCCTGTGTGTATTCTCAGATGTTTCCTCAAATTGCTAGTCTGAGAAAAAGATGCACCACAATAATTACATTTATAAGGTTTCACTCCTGTATGAGTTCTTATGTGCTGAATTAAGCCAGTAGAATCAGTAAAAGTTGCACCACAATCATCACATTTGTAAGGTTTCTCTCCTGTATGCGTCCTTTTGTGGCGTTTCAGGCCAACTCCTTGAGTAAAAGATGCACCACAATCATCACATTTGTAAGGTTTCTCTCCTGTATGTGTCCTTTTGTGGCATTTCAGCTCGCCAGAGCAAATAAAACAAGCACTACAATCAACACATTTGTAAGGTTTCTCTCCTGTATGTATCATTTTGTGGCGTTTCAGGCCGACAAGTTGAGTAAATGTTGCACCACAATCATCACATTTGTAAGGTTTCTCTCCTGTATGTGTCCTTTTGTGACATTTTAGGTCGCCAGAGTAAATGAAACAAGCACTACAATCAACACATTTGAAAGGTTTCTCGCCTGTATGTGTCATTTTGTGGCATTTCAGGTTGAAACTTTGAGCAAAAGATGCACCACAATAATCACATTTGTAAGGTTTCTCGCCTGTGTGTGTTCTTTTGTGGTGCATCAGATTGCCAGCTATAGTAAAAGATGCACCACAATAATCACACTTGTAAGGTTTCTCTCCTGTATGTATTCTTTTGTGGATTTTCAGATTGCCAGCTAAAGCAAAAGACACACCACAGTAATCACATTTGTAAGGTTTCTCTCCTGTATGTGTTCTCTTGTGGATAATCAAACCAGAAGCTTTTCTAAAAGTTGCATCACAATCATTACATTTGTAAGGTTTCTCACCTGTATGTGTTCTCTTGTGGCACTTAAGACTGCCAGCTTGAGAAAAATTTGCACCACAATCATCACATTTGTATGGTTTCTCTCCTGTGTGTGTTCTTTTATGGATCACCAGATTGCCAGCTGTAGTAAATGATGCACCACAATCATCACATTTGTAAGGTGTCTCTCCTACATGTGTTCTTAAGTGGTACACTAAATGGCCAGTACGAGTAAAAGATGCACAACAATCATCACATTTGTAAGGTCTCTCGCCTGTATGTGTTCTCTTGTGGCGCTTCAGACTGCCAGCTTCAGTAAATGTTGCACCACAATCATCACATTTGTAAGGTTTCTCTCCTGTATGTGTCCTCTTGTGGATAATCAAACCAGAAGCTTTAATAAAAGTTGCATCACAATCATTACATTTGTAAGGTTTCTCGCCTGTATGTGTTCTCTTGTGGCACTTAAGACTGCCAGCTTGAGAAAAAGTTGCACCACAATCATCACATTTGTACGGTTTCTCTCCTGTGTGTGTTCTCTTGTGGATAATCAAACCAGAAGCTTTAATAAAAGTTGCATCACAATCATTACATTTGTAAGGTTTCTCGCCTGTATGTGTTCTCTTGTGGCACTTAAGATTGCCAGCTCTAGTAAATGATGCACCACAATCATCACATTTGTAAGGTGTCTCTCCTACATGTGTTCTTAAGTGGAACACTAAATGGCCAGTGTGAGTAAAAGATGCACCACAATCATCACATTTGTAAGGTCTCTTGCCTGTATGTGTTCTCTTGCGGATTTTCATACTGCCAGCTATAGTAAAAGATGCACCACAATCATCACGCTCGTGAGATGTCTCTCCTATATGTCTTCTTAAGTGGTACACTAAATGGCCAGTGTGAGTAAAAGATGCACCACAATCATCACATTTGTAAGGTTTCTCGCCTGTGTGTGTTCTCTTGTGGCACTTCAGACTGCCAGCTTGATTAAAACTTGCACCACAATCACATTTGGAAGGTTTCTCTCCTGTGTGTGTTCTCTTGTGGATCTTCAGACTGCCAGCATTAGTAAAAGACGCAGCACAATAATCACATTTGTAAGGTTTATCTTCTGTATGTGTTAAGTGATTAAATTAACCAGAAGCTTGAGTAAAAGATGCACCACAATCATCACATTCTCTTATTGGCCAAACCCTTTAGTATGGTGTTAATTTGATTGGTAGATGACACACTCTCTGTTATTTGATCACATTCCTCATGTTTTACAGATGTTTTATAAATATTCTCAAACCCATTATCATCAAGTGCTATTTGTTATTGCTGAGTGAGGGTTACTTTATTTTCAGTCACTGTGCCTGTGTGTTCGGCCATGTCTTCAAGAGTGCTTCTACCTTCCATACTATCATGTTATTGAATATGGCATGAGTTTTGTAATCATGGAACACATCTGGAACTTCTTGTTTCACAAACTCCAATTTAATGTTATCAGATGTCGTCTTCCCTATTTGTAACTGCACTTATGTGAAATAGGAAGTCACAACTCTGGCAACAGCAGTGTATTTCTGAAACACACAAGCAGTGAACATTTAGTTAAACATCAGAGTGGCAGGCAATACTTTATAATAAACTGTTTGAACTTTATAAAATGAACAGTTACTGTAAATGGACTATAGCACCTGATAAGCCACTACAGATATCTATCAAATGAACATTTATTATATATATAAGTGTAATCTAAAAGGTGAACACCTACAGTAAGTACAGTCTAATACATGAACAATTACTGCATGTCATAGACATTTACATGCTTTATTATTGTTAAATATGAAATCACAACTTGAGATGCTCCTGTCTGGGAAAATGCCAGTCTACGGACACTACTTTCTTAACTTTGCACTAGCGTAAAGTCACAATATAGTGGATACCATTTCATTGTGGAGTATCCGAAAATGAGAAAGCTGATCAATTAACTAAGGAAGCAGCAATAGAAGAAAACCCTGATGTACCCTTTATATACCCCCAAAACAAAAGAATGATCAAATCAGATACAATGCCACCAAAACCTGCTCAAGACAACTACCACCTTATGGGCAGACTAGAAAACATCATTATTCTGTGCTTCAGAACAGGACACAACAAACTACACAACCACACGTACACAAAATTCAAGATTGGTAAAACAGACATGTGCACATGTGGATTGGCGATGCAGAAAGCAGATCAATACACCAAGACTGTCTAAAATACGACATATCTAGGCAAACCTTCTGGCCTAGTGGAAGATAAACTCTGTGGACCACTGAGTGAACTAAAAAGGACAGTTAAATTCATACAAGAGATCCCCAGGTACATGGAGTTTCAGGCCCTATGCCTCAAAAATGCCCAACCAAAATGATTGGAGGCCCTTCTCAGATGTCCTGTAGAGCCAGGGGATCTGAGAATAGACCATCTGGCCACACTAAACTAAAATAATGAACTGCAATGCAGAGGGAGTCAGCAACAACAAAAATAGAACTAGAAAACATCTTTGATAAAGAAAAAGTAAGCGTATGTTGTTTGCAAGAAACTCACCTCAATGAAAATATAGCCTTCAAAAACAGAGGCTGACCAAAAGGACAGGCAAAAAGCTGGGATACTGACCCTTGTAAACAAATATGACTGCTTTCAAAATTGAAGTTTACATGGAAGGGGCTGAGTATCAGACACTTAATCTTAATACAGACAATACAGATCTACATCTGATCAATTACTACTGTCCAAGTGACCACCCACAGGCACTGGGCACACTACCATTAACAGAAAAAATGATTGTGTGTGGCGATTTCAACAGCCACTCACAGAGCTAGGAGTATGATCACATGGACCAGAAAGGAGAGAGACTTGGAGACTGGCAGGATGAGAATAGATTCATCTTGATTAACAAGCCATCTGGCCCACATATCTTCTACTCGAGATCATGGCACACTACAACTACATCTGACCTGGCTCTTCACTCACCCGACCTGGAGTGGAACATCACACGAGTTGTTGGAAAACAACTTGGTGTTAGTGACCATCGGCCAGTCTTTCTAACTGTATAAAATGAGCTTGTAAGTGAAAGCAGCACCCTCTCGAGGTGGAACTACAAGAACGCAGACTGGCCAATGTATAAGCATCGCACCAGCATACTGGTTAGAAACCTGAACACTGAAAAAGACATAAATAAAGTAGTTGACGAGTTTGGGAAATGCATGCTACAGGCAGCACAAGAAACAGTACCAAAAGGAGCTCATAAACAATATAAACCCTACTGGAGTAGTGAACTGGAACAATTGCATAACGATGTGGAAGTGTGTAGAAAGCAAGCAGATGCCAAACCCAGATTTCAAAGCACCAAGCTGCAGACTAGACGGAAAAGCTGGTAGGAGAAAACAAGAGTCACTGAACTTTGAAAGACACACAAGGAAGCTAGGGAAACTAATAAAACAACTTAATGATGAGGGCAAAGGAAGAAACTCAAAAATTGCACTACATAAAGACAGAAACATCTTAACAAGAAAGCAAGCAGCTGACCATTTTGTGGACCCACTCGCACAAGACAATATCAAAATTAGTCCACAGAAACAATAAGACATCTGAGAGAAATGGCAACATACAGGACAGAATGAGATAGTACATGAGGTTCTGGAGGCACCTATCACAATCAGTGAACTGGAGCTAGCAATATCAACACTGAAAATGAGAAAGTCACCAGGAGCTGATGGTATCTCCAATGAAATGATCAGGAACCTAGGAACAGAGGCCAAAGCAAAGCTGCTACAGATCTTCAATAACAGCTAGACCTTAGGCACCGTTCCACAAGTCTGGAGAGAAGCAATCATGATACCTCTCCTAAAATCAGGGAAAGACAGTTCCAATGCCTCCAGCTACAGACCAATTAGCCTCACCAGCTGTCTCTGCAAAATAAAAATGGAGTGCATCATCAATCACAGACTGCAGTGGTACATTGAAAGTGAAAACATCCTTGTGTCACAGCAGGCTGACTTTACGCAATGCTATTCTATGGAAGATCAGACAACCTACCTCTCTCAAGAAATCGAGGATGCATTCCAAGAGTAGAAGCTAGTGCTTGTGGCATGGATAGATCTGAAGAAATCCTTTGACAAAGTCTGGAAAGATGGTCTGATGAAGACGCTGAGAAACTGTAAAGTCAATGGAAGAATGTACAAATGGGCGAAAGCATACTTGCACAATAGAAGAGCCAGAGTACAGATAGATGGACTAAAGAGCAAGAAAGTACTTCTGTGTCACTGTGTTCCCCAGGGTGGAGTCCTGTCCCTCACACTTTTTCTAATCTTTATCTATGACCTTGTTCCTAATCTACCACATGGAATTAAAGCGTAAATGTACGCTGATGACCTGGTTCTATGGAGCACAAAAGAACAGGTATCAGTGGCCAATAGATCACTATAAATAGCTGTAGATACATTTGTTGCATGGGTAAATAGATGGTGTGTCAGCATAAACACTTAAACACTTGGAAATTAAAAAAAAGTAGCCTAACATTGCTGCCCGGGCAAAATCTTGAGTTAAAAATCTACCCAAAGTATTTCAGGATCTTCACCGGTGCTACAGAGTTTGTGCACTGAGCTGAGATTCTCCAGACTCAGGCTTGAGTTAGGAGTAGAATGGAGCACTCATGGGTTACACAGGTGTGCTGTGATGTTGATCCGTCGACTAAACTAAACTAGATAGTTATTATGGTCAAAATCAAACCAATAGATATAAAAATTGTACAAGTACATGCACCAACAACAAGCAGTAGTGATGAAGACATACAACACTTTTACAAGGTAGTAGAAATGGTGATGGCTCAAATTGGATCACAAGAAATAAAAATAATACTGGGAGATTTTAATGCAAAAATAGGAAAGCGGAAAAATGGAGGATGTAGTGGGGAATTAGTTTAGGTACAAGAAATGAAAATGATTGATTATGGACTAGGACTGCTCACTGTCTCAAAGAGTCAGCTGGTGAAATTAGAGTGCATACAGAATGAAGCGATGTGAGTCATTCTGGGATGCACCAGAGACACCCCAGTTGTGTGTATGCGTTACATCCTTGGTTTGCCGTCTGTTGCAGGTAGGCTCAAGGTGATGCAGGCGAGAGCATACCTCAGAGTAGCTGCAGACACAGATCACCTGTTGCATGAGGCGCTGGATGCAGTTAAGGGTCAGCGACTGATAAGAGGGAAATCATGGATGGCTCAGGCATAGGATATGATCAGACAGGTGTGCATCTTGGAGAACATTAGGCGAGGAAAGGAGTGGGTCAGAGTGCCAGCGGAGCAGTCAGACTTGTGCAGAGTTATAATCACATTGAGCCAGGAGTGCAGGGAGTGGCCAGCATGGGCCACAGAAGTGGAAATCTAGCACCTAATTCAGGACAATGCTCGCTTGGGTAATGTGATTATCTACACAGATGGTTCGGTGTTGAGAGGTAGGAGAAGTGCCTGGGGGTTCTTCGCAAAAGCTAATGGTCAATGTTTCGTGCAGGAGAGTCTGACATATGATACCACAACATCTAGCTTAAGAATGGAGGTGGAGGCGGTCAGTGCAGATTTCCGCTGGATGGAGAATACAATACACACACATATCGTGATTGTAACTGACTCAGAAAGCATGCTGGGGAAGGTGAGGACAGGCAAGCTTCGTGCAGAGTGGCTTGCTTCGCTTCAGAGGTCACGGGTGGCAAGCATCTCCTGGATCATTTCTCCAGGGCATGCTGGTGTGCTGGGGAATGAACAGGCAGACAGATTGGCTGGCTCTGCAAAACTTGGTGGAGTATTGATGCATGACAAGGCAGACGTGGTTGAAGGCCTTGTGGGAGCATGTGTACACCTCGGAGGAGCAAATGGATCACCATGGTCTGGCAAGAATGAGACCTAAATCAATCAATCAATCAAATGAAAGAGGAAAGAAATTAATAGAATGGGCAAATATCAATGATATAATCTTCTTTCATTCGCTTGAAATATGTCTATAACCTGCAATGTTGTCTTTTGTATGAATCTAACAGTCTTTTTTAGTTCACTCAGCGGTCCATAGAGTTTATATTCCACTTCTAAGCCAGAAGGTTCGCCTGGATATGTTGTAGTTTGGGCAGTCCTGGAGTATGTGCTCTGCTGTCTGCGACGCCAAACCACATGTGCACATGGCTGAGTCATGAGTCACCAATCTTGAATTTTGTATACATGTGATATAATAATTGGAAACACCTGGTTTAAACACCATAAAAGGTGTTTCCAATTATTATAAACACATGGGAAAGCCCTGATAAGAAAATATGCAACCAAATTGACTACACACTTATTAATAAAAGATTTAGAAATGCATTAATTAATGTAAAGACAATGCCTAGTGCTGACTGTAATTGTGATCATATACCACTATGTGGACAAATAAAAGTAAGATTACAGAGAGGCAAACATTTTGAAGAACATGAGACTTAATAAAGAGGTTCTGAAAGTAGATTAAGAAATTCAAGAACAATACAGAGTGACTGTGAAAAATAGGCACAGTGCAAAAGCTAAAATACAGAGTATAATTGAATGGGAGATGTTAAAGGACTCCATTAATCAAAATAGCAAAGAAATATTACCAGAGAGAAGCCAAAAAGCTAAGAAAAAAAGGATGAATGAAGAAATCTTAAGGTTGATAGACAAGAGTAAAGAGTAAATATGAGAAACAAGAATATGATAAGATAAATAAAGAAATAAGAGAGAAATGTGTGAAGACAAAAGAAAGTTGGTTAAAAGAGCAATGCAAAAAAATGAATTACATTCCATTAAAGATTTTTTAATTAAATATGCACAGACAAATCAGTGAGCTCACAGGAAGAAAAATAAGAATAAATACAGGGTGTTTGAAATCAAAAACAGGAAGGATAGATCAAATGAGCATGTAAGAGAATTATATGATAGAGAAAGGGAAGAATTAACAGAAAAAGTAACTTAGAAGGTCCACCTATTCTAAAAGAAGTCGCTGACGCTATGTAGAAAGGAAAACCAGCTGGGCCAGATGAAAAGAAGAATTAGAAGAATTTGGAGTAGATATATTAACCAAAATCTTGAATATTTACAGCAGTGGATATTTACTGAGCGATATGCTGAAATCACTATTTATAGCTATACCAAAAAGACCAGGAGCAATTGAATGTGAAGATTTTTGTACAATAAACCTCATAAACCATGTTACTAAGCTTCTACTCAGAATTATAATAAAAACAAGAAAGAAGATAAAAATGGAAATTAGTAAAGAACAGTGTGGATTTGTGGAAGGAAATGGTACAAACAATGCAATATATACATTACAAACACTGAAAGGTCAATAGAGACACAGAAAGACATATAGTTGTGCTTCATAGATTATACTAAGACATTTGATAAAGTAAAACATGATGAACTGATTGCAATGTTGGAAGATATCAACATTGATGGGACAGATTTAAGAATAATACAGAACATTTAATGGAACCAAGAAGCAGCAATTACAATGGGAAATAAAGAGGGTCATTACGAACAGATAAACCTAGGAGTACGACAGGGGTGTGTCTTGTCACCATATTTCTTCTACCTATATAGCGAAGTAATAATGGGAGAGATCAAAGAGAAGCCAGGAATACTAATTGGAAGTTATAATATAAATATATGCTATGCAGATGACACAGTATTAGTGGTGGATAATGTAAAAGACATAAAGCAATTGTTGGACATTGTATTAACAGACAGTGCAAAGAAAGGGCTGTCCTTGAATATCAAGAAAACAGTTAGTTAGTTAGTTAGTCGCAGTTCCAACTTCACAGCAAGAAAACAGTAACAATGGTGATATCAAAGAAAATTGTGAAACCAAAATTCATTCATTCAGTAGCATGTCCTTTGCAGAACCTCGCTCCCATAACAACCTTCCTGAAAACCTCTCGATCATAAGCAAGATGTCCCGCGTCCGATACACCCATCTGGAGATCATCCGCCACATCCTGCACCCATCTTCTCTTTGGCCATCTTCTTCCTCTCTTCCCAGGCATATACACTCTTCCCCAGTGTTATCTGATCTGCCTGGCCTGGGGGTCTCACCACCAGATCTCTTTCTTATTATGTTTTCTTTCATGGTTGTTATGGTTTCTTGGCAAGTTTTGCAGAAGGTAGTTTGCCATTGCTTTCCTTCTAGGCAGTGACTGTACTAGTCGGTGGCCATAGCCATTGTCTCTACTGATGAGATCATCTGGCTATCGCCACAGAGTGCAAGACCATAACCAACAACAATCTGTCGGCTGCTCTCACACTCCATCCACCACCTGCTTCCATGGCTTCACGTAACCCTGATCGAGGGGCTAAACGGGTACTCCACCTTGCCCAAGGGTGTCCCATCGACTAACGGAGGAAAGGAGGCGTCTTACATCTCCTTTGATAGGGGATACACCTACCCCGCTAACCGGGAAACCAAAATGTGACATAGAAATAGAAGGACAAATTCCTAATCCAGTCGATAATCATAAAAACCTAGGAGCATTTATAACATCAGATGCAAGATGGTCAACAGAGATTAAGAGCAGAATAGGGCAAGTAAAAGTCACATTTCAGAAAATGATGAGTATCTTATACAATAAGTCACTATCACTGAATGTAAGAAAGAGGGTGCTGAAATGCTAAATCGAACCAGTTTTAGATGGTGCCACAAAAGTTAGAGTCCCCCAGGAATGCTAACCTGGTGAAAAAAACACATGCTAAAGTTGGATGTGCTTCCCTAAGGGTCTCAGCCCAAGGGCGCCTAATTTAGACACACTGCAATTACATCTGAAAAAACACTCCGGATGAACGCAGAAGAAGAACTAGTTTTGCTGTATG
This sequence comes from Cepaea hortensis, assembly GCA_963921405.1. Classification (NCBI taxonomy): domain Eukaryota; kingdom Metazoa; phylum Mollusca; class Gastropoda; order Stylommatophora; family Helicidae; genus Cepaea; species Cepaea hortensis. The sequence continues at coordinate 498,123,213 of OY992876.1, read as the reverse complement.
GCAGTGAATCTTGGAATGTCTTCTTCTCTTCTTCTTCAGCGTTCCGAGCCATTGAGGTTCTTTGCTGCAAATACAATCCGTCTCCATTCGTCTCTCTGGTGGACCTTCTCTTGCCAGTCATTGATTCCAAGTGCTTGTAGGTCTGTACATGTATTATCTCTCCACCGTCTTCTTGGTCTACCTCGGGGTCTACGGTCATTTATTTCCTGAGTGTAAGCGAGTTTTGTTTCCCAATTATCTTCCATTCTTTCTATATGCCCCAGCCATTGTAGTCTATTAGCCTTCATGATACCAGTGATTAGCGGGGGCTTAAACAGATCATAAATGTCTTTGTTACTTCTTCTTTTCCACTCTCCACTTTGTGTATCCCTAATGGGTCCGAAGATGCATCTTAAAATTTTGTTCTCAAAGGTTTGTAACAAGGCTTCATCTCCTTTCGTTGTACTCCAGGTTTCAGAGCCATACAGCACAACTGGTCTGATCAGTGTTTTGTATATTGTGATTTTGATGTTACGAGATAGCGCCTTTGATTTTAGTAGATGTTGTAGTGCATAGTATATCTTATTTCCAGAGTTGATTCTAGTTTGTATTTCTTCCCTTATGATGATGGAGCAGTTGAAGATTGTACCCAGGTATTTGCATGTTTCTGTTCTTTTAATGGTCATATTATCTATTTATTGGCATTAATGCCAAATTCCGTTCATCAGTACAAGACGTTAGAGCCTACAGAGGTGCAGATGCTGGCAGTGATCACAATCTATGCATTGCCAAACTAAAAATAAAGCTCAAGACTCTGCACAGATCACCTAGAATTAAGAAAATAAACTCACAGTCCCTACTGACTAAAGAACACCAACTCGCATTCAATTCAGAGGTACGAAGCAGCTATGCTAACAAAGAAAGTGTATCGAGCAATGCAAATATTAAAAACAACATTGAAGAAAATTGGAATTTCCTAAAAAATACCTTGCTAAATGCTGCAACAAACACAGTCGGCTACGTACAAAGACAGAAGAAGAAGTGGCTAAGCGATAACACCTGGACGAAGATACAAGAAAGAAAACAAGCAAAACTAACACTTCTTTCTGCAAAAGACACATCTACATATGAAACCCATAAGCAAAAATACTCTATGTTGGATAAAGAGGTGAAATCAAACGCACGAAAAGACAAACAGAACTTTATTCACAGCCTGGCCTCCGAAGCCGAAGCAGCTGCCAGAACTGGAAACAACAGAGCCGTATTCCATATCATGAAGCAACTATGCAATCACTCACCTACACCAAATATACCCATCAAAGACAAACAAGGCAATCAATTGTTATCCGATGACCTTCAAAAGCAACGATGGGCAGAACATTTCAAAGAAATATTAAATAGACCGCAGCCTGACACTGTTCCGAACCTGGATGGAGAAATTACTATGCCCCCACTAGATGCCTCCTGCGAGTCATTCACCATGGAAGAGATTAAAGCAGCCATCAAAAATTGAAGAACAACAAAGCTGTTGGTGAAGATGAAATCTCAGGAGAAATGCTCAAAGCAGCAGATGAGAACACCTTACAACGTTTGTTACAGCTGATCAATGAAATCTGGCAAAGCGAATCCCCACCACAACAGTGGATAGATGGTGTAATTTTCAAACTGCCTAAAAAGGGCGATATGTCTGATTGCAATAATTGGCGTGGTATCACTCTATTGTCAGTACCAGGAAAACTTTTTTGTAGCATGTTACTTGAGAGATTGAAAAAGGCGATAGATGAAAGGCTCAGAGAAGAACAAGCAGGCTTCAGACCAAAACGGTCATGCATAGACCACATTTTCACCCTCAGAATAATCATTGAAGACTCCGTAGAATTCCAGTCGAAATTAATCACCAACTTTGTCGACTTTCAAAAAGCCTTCGACTGTATCCACCGTCCTTCACTTTGGAATCTACTTAACATCTATGGTTTTCCTACCAAATATACTAACGTCATAAAATCTTTCTACAAAGAAACACGTTGCTGCGTAAGAACAGAAACATGCAACTCTGACTGGTTCTCAGTCGAAACAGGAGTGAAACAGGGTTGTGTCTTATCACCGATGCTTTTTGGAATAGCTATCGACTGGGTCATGCGCAAATGCACAAACAACACAAATATGGGTATCCATTGGGTTGACAAAATTCTAGAAGACCTGGACTTTGCCGACGACATAGTGCTTTTGAGTTCAACACACCCGGATGCCCAAGAGAAAATAAACCACCTCCAAAATGTTTCAGGGCAAATTGGTCTCCAAATTAACACCACAAAAACAAAGACTATTGATCTTACCAACAGTTCAGATGACACCAAATTGAACAGCTACGTTCTTGAAAAAGTCAACAGCTTTACATACCTAGGAAGCAAAATGACATCTACAGGGGACTCAACACCAGAAATATCATCTAGAATCGCACTGGCATCTAGTGCCTTCAATAAACTGTCAAACATCTGGAAGTCAAAGACACTCAGCAAACACACAAAACTTAAAATCTTCAACTCTTGTGTGATTCCAGTGTTAACGTATGGATGTGAAAGTTGGAAATCAACGGTAGCTTTAGATAAAAAATTAGACAATTTTGAGAACAAATGTCTTAGAAGACTTCTAAACATCCACTGGACAGACTTCAGAACCAATTGGCAAATAAGACAAGAGACTAAGCAAGATACAGTATCCAATTTCATAAGAAGACGCCGTTGGAACTACATCGGCCATGTACTCAGAATGGACAAGTCAAGACTCCCCTATCAAGCCCTCATATGGTCACCAGTAGGGAAAAGAAAACGGGGAAGACCAAGAGAGACCCTGCGTAGAACCATCATTAGAGAAGGCTCATTCAATGGCCAAGTAAATATCCAAGATCTACAACAGGTAGCAGCGAACCGCCAAGCATGGAGAGACAGGACTTCTGCCCTATGCGCCGCCTTAGGCTCAAGAGGAAAGACTAACTAACTATCTATTTGTATGTGGCCAGAGTTTTTAGCCATTCCGTCTCTTGAAATTACCATATATTCTGTCTTATCTTGGTTGATAACCAGCCCCATCTGTTGGGCTTTTTCCTTTAAGTGAGTCAATATTTCCAATGTCTTTTGTTCACTTTGCCCTATAATATCTATATCATCTGCATAACCAAGCAGCTTGGATGGAACATCCAATATTACATTCCTCCTTTGCCTTCCTTACAACTTTCTCTGGAGCCAGATTGAAGAGTAGCGGTGATAGTGCATCACCCTGTTTCAAGCCAAATGTTATTTGGAAGGGGTCTGATTTCCTGCCTTTATATGTTACTATATTATAAGTATCTTCCATGCATAGTCTGGTCATGTTGATTAACTTCCTTGGTATTCCAAATTCCTGCATAGCATTCCATAGACTATTCCTATGGACACTATCATAAGCCTTTTTAAAATCCACAAAAATGTTATGGAGATCTCTTTTATATTCCCAATGTTTCTCGGCTATTTGTCGTAAGATAAATATCTGATCTATTGTTGATCTGTTTTGTCTAAAACCCGCCTGGTAGTCACCTAATATGTCTTCAGAATATGGTTTTAGTCTATTTAGTAATACTGCGGATAGTATCTTATAGCTTGTGGACAGTAGTGATATTCCTCTATAATTTCCACATTGGAACTTGTCTCCTTTCTTAAAGATAGGTATCAATAATGACTCTTTCCAGTCATGGGGTAATTCTTCTGTCCTCCAGATTTTTATTATTAGTTCGTATTCACGCAAAACTCAGGTCCTGTATGACATCAGACTGATGTTGGACAACAGGATGCCTTCATCCGTTATACAGGACTTCACGTTGGAGCTCAAGCCAACGAACACAAGCAAGCAAGCAAGCATTAGTTCGTATAGCTTTAGATGTAATGGATGGCCACCTGCCTTTATAAATTCAGCAGCAATTCCATCAGTTCCAGTTGCCTTATTGTTTTTAAGTCGTGTGATTACATATAGGATTTCTTCAAATGTAGGTTCTTCAATTTGTGGTTCGCATGTTAGAACCTCATCCTGTGGGAAAATGTTACTTGGAGCTTCACAATTTAGTAATTCAAAAAAATATTCTTTCCATGTGTTGCACATTTCCTCATTGGTATTTATCATATTCCCATTTTTGTCTTTTAAACCATATGTGTTTTGTTGGTGCCCTCGTTTCATTGACTTCAGTTCTTTAAAACATTTTCTGGATTCATTTTTCTGGTGATTAGTTTCCATGTCTTTGATTATATTACTCATATATTCTCGCTTCTGCTGTCTGACTATTTTTGTAGCCTCTTTGAATTCATTTCTATAATGCTCTTCCTTTTGGATGTTATTGATGTCATTTAACCATACATGTCTGGCATTCTTCTTCCTAATGACTGCTTCTTCACATTTTTGATTGAACCATCTGTTCTTTCTATGCGTGGTTAGCACATCGAGACATTCTTCTGCGGTAGATTGAATTGCCCAGAAGGAAAGCAACGGCAAACTACCTTCTGCAAAACTTGCCAAGAAACCATAACAACCATGAAAGAAAACATAATAAGAAAGAGATCTGGTGGCGAGACCCCCAGGCCAGGCAGATCAGATAACACTGGGGAAGAGTGTGACGCAGGGACCAGTACTAGTAATCGTGATGACGGAGTTAATCCTGACTGTGTTACCAAGGAAATTCCCTGTGTCAGACTAAGAAACAGAGTGAGAATGGCAACGTGGAATGTGAGAAGTTTGTATGAGGGAAAGCTTAAAGTAGTGTGTGATGAGATTGAGAGGTTAAACATTCACATTTTAGGAATTAGTGAACATCGCTGGAGCGGCAAGGGACATTTCACAACTGAAAATGGAAGTATTTTCATTTATTCTGGTAGAGATGTCGGAGGCCAGAGTGGAGTGGCATTTTGTTTAGATAAGACAACTGCAAAAGCTTTAATGGGATATAATCCAGTTAGTGATAGAATCCTCACTATTAGACTTAAAGGCCGTCCAAAAAACACAACTCTCATACAGATATATGCACCTACTTCAACAGCAGAGGAGGACGAAATTGAAGATTTTTACAACACACTACAAGACACATTAAATAAGATTGGTCATAATGATATAGCAATAATAATGGGAGATTTTAATGCTAAAGTAGGTGCAGGAAGAGCTGAAAATGAGAGACACATTTTAGGAAAATTTGGATTAGGAAATAGAAATGATGCAGGTGACAAATTAATTGAATTTTGCACAGAAAATGAGTTAACGATAGCCAACACACTTTTTAAACAACATCCAAGAAGACTCTTCACATGGAAGTCTCCAGACAGTTTTACCAAAAATCAGATAGATTATATTTTAATACAAAGAAGATGGAGATCAAGCATAACATCTGCAAAAACCCTACGAAGTGCAGACTGTGATACAGATCATCAGTTATTAGAAGCAGATCTGAAATTAAAACTCAAAAAGCTTACCCGAGGACCAAGGCCACTTCGTTTTGATCTCACACAAATACCGGACGCATACAACATAGAAGTTAGGAATCGCTTTGGGGTCTTGATGTCTGTACAAGAAGAAATGACACCTGATGAACTGGCAGTACAAGCTAGAGATATCTTGATAACTGCAGCCAAAGATTTCATTCCGACCAAGAAAACGCAACGTAAGCCATGGATTACATCAGACACGTTAGAATTAATAAAACAACGAAGGGAGCTGAAACAGAAAGGAAATGAATCCGATAGCAGGATGAAGTATAAATCTTTAACTCGAGAAATAAGAAAGAACACAAGAAAGGACAAAAATCAATATATACAAGATAGCTGTAACAGAATAGAGCAATATCATGAGGCTGGAAGAGATTATGAAATGTTCAAGGAAATGAAGTTATTGACAAGAAATGTTCAACCTCAATTGATTGTTATCTGTGACAAGATGGGAAATACCTTAACAGAATCTAGACAAATTCTAGAAAGATGGCAGGAGTACTGCAGTGGAATGTATGATATGAGTGACAGTGAGGATATGAATGAGATACATGAGCCAATGACAGCAGAGACAGAACCTGAACCCTCATTAGATGAAATTGCTTGGGCTATAAGGAACCTGAAGAATGGTAAATCACCTGGATGTGATGAGATACCAGCTGAACTAATTAAAGCAGGAGGAGAAGAAAGCATACACATATATCATGCATTATGTACAAAGATTTGGAAATATGGTATATGGCCAAAAGATTGGAAGAGAACTATCTTCATTCCAATACCAAAAAAGGGCAACCTGAAATTATGCACCAACTATAGAACTGTTGCCCTGATAAGTCATGCAAGTAAAATTCTACTAAAAGTCATAATGCGACGACTTAGTAAGAAAATGGAAGAAGAGATTAACGTAGTTCAAGCTGGATTTAGACAAGGAAGAGGAACAAGAGATCACATATTCAACATGCGTTTAATAATAGAGAAGTGCAGAGAATTTAATGTAAACCTATTCTCATGTTTTGTGGATTATTCAAAGGCATTTGACTGTGTACAGCATCAGAAACTTTGGGAAATCATGAGAAATATGGGCTTTCCTTCACATGTAGTACATCTCATAAAAATGCTATATCTAGACCAACAAGCAGCAGTTAGAATAGATGGCGAGACATCAGATTGGTTTGACATCAAGCAAGGAGTCCGTCAGGGCTGCGTGCTGTCACCCTATTTGTTTAACCTGTATGCCGAAAATATAATGAGAAATGTAAGAGATGATATAAACAGGGAGCCATATGATGCCCTAAATATCGGCGGTCATGACATACCAGAGATTCGATATGCTGATGATACAGTATTACTATCCACAACACAGAATGGCATAGAAAACCTAATAGCCTCAACACAATTGAATAGTGAAAATCACAACTTATATCTTAACATAGCAAAAACTAAGATAATGCATACAGATAAAACTACTATGGAGAAAGAAATATACATTAATGGGAGAAAATTGGAGGTGGTGGAAAATTTTGAATATCTTGGGTCATTGATTACGAATAATGGTGACACAATGAAAGAAATAAAACGGCGACTATCCATTGCTCTTCAAAGACTAAAACAGATGAATAAATTATGGTGTGGGACAGACAGAACTACAAAAATTAGATTTTTAAGAGCATGCATCTTTCCCATTGCAACATACGCCTGTGAGACATGGACACTTACTAAACAAGCTGAACAGCGCATACATGCCTTTGAATATAAATGTTATAGACGAGTTCTAAGAATATCTTGGGTAAAGAAAAGAACAAATGCATCCATACTTCAAGAGTTGAATATTGAGGAGGGATGGCTATTAAAGACGATAAAACAAAGAAAATTGAAGTATTTTGGTCACTTGAAACGTCACGACAGTTTGGAGAGAACAATAATGGAAGGGTATATGCCTGGGAAGAGAGGAAGAGGAAGGCCAAAGAGAAGATGGGTGCAGGATGTGGCGGATGATCTCCAGATGGGTGTATCAGACGCGGGACATCTTGCTTGTGATCGAGAAGTTTTCCGGAGGGTTGTTATGGGAGCGAGGTTCTGTAAAGGACATGCTACTGAATGAATGAAGATTGAATTGTATTCTTGATGTTCAACCAAGTTTGGTCAACGCTTTCCTCCGAAGGGTTTTGCAGAGTTTCAAGTTTACATTTTATTTCATCTGTAAATTTCTCTTTGACTGTAATGTCTTGTAGTTTTTCTCTGTTATATGTTGGGTGTAATCTTTGTAATTTAGTATAGAAAGCTCTCTTAAGTTTTATTTTAAATTTTGCTCCAACGAGGAAGTGGTCACTGTGGCACTCAGCTCCTCTATAACTTCTGACTTGCTGTATGTTTGATGCATTTCTGTTGTTAATTAAAATGTGATCTATTTCTTCTTCTTCTTCGTTCATCCGGAGTTTTTTTTCCGGACGTGATTGCGTTGTGCCTGTTTACAGCAGAGCTGCGTTCTTGCGCCGTTAGGCCGACACATCCGACTTCTGCGGGCATTTGTTGACCGGGTTAACCTTCCCGGGGGGTTTCTTAGGACGTTAGACTCTCACTGTTGTGGTGTTATCTCCCATCCCAGCTGGCCCATATAGAACAGCCAAAGGCATCCTGGTCGGCCCTCAAGGGAAGGCAGGGGCAGACCATGGGCATTCCCCGCCATCCAAGGAGGCTTCCATAATTGCAGAGCCAACACACAGCGCTCTGGTACTGGGCTCACCCAAGGAATCGTCACGTCCTGCACATGGCTGCTTAGCCTCACTTCCGTATATTGGGCCTTCCGTTCACCATAGGCTGTTCTTCCAGAAGCCAGAAGAATGCTGTTTGCAGATGACATCCACACAGTGAGCTTTCGATTCGGACTTTCCACGTAATGGATTTGCTATCCAAGCAATATTCCATTTTGTGCCACTAGGACACTTTTTCCACCTTTTATGAAGCCCACACAGTGAGCTTTCGATTCAGACTTTCCACGTAATGGATTTGCTATCCAAGCAATATTCCATTTCATACCTCTGGGAGGCTTGTGTAACCGACATGCCTGTGGTATGAAGTGTGGCAGTCTAAATACTTCTTCATGTACATTTAAATGTCAACCTGAATACAGTTAAAGTAAGCTGCAGTCGACTTGAGCTTGTTGATATCTCCATAGAGCTTGTCCTCGAATGAAGCAGGTGTGGGCCAAAATATCTTTCTCTGTTCTGCATATATTGGGCACTCTTGCAGCAAATGTTTAGCTGTCATTTTACCAGTTCCACAATTACATTCATCTGTATCTCCTATCTTTAGTTTGTTGAACAAGTGGTATTTCAGCCTGTTATGTCCTGTGCGGAGTCTGAAGATTGCTACTTGTTCTCTTCGGTCGAGTTTGTAATATGCATCATCCTTCTGGTGGCCTGGATGCTCTGATTCCCATTTGGTTCTATAAGTGCTTTTTATCAACCTCCTTGCCTCATTATAGGTTATGTCTATGTCAGGCTGTGGTAGTTGTCCGCCCTCTTTTGCCAGTCTGTCAGCCTCTTCATTTCCAGGTATACTGCAATGTGATGGGATCCACTGTATTACAACTTTTTTGGATTTCTGGCATAGACCATGGAGTGCTGCTCTTAGGTCAGCTAGTTCTGTGCTGTTTTTGCTCTTCAGTATTGAGACAGCTGACTTTGCATCTGTGAAGATAGCTATTTGTGTCTCTTTATTTTCCTCCATCAAGAGCATTTCTGCTGCAGTTTTCAGAGCCTCTACCTCCACTTTGAAGTTACTTGAGAACTTTCCAGTTGCCACTGAATGTGTTTTTTTCACTCCATTTTTTAAATTTAGGAGAATTCCTCCTCCTCCATTCTCTACTGAATTTTTGGCTGATCCATCTGTATATGCATGGGTCCAATTGCTGCTTGGGTAATGTTCTTTTATGTAGTTTAGGGTTATTTCTCTTCTTTCGGTTTCATGCTGAGTGTTCTTTTTCTCAATACCAGGAATGTTTTCTATCATCTCAGGCAGTTGCTGCTGTCTCCAAGCTGGGAACTTTGCATTGTAAATGGGTTTGACTGTTGATATGTTAAGTATGGGATCTGCCCTAATCTTTCGTTTTGCAGTTTCTACAAAGTTGCTACACTTCAGTCTTCCCTTTCCAAAACCACTAAACCTTTTATACATAGGGTGGTCTGTCAATCTTCTAAATTTTTCAGCTTGTTGCTGGGCTCTGCTATCTCTTCTATCCTGCATTGGTTGTAAACAAGTGATCTTTTCTAATTCATTAATAGGCGTTGTCTTCAGGCTTCCAGTTATGATTCGCATTCCTTGATTTTGGACTCTACTTATTTTGTTAAAGTTTGACTTAGCTGCTGTTGCCCAAGCTGCAATTCCATATTCCAGTACTGGCCTCACCCGTCCAGTATATAACTTCTTGAGAACTTTCTCATCTGCTCCCCACGTTGTACCAGCAAGCTTTTTCATGATTGCCATTCTTTGCCTTGCTCTTGTTCGATTTTTCTCAATCTGTGTCTTCCATGTCAGGCGACGATCAAAGGTGACTCCTAGATAGTTTGGATTTTCTTCATGGCGCAATATTTTTCAATTCAATACCAGCTTAGGTTGCTGAGTTTTAGTTGAGAGGGAGAACACTGTGCATGTTGTTTTCTCCTCACTTATCTTCACTAGCCATGATTTTGACCAGTCCTCTAGCACTAAAAGGGCTTGCTGTATTCTGCTGTTAGCTGTACTAATATATTCTTCAGATGTCCATATGGCTAGGTCATCAGCAAAGGAGGATGTGTGTACTCTGGATGGAAAATTTTCCGTGATGTCGTTTATGTATGCTAGGAATAATGTTGGTGAAAGAACTCCTCCTTGGGGGACACCTTGCTCCAATAGCATCATTTTGCTGGTTTGTCCTTTTACTTTTGTCCTGGCAGTTCTGTTCTCAAGGTAGTGGCTGATCCATTTGTAAATTTTCCCACAAACATGCATTTTTTGCAGTTTTACTTTCAGTCCTTCCTTCCATACTTTATCAAATGCTTTTTCTAAATCTATCCAGACCGCTAGTGTGTGCTTTTTCTCTTGGAAGGCATCCTCTATTTCCTGAGCTATATAGGTTATTTGATCTTCAGTGGATCTGTACTTTCTGAATCCTGCTTGGTGAGGTGTTAAGAGTTGGTTTTCTTCCAGATGCCATGTTAGCCTGCCATTGATAATGCGTTCCATTAATTTTCCTACACAGCTAAGAAGACTGATAGGTCGATAGCCATTTGGTTCTTCCAGGTCTTTTCCTTTCTTTGGGACTGGTATTAGTATAGCTTCCTTCCATGCCTGTGGGACTATTCCCCTCTTCCAGCTGTAATTTAGGACTGCTAGTAGTTTCTTTTTTGCCTTAGTGCCTAGTCCTATTAGCATTTCATTTGTGATTCCATCCTTTCCTGGTGATGTCTTCTTTTTTAGGGTATTCATTGCCTGTTCCATTTCTTCCATTGTTAGATTTGCCATCATATATTCTGCTGCTGTCTCTGTATATCTATGATGTATCTGTTTATCTTTGATTGCTTTCTTCTGTTCGGCTGTAATATCAATGTGGTTTGCACTGGCATAGTGTTCCATTAGTGCATTTGCAGCCTTTTTTCCTGTAAGCAAGGCATTTCCTTGTTTAATTGTTATTTGTTTGTTTCTAGGTCCTTCATTGTTCATGGCTTTCACTAGTTTCCATAGTTTGTTTCCATCCCTGTCAACATTCAGGTTTTCTGTTTTTTTCCTCCAACAATCTCTTGTTGTTTGATTTACTGTTCTTTTATATTTTGCTGAGATGGCTTTGAGAGAGATGTTCGCTTCAGTTGTTTGTTCTCTCTCTGCGGTCTTCCTAGCATCTTCAACTTTGTCCTCCAAAATTTGTAGTTCTTCAGTCCAGTATGGTTTGTAATTTTTCCTTGCTCCTCTTGGAATAGACTCAGTGGCCGCCTGTATTATTGCTCTGTTTAGACTTTCCACCATTTGCTTCATGTTGCCATATCGTGTATTTATGTTTTCACAATATTTGTCTGTTAGTATGGCAAATCTGTCCCAATCTGCTCGTTTGTAATTCCAACGGGGCAAAGGCTTTTGCTCCTGTGGAACATACTCCATATTTATTACAAGCTTGATTGGTCTGTGGTCACTACCTGCTAATTGGTCAAGCACATGGCGATCGATTTTGTGGAGGATGTCTCCTGTGCAGAAAGCTAAGTCTGGAGTAGAAGTGGCAATCCATCTTCTGGAGTAGAAGCTCGGTATGTCATCTGCTTTGTTGAGTAGATGGAGATTTGAGTCTATTTCCCAGTCCTCCACTTCATCTCCTCTTTTGTCAGTATCTGGGTATCCCCATCTTTCTGAACGGCTATTAAAGTCTCCGACAACAATGCAATTAGTGTCAGTTATTTCCATGTTTGAGAGTGTAAGATCCTTATCTGCCGGGCTATACAGATTGTAAATTCTTATTTTCACGTCCTTTATCATTATATCAACACCTATAATTTCCGTTTGGTTGTCAGAGATCACAGATACTTCGCTGCAAGGTATTGTATTTCGTGTAAGTATTACAACTCCTCCTTTGTGTCCTTCGCGGTCGAAACGTGTGGCCTGATATCCCTCGACTGAAAATGTGCGATTGGCGTTGAGGTGTGTCTCTTGAATGCATGCCACATCTATTCTATCTTTATGAAGACGCTGTGTTAGGGAGGCTTTCTTGTTATAAACTTCTTCTGCATTCCATTGTAGTATGTTGAGTGTCCGGGGTGTTTAGTCAATAGCTCTTAACCTACTCCTCTGTGCCTTGACTCCACAGCACAGGGGAAGGTGACCACCAGTAGTCATGGGTGGACCCCCTCGAGGCAGGGGGCCCGGCACTATCACCGCCTGATGGGACTTCACGGGATTAGCACCATAACGATTAATTTTCATCTGTGGCATCATGAAATGATAAAGTTACATTGCACTTCTTTGTCAAGCCTGTGGCTCAGTACATCCGATTTCGACAAGCATTTGTTTGGGATGCTTTCCCTAGCCTTTGTCCCCAGTCTACCTACAAGGCAGCAGGTTTGTACGTCTCTTCGTCTGGTCCCTCTCCCTTGACCTGTCCGAAATGGGTGACCCTACCAGTAGCTGTGCTACCGTCGGCATAGCTCTTGGGGTCATTGGAACGCGCAAGCCCCTCTACCTCGTCAAGGTGGACGCACGGCAGAGGGGTGATCTATTTGATTATAGGTTCTCTTGTCACATGATTTCCAAGTTTGTTTGTGTATATCCTTTCTTTGTAGTCTGGTACTGCTAATCTGCAGTCCTTTGGCTTCTGCCAGGTTGATGACTCTCCATCCATTATCATTTGAAGTTGTTTGTAGGCTTTCCATACCAGCCACTTTTTTTATTAGTTTGCTCTCTACCTATTTTTGCATTGAAGTCTCCCAGCACAATCAGGATGTCCTGTTTGGGGGTTTCTTCTATGACATCTTCCAGATCATTATAAAAGTCTTCTTTAATATCATCTTCTTTCTCTTCAGTAGGTGCATGTACATTAATCATCGTTATATTTTTCCATTTACCTTTTATTTGTAATTTACTAATCCTGTCATTAAAAGCTTTAAAGTTTAAAACGTTCCCCCATAACTCTTTTTTGATGACAAATCCTGTTCCTAATTCATGTTTATTTTGGGTGTTTCCTCCATATATTATAATCATTCCATTTTGCTCTAAAGTACCCTCTCCTGGCCACCTTATTTCTTGAATTGCTGTTATATCCATTTAATATTCAACCAGCTCCCGGGTTAGTTCTTCGGCCGCTCCAGCTCGATATAGTGTCCGTACATTCCATGTTCCAAATCTCAAAAGTCCTTTAACGTTCCAAGGTCGTTGTCCAGATAAGTCAGTCCGATATCAAGGCTGAATCTTGGAATGTAAATGAACAAATTAGGAAGAACTTAGAAACAACAGAGAGATGTGGTTCCTGAGACGAATGTTGCAAATTCCTAGACTGCCAGAGTAACGACTGCATGAAAAAAAGCTAACAAAACTAGAACATTATATACAACAATAAGAAAGAGAGAGTTTTCTTTGGTCATGTGATAAGAAGAGAAGCATTGGAAAACGTGACAACTGGAAAGATCGAGTGGAAGAGAGGCATAGGCAGATCAAGAGAAATGATACTGGATGGATTGAGATGGTGGCATGGGGGAATATCATCAGCAGAGTTGATCCAGGGAACACCAAAGACTGAGATCTGTGGAGAGCCATGAACTCCTAGGCCAGCTGGCAGGGCACTTGATGATGATGATGATGATGATGATGATTGTCGTGATATTTTCAAATATTTGAATGTATCCTGTCAGTATCGGATACTAGAACAAGTAACAAGCTTCTCCTATCTTGAACATATAATAGTAATACCAATACCAGATGGTGGCAGAAGCGAAACGGAAATAAAAACGAGAATAGGAATGTTCAAAATTTCTTTCAGCGGCATGAATCAGTATTTATTAACATCTCTAGATAGATTAACAACGCGTTAAAACATGAGAACTGTCAAATGTTATGTATGTATATTATAAAAAAAAAAAAAAATCAGAGGTTCAAGAAAAACTGAATAAAAACAGTTGATGAAAGAAATAAAAAAAATAGGCACGTGAAATATTTCGGCCACGTTAAAACGTTTAACAACGATCTGACATAATGTACAATCAAGGAGATAGACAGACAGTGTTGAGTTGGAGATTCATTGCAGCTAACCTTCATTGTGGAGACGGCACCTGATTGATTGACTTGAGTATTCCCTGTCAGAAACGAGCAGGGTCTTTCCACAGTCTTTACTTAACAAACAAAATGGACGCTACTGCATCATCATCATCATCATCTTCCAATTCCGCCGTCATGCGTCAACCCTTATGCGCCGACGCGAAATACTAGTTCCGGTTTCACGGTGTCAATGTTTTTTTTTTTTTTGGTTTAAATTTGCAATCCTTTACAGACCTGCTCCGTGGCGAAGTTGTTACGGACGTGATTCACAATCCCGTATACCCGGGTTTGAAACACCAACGGTGCTGGTTTTTTTTCGGAAAAGGTATACGTGCCGGTCATTCAGAATGCAATGGCAAACTACTGAACGTAAACCTTGCCCAGGAATCACCAACAACCAAAACGGCTAGGGTAGTCTGCTACGTCCTGTAAGGGACATGCAACTAAATTTAAATTTAAAAAAACAAAAAAAAAACAATCCTTTATAGTACGCTGCAGTCAACACCAGCATTTTACTGCTGTTGTTGATGTCTTGTCAAGTTTGTACGTTCAGTAGTTTGCCATTGCTATCAGGACGACCATACCAACACGTTAAAACCAGTTAGACACGGTCTGCTGCCAAATTGGTCGCCGCTGTGTTTCGAACACGGGTAAGCGGCATTACGAATTGTATCCGCAACACCATCGCCATGGAGACGGCTTCGATCATATTTTTTTTTTTTGCATATCCTATTTACAGGACATCGCTGTCAACAGCAGCATTTTACTGCTGTTTTTGATGTCTTGGCAAGTTTTACGTTCAGTAGTTTGCCATTGCTTTCTGAACGACCGGCTCCTATACCAACATGTTAAAACCCCAGCGCGACACGGTCTGCTGCCAAATCGGTTGCCGCTATGTTTCGAACGCTTGGTAAGTGGTTCACAAATCCGATCATATTGCATTGCTTAAATTAATATTTAAAAAAAAACCATCAAAATAACAACGGGCATTGAAAAGAATCATCACCGAAGCAACGGAATGCGTGCTCGGTGCTCTATACTTTTACGACAGCCAGCCAGCCAGCAGGGATAAAACGAAGCGGAGGAAAATAGTTGGGGGGGGGGGGGGGTAGAAGAGGGCTGAACATGGTCTGTATAAATGACGGGAGACCAACTAAGCTAGTGACGTGGCCTGGGTTCCCAGACAGTACCAATGACCTGGCACTTGTATACCAAGTGACGGTTCAGACATAAAATAGAATATCCTTGGGGACCATGGAAGTGACCACTCCCCCTGTTCTGTACTGGTACTTAGGTCCAGCAAAGTCAATGCTATAAGAGCCCGCAAGGCATTCAGTCGTGACCGCGATCACTCTTCGCTCATGGGTACCTTAGATCAAAGGGATGGTCTAAAAAAAAAAAAAAAAGAGGAATCATAACACAACCGCCACGGTGGACACAAGAAGTGGAGCAATCATTGAGGGGAAAGATGGCGGCCATAAGGAATCGCAGAGGGTATGGAGAGCAACCAGTTCAGCAGATACAGAACTGGGTGAGGCTGAAGGAGGGAACAAAGTAAAGGTGCAGGTTTTGTAAACTCCAAGCAGCAGAGACAAATTTTAAAAAAAAAGATGAGGTGGGAATAGTTTATAAGTGAAGTCGGTGGGGATGTGATATTGGGAAAATTCAGTAAGCTGCATAGACAGATGAACAGAAAGGCGCAGCACTGTACACGTGGTACAGTATACGATGACAACAACCGACCTGTGACAATTGACAAACAAACAAAACAAACAAACAGACTTTATTTTCAAAGGGTAACAAATTGGGCACGCAGGCCCGTCTTACATTCGGCCCTTCCAATCACTCATCTTTCTTTCATCAACAGTGCATAGGAAAAAAACATTGTCACATGAATTTTGTAAACATAAACAATGCATATTACTATGTTATGAGACACATCCACCACCCATCCACACATCCCCCATTCACTCCAACTTCCCCACCCAACCACACACACATACAATACATTCCCCCACCCATCCACCACATCCCTACACCTACACATCTCCCCACCCACACACACCTCTCACCCACCACACATCCCACCCACCCACACCCCAAACACACATACATTCAATAACCCACACATCCCCCACCTACACACATCTCCCCACCCACTCACATATCCTCTACCCGTCCCATTTCCCACCAACAATCACTCACCCAATACCCTCCTCCACCCACACACCTCCAACCACCCAGCCAAACACACATTCCTCAGCCACACACACATCTCCCCGTCAACTCACGAACTCACATATTCCGCACCTACCCACACACAAATTCCGCACTCACCCACATAATCTCCCCCAGCCCACTCACAGATCCCGAGCCCACACCTACAAACATCCCCCACCATCTCCTAACCTGCACACACTCACCCACCCACATATCCTCTACCCATCCACACATCCTCTATCCACCCATCCCCCAACCAAACATCCATTAACCATACACCCTTACCCATATACAATCACCCACCCACACATCCTCTACCCAACCACACATCCTCCATCCACCCATTCCCCCAGCCAGACATCCCTTAACCACACACCCCGACCCATATACACACACATCCCCACCCACGCACAATCTCCCCACCCATACAAACATCCCTCACACACATCCCCACCCACCAACACATTCCCCATTCACAAACACACACCTCCCATCCACGCACACACAACCCACACACACATCCCCAACCCATACATTCATCCCCTCACACATCCCTAGACACACGTAGTTATCCCTCAACCACTAACACCCACACATCCCTTACCCACTCATCAACACATACATCTCCTATCTACCCACCCACACTCACACATCCCAACCACCCATCTAAGCACACATCCCCCACCCTCACACACATCCTTCACCCACCCGCAAACCCAACCACACCTTCACCCACCCACACAAACATCATTTATCCACACCCAGCTCCCATCCCACACAACACCACACCCACACACATCCCAAAGACACATCCCACACACACATCTATCCACACATCTCCTACCCATCCACACATCCCCCAACTACAATCACCCACACTACCCACACATACATCCTCCATCCAGCCACACACACCCCCACCCAGCCAGACATATCCCCCACCCACACACACATCTCCAAATCCATCACCCACACCCATCACGCACCCCTCCCCCAACCCACACACATCCCCCACACACATTCACCCACACATCTCTCACCCACACACACTCCCCACCCATCCACCCAAACATCCCACACCCATACACATCCCTCACCCACACACACATCCCCAAACCCACAACTACCCCCACCTGCACACATCTCCCACCCACCACATATCCCCACACCCACATCTCCCCACCCACACATATACCCCCACCCATCCCATAACCCACCATCAATCATCCACCAACATATCCTCCTCCACCCACTCACCCACAACCACCTAGACAAACACACATCCCCACCCACAAACACATCTCCCAATACACCCATACACCTCGCACGCATCCACACACAAATCCCCCACCCACCCACACACAAATCCCCCACCCACCCACACAATCCCACCCCGCCCACCCACACATCCTGAGCCCACCCACACACATCACGAATTCACCCACACACACATCCCCCCATCCCCCAACCTACTATTATGATCAAACTCCCACACTTTACACTCACATACAGTGACGATTGTCGTGAGCATTGTCGCAAAAGTGTAAAGAAAGTGGAGAAAAATGGACAAAGGGGGGGGGGGGGGCGGGGCATTTATTGCACGATTTCTGAGATAGACTGATCAGAAGGACAGGGCTATTAGGAATGCGGTCAGACAGTCCCTGTCACAGGCCAATAGGAATGACTACTATGAAGACATGATACAGGTAGAGGATATTAGACGTGTGCTGAAGAAAACTAAAGACACCGAACCAGGCCCGGGTGGGGTTAGGTAATATGAAGAATATGAACGATGGCGACTTGGAGGCGATGGATTTTTGTTTTAACCTTAGCATGAAAACGGCACACATACCCCAACATTGGTTGCATGGATATCTTGCCCCACTCCCAAAGCTAGGGCAAGGATCATTCAAAACTAAATGAATATAGAATTATCACCTTGCAAAAGACCTTTGGCAAAGTATTCGAGAAGATAGTAGCATGCAAGCTACAGCACCACTTGGAAAGATGTAAACTCCTCACAAAAGGGCTTGGGAGTTACCAACCTGAGAAGGACACCTGGGCTAATGAGGAAACATTTGCATTCGATGTCTATGATGGCTTCCAAAATAAACAAGAGACGGTGGCACTTGACTTGGAAGATGCTTACAACAGAGCCAGGTATGATAAATTTGATATGCACGCTTTTGGACATGAAGGTTTACCGTAGGATTGTCAGATGGATTGCGGCAGCACTTTATGAACTCAAAATCGCACTTCTCATGAGTTCATGGACTTCTGACCCATGTACTCTTACAACTAGGCTGCCACATGGATCTGCCATGTCCCCAGTGCTTTTTAATGAATACACCAGCAAAGTCACAGCTATTTAGACAGCAGGAATCGGTACAATCTTGACATTTGCAGATAATGTACTGGTGTAGAGATAAAGAAAGAGAAAATAGGGCTGAAGACTTACAGATGGCAGCAAACAAGGTGGCGGAGTGGTGCATGAACTCAGGGGTCGTAATAAATCCAGACAAGGCATTGGTTGTGTTTATTCGCTGGATAGCCGAATCGTGAAGGCAGATGGCATATACATTACATTGAATGGGTGTCCTCTCATTAGAGATGGTAAATTGAAGTATTTGGCAATCACCTTCGACAGATGTATGTCTTTTAAGGATCACGTGGAGGCTTTGGTGGTGAAGGCTGGTGTCATAGAACGCTGTGATTCCGCCAGAATGACTCTCTCACTCCACAATAATAAAGGAGGAATGGAAGACAGAGAAATAAAGGACTGAGAACACAGACACACAAAATGAACGCTCAGTATTTTAAAATTATATGACGCCACATTCCGTTTCAACGCATAAAGGAACCCGTTTATTTCATCAAGAGTTGTAAAACTAACAATCTACAATGAGCGTCTAATCTCAAATTTGACACCATAGTAGGCCATATGTTCCCCAGCAGAGAATAGGTGTACAATTCCTGCTTCATCAACACCCCGGTTTACTTACAAATTTAACACGTTTGACGTTCCAGAACCCAGGAAGAGGCGACAAGGTGTGAATTTGCATACAGGGTCGGGGAGACAATCCACTGCCCCGAGCCACTTAGCGGATCAAATATGTTATCAGTTATCAGTTGGGGTACCGTCATTGCACTTCGGACAGGTCCATAGGTGCTCAGAACCTCCCCCAGCATATGCATCAGCGTCCGTTGGCTAATGGTGCCAGTTCTGTGTTGGTTAACGATGACCCTCGGTTTCCCGTTGTACCTCTCGTGTCTGGCCGTGCCAATTCTTATTCCCAAGTCTCTCATCCTGGACAACGATGTGGATTCACTGACGTCAAAGTCCTCTGTTCTCGACATCTCTTTAAGGATGTTATAACATCGGCGCGATCCATGGGCTGGCCATCTACAGGGGGTGCAGAGCCAGCCAGCTCGTTCATTTCCCTCGACTCCCGCATGTCCCGGGACAAAGATGAAGGTGAGTTTACGGACAACAGACTTCCGCAGCGACTCAGTCCACTGTCTACGTACAGATCCAGCTTCGACCTTCTGAATCATGCTCATTGAATCACTTAGCACACACACGTTAGTATAATGCTGTGATTCCAGTCATATGAAAGCCTGTATAACTGCCATCACCTCCATCGTCATGCTGCTCGTGGTCATAGAGTGGGCACCACTGGATTCTTGAACGGTTCGGCCCGCTGAACGGGCTGTAAATACCCACGCACTTCTCTGCTGCTTTACAACAGATCCATCTGTATAGATGAGCACTTCGGGGTTGTCTGAGTGTTCATTGATAAGCGCGTTGACCTCTGCATTGACAGCGGCAGGGTTCTGCTCTCTGCACCGTCTGTCGAGTGTGATAATGCAGGAAAAGGTGCACTTAAAAGCTGGAGGCACCGGGACCCATTCCTTGCCGGGGTTGATACTGGTATGACTGCAGGCCTGTCTGATGACATCTTCCGCCCGACCCATCCATGGTTTGCCCTTCTTTTTCCTGTCACCCTTTTCTCTGAATATATCTTCATACAAAGGGTGCTGCTCATCTGCACTTATTTTTAAGTATGCACGAGCTCTCCAGATCTTGATCGTGTGGTTCATGTTCGAGAAGTCAAGGGAGTATCTCATTGCTACACAGTTGGTGTCTCTCGTGCAGCCCAAAATGATGCGCATGGCTTCGTTTTGTACCTTTTCAAGTCTTCCAATCTGTGTGGGGCTGACAGTGAGGATGGCCAGGTGCCACATAGTGGTCACGCCCACACGCACCACCTAATGTGAATTAGGAGATTCCCAGTCTAACAATAGAATGACTTGACGACTAGAAACTTAGGACGACGTAATCATCGTCAGGGACAGCAGAAGGTGACTTCGAGAAAGGAGATCAAGACGTCTGTGTGTATTTTTCCCTGAAAGCTCCGTGAGCAAAAGGTTTGATCATCTAGGGCAAGGCATTGTTACTGAGGAAGGGATATCGCCTGTTTATATAGCATTCTTATCATACTCAGGACCGCGACATATATCAAGTATAGACAACGAGTTAACGAGTTATTTTTGGACATTAGCTGCAATATGCTTCAGGAGATTGGGTAATTATAGAATTAGATGAACGGCCAAGTTTGTATTAACATATATAACGTCCCGTCCCCGTGTCAGGGGCACGTTATATTATACAGCAGGGTTGTGTTCATTTTGTCTAAAAAGAGAGCAGATCCGAAATAAAAGGATTTATCTCAAAATTATACCAGTCTTCAAGGTGAGCGACTTTTGTTATATAAATTCATTCAAGTTTGAGTTTTAATGCTTCGGCGGTTGAATGCATGTTGAGACACCAGGGCATACTCGATTGGTGAAAGTACCAGGCCTTGGAATAGAAGTATTAACAGTCTTTGCTCAATAATGGCAGTTGCCATGACTCTCATTGCTAACAAATCTTTTAGAGCTTTCGTTATGACATAATCAACATGATCTCTGAATGACAGGCTACGATCAAGCCTCACGCCAAGATATGTCATCGACTGAGTTCTACTCAAAATACTCTCATCCATCCTCACTGCCGGGAGGTCTGTTTTCACAATATGGTTGTTTTGGGAAAAACCATGTAACCGATGCCTTTACAGGGTTGACAAGGGCACTGGCATCAGCACAGCATGCGGAAATTCGATCTAGTTCGCCCTACATACCATTGACAACCGCCTGTCTATCTCGACCCTGTCGATACAGCAGGATGTCAGCAAATGACAGCCCTACCCCTCCCGTCCAACTGTTGTTCAGTGATCGGCACCGTATACACGTTTAGTTTAGTTTAGTTTAGTTTAGTCGGTTGGTTTTATACACGTTGAATAGTACTGGTGACAGTGGTGAACCCTGCGGCAATCCTGGACTTATCGTTGTCGGCCCAGAAGACCAACTCCCACATCTTAGCACCACCTTCCTCTGGAACAGAACTGCAGCTATCCATCGTATAAGGTGAGGGTACACTTTCAGTCAGATCTTAGTCAGATATGACTGAGCTACCGTATAACAGTAGACGGTACTACCTGGTTTCTGTTAGCGCCGAACGTTGGGCGGCGCTTACCAAACCCGACACCCCACATTGTGCCAACGGCTTCGGGCGGAAGAGCGCAATTGGGAGGGTACAAGCCTTACCCTGGTGAGAGGAAATGCAAGCTAAAGACAAAATTGTCATGGCAGGGCAGACCAGGCCCTAAGCCTTGGTTGGCGACTGGTCTAGGATCGAAGCTCCGACAGGCGGACAGTTAGAGCATTGCTTTGCTGATCCGGCAGCTTCTGCAGCTTGTCTTGTTCCAGATGTAGGGGTGTTACCTTTCCTCTGGAGTGAACTAGGCAGGCCGAGAGAGGGATCATGCTGCATGGGCAACACATGATCTCTATATTTTAGCCCAGGCTTTGTGCTATGGAGAGGCAATAACTCCATCCCTGGTCTTAACTGGTCTCGGAATCAAAGCAAGAGGCAACTGTTACGGGTTATAAGTCCTTGTCAGTTGGCGTAGACATGGGGCGCCACGCGTTGCCTCTGACGGTGGGAGACACCCATAGGTGTCACTGATCAGCTACCGCCCGCCTCAAGCTGGGCAGCCCCCAGCCAATTGGGTGCTGATCCGCCACAGCCTGCCTGCTTCAATGGGTGCTTGGGGCTAGGACAAAATCTGAATCGCAGGCTGTAAAACCAATGCACCAGGTACAAACAAAAATATAAATAGAAACCTCAAGCTACGGCTTGCAACCTGGAACGTGAGAACCATGTGTCCAGGATTTTCCACTGACTTGACCAATATTGACGATGTGAGAAAAACGGCTGTGATTGATGCCGAACTCAATCGTCTTAACATTGATATTGCTGGCCTGCAGGAGACTCGCCTCGCTGAGGAAGGGTCACTCAGGGAAAACAACTACACCTTTTTCTGGAAGGGTAAAGGGCAGGCAGAAAAAAGGCAACACGGTGTGGGCTTTGCAGTGAAGAATTCGCTACTGGGAATGATTGAAATTCCAGCAGGAGGAAATGAAAGACTAATGGGAGACATAAGAAGCATGTATGAAGGAATAAAGAAAGCCTGTGGTCCAGTGATCAAAAGAAGTGCACCATTGAAAACCTTGACTGGAGAAGTCATCACTGATAAGAAACAGCAGATGGACAGATGGGTAGAGCACTATTTGGAGCTTTACTCAAGTGAGACCAAACTAGCGGATAATGCCCTCAACGCCATAGAGGCTCTACCAACTCTTGACCACCTGGACACACTTCCCACCATAACAGAAGTTAAGTGTGCTATAAATGAACTTGCATCTGGCAAGGCTCCAGGTAAGGATGGGATTCCAATAGAGGTTATCAGGAGTGGGCAAGACACACTCACTATACAGATCCACCAGCTAATAGAGCTATGCTGGCGTGAAGGACAAGTCCCACAGGATTTCAAAGATTCAAGCATCATAACACTGTACAAGAACAAGGGCGATCGGAGTGACTGCAACAACTATAGGGGTATCTCACTTCTGTGTATTGTTGGAAAAGTATTTGCCAGAATTGTTCTGCGCAGACTTCAAGTCCTAGGAGATCAAGTCTACCCCGAATCACAGTGTGGCTTTCGACAGAACCGGTCTACCACTGATATGATATTCTCATTGCGACAAATGCAAGAAAAATGCCGTGAACAGAATCAACCACTGTTTATTGCCTTCATCGACCTCACAAAGGCATTTGATTTGGTCAGTCGTGAGGGTCTGTTCAAGGCACTAAAGAAGATTGGCTGCCCACCAACTCTTCTGTCCATTGTGGAATCATTCCACACAGGCATGAAGGGTATAATCAAGTTTGATGGTGCAACTTCTGAAGAATTTGAAATCAAGAGTGGAGTTAAGCAAGGTTGTGTACTAGCTCCCACCCTCTTTGGAATATACTTTTCACTTCTACTGAAATATGCATTTCGTGATCAGGATGGTGGTATATACATTCACTCACGCTCAGATGGCGGCCTCTACAATGCTCAGAGATTGAAGGCTAAGACCAAAATTAGGAGGGTACTGATCAGAGAGTTGCTTTTTGCAGATGATGCTGCAGTTACGACCCACTCTGAGGAAGAATTGCAATGTCTACTATCTGCATTCTCCAATGCTTGTTCTGAATTTGGTTTAACAATTAGCAAAAAGAAGACACAGATTATGTCACAGGGTGCACATGGGGTACCATCAATCTTTATTGACGACGCCGAACTAGAGATAGTAGACCATTTTACATATCTAGGATCAGTGGTAAATAGCAAATTATCCCTAGATCAGGAAATCAACATCCGGATTGGTAAGGCAGCAACAACAATGAACAGGTTAAGAAAAAGAGTCTGGGAGAACAGGAAGCTTACTGCCAAAACAAAAGTCCTTGTCTATCAAGCCTGTGTCCTTAGTACTCTTCTCTATGGCAGTGAAACCTGGACAACTTACTCACACCAAGAGAACAATTTAAACAGCTTTCATATGCGGTGTCTGCGAAGAATTCTTGGTATTAAGTGGCAAGACAAAATCACAAATACTGAAGTATTGGAAAGATCAGGTTGTGTGACAGTTTATTCCATGCTCAGTCTTCGTAGACTTAGATGGATAGGACATCTTAGGAGGATGGATGATGGTAGAATACCAAAGGATATCTTTTTTGGTGAATTACAGATGGGTAAGAGATCTCAGGGTCGGCCTCTACTACGATACAAAGATGTGTGTAAGCGGGACATGATTGATACACGCATTGATAATGCACATTGGGAGCAAGTCGCCGCTGAACGTGTTGCATGGAGGGCAAATATCAGAAATGGAATAAAGTCAAAGGAGAAAATTATTGCAGAAAAGTCACACACCAAGCGTTTGAGACGTAAGATGGTGCATGATGGTGGAAATGACCACGTGTTCACATGCACCCACTGTGAACGGACATTTACAGCGCAAATTGGCCTTATCAGTCACACTCGCTACCGCCATAGTTAAAAGTTATGCCTTTTTAAAGCACAAACTATCGTCTGTCAAGACGGCAAGGTGCCAATGAGACTTTCAGTCTGAGAAGGGTTTGCATCAAGTGCTCGAAGTATCTTTATTGTATGCGTCCTCTAAGTCTATGGCAGCCGCACATGTTTCTTCTCTGCTCTGAAATCCTTCATTAACGTCCTGTGCAAAGACCGCCACATTCGGCCATGACTCTCTGTTGCATCTGTATCCTCCAAGTGTGGGCGGGAAGCAGCCGAGTTGTTCCAAGTCACGAGCAAGTCTTTGTGCTACAATTTTCTCCAGTAGCTTGCCAGCAGTGTTCTGCATTGTTATAATTCTGTAGCCGCATATCTTGGAATGGTCTTTGTTAGGTTTTGGCAGTGGTAATAAGTAGCTGTGTAGCCATTCCTCTTTGACTGGGCCCCTTTGGATACTGGTATTAAATTCTCTGGCCAGTTCTTCCATGTCATCATCTGACATCGTCT
Organism: Cepaea hortensis; assembly: GCA_963921405.1. Lineage (NCBI taxonomy): Eukaryota > Metazoa > Mollusca > Gastropoda > Stylommatophora > Helicidae > Cepaea > Cepaea hortensis. The sequence continues at coordinate 498,097,778 of OY992876.1, read as the reverse complement.
GTAGGTCCCCATATCGGACGCCGTCAGGGCCTGGTGCAGTGTTGGGTGATTTTTCGAGCATTGCGCGTAATGCCTCAGCAGTGATTGCATATTCTTCGCCCGTCCCAGCCTCCTCGCACACCCGAAATTGTCGTTGTGGTCCTTTGTCTGGCGGGCTTGTCTTTCTGATCAGTCTACTCTATGTGGCGTGCAAGGGGAGCCTTCCCTATATCGGTATCCGACTTTTTCCATGTGAGGTCTGTGCCTTGAAAGTCTGGAATACCTCTCCGTTGTGCAGCACCATTCATGCTCTTATAGAGGCGCCAGAATGTCGCCAGAACTCATCCCATTTCTCGGCCTTGGCATGTTTGGCGCAGGATTTGATTAAGGTCGTCGTCCTAAGGACCTCAGTCTTCAGGTTCGCCAACTCACCCTGTGGCATGTTAGCCTTTCTAGATTTTTGCCAGTCTCTGACAGCCTGCCTCTTTCCCAGCCATGCGCTCTCGACCTCACCGTTCCACCATGATGGTTGCAACCATCTTTCTTGTCTCCTGCGAGAGGAAGTTAGTTTTCTACTCCTGATCTTGCTTAAGGCGTCTTGATCAGTGTTGTCATATGGGAAGGCGTTTGTCTTGTTTCCTTGACTCCTAGCCCCGTCTTTCTCGATCAAGATGACGCAAAGGTAGTGATCACTGTCGTAGTATCCCAGTGTGCACCACCGGCACCTTGGTGCGATGGTTTGCGACATCAGGGCCAAGTCATTGACACTGTCAGAATCACCTGGTCGGGTGGCCATTCTAGTGAACTTCCCATCAATAAGACAGACTAGGGAAACAGATACCAGGGCATCCTCCAGAACTTCTCCTTGTCTATTGGTGATGTTATTCCCCCATTGACTGCCTCTGGCATTGAAGTCCCCGCAGTAGATGATATGTCTTTCCTCCATAGCGAACAATCTCTGCCACTGTCGAACGTTGACCTTCACGTTACACGCATAAACATTCACAATTACAAGCCCAGTATCCACACTATACGTCATTATTCTTATTGCCTGCACTTGCACATCAAATATGTGAAGTATTGGACTGATAAGGAAACTCCATAGCCGGGAAAAGGTGTGAAAGAGCCAATCGCGCGGGAGATACTTCAGGCTGAATCGAGACGCTCACCACACTAAGGTGCGAATGAAACAACGCAGAGCGAGGGTTCAAGAGACCTGCAACCGAAACAAAATCGCAATAATCAAAGATGAACGAACATCAGCCTGAAAGAATGTATAGTCAGTGCGAAAGACAGATAATGCAACGAACCTTTATTGTGGAGACGGCACCTGATGATTGACTGAGTGCAAAGGAGAGAGGACTAATATTAGAAGAAAATAATCATTAATCAAAGGAAGTGTGTGTGTTGTTGTCCATCAAGAATGATGATGACCATTCATTTCATCCAGTGGGGTTTAAAGTATGGAGCCGTGAGTTCTAAGATGGCTGATAAGGCCTATTTTGGCTCGAAATGTTCTTTGACAATGTGGACAAAGAATGCTTGACGTTTCTGGAATAGGATTTTCTGCAGTGGTTTTTCTGTTCTGTCTTTTCTTCACAGCTCTTGCAGTCGTGGTTGCCTCACAAGTAACTGCACCCTTGCGTAATGATGTACGCCACGAATTTCGGTCTCTGGCTGCAGCCTCCCAGGTGTCATGATTAATTCCAAAAGCATTCAGTGAGATTTTCAGAGTGTCTTTAAAGCGTTTCCTCTGGCCGCCTTGGGAGCGTTTACCACAACGCAACTCGCCGTAAAAAATTCGTTTAGGGAGCCTGTGATCTAGCATGCGAGTCAAGTGACCAGCCCAGCGAATCTGATTCTTCATTAGTATAGTGTGGATACTGGGCATGGACGCTCGTTCTAGGACTTCAGTGTCTGGGATCTTGTCTTGCCATTTAATCTTCAATAACTTCCTAAGGCAGACTGTGTGGAAGTGGTTTAATTTCCTAGCGTGTCGCTGATAAACAGTCCAGGTTTCACAAATACCAAATAGATAAGAGCATTGGCCATACCTGGTTTAAATGATCTGCTTGGAACTGCTGAAATCAGATATGTCAATGAACGAATCTGCTCTCAACTACGGCGCCAGGTTCCCTATAGATCCCGTTCAGTGACAACGAGGAGAGCCATGGCGGAGCTAGGACTGGCTGTGGCCCAGAATACTGATTCAGCTTATCTTATTGGATTCTAGTCAATTTCAAGATGGATTCTCACCTGTATAGAAATCCCAGATTCCTGATTTCATGCAACAACCATCAATATCAATTATGTATTCAATCATAATCTTGATGTCTATGTGAATTATCTATATCTATAAAAGGCGATGTGTGTATGTATGTATGTGGGTCCGTTCTTTATGCATTCGCGAACAGTCCATCCGATTGAGATGAAATTTTCTACACGTCTTCTTCTCATTCCAGTGCAACCAACTGTCATAGTTTTTTTTTTTTTTTTTTAACTATTTACTTACTAACATTTAATATTTAAATTAGAGACTTAACATCAGAAAAGATATAAAAAGGGACATAACTTTTAGTAGCATTGCTATATCTTAGCTTAAGTCCCCTGACTATAGATAGATATACAGACAGATAGATAGAAAGATAGATAGATAGATAGATAGATAGATAGATAGATAGATAGATAGATAGATAGATAGATAGATAGATAGATAGATAGATAGATAGATCGGGAACGGGAGCTTATATGACTACTTATATGAATTAAATGAGATGCTCCCCACCAGGGCCGGGGCGAAGTCAGGCTGGGTTGGACAGACAGACAGACAGATAATCGGGAACGGGAGCTTATATGACTACTTATATTAATTAAATAAATGAGATGCTCCCCACCAGGGACTGGGTGAAGCCGGGCCAGGTCACACAGACAGACAGACGGATAGACAGACAGACAGATAATCGGGAACGGGAGCTTATATGAATTAAATGAGATGCTCCCCACCAGGAGCAGGGCGAAGCTGGGCTGGGTCAGTCAGACAGACAGACCGACAGACAAGCAGACAGACAGACAGATAGATAGATAGATAGATCTGCGCCAGGGCTTGGGCGAAGCCGGGCCGAGTCCTCTAGTTTATTTCATGAAAATTAGCAGGTCATTATCATCTTACCACCAACCATCATGTTCTAAATATCTGGATAGAAAATAAAACCATTATAATTTATTTTTAACTCATAGTTAACTCTTATTTTTCCAAGGGAACCAATTGTTGTATACCTTGGTGGGGAATTTAGGTTTACTATAGGACTGCCACGATGTCCTGGGGGAGGGGAGGGGGTGTTGATGCATTCATTCAATTCTTCTGGCTCGTTCAACCAACGACTCCTGGCACGTTTAACACACTGAAGAACAACTAAAGAAGGACTGCGTCCCAGCGATTTCAAAGCTTTTTTTGAACACACCTCAGTAAAATCCATCATGCTGACCCAGTCGTGTCTTGCTCCATGCCCAACACTCCCAGTTGCCTAAGCCAAGGTAGCATGTCAGAGGTGGCCAGAGTTTACTCTCGTCTGTCGTCACGGTCCTCATCAAATTGCTAACAACAGCGTTGCTAAATGTAATACACAAAATGTCTACTTACAAATGTCAGCATCTGAACACTTCCATATAAACAAACGCTGGGTTCTCACCATAGTCAAGTGTCGCAACGCCCCACTGAATCAAGTTTGCGGTTTCGCCATCGCCCACTAAAATTATGCGAGATTAGCGTCGTACAATTTGTTGTTGTCACATCAGATAAACTGACGATAAACTTCAATTAAACTGAATCTTAAACATGTAAAATGGCTGATGATCGTATTTTCTTCAACGTAGAGAGTACAATGTTTACTTTCTGACTCTGAGCCACTGGGTGACTTTTCAAAATCCTGTCCACTCCTGAGCTGTCCGTCAGATTGTCCACTTTATGCGCTAGTCACACGTCGCACGCGATGTGGTCATCTTGCGTGACCACACTCTCTGCAACCTTAGGTAAGAAGATCTAACTCCTACTCCTATGTTCCTGTTTTATCTCGCTTGCCAATCCAATCCTTGATACGAATATCCCCGTTCAGCCTTCGATATTTCGACTTGGCTGTAATTGTGGTGTTTATGGTGTGACTTGTAGATTGTCTTTCCTACTTTGGGCTGCTTGTTGTCAGCTTCCCAGCTTCTGATGTGTTGATTGTGTTCATTCCTTTCTTCTTTAGGTTTTTCATGTCTGGGCAGAGTAGTGCACTTGTTGAGGTCTGGAGTAAATGGGTACTCACCCCGTCATATGGTGCTGTTTCCTTCACGGAGCCTTACCTCTCGTTCTCTATGCTCCAGTAATTGTCATCGTTTGGGCGTCGTCTTGGTCTTCCTTGATTTCGTGTGTTGTGGGCGGCTCGCCAGTTCGATCTTGATGGGGAGCGATATCGTACTTCCTCTGTTGCTTCTTCTTCTCTCTGTGCTCTAGCATCTTTTGGTTCGGGTGTGGCTGTCTGGGTCTTGAGCAGGTCAAATATCTCATGAAAAGTGTCTTCTGTCTTTCGTTTCACATCTTGTATTGTAAATAGCTGTTCTTACATCTCAGCCTTTATAGCAGCCATTCGAGCGAAATACTGTTCTATCTTCTGCTGTACTTGCTTCATTTCGTCGAGGATGCGCTGAACGGCCGTTATCTGTGTTTCTTGCTTCTTGTGTTTTTCTTCCTCCCTGCTTGATAGCTTTTCTTCTGTCTCAGCCTTTATAGCAGCCATTCGAGCGACATCCTGCTCAATATTCTGCCGAATTTGCTTCGTTTCGTCCAGGATGTACTGAAAGGCTGTTATCTGAGTCTCTTGCGTCTTGTCTGTTCCTTTCTCCATGCTGTTGAACTTTGATCGCAGGTCCCCCAGTTGGTCTTCAAGTTGCTCTTTGTCGCTTTTTGTGAGTCGATTGGTGGCCTCGTACTGCCTCCTGGCCTCCTGATATGGTAGGTTAGACTTGATAGCGATTTTCATGGCTTCCTTGCTGTCTTGGTGGCAGAGGCAGCCGAAGTACCTGGCGCCGTGGTTGCCGAGGCAGTTGGCGCACTTTCTGTTCGTGTTAGGCCTCCTGAAGTCCGAGTCCGTCTTTGAATGCTGGCACTGACTGTATGGATGGGGTCCAGAGCAGTATCTATATACCTCCACCTCACTCTTGCAGGTGGCACGGGTGTTCCAGAATTTCTGGCATTTAGAGCACTGCAGCACTCTCGGTATGTATGGCTCTGGAACTTGATTTTTCTTGTCCCATCTGATGTATTGAGGGATTCCCCGGTCCTCTGATGTTACGACGACAACTGTAGAGGGTTGTTGTTCTCTCCGATGATCCGTTCAGCACTGGTGATCTTGGTTTTGCGGTTCTCCCTCGCCAGCATCTCCCTGATCTGGTCGTTGGTGAGATGGGTCTTGACTCGTCTGATGACCCATCGTTTCATCGTGCGATGCCGGGAGCCTTCCAATACTATGCCGTGGTGAAGCTGTATGGCGGCTTTCTCATCTTGTGTTATCTTCTGGATAAGTGCTGTGGTCTTTGGGTTTTTATTGATGGAGACCACTACTCCATCAGGTGTCTTGCGCAGCTGGCCCATGCTGTGTCTTCCCAGCTCGTTTTCCAACAGACTGATTATCTTGTCTGTTGGTAGCGCCGACAGTTTAGCTTCTCCCACGCTTGTCTGTTTGAGCAGTATTCTGCCGGTGAAGTCCTCAGATGTTGCTGTTGTTTCCTCCTGTGTGGAGGTCACTGGAAGATTGGGCTGCATCTCGCTTGCCTACCTTTCCCCTGCTTATATAACTGCATCGTGGCATTAAGGGATGAAACTTCAGTTCTCCCCTATTATTCTGGGTTAATTACCTTAGACTACTTCCAGTTGCAAGGACCAATAAAAAGATGTCAAATGAAACGAGACAAAGAGTATTGAGGTGCAACATCGAGCCTTTACTTTTATATATTTGTTTCTTGGACAATGATCAGTCACGATGAAAAACCCCTGATGAGAATGCAAAGAATACCATGGACAAACAGAAAAACCAATGAACATGTACTACAAGAAACACATGAAAATCGTAAATTGATTAGAGAAATTAGACTTAGACTGTCAACATTTCTTGGTTGTTATGAGAAGAAATTAATTGGAGAAATTGGCGACAACTGGCAAGATCGAGGAGAAAAGAACAAGGGAAGATAGAGAAGTAAATACCTGGATGACTTGACCACGTGTCAAGGTCGAGACAGGAACAATAAGCTTATATGCGACTATGGTGACCGAGTGAAATTGTGAATCATGAAAGCCACCTTTACCACAATGGCATGTAATAGATGGATAGGATTGGAGATTGCATTGCATAGTCGAAAGTAATAAAACGAATGAACGAACGAACGAACGAACAAACGAACGAACTTTATTTTCAAAGGGTAACAAATTGGGCACGCAGACCCGTCTTACATTCGGACCTTCCAATCACTCATCTTTCGTTCATCAGTGCATAGTTCATTCACATAGGGGGGAAAAAAACACTGTCACATAAATGTTGTAAACATAAACAATGCATGTTACCATGTTATGAGACAAATCCCCCATCCATCCACCCATCCCCCAACCTATACATCCCACACACACCATCTCCCCACCCACACACACACACATCTCCCACCCACCACACATCCCTCCACACACACACACACCCCACCAACCCACACACAAACCCAGGCACACATGCATGCATCCACTAATCCATCATCCACCCACACATCCCCCACCTTCACACATCTCCCCACTCACACGCACACATCCTCCACCCATCCCATAACCTAACAACACTCACCCACTTACATATCCTCCACCACACACCCACACATCCCAACCAATAAGCCAAACACACATCCCCAGCCACATATCCAACACCCACACACACACACATTCCCGCCAACTCTCATATCCCGCACCTACCCACACACAAAACCCGCACCCACGACACATCATCCACACGTCCCACACCCACAGACACACATCCCCCACCCACCCCCAACCTACACACACTCACCCTCCCACACATCCTCCACCCACCCACTCGCAAACTCCCCCCCCCCCCCCGATCTCCAATCCACAATCACACATCCCTTAACTATACATCTCGCCACCCACACATTCACACACACACACACACACACACACACACACACACACACACACACACACACACACCCACACCCATACACACATCCCCACCCACCAACACACTCCTCATCCAAAAACACGCACCTCCCACCCTCACACACCCCACCAACAACATATACCCCACCCACACACATCCGCCGCTCACACCCATCTTCTCACCCATACGCACATCAGCCACCCATACACTCATCTCTCACACACATCCACCCACTCACGTACTCATACATCAACCACTAACACTCACACATCACCCACCCACCCATCAACATATGCATCTCTCATCTACCTGTCAGGATTTTACTATTGCTGACAATGGCTCGTGTTTTCTGACAGGGAGTGAAGACAATCATGCACTACGAATGATTGTACAAAACACACGGTAACGTAACTGAAACATTTTAATTACTCTCAACGTCTCAGATCTAGGGATAGATTAGCCACGGATTCAGACAGGCGTGAAGTGCACTTGCATAACCAACATGACTCTCTATTCGGACATTATCAATCTTATTTATTATAATGTCAATCTGACGAACAATGATCTCGCACTTCATTCAATACATCTCACATACACATAGACAATGCATTAGACAATCTATACATTCTAGTATCTGTCTATCACAAGTGTTCAACAATCTCTAAAGTAATCTCTATTAAACTTAAGTAAACATTTCCTTAGAAGCTAAACCCCTTCCACTCAGTCTGATCTCCAGTCGCGGTCTGCCGCTGGACTAGTGTCCCATGAGCACGGAGTGCTGGGTGAACTCGAGCACTTTGTGATTGGTGCTTTCACACACTTCCAGCGGGCTCAATGTGCTTACTACGCAGAAGAGGGTTTGACCTCTTCGTTCGAGAAGATTCGGACTTGAACCTTCGGACTGCTAGTCTTATCTCCCTTGTTGGAGCATAGCTTCTTTTCCCTCGTTGTTTCCCTTAGTGAGATCTTGACAGGGTCTCCCTTTCCTCCCCTTTTCAGTGGGTTTGATGTGTCTCAATTAGTCTGAACTAATTCTGTCAAGAGCTCATAGGAATAGATCTTTGGAGTAGTAATACAGTCGATGGGAACTATATATTCTCTATATCATTGCACTGGCAACTCATGTAGGTTAGGTATTACAGTAAAGGGTGGTTGCTGAAGGTCTTAACTCCCTTCCCATTCTTAAATTTTGCTGTCTAGACTGAAGTAACCTGACGACTGATGTTGAAAATACAACCGCGTCCTTCTCATGTATCCGAAATGATACCCTAGATAATGATCCCTTTTTACAGAGTATCATCAAAGCAAATTGCTTTGGCTCCTTTAAGAATATTGCAAACCTTTGCCCCTTTATGTGTACTTGTATACACTTTTACTCCCGTATGTTGCATGTAGTGCCTAATATATTAATATCGTGTTTTCATCGACTAATTGCTATAGTTCCTGTTGTCCTGTTAGTGTAAAATACTCTCCCTTTTATTAATCTATAAAAGTGTATGTGATTTAACTGTTTTTGTAAGTATTATGAATGTGTGTGTAAACTAATGTGTTAACTGTGTGTGTAACTAATGTGTTAACTGTGTGTGTAACTAATGTGTTTTTAGGTTTTTCTAAGTGTCACGAGCTTGAATATCCGCTGTCCTGATTCACAAAATATGTGTAATTCATGACCGGGATCTCCGAGCAGTGATTCTCAGAATAACCCATTATATTTATTATATTTTATCTAAACACGTATAAAAATTTTATGACAAGTTCCACAATTCACATCAGACGTAGACAAATTATAATGGACAAGTTTTGCGTACAATTTGTCCGCTATGTACATAATTCCTTCATTTAATTCATTTACACTCTCTTTCGTTCGTCTGTCATTCCATCATATTATTTGTTAAAATATATAAGTTAAGTCTAAGTTGAAAGTAGTTTCCCTTAGAATTTGGCGATTTTTGAAAAACGTGTAGTATGAAAAATAAGTACATTTTGTACTGAAAGTAATGCGATGGTTTACAATTTAAACCGAATTGTTTAGATCATGCACTTATTTAACGAAAAGTATTGTAACATTTTATACATAAGTAAGTGAAAAATTATACGACATAACAGACATATTAATACATTGAAACAATAATACAATGTGTTTACAACTTAACTAATTTCTAACTAACTAACTAACTCCATCGGTGATCCTAGAGTTGTCGTTCCTCGATGGTGTGTGTGGTTTGTCCTGTCACAGTTAATAGATAATGTATCTGTGTTACAGTTCGTGTAGTCGTTTCGCCCATGTGATAGCAATAATACATGTGGGTGAAATACTGTTCAATGTCCTGTTTCCTTCCACGAGAATAGTATCGGTGTCGTTGTTGATCTGAATTTATGATCGGTAACAATGTCCCAACTGTCCATAAGATAACAAGGACTAGTAGGCATTTTAATAGTGACTGATGTTAATTTTTCATCTTTCTTTCATGTCACACAGTATGGTACTGTGACATTTGCTGTACTACTTAGGCTGCAGAATACGGCGTCCTAATAAAACTATCACAGCTTATTATATGTCACAATGGTTGAGTAGATGGTGTTACTCAGCTGGTGTGGACGGTAATCTTGATAAAAGGTCAGGTATATAATTAGTGCTGCTCTTAATGTGGTGTATTTCAAAATCAAAATCTTGCAGAATTAAAGATCAGCGGGCGATTTGGTTGTTCTTCGGTGTACCGTCCCTTATGACCAGCAGTGGCGAATTGTCCGTACAGACTATGAAGTGGGCGCCCCGTAGGAATTTTTGTAACTTCAAAACACAATAAACCAAACTAAGTGCTTCCAGTTCAGCTGTGGAGTATCTGGTCTCAGCTTTTGTTAATTTACGACTCAGATACCGAATCGGATGATTCACTCCTCCATGCGTTTGCATCAAACAGCCACCGATGGCGACAGTACTGGCATCTGTGGTTAAAATAAACTGGGAATGTAAATTCGGTAATCGTAGGATAGGTGGGTTAGAAATAATGGACTTCGATTTATAAATTGCATCTTCTAAACAAATACTCTTACAAATGCAAATGATAATGGGTTGTATGATCATAGAAATGATAATATTTCTGAACCATGTAAGAGTGGGTGCAAAATTGCAATAGATATAAATCAGAATTACCTCAAAAATTTTGCAGCGGTAGGAGTAACTGGACTGCAGTATGATTTATATCATTTTGGTATGAAGTAATGAATGATAGATGAGGAAGATTATAAATTTGATAGATGGTTTATAGGTTGTCAAAATTGTGGTGATGGGTAGATTTTTTTAGATGATCAGTGTTACCAGAAGTTGTGTCGCTAGTAGGAAAAGTGTCAGTAGTTTCCAAATGTTAATTAAACTGTTTGGTGAATGTGATTGTCTGGTTTTGTTGATTGAGTTGTGTGTTTCAAAGAAATTGCTGTATTTGTTTGTCACGCTGGTAGATTGTGATTTGGATTTGACTTTGTTGTTAGATTTCGTGATGATGGATTTTGACAAGCATCGTTTGTTGTTTTTGTTCATGCAATAACGCGGTTTGTTTGTATGCAATGTTTTACGATTTTGATTCTGTGTGAAGTTAATTGTTTGTGTGGTCTTATTTGCATACTGTCTGTTTGCATGTTTGCTGGTTGATGCTGTTATTTCAATATCTGCATGAATTTCTGCAGATTTGTGTGTTGTTTCCGTTATAGTTTTATGTGTCATTAAAGGATGATGGATTTGGTATGAAAATCTATAACGACACTTGTTTATTTTTACTATTTCATTTTCTATGATAGTGTCCCTTGGAAATCTTTGTTTCTCTTGGTTCTGATTCTTATCAATAATGACGTCACTGTTTTTTGTTTCTGGACACACCTTTCGTTTCGACTTATGGAGTTGGTCGTTTTGAGTTTTTGCTGTTTCTGTTCTCGTCACTACACTACAGTCTTTTGTCATTTGTCGTACAGTTGCAGGTATGGGAATTTTGAGGGTGGATAGTGTTCTCAATTCGAGGTTTTCTCACTGTGGTGTTATGTTTGGATTGAACAGCTCCTGTATCGTACACATCGGTTAAGTCATTATGACTTTCGTCATTGGTGGTCTCCCTTCTACTTTTGGCAGTAGGAGAATCGACACTGTGTTCGGCTGTCGTGGGATTATTGCTTGATGTTTCTTGGCAATTTTCTTGCTCCCATTTTTGAATTTCGTCTTGTGAGCAACTTCTAACGTTGGGTAAGTTGCCAACAATTATGTCTGCTCATGGATTGTGCAACACGGCACATAGCACGTGTCCTGACACGAATGGTGTTCGAATTTCGGTCCTTGCTATGGGGTATTTTTCAATGGTGCCTGCAAATGTTCGACACGTCACATAGTCGTGTGTATAGTCACTATCGTTAATTAATGTCTTCCTAACACCAATGAGAGTCGAGCCGCTATCGCGCATCACTTTGCATGGTTGATTCTGCACAAACCCTTTAAAAAATTGGAGTTTGCCTTTTTCAGTTATGGCGGCATTGGCCAATTCATTTAAAATTGGAATGGCGTGACCACATTCCACGGTTGTGTCTAGCTGGAATTTTCTGCACATGTTACAATCGTCATAATTGAAGATGTCAATACATTCTAAGGCATTAGCTGTTTCATCCTCATTCTCATTTACACTTTCACACTTATTTGTATTCTCTATTTCGTCCTCACTGGAGGAGTCCACTAGTACTGCATTGGCCTGTTTCAGCATTTTACGTCCCTCACAATTAGCATTAAAGTGGCCATAACTTCTACAAAAATAACATTTGACCGCTCGTCTGAAGCTGTTCCTCTTGTTTTTCTGTTTCTCTACCATCATTTTAAGGTGGTGATTATATGTTGGCGATTTGTCACACATCGCGTATTGTTCATGTGCCAATTTACAGTATTGGCAAGGCATGAGCTTCTGTTTCGGTGTGTATTCTCTTCAGCTGGTCCGAATTTATTTATGTTAGTGGCAGCAGCTACTTCATTCTAACTAGCGTTAAGAAGGAAAATGTCACGATTTGCTGTGAAAATGCGGTCCCTTTTTTTCTACTTCTTCAATTATTTGGCAATCATTATGTTGTAAAAATTTTGCAAGCGCTGATGGAATTGAAGATACAATTTTGTTGATTATCATGAGATCTTTTAGTTTATCAAAATTATTGTTTACTTTAGCTGCTGATATCCATTTATTGAAAATATCTTGCACTGATGAGACATAGTCGATGAACGTTTGGTTTGGTCTAAGACTTAATTTAGAGAATTGAAGTTGGTATCCTACTGTATCTAAAGAGAAATGCTGCATAATCCTACCCTTAATATAATCGTAATCAGTTCTCATATGCTGTGGGATGGTTTCAATGACTTTTATAGGTTCTAACGCGAGGTTTCTCATATATATGATAGGCCAGTCTATCTTTGATATTTTGTGGTAGGACATTAAACACTCGAAGTTCTCAGACCATGCGCTTATCGAATCGCCAGAACAGAATGGCTTGATTAACCCTTTATATTTGTTGTACTTCTGTTCTTCTTCTTTGGATTTTAATTTGTTGACTGATATTTCTATGTTGGAATCAATTTCTAGTTTGACTTTTAATTGTGTTTGTGAGGCGATCTCTTTTTGTTTAATGGATGCTTCAATTTCTAACCTCTTAGTTTCTGCTTCTAATTTTGCTTTTCTGTTCGCAGCTTCGATCTCTGCATTCTTATTCGCAGCTTCGATCTCTGCCTTCTTATTCGCAGCTTCGATCTCTGCCTTTTTATTCGCAGCTTCGATCTCTGCCTTCTTATTTGCAGCTTCCCTTTCCACTGCCCGATCTTCCCTAGCTACATTATCTTGGTGCGTTTTTTGACTCCATTCTGCCAGCTTATCTGCTGTAAAGCCTAATTTGATTCCTAGCTCTATGCACTTTTCTAGCGTGGACATTCTTAAATTTTATGGATGTCAGAATTTTTGGAAATGAATTCCCTTAGAAAATATAGTAATTTTTGAAAATATTTGTTAAGTCCCCTGCTTTCAATTCTCGTACTAACTTAAATATATCTTATGCAGACATAAAATTTGCATATACAATGAAAATATGTCAAAAGATCAATTTACATGTCCAAAAAATTTATGAGTATCGTTTAGAGATACAATTCATAAATAACTGTATGGGACTTATCTGATTTACTGGACTTTCGGCGGTACTGTCGCTGCTCGGCTCCCTGTGCTTTCACTGCTGTTTGGAGAAAAATTTACTTGCACACGCTTCTCATGGATCAACCTGCTATTGGATAGGAAAACATTAATACTTTGTCACAGTTTGTCATGTCAAGTAAATGTCATGTTAATCGAGCAATAACATTCATGCGTACATTTGTAGAGAGGGGTAGATAGCACAGATATCGAGAGAAGAAATTGTCACTTGTATTTATATTGTCGTATGTAAATCTAAATTTTACTTATTTTAAATAGTTTCTTGGGCTTGTCAAAACGGATTCGTGCCCCCAAGTTAACCTGTCAACGTCTCAGATCTAGGGATAGATTAGCCACGGATTCAGACAGGCGTGAAGTGCACTTGCATAACCAACATGACTCTCTGTTCGGACATTATCAATCTTATTTATTATAATGTCAATCTGACGAACAATGATCTCGCACTTCATTCAATACATCTCACATACACATAGACAATGCATTAGACAATCTATACATTCTAGTATCTATCTATCACAAGTGTTCAACAATCTCTAAAGTAATCTCTATTAAACTTAAGTAAACATTTCCTTAGAAGCTAAACCCCTTCCACTCAGTCTGATCTCCAGTCGCGGTCTGCCGCTGGACTAGCGTCCCATGAGCACGGAGTGCTGGGTGAACTCGAGCACTTCTTGATTTCTTGCTTTCGCACGCTTCCAGCGGGCTCAAGGTGCTTACTACGCAGAAGAGGGTTTGACCTCTTCGTTCGAGAAGATTCGGACTCGAACCTTCGGACTGCTAGTCATATCTCCCTTGTTGGAGCATAGCTTCTTTTCCCTTGTTGTTTCCCTTAGTGAGATCTTGACAATTTCACTCTTCCATTACATGCTGCGCTCACAATGTCATTTACAGGTGCATATCTACAACATACAATTTCATCAATACATAGAATAGTACACTAACTCAGTCTCTACAGAGCACACAAGCATCGCACAAAGCATGCGAGTCTCCGTGTCTCAGAGAAAAATGCACTTGACTTTTGAGACTTTTCGATAGGATATGCTGTTACCTAATTAACAGTTAAAAATAGCTGTCCATTTATATTAATTAATACAATTCAATCTACCGCAGAAGAATGTCTCGGTGTGTTAACCACGCATAGAAAGAACAGATGGTTCAATCAAAAATGTGAAGAAACAGTCATTAGGAAGAATAATGCCAGACATATATGGTTAAATGACATCAACAACATCCAAAAGGAAGAGCATTATAGAAATGAATGTAAAGAGGCTACACAAATAGTCAGACAGCAGAAGCGAGAATATATGAGTAATATAATCAAAAATATGGAAACTAATCACCAGAAAAATGAATCCAGAAAATTTTTTAAACAACTGAAGTCAATGATATCCCTTATATCTCTATGTAGAATACTCTTCATGTGAGATCTTGACACTCGTTCAAGTCTGTATGTTGATTCTGAGCCTAGATATCCAGATTTGTGTGTAAAATTATGTCATATATGGAAAATAGAAGAGAATACTGATTTTGCTGATTTTGACTTGTTGCCCAGAAACAATTGTTTACAATGTTATTAAAACTGCTACAACTTCTTTAATTTTGAGAAAACCCCTGAGCAACTAAATATTTTCATGTTCAGAACAGCGAGGCCTAACTGCCTGGGTAGAAAATTTTTGATGTTATACAATATCGGCTCATTAAAATTCAAAATGGCCGCTAATTAATTATTTAATAATTTAAATATTGAGCACAACCCACTACTAGCAACGCCGATCGCACTCTGGCATGAACCTAAGGCCTATCCACGTCAATATGGAAGCACTATACTCGAGTTTCGCCCTCATTTGAGCTCGTCAGTAGTGCATATCCCTGACCGGATCCGGAAACAGTCCCGGATCACGCGTGTGAAGCGGGTGTGTAACCACGCGGCACACACTGGACACACCAAATTATCACAACAGAATAACACAACGCTACCCATCGTAGGCTATGCTCAAGATTGCCCAATCGCCGCGACCGACGTCCGTCAATCGATGGGACCCGAACGATCAGGACTTCTCACTGGCAAGGAACACCAGGCCTCCTAAATCCAGTGAGCAATAATCAATTGATTATGTGGTTGTTTCGGGATTTGAAATTTAAATATTGAGCACAACCCACTTGTATAGTGCTTCCATATTGACGTGGATAGGCCTTAGGTTCATGCCAGAGTGCGATCGGCGTTGCCAGTAGTGGGTTGGGCAATCTTGAGCATAGCCTACGATGGGTAGCGTTGTGTTATTCTGTTGTGATAATTTGGTGTGTCCAGTGTGTGCCGCGTGGTTACACACCCGCTTCACACGCGTGATCCGGGACTGTTTCCGGATCCGGTCAGGGATATGCACTACTGACGAGCTCAAATGAGGGCGAAACT
The DNA here is from genome assembly GCA_963921405.1 of Cepaea hortensis. Taxonomy (NCBI): domain Eukaryota; kingdom Metazoa; phylum Mollusca; class Gastropoda; order Stylommatophora; family Helicidae; genus Cepaea; species Cepaea hortensis. The sequence goes on along the minus strand of OY992876.1, from coordinate 498,081,975 downwards.
CGAGTATAGTGCTTCCATATTGACGTGGATAGGCCTTAGGTTCATGCCAGAGTGCGATCGGCGTTGCCAGTAGTGGGTTGTGCTCAATATTTAAATTTCAAATCCCGAAACAACCACATAATCTATTTAATAATTATTAAACTTAGTTAACGAACCTTGAAATGCCAATTTTGAATATTTTCCCCTTCAGTTTGATAAAACAAATAAAAAGGCGGCACTCTTCCGATTGAAGGGTCTAAATAGTTCCGCAGTGAATAAGTTAGGGGTTAAGGGTTAGGGTTAGGTTTAGTGTTAACTAACACTGACCCTAACCATTAACCCTAACTTATTCACTGCGGAACTATTTAGACCCGTCAATCGGAAGAGTGCCAAAGGCCATGTTGTGATGTTGTAAATATATTTTGTGACTATTTTAAGTTAGTTAGTTAGTCGAAAGATCATCCTCATTGCACATCGAACCATTCAGTCCATAAGTGCTCGGATCCCCTCCTCAGCAAATCCCGCAGCGTGTAGCGGCTAACGACGCCAGTTCTATGTTGGTTTATCAATCTTCTTTGGCTTCCTGCGTAGTGTTCTTGTTTGGCCACCCCTCTTTTAATTCGCTGTTCTCGCAATCTGGCCATGGTTGTAGATTCACAGGCATCACATGGTTCACGCAAAAGTCTTACTTCTCGTAGAGCATTCAGAATGTCAGCCTGGTCCATGGTACGTCTGCCCTCCACCGTAGCCTCACCCGCGAGCTTGTCAGCCCGCTCATTTCCTTGTACTCCCGCATGCCCTGACACGAAGATGAAACTAATCTTTGCCAGCCGAGACCGCTCCAGAAGCAGCAACCATTCTCTTCGGATCGACCCCTCCTCTATACTCTTGATCATGTTCATTGAGTCGCTAAGGAAACACGCCATAGTGAATGTCTGTGTCTCGAGCCATGTTATTGTTTTACTTACTGCCATGACTTCCATGGTCAGGCTACTTGTGGTTTAAGTGAAAGCACCAGAGTCCTCCTTCACAATTCTCCCTCCGGCCCGAGCTGTAAAGGCCATGAGCTTCTGACATGTCGGACGACCGACCCATCTGTGTAGATGACAGCATCACTGTCTAGCGAATTCTCGAAAATCAACTCTTGTACTTCAGCCTCCACAGCAGCCGAATTTTCTTGTCTGCATTTTCTATCTAGTTGGATGCAAACTGAAAAGGATGTGTAGAAATCTGATGGCACTTGTACCTACTCCTCGCCAGGTTCTAAGTCCTCAAGTGAACACACCTGTTGAAGAATGTCTTCTGCTTGACTCATCCACGGCCGTCCTCTTTTTAACCTGCTGCCCTTCACCTTCATAATTTCACCATGCAGTGGATGTTGTGTGTTTGCGTTAACTCTGAGGTAGGCGCGTGCTCTGCAAACTTGTATTCTCTCTTCAAGAAGGTAGCGCATCGCTCTGCATGCTGTATCTCTTGTACATCCAAGAATAATGCGCATAGCTTCATTCTGTATCCTTTCCATCCTTTCTATCTGCCTACGGCCGAGAGTCAGGATTGCCATTGCATACTCCAAAACAGACATGACCAGCCCCTCGTACAGAAGACATAGATGGCGCTGCTCACGATTTTCTACCGCCATCACCCGCATCGCAGACAAACCCCGCTTGGCCTTTGTTATCACCTGGTCTATGTGCTCATTATAAGCAAGGCTTCGATCAAACCGTATCCCCAGGCAATTCATTGCCTGCGTTCTTTCCACCGTCTCTGAAGACAGCTTTGCAGTTGGTGTTGGAGTGTTGACAATATGATTATTTCAATGAGAACCAAGTTACTGTTGCCTTTGTTGGGTTGACCATTGCCCCAGCTTCATCACACCAAGTACTTATGCGATTGAGTTCGGTTTGTAGTTCCACAGCAACCTGCTCTCTATCCTTACCCTGACAATACACTAAAACATCATCGGCATATGACAATGTCCTGCCAGGTCCAGTGATCTGCTCACTTGTGATTCTCACTGTGTAGGCGTTGAACAGTACCGGAGATAATGGTGATCCCTGTGGTAGGCCAGGATATATTGTTGTTGGTTCCGAAGTCCAACTGCCACATCTAAAATCTACTTTCCGTTGGAAGAGGGCTACAGCGATCCAACTAAGGAGGAATGGACTTACTTTGAGTTCAAGAAGCTGAAGCATTAAAAAATCCAATGGTACTCTGTTGTTCACGTCCTCAAGATTAATCGCTGTAGCAAAGGTTTCAATGCCTGAGTGGAAACCTTCATAGACATCATGGGCAAAAACTGCTGAATTCGTCCAGGTTTCTCTTTTTGGACGGTACCCACCCAGGGTAGGTGAGAAAACACCTTGCCTCTCTAGCTGGCTTGATATTTTCCTGGCAATTACCTTCTCCAGCAGCTTGCGTATTGTATTCAGCATGGTTATAATTCGATATCCCTGAATTTTTGTGTGGTCTTTGCCAGGCTTCGGCAGGGAAATCAGATAGCTGTGTAACCACTCGTCCTTGATGCTAGCACTCCCTATACTGTTGTTGTACATGTCTGCTAGTTTCTCTAGCTCGTTGTCGGTACACCTATTGATGTCGTCGTATCTTATGCCATCAGGCCATGGAGCGCTGTTTTTTGATCGTCGAAGCACAGCCTTGATTTCTTTCACTGTCACCCACGTCTTCATCCGAAGTGTTTTGGGCCTTGCACCTGTCTGAGGTGTAAAATATCAGATTTCGGTCTGGTTGCTCTGCTCGCACGCACGCACGCACACGCACGCACGCACGCACGCACACACACACACACACACACACACACACACACACACGCACACATAGTCCCCTTCAGTTTGATAAAACATATCAAAAGACCATGTTATGATTTTGTAAATATGCTTTATTAATTATTAAAACTCAAAATAGCAGCTAAATAATCATATATTAGTTTTATACAATTTCTTCTGCTCTCTAACAATAGCATCCTGGCAACCTGAAAAAGACAAACAAACTATTAGTTAATAGTTATACTAATTAATGGTAGTAGTACTAGTACTAATTTAAAAAAAAAAAAAACTAATACACATGTTCTTTGTCATTAAAACCGTCCAGTGACTACTGCAAATCTTCTAAGCCTTGTAAACATAGTTCCGTCTCCTTTACCTGCGTGAAATGAATATTTCAGAAACATATTCTTAACAAAGGCAATTTTGAAATAATATTTATCTAGTAAGACTAAAAACATTTTATCCAATTGCATTTGTATTAAAATTTGGTGGGTATAATAAGTGCTTTAACTTCATATGTGATTCGTTGTGGATTATTTTGTGAAGGTAAGTGGAAACAAAATATTTCACCTGATTTCTGAAAGCATGTCATCTGTTTGCTATTTTACTATTATACAACTACTAACATATTTGTTTATTTTACCAATAATATAATATACAAAACTGCAACTAAAAGAACACGTTTTTTTTTTTAAACATGAAAATACTTACTGCATCGAAGTGTCTTTTTCTGTTTCCGTAAAATCTCTGCATCCATGGTCCGGTGAGGAAGTGTGAGTACCGCCTAAGCACTTGCAAATGGAGTAGAACACTTGAGTCTGTCAAACCTTCGTAGATCACCTGTGAAATATGAATACAATTATTGGAACTCGGGTAAAGCTGTGGGAAAGTAAACAATATAAAATAACACAAAGTAATGCAGCTTTACAGAATAAAATTACGAACAATACAATGATGTTGCGACTAGCCATTATCAACAAATTCATACACAAAACACAACATAGTCACGGAGAAGACCCTCAGGTGACGGGATGAGAAGAATAAATAGATCTTCTTATTTTCAAAGAGGCCATAAATGCACCTAGCTCGCCAGACCCATCCTTGTATCTGTAAAACATATTCAAATATTCAATTGTGTTAAGGCATGTAAATGTGCTTTGTTTACAGCAAATATAAAACAGATTGTTGTTTTTAATTAGATGCCATACACATCATTTTCTGCAAAAGAATTACAACATGCTCCGGATTATGATGGTACTAGGTAATGGTGCACTGCATTGATGATGATGATGAAGATGATGATGATGATGATGATGATGATGATGATGATGATGATGATGATGATGATGATGATGATGATGATGATGATGATTACTTCAGTTTGGAAATTTGATGAATAAGTTCTGCAGCGTGGCATCCCAAGGCACTCCTCTGTCTTCATCTGTAGCGTTGACTGGTTCCAGCGTGTGCAAAACTTCACCAGCATCCATCTGTCTCATGTCACTTGCAGTTTTCTTCTCCATGATGATGATGAACTTCAGAACTGGGGGGGGGGGATTGTTCTAAAATCATTTCAGTGGCATGAAGTTGGAGGGAGGGGGAAGGAGAAAGAGGGGAGGGGAAGGGAGAGGAAGGGGCAGGGAGAGAGGGAGGAATAGGAGGGAAAGAGGATAAAGGGAGGGAGGGGAAGAGAGATAGAGAGAAATACTGAAATGAAATTAAAAAGAAAAAGGGGAGGGGCAGGGGAGAGGTTTAATTAATAGGGTCATGTGTATTAATTAATCAGGCTATTTATAATCTATTTTACACAGAGATATAAAAATTTATAGAGGATTTAATTATTAATAATATTAATCGCTGTGGGGCTTTACCACTGAACTGTTAAATAAAAATAACTAGTGTAAACAACGATAAAAGTCCTATCTGTATTTTAAATAATAAGGCAAGATAGCTACCGATTTTTCCGATAGAGATCGACTAAAGTGATTCACTTCAAACAGCTAATTTAAACCATCCCGATAATTTCAAGTAATGAAATTTTACACAGAGATATAGATATGGATGGAGAATTAAATGATTATTAATATTAGCCGCTGAGAGAACTGAAAATAGACTGTTAGATTCATACAAGAGACAACGTTGCAGTTATAGACATATTTCAAGCGAACGAAAGAAGAAGAAGATTAGCCACCCTATGGCTTCACCAACGAACTGTTAACTAAAGAACTGGTGTAAACAATGACAAGTCCTATCTGTATAAGGAAAATAATAAGGCAAGATGGCTGCCGATTTTTCCGCTAGAGACCGACTGAAGTGATTCACTTTAAACAGCTAATTTAATTCATCCCGATTATTTCAAGTAATGAAATTTTACACAGAGATATACAAATGGGTGGGGAATTCAATTATTACTAATATTAATCACATGGTGGCTTTAGCAAAATTATGTACATATGCGAACTCACCTAAATACTTGAAAATACAGAGCAATGATGGTTAGCAACGAAAAGGCTTCAGAGCACATGTGCTTGAAACTAGAACACATGGCTCACAATGCTGGACTATTTATAGCCCGTCAAAATCCCGCGAGTTTCGGAATTTAAGAAAAAAAATAAACGACCACATTAGGAATTTGGCCACTGAGGTTTTGTACTGTATACATGACACTGAGGTTACGATGATGACTAGTATCGTACATGGGTTGCCATTCCCCGTAGCACGATATAACCTCCCCTGGAACCGGGACTACCAAGTCTGGGAGATGGACCAGGAACTTCTGTACAAAGACGGATTTACTGCAGCCTGTTGGTCTCGCAATCAACGATGTTTCCACCTAGGATCCATGAGTAATAATGAACATCTGCCTACTTACGCCAAGTATTTTATAGGGCGCCGGGCCCCTCGCGGCCGCCCCGCACCTGCACACCCGACCGCTTGCTCCCCCCCCCTCCACACACACACACACACACACACACACACACACACACACACACGTGATTGCATATATCAGAGTAGACGAGTTATTTTCCCTAACCCTAACAGCAACCGTAATCCTAACCCTAACATATAGAATGATTTTACTGCCAGCGGACCTCATAGTGGACGTCATTTGTGCCTTAAATACCACTTCCCCTACTACTAACACATGGTCTCTACAATTCAGCCCAGGCTTTGTGCTATAAAGAGGTATACGATGTCTGTAAAGAATACTTGGTATTTAGTGGCAAGACAAAATCACAAATTCTAAAGTATTGGAAAGATCAAATTGTGTGCCGGTTTGTTCCATGCTCAGACTTCGTAGACTTAGATGGATGTGACACATTAGGAGAATGGATGATGGTGGAATACCAAAAGACATTTTTTCGGTGAATAACAGATGGGTTAAATATCTCGGGGTAGGTCTCTACTATGATACAAAGATGTGTGTATGTAGGACATGGTTGATACAGGCCTTGATATTGCACATTGAGAGCATAGTCGCCGCTGATCGTGTTGCATGGAGCTCAAAGATCTGAAATGAAATAAAGACAAAGGAAACTATGATTGCAGATAGATCACACACTAAGTGTGTGAGACTAAGTTGGTGCGTGATTGTGGAAATGGTCATGTATTCACATGGATCCATCTTGGACGAACATTTACTTCGTGAAATGGTCTGATTAGTCGCATTCGCTACAGTCATGGGTTGTAGTTATTATGCCTTTTCGAAGCACGATGTAACAAACTATCGTCAGTCGGCTAGGTGCCAATAATAGTATCAGATTGTTACCACTTGCAATCTGATCATATGTCCCTCTGGTCTTTCCTAGAAGAACTGAATGTCGGTCAGAACCTCTGGTCACTACCTATCACACCATACTCTACAGGCAATGATGGTGTTCTCCCATCGCTATAAAGACAATACAAAACGACCCCCTTCATAACATTTGCCGTGGCCCGTATACTGCACCAGTAGCCCGCTAAAAGGTGCGGATCTAGCCAATATGTCCACCTGCTAATTTCCTAACACCCTGGCGAAAAAATTTACTGGATACCACTCTATTTTTGATAATTTTGCTTGTCTTCACCCTCGATCACGACATGTGTGTGCGGAATGCCGCAGTGACTGCCTTCTCCTCCATTTTCAGATTATATTTTGTGGTATCATATACCAGGTTTCCCTACCCTACATACTGTCTATTAATCGTCGCCATGAATCCACAGGAACTTATCTTGCTTCTTAGTTAGTTAGTTAATTGTTAGTCAACAGATCATCCTCATTGCACATCGAACCATACAGTCCATAAGTGATCAGATCCCCGCCTCAGTAAATCCCGCAGCGTGTAGCAGCTCACGACACCAGTTCTGTGTTGGTTTACTAATCTTCTTTGGCTTCCAGCATAGTGTTCTTGTTTGGCCACATCTGTTTTAACTTGCTTTTAATTTTATCGCAGTCTGACCATAGATGTAGATTTAGTCATCACTTGGTTCTCGAAAACGACATACTTCTTTTAGAGCATTCAGTAGATCAGCCTGGTCCATGTCTCGTCTGCCTTCCACAGTAACCTTACCTGCCAGCCTGCTCATTTCCTTTAACACCCGCATGCCTTGGCACGAAATTGAAACTAATATTTGCCAGCCCTGACCGCTCCAGAGACAACAACCACTGTCTTCGTGCCCATACCATCGCAGTCATCCTGAGCATGCTCATTGAGCTACTAAGGAAACATGTCCGATTGAATGTCTGTGCCTCGAGCCATGTAGTCATGTAGCTTTATTTACAGCCATGACTTCCACAGTCAGACTACTTGAGGTCAAGGCAAAATGGCCAGAATATTCCTTTACAATTCTCCATCCAGCTTGAGCCCCAAAGACCCATAATTTCTCACAAGTCGAACGAGCTACCCATCTGTGTAAATGACAGCGTCACCCTCTAAAGAATTATCTAAAGAAGCCTGTACCTCCGCAGCAACCGCATTTTCTTGTCCCACTTTCTGTCTAGTTGGATGCAAACTGAAAAGAACGTACATAACTCTGCTGTCATGTGTACCCACTCCTCGCCAGGTTCTAAATCTTCAATAATTACACCTGTTGAAGGATGCCTTCGGCTTGACCCATCTTAACACAGAGCCATTTGTGTAGATGATTACATCAAGAACTGACTGTTGGATAATTCCTATACTCCCGATCCAGTGTGATTGTGACCCTGCTCAGGTCTGACATTTCCTTTGGCATTCTGACCTCTTCCTCTCTCGATTTTTTTTTTTTTTTTTTTTAGCATACACATGCCACGAAGTGCATTGACATGGGCTCATTGATGTATCTAGGGTTTAACATAATATGAATGATACTTGATACCTTGTTTTATAGAAGACCAACACAGGCACTGGAATACAATCTCACGAAGGCTTTCTTCTTGACAATTGCTTTTAATCCGTCCATGCTTTCTAATACACAACAGCTCGACAGGAATATAAGATACGTGACATCTGACATTCATACAGCTGCACACAAATAGCGGCATAACGCATTGTTAGCCATGCTCTAGAAGGACATGCCTCGTCCCAACAGGACGGCAGGCCATATCTCCCTGCTCTCTAAGTGACGTTTTTGTGTCGCTTTCGCGCATGCACCAAAAACGTCTTGCACATTTTCCCAATCTTCTTCAACTCATGTTGTGCAAACTGTGTCTCTCCTTTCATAGCCTGGTTTAGGTTATGGCAACACACTTCTCTGACACATGGTACAATATACGATGACAACAACTGACATATGACATCTGACAAGGACAAGGGGGTGGCTTTTTTGCGCGATTTCTAAAACAGACTGATTAGCAGCAGAGGACTATTAGGAATACAATCAGGGAAGCCGTGTAAGAGGGCACTAGGATTGAGTACTATGAAGAAATGATACAGGTAGAGAATATTAGACGTGCGCTGAAGAGAAATAAAGACATAGCACCTGGCCTGTATTGGGTTAAATACACGATATGAAGAACATGAACGATGGTGACTTGGAGATTTTTTTTTTTTTTTTTTTTTTTGGGGGGGGGGGAGTTGTTTGTTTATTTGTTTTGTTTTAACCTTAGCATGGAAACTGTAGAAATACCCCAGGTTTGCTTGCATAGCTACATTGTTCCACTCCCAAAACCAGACAAGGATCACTCAAAACTAAATTATAAATGGATATTGAATTATCACCCCGCAAAAAAAACAAACAAAAAAACAACAACCTGTGGCAGAGTATTCGAGAAGATAGTATCATGCACGCTACAGCACCACTTGGAAAGATGTAAACTGCCTCCCAAAGGGCTTAGGAGTTACCAGCCTGGGAAGGACACCTGGACCAATGCGGCGACATTTGCATTTGATGTCTATGAAGGCTTCCAGAATAAATAAGAGGTGGCACTTGACCTGGAAGATGCTTACAACCAACAGGGTCAGATATGATCGTTTGATATACACTCTTTTGGACACAGAGGTCTGCCCTTGGATGGCAGCAGTACTTTATGAGCGTAAAATCGCACTTCGCATGGGTTCATAGACTTCTGACCCCTGTAATATTACACCTGGGCTGCCACAGGGATTTGCCATGCCCAAGTGCTTTTTAATGTATACATCAGCACAGTCGCAACAATTGGTAGAATCTTAACATTCGTGTATGATGTGTTGGTGTACAGACAGCGAAGAGAAAGGGAAAGTATAGCTAAAGACATACAGTCGGCAGTAAACAGGCTGGTGGAGTGGGGCATGGACTAAGGGGCCGTAATACATTCAGCCAAGGCATCGGTTGTATGCTATTCCCTGGATAACCGAATCGTGAAGGCAGGTGTCCCATGTATTACATTGAATGGACATCCTCTCGGTAGAGATAGTAAACTGAAGTATTTTGGAATCACCTTTGACAGATGTATGGCTTTTAAGAGTCATGTGGAGGCTTTGGCGGTAAAAGCGTGAAAGGGACATATTGCATACATGCTCTTTCAGCAGTTAATTTCAATCATTGAGTATGGTTGGGGGCTGCTGACAGTATCAAAGAGCCAGCTTGAAAGGCTGGAGCACATACAGAATGCTGCCATAATGGTGATCCTGTAATTCGCAAAGGACACACCAATTATATGCATGAGGCATATCCTGGCACTATTAACAATTGTTGACATGCACAGGGACCTTCAAGCCAAATGGTACCTGAGAGTTGCTGCAGACAGGGATAAATCCCTTCATGAAGGCATGGATATGGTCATGGGTCATAGACTGAGAAGAGCCATGTCCTGGATGACACAAGCAGAAGTATCTATCAGCCAGGTGTGTGAAACAGAGAACATTGATAGTGAAAAAGAGTGGTTAAAAGTACCGGAAGGCATGTCTGTCTGGCACAAGATAATAGTAACACTGGGTCGTGAGGGCAGAGAATGGGCATCAAACCACGCAGAGCTTGAAGTGCAGCTACTGATCCAGGGCAAAATACATCAAGGTGACATAGTGATCTACATTGATGGGTCAGTGGTGAGAAACAGACGTACTGGTTGGGGTTTGTTGCAAAGTCTAATGGATGATGCTTGAGAAAGGAGTCTGGCACATGAGATTACAACTTCCAGCATGAGAATGGAGGTGGAAGCAGTAACAACAGCTTTCTGATGCTTAGAGGATACCGCTGCAACACACAGTATATTCATTATGGACTCACTGAGTATGCTTAGTAAAGTGGAGAAAGAAATGTTTCATGTGGAATGGCTTGCCTCGCTTCAGAGGTCAGAGATTGTGAGAATTGTACTGATTTTTGCCCTGGCCATGCAGGAGTGTGGGGATTGAACAGGCTGATAGGCTGGCAGGGAATGCACCTCTCTGTGGTACATTGCCTATGGCCAAGGGAGAAGTGGTCGGATGCCAGTGGAAGTGGGTGGAGAAAGTGGAGGAATAGACTGAGAACCCACATGTGGTATCGGCAGAGATTCTGAACGAATATCAAAACTGAGAAGGAAGACCAGGATAACGATTTATCAGATGGCAGTTAAAACGATTAGCAGTATGACTCTTTACTGGCTGTTGAATGATCGGTCGGAGCGCGTATGGGAATGTCCTGAGTGCCGTTTCTTAGCTCAACTAAACTTAACATTTCAAAGGATATTTCCTGGTAACCATTTTAGACTGAGTGTCGTATGTAATCCTCTGATTACTTTAGTGTCGTCCCTGGTGTCAGAAGTCGGGGTGCCCACCGCCTAGATGAAAGTATTATTCACTGGCGAGCAACCCCAAATAGTCAGAAACTGACTAGGGACAAAATCTATATGGCTGAACTATAGATTAAGCCCATGAATATCCAACGTACAGCTCTAAGTGGCTCGTAACAAAATGAAATGAACTGTGCTGAATATTCGCCAAGGAATGGGAAAGAGAAGGTAAGCTAAGATAGATTTTTAAGTCTAAATTTGAGAGTATTGACAACTATCCCAGTACAGGTTTTTCTCCCTGACTGCTCCCTTCCTTGGTGTCTAAGTGAACCCCAACCAATGTACACAACAACACGTATGCACAATTGGAAAAAATATAATGACAGAACTATGAGTTACAATACTACAACATTTATTTACTAATCATAATAATAGACATCTGATGGTTTTCAAGATGATGATGATGAAATCATATAACAGGATAGTGATGAGAACATTACATAACTTCAATTGTTACTTGAACTATCTGGATCTGTGGTCCAGATCCCCTCTCTCCAGTAGGAAAAAAAAAACAGCTTGCTGGTATTCTGACTCCTGTCAGTCCTGGCACAACCTAGTAGTCTCTAGTCTTGAGATCTATAACATAGGTGCTCTTTGTGAGAGCTTGAAAGAAAATCAAGAATGTGTTATATCTAGTTCTATATCAGTACAATCCTAATTAATACACACACACACATATACAATGACCAGTCTGACCAAGTTTATCTTCCAGCTCTACTGCGTTCACCATCCTCCTTCTCCCTCCATATCTCTCTCCTACTGTCTTAGTCAGGGACGGGCTTTTCAATTGTCTCACACGCCTGTAATTATTACATCTCTGCCGTCCCATGTCCTTGTCGCTAATACCGACATTCTGTGTCATACAGCCGCTCCGTCCAAAATACACTGAAAGGGTTAAGCACCATATACCCTATACCAGTTGTGGGTAATGTCTGTACCATTACACTTCTGCTTCCAACACAATCGATGGTCAGTGTGCCCATGCGCACACAATAGCACAACACTTCATACTGGTAGCTTTGCATGTGACAAATCAATATACCAAACATGAAATACCCATAAAATATATTAATTAAACGATACATATTATGATACTTTAACATAATTGCATTATGCAACGTTAGTAACAATATTGTTTACATAAATGTTAGACATAGAAAAAATACTCAGAGCAGTCCCTACTTAGCCACTGCTGTGGTAAGAATTAAAAGGAATATAGTCAGTTGACTATATTCTGTTCAAACAATGCACACACCAAAAAGAGACTAGTCTAGTTTAGAAAGAAATGGCAAGCATCTGCTAAGACACATGAAAGTATACACTGAACTGAGAAATGATAGTGCACACTAGAGTAACAGACATCTAACATGATAAATGCAAGTCAAAAGTCTGCCTCACAACAGGTATAGTAAGAACAGCTTGTATAGTAAGAACAACCCTTATAACAATAGGATATACACTAAAGTAAACTTAAGCAATGATAATTCTTGAAGTAACCTAGGTCAGATATAGACTGGAACTCAGTACATACATCTAAAAGACTTAGATAGTTACTAAGAAATAACTTTCCTAAGGAAATCTAGCAACATCAGAATCACACATATGACTACAAAACTGAGCTGGCTGCCTCACCTGTTCGGAAGTCAAATATTTTCTATCTGAGTATCAGAATCTCCTAACATATATACCCTCTCCTTATCTCCCCAAGGCGTTTAATTCAATTACCCCTTTCTTGTGGTTTTAAATGCCTTAATTGATCTGGGGTCTGGTTCCCACCATTGACTGGGGTAGTCTCCTGTCTGAGCAATTTCAATTCACACATTGTTGTGGTGCAGACTGAATTATCTCCCAGTGTGTCCATCATAAATTCTTTCTGAATGGCTGGCCTTCAAACTGTGTGTGGCTGAGAGGCCCCTGTCAGTCTGACAGTTTTCCACCCTGGGAACCTTATCAAATAGTGGTTTCACACCTTGGGTCTCTAGTCTGTTTCACAAGGTGGTCAGCCTTAACGGTTGAACGATTTTCCTAGCCCTGCTTATCATGTGTCATGTCAAAGGAGCAATTAGGCTCGGGGTAGACCAGTTTTCCAATTCTGGTGATAAACCAGGTTGTTTGCGTCATGCCTGGGCGGTTTTATTTGCTTGTAGAGCCATTATGTGCCCACTTGCTTCACGGTTCAGTGGTATTTTACATGCTTATAGAGAAAACAGTCCATCAAACGTGAACCGAAAATTGTTCTGGGCTGTAAAGGCTGCATTTTATGACACCTGGAATGAGTGGAATAAACACCCACATTTTTATTAACCCAAAATTATTATCCTAGAGAAACCATCAGTATCCGTCCACAAAACTCCTTCAGTCTGTAGACACCTCTTTCTTCCTCTCACTCACCCCTGGATCATGCCCCCTCTCATTCCTCCCCAACACAACATACTCAACAACACTATCTTTAACAAATAATTACAACAAATAATTTATTAAAACAAAGAGTATGTGTGTGAGAAGGGTGTGTGTGTAAGGTGTAGAATGTGTGTCGAATATTCTAATGTGTATGTAGAATCATACCAGTGAATCAGGAGCAAAGACTGTTACATCACTGTGCTGAGCACACAGCAGCACCATGTAAATCCGGACAGAAAAACCTCACCCAGAAGATGCTTCTCCGTCCACGTGACGACTTTCTCCGATAACGCTCGAACAAACAGGATGCTGGTCATCAAATAGACACTGTTCGATATTGGTCTTCACTCTAACAAACACTGTGAAGTTACTCTGTTCACTACTGTTTGTTGATCAGAGAATCTTTCAATTAACTTAAATGTCACTTGGGAAAATCTACTGTTCATAAGTCACTGGTTATAAGATTTTCCCCATCTTAAACAAACAGCCTATTAATGTTTCTAGGTAGATATGTATATATATGTGTCCTTGGTATATGAGTTATGAATCTTCGGTGATGAAGCTTATCACTCAATAAAAACCAACACTTATGTTCATCAAGTCCGGCTCAGCAGAAGCCAGGTTTCTGCAGACCAACTAGGTTCTGAGCCCAGTATAAAGGCCTCTCAGTGACCTCTGTATTCAATCCGTTAGCCATCCTGTTATATAACTTTGAAACTGCTTCTTGGTAATATATCGTTGCACACTCAAGTGGAACCATATGCCTATTCCGGTTGAAGATTGAGACTATGCAATCACAGACCGGATCTATGTCCGCCGATAAATATCAACACTTTGACACTATAGTCTCTTTCCTATAACACAACTCGGAATACTGCGCCGATCCTTAGCACTTCAGAAATTATGGTCGACTCACTCAACTTGTTTACCTCAACTGGTTTTAATTCGGGGCTTGAGTGACGTCACCAAAAAGTCTAGACGCTAATCAGTCCAGAGTCTGGTTTTCTCCGCCTGTTTTAGACTGACTGGAATCAATCCGCTGTCTATTTTGCTTTCATCTGGGACTTGTCCTGGCACTTCTGAGAGTCCCCATAGTCTGGGATCTGGGGAATCATGTCCTTTACACCACAAGACCTCTCCGACGTCTGTCCAGACATTCCGTCTACAACATCAAAGGCCGACTCCCGCCTTGTAGACGAATGTCGCTATTGTCCCGTCTCGAGCAACAACTTGTTAACAAAATGCCGACCGGGTGTAGACATTTGACGCGACTTATTTTGTTCCTCAGTCCCCTACTCATCAAAGGGTTGTCGGTGTTTGTGCAGACGAAAGTCTCCTTTAGTCATCGATCGAAACTATCAAGTTTATTTTTCGTGACATAGGCTCCCTCCTAAGAGAGTAGACCGCAACAACTCTTTCTTCTTGGAGGTTTGATCCAGATGATCTATTCCTCTTCTTCAGGAGCTGGATGTCTAGACAGGAAATCAGCTCCAACATTTTCCTTCCCAGGTATATACTCCACTGTAAAGTAATATGGCTGAAGTAGCAACGACCACCGCATCAAACGGGCGGTGAGCTTCTGAGAAGTTGCCAGAAACATCAAGGGTTGATGATCCGACTGAACTCGAAACTGAACTCCATATAAATAGGGCTGGAATTTTTGCACGGCCCATACGAGAGACAAACACTCTCTCTCGACGGTCGAATAATTCTTCTCAGCCGGGAGAAGTTTCTTGCTTGCATATGCCATTGGTTTCAAAACCGAAGCATCGTCTTTTCCTTCCTGTACAAAGCTGCCCCAATCCCACTTGCATCCGTTCTCAACACAAATGGTTTGGAAAGGTCCAGGAGCTGTAAAACAGGTTTGCTGACCAAGGCCTCCTTCAACTGACTGTAGGCACTCTCACATTCTGGTGTCCAAACGATTTGGTCCGGGAATCCCTTTTTCAAGGTTTCCGTTAATGGAGCTCCCAGTTCAGTGAAATGCAGGATAAATTTGTGGTAAAACCCACACAACGAGAGAAAAGACCGCACATCTTTCTTCGTTTTTGGCCTTGGAGCACTTCTGAATTTCTCTGGGTTCTTTTCCTCTGGGACAATTTGTCCTGGGGTGATGGTGTGACCTAGAAATTCCAGAGTCTGGTAACCAATCAAGCACTTGGTTGGGCGAGGAGTAAGCCCTGCTTCCTTGAGCCTATTGAAAACTCGTTCCAAGGATTATAAATGGTCATCCAAGCTGTCATTGGAAATCAGAATATCATCCATGAATGATACAATTGACGGATCATGTAAGGGATCAAGTAAAGTCCTCATCACGCGAGTAAACACACTAGGTGCATTGCTGAGTCCAAAGGGCATGACCTTAAATTCGTAATATCCACTGGTTTGACCGGAATCTGATAATACCCGCGACTCAGATGCACCTTTGAGAAATACCTTGCCTTATGGAGCCTTGCGAATAACTGAGTTGGATTCGGCAAAGGTTCCACCTGAAATTGTGTATGACTGTTCAGCAGTCGGTAGTCTATACACAACCGGTGTTCTCCACTTGGTTTTCGTAACAAAACCACCAACGCATTGTATGGGGATGTGGATGGCGCAATCACGTCATCCTCCAGCAGGTTTTGTATTTCCTCTTCCAGGGCCTTTTCTTTAGAGAATGGCACTGGGTAAACCTTTTGGCGAACAGGCTCTTGGGTGGTCAAAGTCATCTCGAACTCCACCAACCTCGTTCGTCCTGGTTTATCAGTCAGTATCTCCTTATGAGACTCGAGAACCTGGGTTATCTTTTCCCTCTCCTGGAAAGTCAGATCAGGGTTCACCTGCACATCCTTGTAGGTTTCCTGGTGTACCGGGGGATATTCCCTGCCTTCGTTGGTTCCCACTTCTGTCTCCACTGCAACTGCAATTGCCATGAGGTGAGCTGCTTTGTCTCCGGGTCTCTCCTCGTATTTCCGCAAGAGATTGATATGGAAAATCTTCGACTTTCCCCGGATCCGGATCTGATAGTTGGTCCTGGATATCACCCTTTCCACGGGAAATGGTCCTTGCCAACCTATCTCCAGTTTGTTGTTTCCCGTTGGGAGTAGCAACAATACTTTGTCTCCCACCTCTAGAGATCTGTCTTTAGACCTACGGTTGTAGTAAGCCGCATGTCTTTTCCTGGCCTTTTTCAAGTTTTGATTTGCTTTTTCAAGTCCATCCCTTGTGAAGTTTTTCTGTCAGTTCCTCCACATATTTATAAGAAGAGATCACTTCTTCGGACGTCCCCTCTTCAGTCCAACTCCTCAACATGGCTTCCAATGGTCCCTTGATTGGACGACCAAACAGCAACGTAGCGGATGGTAGTCCTGTTGAGCCATGAGGTACTTCCCGATAATCAAAAATTGCTGCTGGGATATATTCATCCCACCTATCAGGTTTTTCCCGTGCCAGTTTCCGGAGCATTGTCATCAACGTGCCGTTGAAACGCTCTACTTGTCCATTGGTTTGAGGGTGGTAAGGGCTGGTATGGGTATGGTTAGAGTGGAACACCCTAAATACCTCCTCCATTAATTTTCCACAAAACTGGGACCCATTGTCCGTCAGAATTTGTTCAGGAAAGTCTAATCTCGTAAAGGCCTCCATCAGTGCGTCCGCCACTCGTTTCGAGTCAATCGTGGTCAACGGTATGGCTTCACCCCACATTGTACAGCAATTCACCATGGTGAGTATGTACAGGTTCCTCTTCCTAGTCCTAGGAAGTGGACCCACAATATCGATGGCTACCCTCTCGAAAGGAGTTCATGATGGACATTTCACCCAAGACCACCGGCGCTGTCCAGTGTTTCGGTGCCACCCTCTGGCACTCAGGGCATGACTTCACATACCGACGCACATCACTTGTCATTCCCGGCCAATAGTAGTGGCAGGAAATTCGCTGCATCGTGGCGGCAATACCCATATGCCCACTGAATGAGATGGTATGCCCCATATGAATAATCTGGGAACGGTGGGCCTTTGGGACCACCAACTGACCATGTAGATTGTCTCCCCTTCCGGCTCTCCTGTAGAGTATCCTATTCTTCATACAGTACTGCCCCCGTTTGGGTGGATCAGCAATTTTCTGCAGCTTTTTGTAGCAAGGACGTAGAGTAGCATCCTCACTCTGGGCAGTTCGCAACTCCCCTGGCAGTGGGTTAGTCACATTTGCTTCTGCCTCATCCGTTCTCGTCTGAGAGCGAGTCTGTATTGCTCCCATATGGATTGGCTCCCTGGGCATTCCCAGAAAGACATACCGGCAACCGAGGATTACTGGGAAAATGGGATTGGTCAACACCGCGGCCTTGATGGTGCCGGTGACATATTTTGACCGAATCTCCACTCTGGCAATGGGCAATTTCATGGCTACAGCACTCTTCTGTGCAGGCTGTATATCCATGGTCTCACCTGTGAAGTGTTCTGGATGTACCAGATCCGCAGAAATCACGGCCTCCCCGTCCAGTCCTGTGTCGTACAAACACTCCACGTGACGACCGTTAACTTCTACCAATTCCACTACAGGTGGTTTTTCCTGGTCTGGAATCTCTCCCTCGGCCTCGACCTGTTCGGTGGGCTCCACCTTAGGTTTCCCGGGGCACATGACGAATTGAGTCTCCTGACTTTCCCCTGCAGTCAATAGCATTGTGCGTATTCGACCTGCAGTGTTTGCACCATTTCCCTGTCCTAGAGTTTCTAGTGCCGGACTTTCGTGAGCTCTCCTGGTGGCGAGCTTCCTTGCCGACCTTGGCATTGTCAGTTTCCACCTCCCTTGAAGTCACTTGACATGCCGCGAAGTGAGGGTTCTTAGCCTTCGATTTGCATTCCTTTGTATTGTGAGAAGGTGACTTACAAATCGAACACCACTTCTGCGGCCACGGTAGTTTTTGTGTAGAGCTCGAAGTGCTCTTGCTTCCCTCCTTCGACTTCTCCAAACTCTCCTCTGAAGTTTTAACATATGGTTCCACCTTCTTAGTTCCTGTGCTCTTGGCTTTCTTCAGGTTATGTTTTTCCTGACTTGTGGTGTTTGTAGAAAGGTTTTATGCTGCCTCCCCATGTACCTCGACGAACCGTTCTGCCAATTTCGTCACCATGTAGATACGTTCCGCCCCTTGTTCTCCCAAGAATGTCCTGAGAGGTTTCGACATTTGCTTTCGCATCTGGTCGAATACCATGAGATCCTCCAGACTCTCATAGTCATGCGCGAACCCAGCCAAATCCATCCACTTACGGAGATAGGCTTTCAGACGCAGACTATAGGCGGCGAACAACTCCCCTGGTTCTCGTTTCGCTCCGCGACATTTTTTCCGGTAGGTATGTGACGTAACTTCGAATCGTTTCAGCAGAGCCGTCATCAACTCGTCATAATTGTTCTCGTGTCCTGGCGGCAGGCGAGAATAAACCTCGTAACTGGTCCCGCGTAATCCCTGGGATAGCTTAAGACACCATTTGTCACGCTCCAGACACATAGCAACCGACATAGCCTCAAAGCGTTGAAGGTACTGGTCAATCTTCTCTTTGTCCTTTTCGTAGATCGCTAGACGGAACTTCATAGCGTGGTAGCTATGTCCACCTACTGGTGTTGAGCCAGGGAGAGAAGAACCTCCCACTGCTCCCTCAGTTTCCCCACTAGATTGCCTCTTAAGCTCGAGTTCCCTCATCCGGTATTCGTGCTCCCTTTTCTGAGACTCTTGTTCAGCTTCCCGTTGCTTAGCAGCTTGCTCAACCTCAAGTTTCTTAGCAGCTTGCCCTGCTTCCAGTTTCTTAGCTGCCTGCTCAGCTTTAATTTCCAGCCTTCTCATGGCTTGCTCTGCTTCCAATTTCTTAGCAGCTTGTTCTGCTTCCAATTTCTTAGCAGCTTGTTCTGCTTCCAATTTCTTAGCAGCCTGTTCTAAATCCATCTTTCTCAATTCCAACTCGGCCTTCCGATTTTCCCTTTCTGCCTGGCGAAAATCCCTCTCCACCTCCTGTATGTATTACATTTTGTGAATGTAGTAGTGAATGTAATACATACAGGAGGTGGAGAGGGATTTTCGCCAGGCAGAAAGGGAAAATCGGAAGGCCGAGTTGGAATTGAAAAAGATGGAGTTAGAACAGGCTGCTAAGAAATTGGAAGCAGAACAAGCTGCTAAGAAATTGGAAGCAGAACACGCTGCTAAGAAATTGGAAGCAGAACAAGCTGCTAAGAAATTGGAAGCAGAGAAAGACATGAGAAGACTGGAAATTAAAGCTGAGCAGGCAGCTAAGAAACTGGAAGCAGAGCAAGCTGCTAAGAAACTGTTGCCTTTAGTTCTGCCAGATCTAGCTTAGGAGTGCCCATTTTCCCGAGAGGTAAGATAGCAGGTAGAGTGTAGATTAACTCCAAGATAAATATATAGATAATGAACAATTACAATTAATCTATATATTTAAAACCACAACACAACACAATCACTCAGTGACAAGAGCAGAATCAGGACCACAGACTTATGCAGACGTGTGAAGTGTGAACATGTAAGATATGTGTCTTAACCCCTATCCACATTCACTCTAGCTGGATTCTCTCTCTTACGATATCTCTGTCCTCTATCTAAAGATCCCGTGTCAAAAGATCCCGTTGTCAGGAGATCCCGCTGTCAACAGATCCCGTCTACAAGAGATACCACTGTCAAAAGATCCCGTTTACGAGCCCCCAATAATGTCGTATGTAATCCTTTGATTACTTTAGTGTCGTCCCTGGAGTGAGGGGAATCAACACCCACATTTTTATTAACCCAAAATTATTATCCTAGAGAAACCACCAGAATCCGTCCACAAAACTCCTTCAGTCTGTAGACACCTCTTTCTTCCTCTCACTCACCCCTGGATTATGCCCCCTCTCATTCTTCCCCAACACAACATACTCAACAACTCTAGCTTTAACAAATAATTACAACACATAATTTATTAAAACAAAGAGTGTGTGTGTGTGTGTGTGTGTGTGTGTGTGTGTGTGTGTGTGTGTGTGTGTGTGTGTGTGTGTGTAAGGTGTAGAATGTGTGTCAAATATTCTAATGACAACATCAAAGGCCGACTCCCGCCTTGTAGACGAATGTCGCTATTGTCCCGTCTCGAGCAACAACTTGTTAACAAAATGCCAACCGGGTGTAGACATTTGACGCGACTTATTTTGTTCCTCAGTCCCCTACTCATCAAAGGGTTGCCAGTGTTTGTGCAGACGAATGTCTGCTTTTGCCATCGATCGAAACTATCAAATTTATTTTTCGTGACACTGAGTCTACCTGACAGCCCAGTTCAATGGGGATTTGACCACATGACCATCAGGTTGGTAGGCCAACACTGCATTACCACAGCTCTCGTACATGAGACAGATGTGAACAATGGTAATACAACGTGTAGGATTATCTCCTATCAATGTTCTCTCATGATATGCCAGATTGCCATATAAAATATTCACCATAAACATTACATTTGTTCGGTGCCTCTCCACAGGTAAGGAAAAGTAAAGTATGCAATTATCACAATGTTTCCCCGTATGTTTTCTTTTGTGGTGTTTCAAAAATCACTGTGTTTTTTTTTCTCTCCAAATAACACAATGTTTCTCTTTCGTAGGTGTTCGTTTGTGGTGCTTCAAACATTACTGTTTCTCTCCTGTATGTGTTTTTTTGTGATGATTCAATTATCACAATGTTTCTGTTCTGAGTGTTTTTTTCTTTTGTGGTGCTTGAGATTGCATCCTCTATTAAAAAGACACATTAATAATTACATTTGTAAAGTTTCTCTCTGACTGGATGCTACAACTGTAAATGCCACTCTTTTGTCCTTGAAGAAATCTAGCAATAATTCTAGGATTCTACAAATCAATGAAGAACATTGTCAGTCACATATTCATTTATTCTACCAACACATTCCTCAAAACACATAAATAAGAACTATGACCTAGAACACATTGCTAAAATTATTCTAGTAGGAAGGCAACAACATCCATTGTCACAAATATCAAACTACAGGAGTATTAGGGCTGGCCAATCTCCTTCTGTGGGAGCCACAATCGCATAGTTGTTAAATGCCTGCCTGCTAGCCCACTGGTGAGGGGCTCGAATCTGAGGTGGATTTGAGAATTTACCAGTGCTCCCATGTCAACCCAGACCAAACTGGGTACCAGACACCCCTGAAGCCAGAGTGAGTACACTGATGGGAAGCTAATCTACATGCAAAAATCAGTCCAGTGCTTTATAAGTAGCAACACGTGCATGGACTACACTTGAGTTCAAAGCGAGTGAACACCCACAGAAAACAACATGGCTACCAGAAAACATCTTGGGAAATAAAGATGACTGGAGTGATATTGAACACATGGCCCCTGGAGTGATGATAGCTCTGAGACAGGAAGGGAAAAGGAGGAAAGAGGAAGGAAGAGAGAGTCAGTTCAAAAGAACAAGAACCGCCTCTTGCTACCTCCATCTATCACACAATGATATCAAGTGAAGACGTGTAATACTGACTGCACTTGGGGCAGAGAAGAAAACAAAAGAATAACAGGGAGAAAGAGAGAACCTATCACTGTTCCTGGTCTCAGGAAAAGGACAGAGAGAGAGAGAGAAAGAGATAGATAGAGAGAGAGAGAGAGAGAGAGAGAGAGAGAGAGAGAGAGAGAGATCAGAAGAATAAGATCTTTGGCAGGGCACCATACCTAATTGTATACTCCAAGCAATGGAGTGCTCAGCTGTGCCAGAATTAATGAGAGAACACAACTCAAACAATAAACTAAACAAAACAGAATAAACAAACAAATTGAGAACAAAAATAAGCCTTTTATTAGTCAAGCTCCACAGTCTCTGAATGAAACATCCAACACTGAAACACAAGGCACAACTACATAGACTACCATGATTCACACTGGAGACCAACAGTGGACAGGGCTCCACATTTAACCAGGTCTCTGTAACCAAGCCTAGTCCACGGAGTGTACCAAATATCACAGCCAGACATCACATCCCCAGGCTGAACGGGCCACAACGCCATAAAATAACTTTAACACAAACAATAACAGAACCACAAGGAAAAATATGAACATGAGTTACACAGTTCAGGAACACAATATACAGCATTGAAGTACAGGCTACACCAGTATAGATGACTACAGTTCTACATTGGGGATCAACAGTGGATTCGGCAACACATTTAACAAGACCCCCTGCAACCAAGACAAATACACCGAGTACACTAGGCACAAACCACATCCCTGAGCTAGTCAAAACATGATGTGACAAAAGTAAATATGTGACTCACAAAGGAACTACATCAACCACAGAGACATAAAGGTATGGACAGCTCAGCTATTAAATCAACTAAGAACCCAGGAATGTTCCAGCAACCACAGTCAGACGCTACTTCCTGCGTTGCAAAAACAATCACCTGGTTTTAGAATTTATAGAATGAATGCACATAATTCAATGTACACACACACACACACACACACACACACACACACACACACACACACACACACACACACACACACACCGAATTATCTGTATGTTGACCCCACAAGACATCAACAAACACACTACAGCTCGCCACATCATGAGACAATCTTTGATGTCTGAACTGATCATCCTTTGCTGCCTCATCCCGAGCCTGTTGTGACTTTTCACCCAACATATCATTCACTCACAGAACGTTCTCAGTTCAGTGGGAACATCACACAAGGATCTATGTGACACAGCACAGCCCATCACCTCCAATATCATAGACTGCCATCAATACCACACATCAACATTAACATTACACAATGACATAAATCAGTGTTGCTCAAGGCCAACACCAGCCAATGCATCACACCCTGCGACTGGACAGCAGATGATTCTCTTGTGATGCATCAACACTGTCCAATGCACAACATAGGCAGAACCAAACACACCCCAGTCAAATATAATGCCCAAACAGGACAACATCATTCAAATTTGTCCACCCAATACGTAAACAACACCTCTTGCACTAGTGGCAATCAGGTACACATACAGGATATGCAGGTCAACATAACGTCACCAGGATACACATTTCTGTACGGGTCACAGCTAGACAACAGGATGGAACATAAGACACTGACTGAGTCTCAGACATGTAATGTTTGCACTGGTCACAGCTAGACACAGCATCTCCAACATACAATCACTTTGGGTCGGGCATCATGGGGTCCCCTCCTGGTTAATTTTGAGAGATGGCGAAACATGACCACCCACGTTTATCGGCATGGCACATGATGGATGGGTGGAATCATCACATTTGTAATGTTTCGCTCCTGTATGTGTTCTTATGTGGTTATCGAACCAGAAGCATTATTAAAAGTTGCACCACAATCATCACATTTGTAAAGTATCTCTCATGTATGCATTCTGGTGTGCTTTTGCTTGACAGTACGAGTACATGATGCATCACACTCATCACATTTGTAATTTTTACCATATATGTATACTCGTGCCACAGCAGATGGTAACCATAAATAAACGATGCATCATAATCATTATACTTGTATAGTTTCTCTCGTTTATGTGGTCTAAATACTCAGCCTTAGCAAACAACATACCAACATCGTAACCTGTTAAAAGTTTCTCTCCTGTGTGTATTCTCTTGTGGAGCTTCATATTGTCAGCATGAGTAAATGATGCACCATGATGGCTGGCGGGGTAGGGGTAACCCCTATCAAAGAAGTAAGGTGTCTCCTTTCCTCTGCTAGCCTACGGGAACCCTTAGGCAAGGTGGAGTACCCATTAAGCCTCCCGATCAGGATTACACGAAGCCATGGGTGCAGGTGGTGGATGAAGTTGAAGTGAGCATCCGACAGATTGTAGGTTATGGTCTCCAGCTTCATGACTGTAGGCAGAGGATCTCTTTTTGGGGGAGACAATAGCTACGCTCATTGACCAGTACACTCACTGCTAAGAAGGAAAGCAATAGCAAACTACCTTAGGAGCAGCCTCGCCCAGTGGGGATAGTCATGTGCACCAGGTGACTCCAGACCGTCAGCAGGCTACTGAATGCAGAATATTACTATCATTTAAAGTAGGAACTTGTAATGTTAGAATAATGAGTGCAGATGGACAATTAGAAAACATCAAACAAGAAATGGAAAAAAGAGAAGATTAATATATTAAGAATATGTGAAATGAGATGGAAAGGGACAGGAGTCAAGACAGAAGAGGATCGTATGATTATTTATTCTGGGGGAGAAGAATGGCAAAGAGGTGTAGCCACTACATTGGATCGGCAAACATCAAATTCTGTTAAAGGATATTGGGATGTGTCAGACAGAGTTCTATTAGTAAAATTAAATGGAAGACCTTTTAAAATAAATGTCATTCAAATTATGCTCTAACAAGTGAATGTTGTGAAGAAAATATAGAGGAACTTTATAATGACATACAGTCTGCTTTGAAGAACTGTATAAAATCAGAAATAAATATCATAATGGGTGATTTTAAAGCAAAAGTAGGAATCAAGGTGATGGATGCAGTGTAAGCAACCATGGTTTGGGATAGCCAAACGAAAGAGTATACAGACTTGTAAAATGGGCAAAAGAACCAGAAATGAAACACCTAGTTTAAACAGCATCCTAGAAGATTATGGACATGGAAAAATCAAGACAGCAGGATTAAAAACCAGATAGATTACATCCTGATTAGCAGGTTTCAAAATGTTTTAACAGTCATAAAAACAGTTCTCAATGCAGACTGTTACAGTGATCACATATTAATTACAGGCACACTGAAGGTAGAGTTAAAGAAAGTCAATTTTTTTTTTTTTTTTTTTTGCATATCCTTTACAGGACATCACTGTCAACACCAGCATCTTTCAGCTGTATGTCGATTTCTTGGCAAGATTACGCTCAGTGGTTTGCCATTGCTTTCTGAGCAGCCGGCTCACATACCCCGTAAGTTACTGATGCGATTCGAACTACTGCTGATTCTTACAGTCATCACGTTAACCGACGAGAGTATACGAGATTACGGAGAAAAGTCATAACCTCTAAGCCACGAAGCCGGCTAAGTCAAGTATAACAAGAAAAACTAAATATGATTTGTGCAAACTGAAAAATGGCAAAGAAATGCAAGATAATTTTAACATAGAAGTAAAGAACAAATCTGATATATTGTCTGATCTAGAGATCCTATTTCGATATGGGTTGTCACGAATTGGCAGCCTTTACTTCCCAGAACAATTTTCGGTTCACTTTTGATGGGCCATGTAGAGGATCAACAGACGAACAAAACTGTTTTCTCTATATTCAAGGCTATACTGTCTTGACGTAAGCTTGCAAAACCTGCAAGTAAACAACCACCAGGAATGGCTTTCTATTTGGGAAGTTAATTTGACACCAGTACCGGTCACCCCCAGATAAGTTTCACAGTCTTATCAATCCAGCCAGACGGGAGGTCAGACTCAGGGGACTGAATAGTAATTAAAACCAACCAGGTATAACGCAAGCAAACCTGGTTTACCAACAGAGTTGTAAACTGGCTGTTGACCATGAGAACCTAATTGTTCCCTTGACATGACACCTGATAAGAATAGCTAGGAAATCGCCCAACCGCGATGGATGACCCCATCTGGTAGAGACTAGAGGCGCAAGGTGTGAAATCACTGATAAGACTCGGTGGGCTAATAATTGTCAGACCCACAGGTGTGATGGCCAATTGCAGTGATAAGTGCAATTACCGCCCGGTGGAGATAAGAAGAATTTATGCTGGGAATGCCAAGGAGATAATACGTCTGCTTGACTCAGCTTAAATAAGGGTCCCTAGCCTGTTTTATGTTAGATTAAGTCGTCTTCTTCTTCTTCTTCGTTCATCCGTTTTGTTTTTTTCGGATGTGATTGCGTTGTGCCTGTTTACAGCAGAGCTGCGTTCTTGCGCCGTTAGGCCGACACATCCGACTTCTGCGGAGATTAAGTCTGACTTCAGAACAGCTCTCACAAGGAGCACCTATGTTATAGATCTCAAGACTATAGACTACTGACTAGGTAGAGCCAGGACTGGCAGACGTCAGAATACCGGCAAGCTGTTTTCTTTTGTGTGTGTCTACTGGAGAGTGGGGATCTGGACCACAGTTCCAGATAGATGAAGTAACAAGTAAAGTTACGTAATGTTTCTCATCACAATATGTTATATGATTTTATCATCCTCATATTGACAATCATCCAATGTCTATGATTAGTAAATAAATGTTGTAGTCTTGTAACTCATAGTTCTGTCATTATATTTTTTCCAATTGTGCATACGTGTTGTTGTGTACATTGGTGGGGGTTCACTTACACACCAAGGAAAGGAGCAGTCAGGGAGAAAACCTGTACTGAGATAGTCGTCTATACTAATATATTTAGACTTAAAACATCTATCTTAAGCTAACCTTCTCTTTCCTATACCTTGGCGAATATTCAGCACAGTTCATTTCATTTTGTAACGAGCCACTTGGAGCTGTACGTTGGATATTCATGGGCTTAATCTGTAGTTCAGCCATATAGATTCTGTCCCTAGTCAGTTTCTGACTATCTGGGGTTGCTCGCCAGTGAATAATACATTCATCTAGCCGGTGGGGCACCCCGAAATCTGACATGGGTGATCAATGGGATATGTTAAAGAATTCAATCAGTTTGGCTGTAGAATAAACTATTCCAAAATTTTAAAAAGTGGGTATTAAGACATGGATGACTGAAGAAATTTTACAACTACTGGAAACAAGAAGACAGAACAAAATTAATCCTGCCGAATATGAAGAAATTCACAGAAAAGTCAGAACATTATGTAAGAAGGCAAAAGAAGCATGGCTCGAGAAAAATTGCTTAGAAAATGAAAAGCAACACAACAGTAAAAAAACCAAACTAATGCACAAAAGAATTCAGGAGCTTACTAATCAAAGAACACGCACATCAGAAGGCTGCCTAAAGACAAAAGATTTAAAGAATCATAATAGAAAAAGATTAGATTTTACATGTTTGGTCAGATTATGTGAAACACCTTTATGATGATAACATAGAAGAATAGTATGATATTCAAAATAATAATGAATGTCCATCAATTTTAAAGATGGAGATTCAGAATGCTCTTAGCCATATGAAAATTGGCAAGACACCAGGTTCAAACAGCGTCACAACAGAAATGATTAATGCTTTAAAAGAATATGGAATAGATAAAGTTACCAGTCTGCTTAATACAATATATGATACTGGAGATATACCTCATAAATTATGTAATTCTGTATTTATTACAATCCCAAAGAAATCAGGAGGCTTGGAACGTGATCACCATCAAACAGTTAGTATAATGAGTCGCATCACGAAGATTTTGCTAAGAATAATGAAGAGTTTAGGGAAAAAAAGAGTTAGGAAGAAAATACAACCTGAAATAGAAGAACAATGTGGGTTTGTAGTAGGCAAGGGTACAGTAAATGCTGTGTATATACTGAGAATCGTAATCGAACGTTCTATAGAAGTAAACAAAGATCTACACCTTTGCTTTATTGACTACACAAAGGCTTTCGATAAAGTGAGACATGTCAACATGATAAGGATGCTTGAAGATCTACAAATAGATGTAAAAGATCTTAGATTTGTACAAAAACATATATTGGAAACAACAAGCTGCCATAAGAATTAATAATGAAGTAGGTCAATATCAGCCTATTAAGTATTAAGAGAGGTGTGAGACAGGGATGTGTAATGTCTCCAAATCTTTTTTTCCCTGTACAGTGAAAATATTTTCAGAAATATAGAAGATATGGAAGGAATCATCATTGGGGGACGATGCATCAATAACATTAGATATGCAGATGATACAGCCTTGATTGCAGACAATGAACAGGACCTGCAACATTTAGTAGATGTGGTCATTGCAAACAGCGAACAACTAGGGTTACAATTGAATAGTAAGAACACACAGATTATGGTCATCACTGGGAAGAAGGAAATACCCCAATATAATATGCAAGTAAATGGGCATATTCAAGTGAATTGGTACAGTTATCTCAGAACAGTCATAACATCAGATGGGAGATGCCTTGAAGAGATTAGAACAAGAATTGCCATGGCGTAGGTAGCCTTATGCAAAATGAATAACATACTGACCAATACAAATATATCAATTGAAAATTGAATGAGAAAAAGAGTCTTAAAGTGCTACATAGAACCTGTACTTTTGTAAGGATGTGAAGCGTGGACAATGAGCAGACAAGCTGAAAAACATCTGATGACTGTGAAAATGTGGTTTCTGAGGAAAATGCAAAGAAATCATGGACAGACAGAAAAACCAATGAATAAGTCCTTCAAGAAACAAATGAAGATCATAAACAATTGGAAATATTAGACGTAGACAGTCAAAATTTTGTGGACATGTTATGAGAAAAAATGAATTGGAGAACTTGGTGGCAACTGGCCAGATTGAAGGGAAGAGACCAAGGGAAAGACTGGCTAGTAAATACCTGGATGGCTTGGTCACATGGCATGGTCAATACATAAACATGGAGCTGATCCACAACTGTGGTGATTGAGTGAGATGGCGAAACATGACCGCCCATGCTTATCGGCATGGCACATGGTGGATGGATTGAATCAACACATTTGCAAGGTTTCTCTCCTGTATGTGTTCTATTGTGGAACTTTAGACTGCCAGCTGAAGTAAAAGTTGCACAACAATCATCTCATTTGTAAAGTTTCCCTTCTGTGTGTGTTCATTTGTGGTGCCTCAGAAAAAGATTCACAACAATAATCACATTTGTAAGGTTTCTCTCCTGTATTCATTCTTACATGGTTAATCAAACCAGAAGCTTGAGTAAACGTTTCAACACAATCATCACATTTGTAAGGCTTCTCTCACGTATATGTCTTTTGTGGCATTTCAAGCTGCCTGGGTGAGTAAAATAAGCACTACAACCATCACATTTGTAAGGTTTCTCTTCTGTATGCATCCTATTGTGGCTCTTCAGAATGCAAGCTATAGTAAAAGATGCACCACATTCATCAAATTTGTAAGGTTTCTCTCCTGTATGTGTTCTCTTGAGAATCTTCAGACTGCCAGCAAGAGTAAATGCTGCACCACAATCATCACATTTCTAAGGTTTCTCTCTTGTGTGTTTTCTTTTGTGGAGCTTCAGACTGCTAGCATGAGTAAAAGATGAACCGCAATCATCACATTTGTAAGGTTTCTCTCATGTATGTGTTCTTTTGTGGTTAATCAAACCAGAAGCTTGAGTAAAATTTGCATAACAATAATCACATTTGTAAGGTTTCTCTCCTGTATGTGTCCTTTTGTGGCATTTAAGGCTGCCAGAATAGAGCAAAGCAAGCACAAAAATCATCACATTTGTACGGTTTATCTCCTGTATGTGTTCTCTTGTGATTAATCAAATGAGAAGATTGAGTAAGCGACGCCCCACAATCATCACATTTGTAAGGTTTCTCTCCTGTATATTTCATTTTGTGGCATTTCAGGTTGCCAAAGTGAGTAAAGCAAGCACTACAATCATCACATTTGTACGGTTTATCTCCTGTATGTGTTCTTTTGTCGTTTTTAAGAGTGCTAGATTTAGTAAAAGATGCACCACAATCATCACATTTGTAAGGTTTCTCTCCTGTATGTGTTCTCTTGTGATTAATCAAATGAGAAGATTGAGTAAAAGATGCACTGCAATCATCACATTTGTAAGGTTTCATTTCTGTATGTGTCCTTTTGTGGCATTTCAGGCTGTCAGGGAGAGTAAAACAAGCACTACAATCATCACATTTGTAAGGTTTCTCTCCTGTATGTGTTCTCTTGTGATTAATCAAATGAGAAGATTGAGTAAAAGTTGCACCACAATCATCACATTTGTATGGTTTCTCTCCTGTATGTGTTCTTATGTGGTTAATCAAAACAGAACCCTGAGTAAAAGTTGCATCACAATCATCACATTTGTAGGGTTTCTCTCCTGTATGTTTCCTTTTGTGACATTTCAGGGTGCCAGAGTGAGTAAAGCAAGCTCCACAATCATCACATTTGTAAGGTTTCTCTCCTGTATGTGTTCTCTTGTGATTAATCAAATTAGAAGATTGGGGAAAAGTTGCACCACAATCAACACATTTGTAAGGTTTCTCTCCAGTATGTGTTCTTATGTGGTTAATCAAACCAGAAGCTTGAGTAAAAGTTGCATCACAATCATCACATTTGTAAGGTTTCTCTCCTGTATGTTTCCTTTTGTGGCATTTCAGGGTGCTAGAGTGAGTAAAGCAAGTATCACAATCATCACATTTGTAAGGTTTCTCTCCTGCATGTGTTCTCTTATGTTTCTTCAGACTGCCATTTTCAGCAAAAGAAACACCACACTCATCACATTTGTAAGGTTTCTCTCCTGAATGTGTTCTCTTATGTTTCTTCAGACTGCCATTTTCAGCAAAAGAAACACCACACTCATCACATTTGTAAGGTTTCTCTCCTGTATGTGTTCTCTTGTGGTTAATCAAACTAGTAACTTTAGTAAAAGTTGCAACACAATCATCAGATGTGTAAGACTTCTCTACTGAATTTGATCTTATGTTTCTGTTTAAATATATATCCACACCAGCATTTGGATCACAATCTTCAGACATGTAAGTTGTGGCTTCCTGTTTCATTCTTTGATGAATACAACTGGTAAGACTATCATGATAATCAAGTGACTTCTCAGAGATCTGTGTACATGTCACTGGCTTTCTTGCAGTTTGTAATTCACCAGTCTCATTACCCACATACCTTCGTTTAGTGATAATTTCATTGGTAGATGACACACACTCTGATATTTTATCACTTGCTTCATGTTTTACAGATGTTCTGTAATTATTCTCAGTTCCACTATCATCAAGTGGTAATTGGTCATGGTGAGTGAGAGTTATTTTATTTCCAGGCACTCTTGATCCTGTTTCTGTGTGTCCAGCCACGTCTTCAAGGCTACAGCAATCTTCCATGTTATTGAATCTGTCATGAGTTTTGTAATCATAGAACACATCTGGAAGTTCTTGTTTCACAAACTCCAATTTAATGTTATCAGATGACATCTTCTCTATTTGTGGCTGTATTTATGTGAAATATGAAGTCACAACTCTGGAACAGTGGTGTATTTCTGAAATATACAAACAGTGAACATTTAGATAAACAACAGAGTAGCTGGCAGTATATTACAATAAAATGTTCAAACTTCTATTAAATGAACAGTTACTGTAAATGTACTATAGCACCTGATAAGTCACCGCAGGCATCTTCTATGAAATGAAAATTGATTATATACATTCATTCAGTAGCATGTCCTTTGCAGAACCTTGCTCCCATAACAACCTTCCGGAAAACCTCTAGACCAGTGGTTCTCAACCTTTTTTGGCCCGTGCCCCCCTTCACCATATTTTCAGAACGTCATCCCCCCCCTTTCCTATCAAAAATTTGGCCCATGCCCCCCTTCACCGTATTTTCAGAATTTCATTCCCCCCCCCCCCCTTTCATATTTCCTATCTAAAAAAAAACCACCCCTACACAGTATACGTAAAAATGGAAGGTACATTTAATAGCGTATACTAAAACAAGTCTAGACATCCATATAAAACATGATTTGTGGGTCTACTTACTTTATAAAATGAATGTTAGAAGGATGAGACGTGCATAACTGTAAAGTATGAAGGGAAAAACAATATTAAGTTATCGGTTCTTGTATTAACGCGATCTTGAAATGGTCTACATCCCCCCCCCCCTCTGGAAACCCTAAAATTCCCCCCCTGGGGGGGGGGGGGAATTCCCCACCGGTTGAGAACCACTGCTCTAGACCATAAGCAAGATGTTCCATGTCAGATACACCCATCTGGAGATCATCCACCACTTCCTGCACCCATCTTCCATATACAGGGGTAGACAAATCCAGGCGCCTGAAAATGTTTACCTGGGACCTACATTTTCAAATTCAGTTCTGGAAATATTGTTTCAAAAAATAGTTTTTGTGCCCTATTAGAAAGTTCTATTACTTGTTTTGATTGATTGATTGATTAATTTAAGAACAGACATCACAGCATTTGGGCATTCCCATAAACGCTCCGTCCCAATCCTCAGAAGCCAGAGAAGAGTTCCAACCCCAATAGTACCAGTAGCAATCTGATTATATGTGCGTCTCACTATTACTTGTTTTGAAAATGAGTACCATTTTATTATCTGATTATATGTGCGTCTCATATTACATGTTTCTAAAATGAGTACCATATATGTTGTTGTTGTTGGCGATCGGGTAAGTTTTGAGCTAAAGCCAACAATGGGTGACGTGATATTCTAGTATGATAATTGGTCACGTCCAGCGTGAGTCGCATGGTCAGTGGTTGCACACCCGCCTCACACGCCAGTGATCTGGAGTTCGATCCCAGGTCCAGTCAGGGATATGCACTACTGACAAGCCCAAATGAGAGCTTCCAATCTGTCGTGGACAGGGCTTAAGGTTCGTGCCAAAATACAATTAGCATAGCCAGTAGTAGATTGTGCACAATCTTTAAACCTCAAATCATGAAACAACCAAATACAGCGAGTCGTCGACTTACGACCATGATCAGTTCCGACAGACCGGACATAACACGATTTGGTCGTAAGTTGAGTACGCTATGTGTACAGTAATGTGAAGGGATGTTATAAAAAATATTTAAGTTAAATTATATCATTCGTTTCTTTTATTATTGTCATAAATCATAACTTTCGATGTTCATTTTGTGCCATTTGTATCATCTCTACACCATTTTGTTTCTTATTTTTATATCGTCAGGTTTAAGAAAAACACTGCATTAACTGTACATGTACAACTGGTTTCTTCTTCTTCTTTCGTTCGCTTGAAATATGTCTATAACTGCAGTGCTGTCTCTTTATGAATTGAACTGTCTTTTTCAGTACACACAGCGGTCCATAGAGTTTATCTTCCACTGTCGTCTCTCTAGGCCAGAAGGTTTGCCTAGATATGTTATATTTTGGGCAGTCTTGGAGTATGTACTCTGATGTCTGCGACGCCAATCCACATGTACACATGGCTGTTTCACCAAGCTTGAATTTTGTATACATGTGGTTGCGTAATCTATTGTGCCCTGTTCTGAGGCGCAGAATAATGACTTGTTCTGGTCTATTCATAACGTGGTAGTCATCTTGAGCAGGTTTTGGTGGCTTTCTGACTGATTTGATCATTCTTTTCTTTTGGTGGTATGTTACAGGCACATCAGGCTGTTCTTCTTTGGCTCCTTCCTTAGCCAATTGATCAGCTCTGTCGTTCCCGGGTACTCCACAGTGGGATGGTATCCACTGTATGGTGACCTTATGCTGACTGCTAAGTTCAGAAAGTAGTGTCCTTAGTACTGGCAATTTTCCAGACAGGAGCGCCTCGAGTACCGACTTTGCATCTGTCAATAGCACCACAGGCTGTGTACCATTGCTGGTATTTAGCAATTTCTCTGTTGCCATCTTGATTGCCTCAATTTCAGCATCGTAGTTATGGCAGTACTTTCCTGTCGGTACTCTAGCTGTGTCCCTGGTATTATTTGGGTATTCTATGTACACTCCCGCTCCTCCATCTCGAACAGCATCTTGTGCTGACCCATCTGTGTAGACTCGGATCCAGAGGTCCTGTGGGTATTCTTCATCAAGGAAGCTGAGAGTGGCTGTTCTGCGCTGCACACTGTTCTGATCTTCCTTGTCAAATATTCCTCTCACTTTTGTCTGGATTTGTAATGATAGTCTATGCTCATCTTTCCATGGAGTTCGCTCTGGAATAGTTGTTAGGGGGATACCAACTGTGGGCAGATCGGTGGTTTCTCTGCAGAGTCGTTTGGCCTGGTGGATAAAACTTCTTTTCAACCGCCCCATAGCTAGGTTTTCAAATCTGTTCTTCATAGGGTGGCCTGGCAAGCTGAGGAACTTTTCTGCTTGTATTAGCGTTTTCGTATCTCTGCGCTCACTCAGTGCTTGTGTCCTCCCCATCTTCTCCATTTCCACTATAGGGGTTGATCTCATCCCTCCTGTGGTGACTCTAAGTGCTTGATTTTGCACTTTGTCCAGCTCTTGTAGTGTGGTTTTTGCTGCCGAACACCATGCAGTTGACCCGTATTCCAGGTGTGGTCGTATGCTCTGTTGATAAACTTTGCTAAGTATTTTCCCACTGGCTCCCCATGTGGTTCCACTTAGCTTTCTCGGGATGGCTATTTTCCTTCTGGCTTTTGCTACTGCTTTGTTGATGTGCTTTCTCCGTGTCAGCCTGCCATCAAATGTTACTCCAAGGTATGTTGGTTCTTTATCTTCTCGTAGGGGTGTTCCATTTATCTGGATGGTCCCTGCCTTTTGTTTTGGAGAGAGGGTAAATAGGGTGGTGCTGCACTTGTCAGTGTTTATGCTGACACACCATCTATTTGCCCATGCAACAAATGTATCTACAGCTCTTTGTAGTAATCTGGTGGCTGTCAGAGTCTTGCATAACACAAGACAAGTAGCTCGTTTTCTGGCAAGTGTGAAGTAATATCAAACTATCAAATCACACGAAGTGAATATCCGAAAGTATTATTCACACGCTTTATTGACGCGTTGCATTAATTATCGCACAAACATCGCACACTGACAATCTATAGCAATCATTTCAACATGAACAAGATCACTACAATACATAATAATACATGCAAGCAATAAACATCTCACTTACAGTTAAACTTATACAAGCATTCGACTCAGTCTCCCACTGTCGTACAGGCTAGCTCTCAAGGCAGATTCAAACTCGACTCGCATTCCCTTGCGACCTGTCCTTTCAACGATCTCAGCCCGTCTGCCAGTTCCTACAAGCTTACACGCACACGTCAGCTGGTGTCCCCTGCACGGTTCACGGGGTGAACTCAATTGCTGTGCGTGGCTACCTATCCGGGCGTCGGTAACGACGCCGCGTTCTCTCTGCCGTGTTTCACATTACTCAGGGTTTCGTGTTGTTATGTTGTCTGGCGTTGGTACAGACAACGCATCGCAACCTCGGATGTGAGACCTTGACACTCTCCACACCCCTTTTTCATGAAAGGATTTCCTTTCATGTACAATATATATCTAGGTGTTATTAAACATGTCAAAGTCGAACATTATACATTAACAATTATAATAAATATATACAGGTGAATAGTCAACAATATGTATACACCACTTATGTTGCACTATGAAGTACAACAGTCAAGTACAATCTATTTAATGGGCATTACCTCGCTGTGACCCAGCTAGTCCGGTAGGTATCGGCTAAACTGGCCCCTACCTCACAACCAAGAACAAAAATACTAAAATAATCAGGTCAAGCCGTGAGCATCTCCCTCTGAGATGACTCCTCCATCAGACCTCTATTTAGAGTTTCTAATGAAGGTCAACAGTTTTGGCAATATACTGTCCATATCTAAACGATGTTACATTGACATGTTATTTATCAAGCACACATGTTAATGGTTACAATACATATTTACATATCACCAACAATTTAGAATAATGTCCCATGGTTATTATACAGAAAATTTTGGGAACAATAATTTATCGTCGTTTACAAGACATAAATTACAATTGGAAATTTATTTCTTAGTGTCATAATTTGATCCTTATTGACAAATGTGCACAAAAAGTCACGTTTGTAAAGAAGCAATCAAGTTACGATGCTGAGATTACATCCTATACAAATCAACATATACAATTCCGTATATGGAAATATTTTAAATCACATTTTAATACAACGTCATACATTTATATACTTTTAATAATATGCAAAAACTCGGAAGTATACAGCTGTACTATTACATGTGTTGTGATGTCATTCAAACAAAGCTGGTCCGTTCTGGATGGATCTTCTATAAACGGAGTAGTAGTTGTTACTATCAGCTGTTGGATCATCTCTTCCGTCTTCTGCTCGGATTGTACTGTCGCAGTCATCTTTCGTACCTTGTTAAAACGTCTTGGGCACCTCGGTCTGGATACTTTAGGATTATCTCACGTTTTAGTGGCTTGGTAACTTCTTGGATCCTCTAGTGTTGTCCCGTGACACTTCTCCGCAGTGTCTGGTTGTTAAAATATTTATGTATTTACAATAATAATTACATTCTTTCTCATATCTCACAGTTATACAACACATTAGTTTACATAATACTGATTTCATTCTTTCACATATCTCACAATTATATACGCATTCATTCGCATGATAATAATAAGAATCACAATATGTACATAAGTTATATACATTGGGAGATACAATCTTCCCCATCACAATGGTGTACACAGCGTTACTGACACATTGTCACAATTGGCTGTGGTACTGAGCACTATCTACGTTGCAGTTTTATACACCCTCTGCACTGTGCTCTGGTGTCGACTGGGTATTAGGTTCGTTGTATGGACATCTCGACAAAAGGTCTGCAAGACAGTTTTGTGAACCTTTTATGTGGTTAACCTCATAGCTATAGTCCTGCAGAAGAAGGGACCATCTTGCCACCCTGCTGTTACTAGGCGTTCCTCTGGTAACAATTGTCAGCGGAGTATTATCTGTTTCAATAATGAAATGTTTGCCTAACAGAAATCTAGAAAGTTTACGTACCGAAAATACCATGGCAAGAGCCTCGAGTTCCGGTGTACTGTAATTTCGTTCGCTGGTGTTCAGTTTTCGAGAGACGTAGTATACTGGGTACAAGATTTTGTCGTGTTCTTGGAGAATCACACCTCCAATGGCTACGGAGCTCGCATCACATCTTAATCTAAAAGTAATATTCAAATTTGGCAATTTCAAAATAGGTGATTTAGAAAAATAAGAAAGAATTTTCGTAAATGCTGGCCTTAAACATTCACTGTTTACAATCACATTGGGGTGTTTATTTGTTAGTAGATCAGTGAAACATTTGGTCAATTCAGCAAAATGAGGAATAAACTGTCTATAATAGTTTAACAGACCTAACACACTTCGCAACTGTTTCTTAGTTGTCGGAAGCGACAATTTCAAAATTCTGGACATGATGTTATCGTCAGTTGATATAAAGCCATTTGAGATCTTATAGCCCAAAAATGAAATTTCCTGAAAGGCTATATCCACTTTGGAAGGTTTTACCGTCAGTCCATGATGTTTAATTCTGTCAAATGTCTGCTGTAGTGCTGTTATGTGCTCTGTCATGTCCTTTGTGTGTATGCAAATGTCGTCCATGTACCAAATGATGTTAGCAATGTCTGTCAGAAGAATTCTTGTCATTCTGACGAAGGTAGCTGGTGCATTGACTAATCCGAAAGGTAGTTTACACCATTCGTATAAACCCCAAGGTGTGG
The DNA here is from genome assembly GCA_963921405.1 of Cepaea hortensis. Taxonomy (NCBI): domain Eukaryota; kingdom Metazoa; phylum Mollusca; class Gastropoda; order Stylommatophora; family Helicidae; genus Cepaea; species Cepaea hortensis. The sequence goes on along the minus strand of OY992876.1, from coordinate 498,044,284 downwards.
CAAATGCAGTCAGATGTATACTATCAGGATGTACAGCTATCTGCCAGTAGCCTTTTGTCATGTCAAGTTTAGTAAAATAACGTGAGTCAGATAGTTCAGTCAAGATGTCTTCACAGTTGCTCATTGGTTCTAAATCCAACTGTGTAATACTGTTGAGTTTACGATAGTCCACACAAAGTCTAATAGTGTTGTCCTGTTTGCGTACCAAAACTATTGGTGAACAGAAATGAGATTGTGAACGTCGAATGATTTGATTTGTTTCTAAATCAATGATTTCTTGATGAAGTTTTTCTTTATAGTGTATCGGGATGGAATATGGTCTACACTTAATAGGAACGTCAGATGTTAAGATGATTTGGTGTTGCACTAAATCTGTCTGTCCTGGGCTGTCAGAAAAGATAGTCCTGTAGTCTTGTATCAGTTGTCTGCAACTGTTAGTCTGTGTCTGTGTCAGGATAGGATTTACCTTAATGTCTTGTAAGTTGGTCGTTGTGTCAAGACCTGGTGTTGGTATCTCGTCAGTGTCGTTGTCGTCCGTCTGGTCCACTATGGAGGTGCTTGCTGCAGTCTCTACTTGTTCGTCTTGCCTGTGGTGATAAGGTTTGAGCAAGTTAATATGGAAAATTTTATGTTTGTCCCTAACTGCAATCTCGTAATCTACCGTCGAAATTTGTCGTAGCACTTTGAACGGTCCTTGCCATGAGTCAGTTAGGAGATGTCTATCACTTGTTCGTCTCTACTTGTTCGTCTTGCCTGTGGTGATAAGGTTTGAGCAAGTTAATATGGAAAATTTTATGTTTGTCCCTAACTGCAATCTCGTAATCTACCGTCGAAATTTGTCGTAGCACTTTGAACGGTCCTTGCCATGAGTCAGTTAGGAGATGTCTATCACTTGGCAAAAGAAGAAGCACGTCCTGTCCTGGCGTCAGTGTAATAGTTCTATTTCCTCTGTTAGCATATTGTCGGTAAATAGCTCCTGATTTTTGGAGAGCTTCTTTGGCTAATATACATGATTTCATAATTCTATCACGCAATGATGTTACATGTTCATATGGTGAAATGGGTATAGACAAAGTTGCACTTTCAGTCAACATAGATTGGTACATTACTAATGAGGAGTGAGTGAAATTGGTATTATGGCTCCCTAACTTAGTTCTAATATGGGAACAGACTTCCCTGATGTCTTTGGAAGTTATGGTTTTAGAAGGACTCGCTTCTGGCGAAATTTAGTACCTCTTGATATTATGTTGTCAAGAGGATCAATTCTGTCGACAGAGATATTTTTGAAAGGTCTGCTTGTTGACTCTGTTAATTGCAGTTCAGCTTGCGAGTGTTTCTTCTGTTTCACAAGCTTATGGCAGATGTCACAACTTCTGCAATACCGTTTGGTATCACTGCGAAACTTAGGCCAATAGAATTGAGTAAGTAACCTTGCTCTAGTTTTAGCATAAGCCATGTGTCCTGCAAAGGGTATGTCATGAGCTATATTCAATGCTTGCTTGCGGTTTTCTAACGGTAGCACTGTTTGTTCTATAGTGCTGGAACCTTTGGTGTAGTACCGTGTTAGAATTCCGTTCTTGAGAGCAAAGTACCATTGAGCATTCTTTGCTACTCTTGGCTTTTGGCCTATAAGTTTAAAATACTTTTGCAGAGATCGATCGGCTTTCTGAGATGTTATAAACGTCTCCCTAGTTGTCTCAGGAGATGTTACAACTGGACTTACTCGTTGTAAAGCCTCTGTTTGATCGATTCGATCTTGCATCTGTGCAGTAGATCTAGTTACTGCGTTTACTACATTACAACGATCATTCTCATCACACATTGATGTTACATTCACACAATTACATGTATGTTCTGGCATAGCCAGGTTGGTATTTGAACATTCAATTACAGGTGGTAATACATCATGAATGGTGATTGGTGATGAAGGTGAAGTGGTAGTATCAATATTACAACAGACAGATGATGTATTGATGTCATGTGGTATGTCATTCACTTCAGGAAGGTTTCCAATGATAATATCACAGCAAGGATTGGTTAATGCTGCGCATTTAACCTTTCCTGTAAGGAATGGTGTCGTTATATATGCCCATGCAAGTGGATATTTCTCTATGTTCCCTGAGAATGTCCTGCATGTGACATATTTACTACTATATTGTGTTGGTAAAATATAATCTCTCTTTACACCAATGAGAGTACTTCCGCTATCACGTAAAACTGTGGCCGGTTTACCATTAACATACCCCTGGTGGATGTTCAGTCTACCTTTGGAGTTTACTACAGAATTGGCCTCCTCACTGGTAATAGGTATAGAATGGCCGCATGTTAACACGCCATCCTCATGAAATTGATCACAAATGGTACATTTTTCCTGATGGAATACCTCAATGGAATGTGCTGAGTTTACTGGGTGATCTTGTACACTTTCATCTTCTGACGAAGAAATGTCAAACATGACTGCATTATCCTTTTTGGTCATTGACTTGGCTTTACAATCCTTACGCCAGTGACCAAAAGCCTTACAAAGGTAACATTTTGTAAGTTTTTTGTAGTTCTTCCTCTCTTTCTCTTGCTTAGAAATGTAATTATGCAAGTAAGCAGTGTACCCAGGATGTTGGTCGCACATATCATGCTCATTGTGTGCATAGTTGCAATATTTACACTGATATAATTTCTCTGCAGTTTGCCTATAATGTCTTTGTTTGCTATTTGACCCTGCCTGATATTTGCCATATGTAGCTGCTGCTACAAAGTCTGTGCTGGTCAGACCACTAGAGAAACAATGCTTATTGGCTGCAAAATAACCAGAGCCACGACTTTCAATCTGTTGAACACTTTCACACTGACATTCCAACAAAAATTTAGAAAAGGGGGCTGGGAGAGATGCAATAATCTTATCTCTCAACATAAGGTCAACTAATTTGTCATAAATTCCATTTACTTTAGCTGCTGACAGCCATTTAGAAAAAATATTTTGAATTTCTGAGATGTAATCAGAGAACGTGTGTGTTGGCTTAGGAGACAACTTCCTAAACTGTTCTCTATAACCTGATTCATCCAGTAGAAAATGTGACATAATTTTAGATTTAATGTAAAGATAATCTTCTTTCAGGTCATTTGGGATCGACTCTATGACTTTAAGAGGTTCCCCAGAAAGACTTCTTACATATACTATCCCCCATTCAGGTTTTGGGATTTTGTAATGATCCATAACAAATTCAATATTTTGGGTGAATGCTGCTATGCAATCACCTGTGTTGTAACTTTTGATCAGACCTTGGTACTTCTTATGAGGTTGATCTTTGTCTGTTTCTCTATTCACTTTCTCTTTAGAACATTCAGCTTTAAGTTGTTCAATTTTCATTTGTGTTTCTTGCTCTTCTTTCTTACTTTGTGCTAAGATCTCGGCTTGCCTCACTGCAGCTTCTGACTGTTTTAAAGCAGCTTCTGATTGTGCTTGTTGAAGCTTTAGAGCAGCATCTGATTGTGCCTGTTGAAGCTTTAAAGCAGCTTCTGATTGTGCCCGTTGAAGCTTTAAAGCAGCTTCTGAGTCTGCCTCTTTACTTTTCAGAGCAACTTCTGATTGCTTTAATGCCCTTTCGGCCGCTCTCTCATCCCTCTCACTAATTTGCTCTTGTTTCAAAAGATATTCTGCATATTCACTTTTACTCCATGTTCTCAATCCCTCACCAGACATATTCATTTTTAAACCCATTTCAATGAAATCGTTTAAAGAAGACATAATGAACAATAGATATGATGGAATAAATATAAACAAAATTACTTATGATGTTAGTAAGTTACAAATATTTATAGCACAGTTAATGTCCAAAGCCAGACTAACGAAAGCATAAAGAAAGCTGGAAAAAAATTTTATACTCAAGTAATCCTTGGGTACTGTGCTGTTCAGTGGTGCTCGAAATCACACTGGAACGTCTTTCGGGTTGACGCACAAAAATTTTTTTGAAGTTCACCAGACTCAGGTAAAGTTGTCACAAAAACCCTGTACTTTTTAAACTAAACGAAATTAGAACGTTTGTAAATGTATGGTGTGTGTAATGTCATTGAAGTCTGTAAAGGTTTGTATGCTGTCAAGTATTATTGTTAGTCGTTACCACTTTCAACAACTTTCACGCTCACGCTAACCCTACTCAATGACATTTTGGATTTTAGGTACAAAATTTGTTGAATTTAGTGCTAAGTCTGAAGACGCCTCGGTTGGCTTCAAATAATATCTTCACTCTTATAATTTAATTAAATCAACTCTATTAATTCGTTACTTTACCTTAATCTATGACTTGCGCACTTCTATCGGCATGTTCACATTCGCTTCAAACTCGGACAAAAAAAATTTATACGTTCGCATTTGATTCAAAACCCGGACGAAAGCCACCACATTCGCACTTGTCAGAGTCTTGCATAACACAAGACAAGTAGCTCGTTTTCTGGCAAGTGTGAAGTAATATCAAACTATCAAATCACACGAAGTGAATATCCGAAAGTATTATTCACACGCTTTATTGACGCGTTGCATTAATTATCGCACAAACATCGCGCACTGACAATCTATAGCAATCATTTCAACATGAACAAGATCACTACAATACATAATAATACATGCAAGCAATAAACATCTCACTTACAGTTAAACTTATACAAGCATTCGACTCAGTCTCCCACTGTCGTACAGGCTAGCTCTCAAGGCAGATTCAAACTCGACTCGCATTCCCTTGCGACCTGTCCTTTCAACGATCTCAGCCCGTCTGCCAGTTCCTACAAGCTTACACGCACACGTCAGCTGGTGTCCCCTGCACGGTTCACGGGGTGAACTCAATTGCTGTGCGTGGCTACCTATCCGGGCGTCGGTAACGACGCCGCGTTCTCTCTGCCGTGTTTCACATTACTCAGGGTTGCGTGTTGTTATGTTGTCTGGCGTTGGTACAGACAACGCGTCGCAACCTCGGATGTGAGACCTTGACAGTGGCCACTGATGCATGTTCATTTGTGCTCCATAGAACCAGCATATGTTTCATCGGCATACATTGCGGCTTTAATTCCATGCGGTAGATTAGCAACGAGATCATTGATGAAGATTAGAAAGAGTGTGGGGGACAATACTCCGCCCTGGGGAACTCCGTGACGCATTAGTACTTTCTTGCTCTTTAGTCCGTCTATCTGTACTCGGGCTCTTCTGTTGTGCAAGTATGCTTTCACCCATTTGTACATTCTTCCATTGACTTTGCAGTTTCTCAGTTTATTCATCAGACCTTCTTTCCAGACTTTGTCAAAGGCTTTCTTCAAATCTATCCATGCCGCAAGCACCAGCTTCTTCTCTTGGAATGCATCCTCAATTTCTTGAGAGAGGTAGGTTGTCTGATCTTCCGTAGAGTAGCACTGCCTAAAGCCAGCCTGCTGTGGCACAAGGATGTTTTTACTTTCAATGTACCACTGCAGTCTGTGATTGATGATGCGCTCCAGTGTTTTGCAGAGACAGCTGGTGAGGCTAATTGGTCTGTAGCTAGAGGCAATGGAACTATCTTTCCCTGATTTTAGGAGGGGTATCATGATTGCTTCTCTCCAGGCTTGTGGAACACTGCCTAAGGTCCAACTGTTATTGAAGATCTGCAACAGCTTTGCTTTGGCCTCTGTTCCTAGGTTCCTGATCATTTCATTGGAGATACCATCAGCTCCTGGTGACTTTCTCATTTTCAGTTTTGATATGGCTAGCTCCAGTTCGCTGATTGTGATGGCTGCCTCCAGAACCTCATGTACTATTTCCTTCTGTCCTGTATGTTGCCGTTTCTCTTGAATCTCTTGTTGTTTCTCTGGACTGATTTTGATATTGTTATCTTGTGCGAATGATTCCCCAAAATGGTCAGCTGCTTGCTTTCTTGTTAAGATGTTTCCATCTTTATGTAGTGCAAATTTTGAGTTTCTCCCTGTGCCCTCATCGTTGAGTTGTTTTATTAGCTTCCACAATTTCCTTGTGTCTCTTTCAAAGTTCAGAGACTTTGTTTTCTCCTGCCAGCTTTTCCGTCTAGCCTGCAGCTTGGCCCTTTGAAATTTGGCTTTTGCATGCTGGAATTTATTGTGGTGCTCTTGGCTGGGTGTGGCCTCTGCTTGCTTTCTACATACTTCCACATCATTATGCAACTGTTCCAGTTCACTACTCCAGTAGGGTTTATATTGTTTACGGGCTCCTCTTGGTACTGTTTCTCGCGCTGCCTGTAGTATGCATTTCCCAAACTCTTCAACTACTTTATTCATGTCTTTCTCAGTGTTCAGGTTTCTAACCAGTATGCTGGTGCGATGCTTGTACACTGCCCAGCCTGCTTTCTTGTAGTTCCACCTCGAGAGGGTGCTGCTTTCACTTACAAGCTAATTTTCTACAGTTAGAAAGACTGGTCGATGGTCACTGCCACCTAGTTGTTTCCCAACAATTCGTGTAATGTTCCACTCCAGGTCTGGTGAATGAAAAGCCAGGTCATGTGTAGTTGTAGAGTGCCATGATCTCGAGTAGAAAGTATGTGGGTCGGACGGCTTGTTAACCAAGATGAATCTATTCTCATCCTGCCAGTCTTCCAGTCTCTCTCCTCTCTGGTCCATGTGATCATAGCCCCAACTCTGTGAGTGGCTGTTGAAATCGCCGCACACAATCATTTTTTCTGTTAATGGTAGTGTGTCCAGTGCCTGTGGACGGTCACTTGGACAGTAGTAATTGATCAGATGTAGGTCTGTATAGCCTGTTTTAAGTTTAAGTGTCTGATACTCAGCCCCTTCCATATAGACTTCGATTTGGGAAGCAGTGATGTTATTTTTTACAAGGGTAAGTATCCCACCTTTTCGCCTGTCCTTTCGGTCAGATCGGTAACACCGGTAGCCTCAGATTTTGAAGGCTATATTTTCGTTGAGGTGAGTTTCTTGCAAGCAACATATGCTTACTTTTTCTTTGTCCAGGATGTTTTCTAATTCTACTTTTTTGTTGCTGACTCCCTCCGCGTTCCAGTGCATTATTTTAAGTCTTAGTTTAGTATGGCCAGCTGTTCTATTCTCATGTCCCCTGGCTCCACAGGACATCTGAGAAGGACCTCCAGTAGTTGGGGTTGGACCCTTTCGAGACATAGGGCCCGGCACTGCACCTGCCTGGGGGTCCAAAGCAGGGCGAGCACCATAACGTTTAGCAGCAGTCGACATATTCCATTTTGCGTAATTGCGTGGCATCCTGATTTCTGTTGTGCGCCTCCTGGCTGGTTGCCTCCGTCTTCAGCACCTTTCCTTTGCTAGAGCAGACTGTGGTCTCACTCGAGTTTAGATGTGTACACACGCACACACGTGTCTGCATATGCATGTATGTGTATACACATCTAGAGCACACTGGTTATTTTCCGGCGCCAGATACTCGCCGTCGCCCCTTCTCCTGTTAGTTAAAACAGTTCCGCCACTTGAAGGCCAGGAGTTGGACTTTTGCTGCAGAGGTTATGTATTCACGAGCCATTGGGGTATTTAAGCAATGTTGGGCGCTCACCCCAACACTGCACTCCGGCTACATACAGCAATTTGGAACCTACAACTGGTTTAATATCTGCAAAACATACAAAATACAGGTGTGGAAAATACTATAGGAAACATTATTATTACATGGTCTACCATCTCTAGTTCGGCGTCGTCAATAAAGATTGATGGTACCCCATGTGCACCTTGTGACATAATCTGTGTCTTCTTTTTGCTAATTTTTAAACCAAATTCTGAAGAAGCATTGGAGAATGCAGATAGTAGACATTGTAATTCTTCCTCAGAGTGAGTCGTAACTGCAGCATCATCTGCAAAAATCAGGTTATCCATCTAAGTCTACGAAGACTGAGCATGGAATAAACCGTCACACAACCTGATCTTTGCAGACAACGCCGTTTGACTGATTATTGAGGCAGAAATAAATATTGAGCACAACCCACTACTGGCAACGCTGATCACACTCTGGTATGAACCTAAGGCCTATCCACGTCATTGTGGAAGCACTAGACTCGATTTAATAATATGGCTAGTGATTGTGGTCTTAAAGTCGAATGGTCGTAAGTTGCATAGGCCGTAAGTCGACGACTAGCTGTACATCTATGTTTTCTATTCACATGTACTGTGAAATAATAAATGTGCATTATATGTGTCTGCACCATTGCAAGCTGACATGTGATTTAAACAGAGGCACTAGTATGTACTGATACGTAACAGGTACACCACGCATCATCAAAGTTTGCGTCGTGTTGTGTTATTTTATGCTGACATAATTGTAGACATTTAAAGGAGCAAATCAGTGTAAATTGACAGGAGCAAGTAAATACAACTGTACTCTTACATATTTCTTTTTAAGGTGATGTGCAGCAGAAAAAATATTCATTTTTGGTCAATTTGGCTATTTTTGGAATAGTTCATTTTGTTTAAGATGTCCCATGTATTATGTTGAATGGATATCCTCTTAGTCGAGAGAGTAAATTAAAGTACTTGGGTATCACCTTTGACAGGTGTTTGTCTTTTAAGGATCATGTGGAGGCTTTAGTGGTGAAGGCTGGTAGGGGACTTAATGCATTGAGGGCTATGGCAGCAACCGGGGTAGATCAAAGGATGCTATACAGGCTCTTTCAGCAATTAATAATGTCTGTCATTTAGTATGGTTTGGGGCTGCTGACAGTATCAAAGAGCCAGCTTGAAAGGTTGAAGTGCATACAGAATGCTGCCATGCGGTTAATCTTGGGGTGCACAAAGGACACACCAATTATATGCATGAGGCATATCCTGGCTACCAACAATGAAGGATAGGCATAGGGTCCTTCAGGCCAAATGGTACCTGAGAGTTGCATGCAGCCATGGATATAGTCAAGGGTCATAGACTAAGACGAGGCAGGTCCTGGATGGCACAGGCAGAACTTTACACCAATACACCTGGAATCTGGAATAAGACAAGCTGCAGAAGCTCCCGGATCAGCAAAGCAATGCTCTAACTGTCCGCCTGTTGGAGCTTCGATCCTAGACCAGCTGCCAACCAAGGCTTAGGGTCTGGTCTGCCCTGCATGACTTATTTTGTCTTTGGGTTGCATTTCCTCGCACCAGGATAAGGCTTGTACCCTCCCAATTGCGCTCTTCCGCCCGAAGCCGTTGACACAATGTGGGGTGTCGGGTTTGGTAAGCGCCGCCCAACATTCGGCGCTGACAGAAAGCAGGTAGTACCGTCTACTGTCATACGGTAGCTCAGTCATATCTGACTAAGACCTGACACATATATTGCCTAATTATGTATCTAATTATTTTACTCTGTCGTGTGACTTCTGCAGTATGTACCTGACGAGATGCAGAGAAATGTGCCAGGCTATAAATCGTACAATGTGTCTTCTTTATTCAAATTATAACTTCACCATACATATAGTACACTCGTGCGTGACGGTTGCTTTGCTTAAGACGAATGACCCCGTTCAACCCTCGACTATACTGAATTGGTTGTAATTGGGGCCTGTATGGTGTATTTAAGACTTCTTCTCTCGAAAATATAGCTGCGTATCTCTGCTTCATTGAAAGAGTTGACTTGTTGCAATTGTGTTCGTTTCATCCTTGTGCTTTTACATGTCTGGACAGAGTTGCGCACTTGTTGAGGCCTGGAGTAATTGTGTACCCACCCCGTCATATGGTGCTGTTTCCTTTAGGGAGTTTTACCAGTTGTCGTCTCTCCTGGTGTTCACTTATTTCCCCCGTCTTGGTCTATCTTCGAATCTTCTCGGTCTTCTTTGATGTCGTGTGTCGTGGGCGGCTTGGTTTGTTCTTGGTGTGGAGCGATACTGCTTCTCGGACCATTGTTCTTGGTTTGGGCATTCGTTTTCATCCAGTTCTATTTCGTCATCTGTTGCTTCTTCTGTTGTCTGGGTCTTTTCATTTTCTGGTTCGGATGTTCTTGGTCTATCTTTGTGTCGTCTGCGTTTTCTCAGATAGTCTGCTACGAGGAAAGATTGCTCATTGCGGATATATTTCCTCATCCCCAGCCACAATTCTTCGCTGCCGTCGCTGTGGAACTCTACCTCCTCGTCTTTTTCTTCTTCTTCTGTCTGGGACTTTGCATATTCTGCTTCTGGTGTTTCGTTCTTGGACTTCAGTAGTTCTATATGTGCTAATTCTTCTTGTATCCGTTTGAGAGTTTCTTCTGTCTTTTCTCTTTTTTCTTGGATGTTTGATAGAGTTTCGTCTGTTTCAGCCTTTATAACAACCATTCGAGCGATATTCTGCTCAATCTTCTGCTGAACTTGCTTCAGTTAGTTCAGGATGCGCTGAACGGCTGTTATCTGTGTTTCTTGCGTCTTGCCTTTTGTTTCCTCCATGCTTTTGAACTTTATCTCAGGTGCTTCAGTTGGCCTCCCAATTGCGCTTTGTCGCTTTTTTGTGAGTCGATTGGTAGCCTCATACAGCCCCCTAGCCTCTTTATATGGTAGGTTAGACTTGATGGCAATTTTCATTGCTTCCTTGCTGTCTTGGTGGCAGGGGCTGCCGAGGTACTTGGCGCCGTTGTTGCCGAGGCAGTTGGCTCACTTTCTATTAGTGTTAGGCCTCCTGAAGTCCTTGTCGATCTTTGCATGCTGGCACTGACTATATGGATGAGGTCCAGAGCAGTATCTACACACCTCCACCTCACTCTTGCAGGTGGCACGGGTGTGCCAAAACTTCTGGCACTTAGAGCACTGCTGTACTCTCGGTATGTAATGCTCTGGAGCTTTATCGTTCTTGTCACACCTGATTGTTTGAGGGATCACTCAGTCCTCCGATGTTATAATGACGACTGTGGGGGGGGGGGGGTGTTATTCTTGCCGATTATCCTCCCAGCACTTGTGATTTTGATTTTCCAATTATCTTTCGTCAGCATCTCCCTGATCTGGTCTATAGTGAGATGGGTCTTGACTCGTTAAATGACCCATCGTTTACTTGTGGCTTTCAATAAGATGCCGTGGTGAAGCTTGATGTCGACTTTCTCTTCTTGAGCAATCTTCTGCATAAGTGCTGTGGTCTTTTGGTGTTTGTTGATGGAGACCACTAGTCACTGCTCCATCAGGTGTCTTGTGCAACTGGTAGATGCTGTTTCTTCCCAGCTCGTCTTCCAACAGACTGATTATCTTGTCTGTTGGTAGCGCCGGCAGTTTGGCTTTTCCCACGCTTGTCTGTTTTAGCAGTAATTTTCCGGAGAAAGTCCTCAGTTGTGGTTTCCTCCGATGTGGAGGCCTTTGGTAAACTGGGCTGCTTCATCTTGATGCTGTTGAAAACTTCACGGCTGCTGCTGGCTTCAGGTGTAGTTGTAATCTCCCACGTCGATCTTTTCCCCAGGGCGTGCTGGTGTTAGGAAAAGAGCAGGTATAACATTGGCTGGATCTGCACCTCTTGGTGAGGTATTAGTGCAGGATAAGGCAAATGTGGTGGTAGGGGTATTTTGGATCGTGTGCTGGAAGAACACCTTCATTGCCTGTGGAGTATGGTGTGGAAGAGAGTGACCAGATGATCTGGCCGGCATTCAGTTCTCCGAGGAAAGACCAGAGGGACATATAATCAGATTGCAAGTGCTCAGATGACTCCTGGGGACTACTTGGGAGAGAGAAAGAGAACGGGAGACTGCTTTTAAGAGAGAAAGAGGATGGGAGACTGCTTTAGAGAGATTGGAAGGAACTGAGAGAGAGAGAGAGAGAGAGAGAGAGAGAGAGAGAGAGAGAGAGGGAAGGGAGGAGGGAGAGAGAGGGTACAGAACGAGATTGATTCGGGCATTCATATAGTCACTCATGCAGAGAGAAATTTCACGAATCATTGGCATTAAAACAGTCACTCTCTCCCCCGATGTGTCTCCACCTTGACGTGGTGGGGAGCTTGCGTGTCCCATCGACCCCATTTGCTTGCCGATGGATGAAAAACTACATATCGGACAGCTTATGGGATAGGGACCAGACTAAGAGAAACACAACCTGCTGCTCTGCAGGTAGACTGAGGATAGCAGTCAAAAATTTAAATCAGGTGCACGAAGGCAGAAGTTCTTGGTCCGGACAAAACTCTTAAGGCTCCCTGTCGAGGGCTGTGGCTGAACGCCTCTAAGCCACAAACCCTCGGATCTGAGAGCCGGGCCGATACCCACCTACCGAAAAATAGCAAGCTACATGCTCAGGTCTGATATATGTTCGAAGGCTCTCAGCTGGGGGATATGAGGGATTCCCGGATGGGAGGGCCAGGCCGTTTCTCGTTCACTGCTGCACGAAGGTAAGGTGCTGAGCTGGCAGCACATGTAGCCTACCTCGTGAGCGAGTACAAAAAGTCAGAGAAGTGCCCCAGTCGAAGGAAATGGTTACGAAAACTGTCTGTATCTAACTCACAGAGAGTGTAGACAAAAGTGGAAGAACGTCTCAATGACGGGAAATGGAACGCCGGCGAGCGAACCTATTGCGTGGTCTGAAGTCAAAAGCAAAAGCTTACCGAGTGGATGTCGCTCGCAGTCTGACCGCTCCTGGTGTGTGCTTGAGCGATCAGGGGCAAACGAGTTGCCCAACACATGGAAGTGAAGAACTAAAGCAGCCACGAGCAGGACGTGGCAACTCCTCGGCTCAGTCTCAGAGCAATATGTGCCGGCTCTGCAATTATGGAAGCCTCCTCGGATAGCTAGGGAATGCCCATGGTCTGCCCCTGCCTTCCCTTGAGGGCCGACCGCGATGTCGTTGATCGTTCTATCTTGACCAGCTGAGATGTTAGCGACATCACAACAGTCTAACGTGCCTCGAAACCAGAGGAAGGCTAACCTCATTAAAAAATGCCCGCCGGAAGTCGGAATTGTCGTCCTACGGGTGGCAAACTAAAAATTGACTCTACGCAATTATGTCCGAGTGAAATGTCTCGTCAGAATGTCTCTCGTGCTAGGAACAGCTGTGACTACCTAGTTTCCGAATGCCGCTCTTGTTCGGAACAGCTCTGACTAGGTAGTTTTCCGCATGTCTGTCGTGCCTGGAACAGCTCTGACGGGCGCAACGACAAGCACATGTCCGAAAACTCGCTGAGTGGATACCGTCTGCAAACCTGTCTGGTTTGTGCGGGAATGGCCCGGGGCAAATGAAATGACCAATATATTGAAGTGAGGATTTAAAGCAGCCATGAGCAGGACATAATGATTCCCTCGGTGAGCCCAGAACCAGGGCGCCATGTGTCGGCCCTGCAACTATGGAAGCAACCTTGGATGGCGGAAAATGCTATGGACTGTCCCTGCCTTCCTTTGAGGGATGACCGTTGCCTTCGACCGTTCAACCTTGGCCAGCTGGGTTGTAGATGGCACCACAAAAGTGAGAGTCTCCCAGGAATGCTACCTGGTCAAAAAAGCACGCTATAGTCGGATGTGTTGGCCTACTGGTTTCGGCCCAAGGGCGCATAACAGACACACCGCAATCACATCTGAAAAAACACTCCGGATGAACGAAAAGAAGAAGAAAACAGTCACTCAATCACGCATTGATTGATCGACTGATATTCTTCAACTGATATTCACTCAGGGAGTCAGTCATTCAGAGTCATTTACTCAGGGATGCATTGATTGATAGATTTGAGGAAGTCACAAATCTTCGATTCAAATTAGCTATTCAGCTGGGAGTTCACATCTAGAGTCCAACCATAGGAAATCAAGTAGTGAGAAATTTAGTTGGGGAACGCTGCTGGGAGTGTAAGTTCTAGCTCGGTGAACCTGGACCAATGCGGCAACATTACAGCAGGGTCAGGCATGATCGTTTGATATACAAACTATTTTGGGCATGGAGGTCTTGCCATGACCCTAAATTAGACCCTTGGTACGGAGTAGGTAGAATTCTGAGCTTCACGCAATCTAGCGTGGAGATAGACTCAGTTGAGAGATTCACGCTTTGCAGGAGAATAGCAAGCGAGTCGCTCGGGACGGGACTGCGTCTCCTCCAGGCGGTCATTCTGCGTTGGGCAACGCTCAAATGTGGACCTGGTTTGATTTGTGCAGTGAGCGATGGCTAAAGATTGTGCCGCTCTTATAATAGTGATATATTTGTGTCGAGTTGTATAGTTATTCGACTGTGATGTTGAACAAGTGTTAGTGTAAATGAACTGTGCTATGTTTTAGATAATAGAAACTGAAAAACATCATTTGAGTTGAGTTGCTGAGTATTGCTTCTACCCGTGTATAGTTGAGCTTGTCCAGAAGTATGGTCAGATTATGTGACAAAAACCTTTATGATGATAACAGAGATTAACAGTATAATATTCAAATTAATAATGAAGAACCGCTAATTGTGCAGATGGGGGTTCGAAATTTTCTTAACCATATGAAATCTGGCAAGACAACATCAGATAACATCACAACATAAATTATTAATGCATTAGAAGAATATGGAGTAGATCAAGTCATGAGACTGCGGAACACAATACATGATACCGGATATATACCTTCAGAATTATGTAATTCTGTATTTATTGCAATCCGAAAGAAATCAGGAGATTTGGAATGTGATCAACATCGATTAATTAGTATAATGAGTAACATCACTAAGATTTTACTACGAATTATCAAGTAATATCATTAAGATTTCGCCACGAATTATCATGCAGATTGAGGAAGAAAATACAACCTGAAATAAGAGAAGAACAATGTGAGTTTGTAGAAGGAAATGGAGCAGTAAATGTTGTGTATATGCTGCAATCAGTTATTGAACATTCCATAGAAGTAAACAAAGGTATTGCCATGAGATGGATACGAGAAATAGGGCAAATGTCTCGAACGTAGAAACTATATAGATGCCACTAAGACACACAGTGGAAAAATACAAGCTAACACCGGCGGCATGAGTTGGCGGAGTTAACGTGGTCATTGACTGCGCCAGGCTGATAACGAGAATCCTTGTTTTCGATATCCATGTGCTATCCATTTTCTAATTCGCTCAATCAGCCAGACGGCGCCGAGACGTGGACAGAGAATGTTCGATTAAGAGCAATCGAGAACAATTGAGAAGAACCAGCAACGATAAGATCATCTGAGACGCACTTCAAGTTTAAATATTATTCCCTTTGTGGAAGTTGGCGATCATGAAGCAACACACTGAAGCTGACGCCTGATAATGAGCTGCAAACGCCGGCAAGCGGTAGCGGGACAGTTGACATTGTTTTGATAACACCCTCGACCAGAATGGCGGACAGAGACACGCCGTGACAAGGGCTTGTTGGGTACAGGTTATGTGCGTGAGTAGAAGTATAATTGTTAAGTAGGTTATCAAGTGAGTGTTACAACAGTAAGATCTACAATATGCATCAACCAAAGTATCTCCTGACTATTAGATTAACCATGAATTATGTTTGTAAGCAGTGGGTGTGCTGGTCATACACAGAACGTGAAAACGGCAGGAAGCCGGCGGTGTATGACAGCCACGTGTGATTACTGTTCTGCAATAAAGTGTGTTGACTAAGGATGCAAGAGACTTTTGTGGGTTGTGTGCATAGTGGATCTATAAATTATTAAGTGTTTGTACGAGCCAATACAAAGATTCCTGGACAAATCCCAAGATTTCTGACACTTGACATCATCAGTGTCTTTTGCTCTCCAAAGACTAAACTAACTGTTAACTAACACTTGACATCATGTCTACACTTTGTGTTTGAATCGTGATCCCGACACTTGGCAAGATTTAGGCACATGGCAGGTATACACATTTCCTTTATTGACCACACAAAGGCTTTTGATAGAGTAAGACATGCCAATATGGTAGATATGCTTGCAGATCAATAAATTGACGAGAAAGACATTAGACTTATAAAAAACATAGATTGGAAACAATAAGCTGCCATAAGGATTGATAATGAAGTGGGACAATATCAGCCTATTAAATGAGGTGTGAGACAGGGATGTGTAATGTCTCCAGATCTTTTTTTTTCCCTGTACAGTGAAAATATTTTCAGAAATGTAGAAGATATAAATGGAATCATCATCGGAAGATGAAACATAAATAACATTTGATATGCATATGATACAGTATTGATTGAGCAGCATCTGCAACAATTAGTAGATGTGGTTGTTGCACACAATGAACAACTAGGGTTAGAATTAAATAGTAAAAAGACACTGATTATAGTCGTCACTAGGAAGAAAGAATTACCACAATGTAATATACAAGTCTTCCCAGGCATATACCCCTTTATTATTGTTCTCTTCAAACTTAACGTTTCAAGTGATCAAAATATTTCGATTTTCTTTGGTTTATGATCTTTAATAGCCAACCGTCTTCAATATTCAGCTCTTGAAGTATGGATGCATTTGTTCTTTTCTTTATCCAACATATTCTTAGAACTCATCTATAACATTTATATTCAAAGGCATTTATGCACTGTTCAGCTTGTTTAGTAAGTGTCCAGGTCTCACATGCGTATGTTGCAATGGGAAAGATGCATGCTCTTAAAAATCTAAGTTTTGTAGTTCTGTCTGTTCCACTCTACAATTTATTCAGTTAGTTTAGTCTTTGAAGAGCAATAGACTTTCGTCTTTCAATTTCTTTCATTGTGTCACCATTGTTGGTAATCAATGACCAAAGATATTCAAACTTTTCCCCCACTTCAAATTTTTCCTCATTAACATATATTTATTTCTCCCTAGCAGTTTTATATGTATTCATTATCTTTGATTTTGCTATGTTAAGATATAAGTCGTGATTTTCACTATTCAATTGGGTTGAGGTTATTAGGTTTTCTATACCATTCTCTGTTGTGGATAGCAATACTGTATCATCAGCATATCACATCTTTGGTATGTCATGACACCAATATTTAGGGCATCATATTGTTCTCGATATATATCATATCTGACATTTCTCATTATATTTCCTAAACAAATATGGGGACAGTAGAAAGCCTTGATGGACTCCTTGCTTGATGTCAAACCAGTCTGATGTCTCGCCATCTATTATAACCGCTGCTTGTTGGTCTAGATAGAACATTTTTATGAGTTGTATTACATGAGACGGAAAGACATATTTCTCATGATTTCCCAAAATTTCTGATGTTGTACAGTCAAATGCCTTTGAATAATCCAGAAATCATGAGAATATGTTTACATTAAATTCTCTGTACTTCTCTCTTACTCATGTTAAGCATGTGATCTCTTATTCCTCTTCCTTGTCTAAATACAGCTTGAACCACATTAATTTCTTCTTCCATTTTCTTAGTCTTCCCATTTTGATTTTCAGTGCACTGGTAATAGGGAAAGCTAATCCACACACACAAATCAGCCCAGTTCACAAGACGTAGTAGCACATGTACGGACTACACTTGAGTTCAAATTGAGCAAACGCAACAACCAGAAAATGACACTTGTAAAGTTTCTCTGTCTGGATGCTACAATTGTAAATGTCACTCTTTTGTCCTTTAAGCAGTCCTATCAATAATTCTAGCATTCTACACATCAATGAACAACAATGTCAGACATATATTCATTTATTCTACTAATACATTTCACAATATACATAAATAAGAACAATGACATAGAACACATCGTTAACAGTATTCTAGCAGCAAGGCCACAACACTCATTGTCACAAATATCAAACTACATGAGTAAATTAGTTTCATTTAGTGGATGAATCAACATCACGGCACACGGGTGTAACCCATAAGTGCTCCGTTCTAGTCCTAACTCAAGCCTGAGTCTGGAGAATCTCATCTCAGTGCACAAACTTCATAGAACCAGCGAGGATCCTGAAATAATTTGGGTAGATTTTTAACTCAAAATTTTGCCCGGGCAGCGCCGTTGAGCAACTCTTTTTTTTTGGTCCAACTGCCAAGGGATTTTTTTTTATGTGCGCAACAATACACACGGGCGTCCGATCTGACCACCTAGAGACCAGGGGACATTTTGTTCTATAAGTCCATGAGAAAACATCCCGGCCCTCACAGGGGCTTGAAACCGGGACCTCCAGCACTAAAGGTAGACACCATGCCCAGAGACCACTCAGCCCCCCCCCCCCCCTGAGTTCATGATTACATGAGTAATCATCATCATGTGCCATGCTGATAAGCGTGGGCAATCATATTTTGCTATCTTATACAATCATCAGTCGTGGATCAGCTCTGTGTTCTTGTTTCGACCATGCCATATGGTCAAGCCATCCAGATATTTACTTCTCTGCTTACCCCTTGTTCTTTTCCTCTCAATTTTGCCAGTTGTCACCAAGTTCTCTAATTTATGTCTTCTCATAATGTGTATAACAAATCTGACTATCTACATCATATTCCTATAATCAGTTTATGGTTTTCATTTGCTTATTGTAGACTTGCTCATTGGTTTTTCTGTATGTCCGTGTTGCATATTCCTAAGAAACCACATTTCCACGACCCTTAGATGTTTTTCAGCTACAATAGTATTAGGACTCACTATCATCCTTCTGTGGGAGCCATGGTAGCGTAGTGACTAGATGCTTGCCTGCTGGCCCACTGGTGATGGGTTTAAATCTGAGGTGGATTAGAAAACTGACCAGGATTCCCATGTCAACCCAGACTACATTGGGCACCAGACACCTCTGAAGTCAGAGTGGGTTCACCTGATGGTGAGGGACACATGTAATAGGGGAAGCTAATTGCCATGAGTCAGCTCAGCTGGAAAAGTCGACAGACAACAGTTCAGGAACTAGTCTGTAATAGTGACAAATAGTCACAGTAAATTGGAAGAAAGAACTTGTACAAAATAGACAGCTAAAATTAAGAGCCAATCAGATAGCGAGCTCATGCCATGTGATGGAAGGGACAAGCGTAGAAAGACAGGGACAGTAATCAGTCTGCTGAGAACTGTCATCACGAGCATGTCAACTTAAACTGAGAGCCCGAGTAGAAACTGAGACGAGAACAGAGAGATTGTCTATCAAGCAAGATTGCTAATATTTTGGTGAGAGAGTATATTCAGCAACCAATAATCTATGATGGTTAGTAGGCACGCCACTGCAACCAAGCAGCTGAACACACTACATCAAGACGAGCGAGCCAGCTGTGTCGTTTGAGCGGATTGACAATCCGGTACTGACCAGAGGTCACGTCAACCTGGAAGGTTGTGAGTAGCGCAGTTATATTAACTAGTGTTGAAACTAAGTAACAACTGCCATGATGAGAGGCAGTGAAGTGTTGGCCAGTCGGGAGTTAGTGGGAACATGAATACGACTTGAAGAGCCAACATAACTAAAGCCGACTGTACTAGTAATCAAATAAAGATATTTGTGGTTCACATCACACCTGTGACGCAGCTATTGTTAACTATTGTCTTGAACCCATTCAAATCCAATTGTCAGCATAGCTTGCCAGCACCCCTAACAGCACACTGGCTATAATCGGCATCCAAACACCATTCAAGTGCACTAGAAGAAGTAACACGTGCATGGACTACACTTGAGTTCCACACTGGTGTTTGTCTAGTTCTCTCCATGAGTTCCACACTGGTGTGTCTAGTTCTCTCCATCATCTCCACATTGGTGTTTGTCTAGTTCTCTCCATGATCTCCACACTGGTGTTTGTCTAGTTGTCTCCATGATCTCCACACTGGTGTTTGTCTAGTTCTCTCCATGATCTCCACACTGGTGTTTGTCTAGTTCTCTCCATGATCTCCACACTGGTGTTTGTCTAGTTCTCTCCATGATCTCCACACTGGTGTTTGTCTAGTTGTCTCCATGAGTTCTACACTGGTGTTTGTCTAGTTCTCTCCATGAGTTCTACACTGGTGTTTGTCTAGTTCTCTCCATGATCTCCACACTGGTGTTTGTCTAGTTGTCTCCATGATCTCCACACTGGTGTGTCTAGTTCTCTCCATGATCTCCACACTGGTGTTTGTCTAGTTGTCTCCATGATCTCCACACTGGTGTTTGTCTAGTTGTCTCCATGATCTCCACACTGGTGTTTGTCTAGTTCTCTCCATGATCTCCACACTGGTGTTTGTCTAGTTCTCTCCATGATCTCCACACTGGTGTTTGTCTAGTTCTCTCCATGAGTTCTACACTGGTGTTTGTCTAGTTCTCTCCATGAGTTCTACACTGGTGTTTGTCTAGTTCTCTCCATGATCTCCACACTGGTGTTTGTCTAGTTCTCTCCATACTGGTGTTTGTCTAGTTCTCTCCATGATCTCCACACTGGTGTTTGTCTAGTTGTCTCCATGATCTCCACACTGGTGTGTCTAGTTCTCTCCATGATCTCCACACTGGTGTTTGTCTAGTTCTCTCCACACTGGTGTTTGTCTAGTTCTCTCCATGATCTCCACACTGGTGTTTGTCTAGTTCTCTCCATGATCTCCACACTGGTGTTTGCCTAGTTCTCTCCATGAGTTCTACACTGGTGTTTGTCTAGTTCTCTCCATGAGTTCTACAATGGTGTTTGTCTAGTTCTCTCCATGATCTCCACACTGGTGTTTGTCTAGTTCTCTCCATGATCTCCACACTGGTGTTTGTCTAGTTGTCTCCATGAGTTCCACACTGGTGTTTGTCTAGTTCTCTCCATGAGTTCCACACTGGTGATGCTGTTATTCCATTTCATTCCTTATATTTTGCACAGGCACCAATTAGTGAATGTTTGTAACTTAATTCTAATTGTTTGTGTTGTGCGCCACATTTCTGATCCATACAGTAATACTGATTGAATGCTAGAATTACATATTCAAAGTTCTGTGCCAAGTTTAATTTCTGTTGACTTCCACAAATGTCCCAGTGTTATAAAATCTCCTCCAGCCTTCTGTATTCTAATTCTGACATCTGTATCTGTTCCACCCTCTGTGTCTATGCTGCCACTTACACATGTTTATGATTCCATCTTAAAGTGAGGATTCATCAAGGGAGACCTGGTTTGATCGATATATACCTAATGTTGTGAACTTCCATTTATTGTTAGTTTTTCCTGCATCTGATTTCATGTGAGAGAGGAGGGCAAAGTCATCAGTTATATCCAGGTCATCGACATGCTTTGTCAGGGGAATCCAGTTAATTCCATTTCTGACAGTGCTTTCTGTTGCCATCATAATCCAGATTATAGCCAATAAGAATAGTAGAGGTGACAAAAGGCAACTCTTATCTCACTCCTATTCTTATTTTGAACACCTTTGTTAGTTTTTCTCTATGGATGATTTTGCCCTTCAATGTCTCTGATAATGCCTTTATTAAGTTAATAATTGTATGTGGTATTCAATAAAAGTTAGTTGCATATTTTTTACAAGACGTCGCAAATGCAAGACTCTGCACTTCATCTCTATATATGTTGCCTTTATGCCTTAACCTATCACAGAACTAGGAAATGTGTGGAAATACAAGGAGTGTAAGTTTAGCAGGAAATTTTAAATGCTTAACACTAATGTTTAGTTGTACATAGAATACCCAAATAATACTACGGACACGGCCAGGGTACCAACAGGAAAGTACTGCCATAACTATGATGCTGAAATTGAGGCAATCAAGACAGCAACAGAGAAATTACTAAATACCAACCATGGTACACAACCTGTGGTGCTATTGACAGATGCAAAATCAGTACTCGAGGCGCTCCTGTCTGGGAAATTGCCAGTACTAAGGACACTACTTTCTGAACTTAGCAGTCAGCATAAGGTCACCATACAGTGGATACCATCCCACTGTGGAATACCTGGAAATGACAGAGCTGATCGATAGGCTAAGGAAGGAGCAAAAGAACAACAGCCTGACGTGCTAGTTACATACCACCAAAAGAAAAGAATGATCAAATCAGTCGGAAAGCCACCAAATCCTGCTCAAGATGACTACCACATTATGGACAGACCAGAACAAGTCATTATTCTGCGCCTCAGAACAGGACACAATAGATTACGCTACCACATGTATGTATACAAAATTCAAGATTGGTGACTCAGCCATGTGCACATGTGGATTGGTGTCACAGACAGCAGAGCACATACTCCAAGACTGCCCAAATTACAACATGTCTAGGAAAACCTTCTGGCCTACAGTGACGACAGTGGAAGATAAACTCTATGGATCGCTGAGTGAACTAAAAAAGACAGTTAAATTCATACAAGAGACAGCATTGCAGTTATAGACATATTTCAAGCGAACGAAAGAAGAAGAAGAACTAATGTTTAGTCAGTACTACTTTATAAATTGTCGGTATCTGAAGCTTAGGGTTGTTAATGGTCTCACAATCCTGACATACCAGCTTCAAAGTCAGCGATTAGGCAGCAGATCACTTGGCATTCATGTTCATAATGGTATAAGTGTCAGCCATTCAGAATACAATAGCAAACTGCTGGACATAAAATTGCCTAGAAGATCACAAACAGCCAATAAATGTCGGGGTTGACTGGGATGTGATGTAAAGGATATGCAACTAACTATATGGATCAAACACATGGAGAATAGCTAACAAAATTACCAATAAACTACAAACATTTATTAACTGGTGCCTCTAAAGTATGTGCCCTCTGTGAGCTTGAAGAAAAGGATACACCGCAATCATCACATTTGTAAAGTAGCTCTCATGTATGCATTCTTGTGTGAAGCTTTTTGTTGACAATGGCCAAGTAAATATCCAAGATCTACAACAGGTAGCAGCGAACCGCCAAGCATGGAGAGACAGGACTTCTGCCCTATGCGCCGCCTTAGGCTCAAGAGGAAAGACTAACTAACTAACTAACTAACAAGTAAATGAGGCATCACACTTATCACATTTGTATGGCTAATACACTGTATGTATTCTCATGTGCCACAATAGATGGTAAACATTATACATGAAAGGTTTCTCTTTTTTATATGGTCTCTTGTGGTGGTCTACTCAGCTTTAGCAAACAACATTCCACAATTACATTTGTAAGGTTTCTCTCCTGTGTGTATTGTCAGATGTATCAACAAATTGCTAGTCTGAGAAAAAACATGCACCATAATCATCACATCTGTAAGGTTTTCCTCTTGCTTGTGTCCTTTCGTGACATTTCAGGTTGCCATAGTGAGTAAAAAAAAAAAAAAAAACAAGCACTAAAATAAACACATTTGTAAGGTTTCTCTCCTGTATACATTCTCTTATGATATGTAAGATTACGAGCACTAAAATGTATTTCAATCATCACATTTGTAAGGTTTCTTTCCTGTATGCATTCTGTTATGGTATTTAAGATGCCAGAACTAATAAAAGATGCACCACAATCATTACATTTGTAAGCTTTCTCTTATATATGCATTGCAAGTGGCATATCAAATAACCAGTATAGTAAAATATACAACACAATCATAACTTTAGTAAGTCTTTCCAGGATGTAGATTCTTGTTGCACTTCAGATTATGAAATGGGTAAAAGGATGCACCACTGACATCACTTTTGTAAGGTTTCAACAAGTGATTCAGCAAATGGCCAGCTTGAGTACAAGATGAACCACAATCATTACACTCATAAGTTGTCCTCCTGTGTTCTCACATGGTACATCAATGGGCCAGCATGAATTCATAGAATAGAACACACCGCAGTCATCACATTTATAAGGCTTCACCCTAGTAAATGTTCTCTTGTGGTATTTCATAAATGAACTTAAGTAAAAGATGCACTACAATCATAATTGCAAGGCTGCTCTTCTGCATGTGTTTACTTACTACACATCAGAAATTCAACCTGACAGAATGACATACCACAATCATCACATTTGTAAGGTATCCGCCTATGTGTTTTTTCAAACTGTCAGCTTGAAGAAAAGGATGCACTACAAAATCATCACATTTGTAAGGTATCTATCGTGTATGCATTCTTGTGTGGTGCTTTTGTTTGAGAGTATGAGTAAATAATGCACCACAATCATCACATTTGTAAGGTTTATACCCTGCATGTATTCTTATGAGCCATGCTAGATGGTAAACATAAGTAAACGATGCACAACAATCATTAAACTTGTAAGGATTCTCTCCTTTATGTGGTCTAAATTAGTTGGTTAGTTAGTCAGTCGACAGATCATCTCATTGCACATCAAACCATTCAGTCCATAATTGCTCGGATCCCCTCCTCAGCAAATCTTGCAGCGTGTAGCGGCTAACAATACCAGTTCTGTGTTGGTTTATCAATCTTCTTTGGCTTCCTGCGTAGTGTTCTTGTTTGGCCACACCTCTTTTAATTTGCTGTTCTCGTATCTGACAATGGTTGTAGATTCACAGTCATCACTTGGTTCTCTCAAGTCTTACTTTCCGTAGAGGTGTATGTACACTGCCCACACTGGTATCACTGATATCTAGCTGCAATTCAGCAATCTTTGTGCTCTTAAACTGAACCCAGCAAACCTCCGCTATCACTTGAAGAATCATCTAACTCCATTTTGAAATACAAAGCGTAAACCCTCCCCCTACCCCCCCCCCCCCCCTCCCAAACTATTTTAAAAATCTGTTAAAATTCAAAGTGCACACTTGCAAATGGCGGCCACATTGTCAAGCTATCGGCGAAACCGAAAGTAGAAGTCTCACAAAGCCGCGAGATCGCATTTTTAAAATGCTCAACATTCATGGACGCTTTGCCTGTCCATGGGTAAAGCCGTTTTCAGCCCGGTAAAGGGTTGAACAGCTTTCATATGCGGTGTCTGTGAAGAATTCTTGGTATTAAGTGGCAAGACAAAATCACAAATACTGAAGTGTTAGAAAGATCAGGTTGTGTGACGGTTTATTCCATGCTCAGTCACACAACCTGATCTTTCCAATACTTCAGTATTTGTGATTTTGTCTTGCCACTTAATACCAAGAATTCTTCACAGACACCGCATATGAAAGCTGTTTAACATCTTAGGAGGATGGATGATGGTAGAATACCAAAGGGGATCTTTTTTGGTGAATTACAGATGGATAAGAGATCTCAGGGTCGGCCTCTACTACGATACAAAGATGTGTGTAAGCGGGACATGATTGATACAGGCATTGATAATGCACATTGGAAGCAAGTCGCCGCTGAACGTGTTGCATGGAGGGCAAACATCAGAAATGTAATAAAGACAAAGGAGAAAATTATTGCAGACAAGTCACACACCAAGCGTGTGAGACGTAAGATGGTGCATGATGGTGGAAATGGCCACGTGTTCACAAACACCCACTGCGGACAAACATTTACAGCACGAATTGGCCTTATCAGTCACATTTGCTACCGCCATGGATAATAGTTATGCCTTTTTGAAGAACAAACTATCGTCTCTCAAGACGGCAAGGTGCCAATGAATGAGTAAAAGTTGCACCAAAATATCACATTTGTAAGGTTGCTCTCCTGTATGAATCCTCTTATGGTATTTAAGAATGAAAGCATTAATAAAAGATGCACAACAATCATCACATTTGTAAGGTTTCTCTCCTTTTTGTGTCCTTATATGGCGCTTCAGACTGCCAGCTTTAGTAAAAGATGTACCACAATCATCACATATGTAGTAATTCTCTCCTCTATGTGTTCCTAAGTATTGCACTAAGTTGGCATATTGAGTAAAAGATGCACTACAATCATCACATATGTGTGATTTCTATCCTGTGTGTGTTTTTTTTTTGTGGTGCTTCAGGCTGACAACTAAATTAAAAGATGCACCACAATCATCACATTTGTAAGGTTTCTCTCCTGTATGTGTTCTCTTGTGGCGCTTCAGATTGCTAGCCTGAGTAAAAGATGTACCACAATCATCACATTTGTAAGGTTTCTCTCCTGTATGTGTTATCTTGTGGCATCTCATATTGTTAGCAAGAGTAAAAGACGCATGACAATTATCACATTTGTAAGGTTTCTCTCCTGTATGTATTCTCTTGTGGATCTTCAGACCGCCAGCTGGAGTAAAAGATGCACCACAAACATTACATTTGTAAGGTTTCTCTCCTGTATATGTTCTTATGTGGTTAATCAAACTAGAAGCTTGAGTAAAAGTTGCACCACAATCATCACATTTGTAAGGTTTCTCTCCTGTACGTATTCTTTTGTGGCATTTCAGGCTGCCAGGGTGAGAATAATGAGCACTACAAACATCACATTTGTATGGTTTCTCTCCTGTATGTGTTCTCTTGTGGATCTTCAGACTGCCAGCTTGAGTAAAAGATGCACTACAATCATCACATTTGTAAGGTTTCTCTCCTGTATGTGTTCTCTTGTGGTTAATCAAACTAGTAGCTTGAGTAAAAGTTGCACCACAATCATAACATTTGTAAGGTCTCTCTCCTGTATGTGTCCTTGCGTGGCATTTCAGTTTGCTACGGTTAGCAAAACAAGCACTACAATCATCACATTTGTAAGGTTTCTCTCCTGTATGTGTTCTCAAGTGGTAAACTAAATGGCCGTGTGAGTAAAAGATGCACCACAATCATCACATTTGTAAGGTTTCTCTCCTGTATGTGTTCTCTTGTGGTTAATCAAACTAGAAGCTCGAGTAAAAGATGCACCACAATCATCACATTTGTAAGGTATCCGCCTATGTGTTTTTTCAAACTGTCAGCTTGAAGAAAAGGATGCACTACAAAATCATCACATTTGTAAGGTATCTATCGTGTATGAGTAAATAATGCACCACAATCATCACATTTGTAAGGTTTATACCTTGCATGTATTCTTATGAGCCATGCTAGATGGTAAACATAAGTAAACGATGCACAACAATCATTAAACTTGTAAGGATTCTCTCCTTTATGTGGTCTAAATTAGTTGGTTAGTTAGTCAGTCGACAGATCATCTCATTGCACATCAAACCATTCAGTCCATAATTGCTTGGATCCCCTCCTCAGCAAATCTTGCAGCGTGTAGCGGCTAACAATACCAGTTCTGTGTTGGTTTATCAATCTTCTTTGGCTTCCGGCGTAGTGTTCTTGTTTGGCCACACCTCTTTTAATTTGCTGTTCTCGTAGTCTGACAATGGTTGTAGATTCACAGTCATCACTTGGTTCTCTCAAAAGTCTTACTTTCCGTAGAGGTGTATGTACACTGCCCACACTGGTATCACTGATATCTAGCTGCAATTCAGCAATCTTCGTGCTCTTAAACTGAACCCCGCAAACCTCCGCTATCACTTGAAGAATCATCTAACTCCATTTTGAAATACAAAGCGTAAACCCCCCCCCCCCCCCTCCCAAACTATTTTAAAAATCTGTTAAAATTCAAAGTGTCAAAGTGCACACTTGCAAATGGCGGCCACGTTGTTCAAGCTATCGGCAAAACCGAAAGTAGAAGTCTCACAAAGCCGCGAGATCGCATTTTTAAAATGCTCAGCATTCATGGACGCTTTGCCTGTCCATGGGTAAAGCCATTTTCAGCCCGGTAAAGGGTTAAACAGCTTTCATATGCGGTGTCTGTGAAGAATTCTTGGTATTAAGTGGCAAGACAAAATCACAAATACTGAAGTATTGGAAAGATCAGGTTGTGTGACGGTTTATTCCATGCTCAGTCACACAACCTGATCTTTTCAATACTTCAGTATTTGTGATTTTGTCTTGCCACTTAATACCAAGAATTCTTCACAGACACCGCATATGAAAGCTGTTTAACATCTTAGGAGGATGGATGATGGTAGAATACCAAAGGGGATCTTTTTTGGTGAATTACAGATGGATAAGAGATCTCAGGGTCGGCCTCTACTACGATACAAAGATGTGTGTAAGCGGGACATGATTGATACAGGCATTGATAATGCACATTGGAAGCAAGTCGCCGCTGAACATGTTGCATGGAGGGCAAACATCAGAAATGGAATAAAGACAAAGGAGAAAATTATTGCAGACAAGTCACACACCAAGCGTGTGAGACATAAGATGGTGCATGATGGTGGAAATGGCCACGTGTTCACAAACACCCACTGCGGACAAACATTTACAGCACGAATTGGCCTTATCAGTCACATTTGCTACCACCATGGATAATAGTTATTATGCCTTTTTGAAGAACAAACTATCGTCTCTCAAGACGGCAAGGTGCCAATGAATGAGTAAAAGTTGCACCAAAATATCACATTTGTAAGGTTGCTCTCCTGTATGAATCCTCTTATGGTATTTAAGAATGAAAGCTTTAACCCTTTACAAGGCATAGCATCTGATTCCGGCCGATGTGAGAAAACGATCGTAACGTCCGATTCCGGCCGATACTATTATGCATTGTAAAATCGCGATCTCTCGGCTTCCCGACACTTCCGACGGCTACTTTCGCTTTCGCCTACAGCTTGACAACGTGGCCGCCATTTGTAAACGCGATAGTATCAATTTGAATGGACTTTTAAGGACAATTTTTGATAGTTTTCGGGATTTTTACGCTGTTTTTCAAAATGGATTTCGGCGATTCTTCAAGTGATAGCCGAGATTTCGCTAGGTTCATTTTAAATGACATTAAAGGGCACGAAGTTGACTATTAATCGGAGCTAGATATCAGTGCAAAGCGTTACTTTGCATTAGCAGTCGTGAGTCGGACTTTAAAGAAAGTGATTATGATTCTGAAAATGTGTTGTATATTGCCGTATAGGTGACGGAAAATCACAAACAACATGCCGTATTTCGTAAATATTTGTGTTCATGTATGGATTACCGGCAACAATCACGTGAGTAACATATTCTGCATGCTTTTCCCTTCATTGTGTTGATTATTTAACTAAAATCGGTTGACTAACACCTTATTTGTGATGTTTTTACTAACCCGACCCGAACTTTTTCCAAACCTGAAAAAATCTTGCCCGTTCAGGGCTACAAAATGGACAAGCGTCTGCCCTGTAAAGGGTTAATAAAAGATGCACCACAATCATCACATTTGTAAGGTTTCTCTCCTGTATGTATTCTTTTGTTGCATTTCAGGTTCCAGGGTGAGTAAAACAATCACCACTATTATCACAGTTGTAAAGTTTCTCTCCTACATGCATTCTCTCATAGTATTTAAGATTATTAGCATTAATAAAAGATGCACAACAATCATCACATTTGTAAGGTTTCTCTCCTTTTTGTGTCCTTATATGGCGCTTCAGACTGCCAGCTTTAGTAAAAGATGCACCACAATCATCACATATGTAGTAATTCTCTCCTCTATGTGTTCCTAAGTATTGCACTAAGTTGGCATGTTGAGTAAAAGATGCACTACAATCATCACATTTGTGTGATTTCTATCCTGTGTGTGTTTTTTTTTGGTGGTGCTTCAGGCTGACAACTAAATTAAAAGATGCACCACAATCATCACATTTGTAAGGTTTCTCTCCTGTATGTGTTCTCTTGTGGTGCTTCAGATTGCTAGCCTGAGTAAAAGATGTACTACAATCATCACATTAGTAAGGTTTCTCTCCTGTATGTGTTCTCTTGTGGCACATCAGATTGCTAGGCTGAGTAAAAGATGCACCACAATCATCACATTTGTAAGGTTTCTCTCCTGTATGTGTTATCTTGTGGAGTCTTATATTGTTAGCAAGAGTAAAAGACGCATGACAATTATCACATTTGTAAGGTTTCTCTCCTGTATGTGTTCTCTTGTGGATCTTCAGACTGCCAGCTTGAGTAAAAGATGCACTACAATCATCACATTTGTAAGGTTTCTCTCCTGTATGTGTTCTCTTGTGGTTAATCAAACTAGAAGCTTGAGTAAAAGTTGCACCACAATCATCACATTTGTAAGGTTTATCTCCTGTATGTATTCTTTTGTGGCATTTCAGGCTGCCAGGGTGAGAATAATGAGCACTACAAACATCACATTTGTATGGTTTCTCTCCTGTATGTGTTCTCTTGTGAATCTTCAGACTGCCAGCTTGAGTAAAAGATGCACTACAATCATCACATTTGTAAGGTTTCTCTCCTGTATGTGTTCTCTTGTGGTTAATCAAACTAGTAGCTTGAGTAAAAGTTGCACCACAATCATAACATTTGTAAGGTCTCTCTCCTGTATGTGTCCTTGCGTGGCATTTCAGTTTGCTACGGTTAGCAAAACAAGCACTACAATCATCACATTTGTAAGGTTTCTCTCCTGTATGTGTTCTCAAGTGGTAAACTAAATGGCCAGTGTGAGTAAAAGATGCACCACAATCATCACATTTGTAAGGTTTCTCTCCTGTATGTGTTCTCTTGTGGTTAATCAAACTAGAAGCTCGAGTAAAAGATGCACCACAATCATCACATTTGTAAGGTTTCTCTCCTGTATGTGTTCTCTTGTGGAGCTTCAGACTGCCAGCTTGAGTAAAAGATGCACTACAATTATCACATTTGTAAGGTTTCTCTCCTGTATGTGTTTTTTTGTGGCGCTTCAGACTGCCAGACCGAGTAAAAGTTGCACTGCAATCATCACATTTGTAAGGTTTTTCTCCTGTATGTGTTCTCTTGTGGTTAATCAAACTAGTAGCTTGAGTAAAAATTGCACCACAATCATCACATTTGTAAGGTTTCTCTCCTGTATGTGTTCTCTTGTGGAGCTTCAGACTGTCAGCTTGAGTAAAAGATGCACTACAATCATCACATTTGTAAGGTTTCTCTCCTATATGTGTTCTCAAGTGGTATACTAAATGGCCAGTGTTAGTAAAAGCTGCACCACAATCATCACATTTGTAAGGTTTCTCTCCTGTATGTGTTCTCTTGTGGTTAATCAAACTAGTAACTTTAGTAACAGTTGCATCACAATCATCAGATGTGTAAGATTTCTCTACTGAATTTGATCTTATGTTTCTGTTTAAATATATATCTACACCAGCATTTGGATCACAAACTTCAGACATGCAAGTTGTGGCTTCCTGTTTTATTCTCTGACGAATACAACTGGTAAGACTATCATGATAATCAAGTGACTTCTCAGAGATCTGTGTACATGTCACTGGCTTTCTTGCAGTTTGTAATTCACCAGTCTCATTACCCACATACCTTCTTTTAGTGTTAATTTCATTGGTAGATGACACACTCTCTGATATTTGATCACATTTCTCATGCTTTACAGATGTTCTATAACTATTCTCAATCACACTATCATCAAGTGATATTTGTTCATGGTGAGTGAGAGTTATTTTACTTTCAGGCACTCTTGATCCTGTTTCTCTGTGTCCAGCCATGTCTTCAAGGCTACAGCAACCTTCCATGTTTTTGAATCTGTCATGAGTTTTGTCATCATAGAACACATCTGGAAGTTCTTGTTTCACAAACTCCAATTTAATGTTATCAGATGACATCTCCTCTATTTGTGGCTGCACTTATGTGAAATAGGAAGTCACAACTCTGGCAACAGTGGTGTATTTCTGAAACACACAAACAGTGAACAATTAGTTAAACAATAGAGTAGCTGGTAACATATTATAATAAACTGTGTGAACTTCTATGAAATGAACAGTTACTGTAAATGTACTATAGCACCTGATAAGTCACTGAAATGTGCTATAGCACCTGATAAGTCACTGCAGGAATCTTCTATGAAATGAACATTTTATACATCATCATCATCAAGTGTCCTTCCAGCTGGCATATGCGTTCATGGCTCTCCACAGATCTCGATCTTTGGTGTTCTGGATCAACTCTGCTGATGATATTCCACCATCTCAGTACATCCAGCATCATTTTTCTTGATCTGTCTCTGCCTCTCTTCCCCTTGATCTTTCCAGTTTTCATGATGTTCTCCAATGTCTCTCTTCTCAACATTTTATACAGTTGTAGAAAATTCCAGGCACCTGCACATTTTTGCCTGGCACCTTAATTTTCAAATTCTGTACTATAAATATTGTTTTCAAAAGTATTTTGTGTCCCCTATTAGTCATGTCTATTACTCAGTTTTAAAATGAGTACCATATATATTTTTGTTGTTTATGTGTTTTCTGTTCCCGTGAATCGTGAAATCAGAATAATAAACATGGATTACACATGTTTGCACGCCGACTTGTGATTTCTGCAGCGATATGTTACCGTAACATTAAAGGTACAGGTCCTGTAACTGGGATGACAGAGTTAGTCATCCTGATTCTTATCACAGTACTAGCATGTACCGATACGACATGAGCACACCACGCATCATCAACATTTGTATTGTGTTGTTTTATGCGGACTTAAATTGTAGACAAGGAAAGGAGCAAATCCATGTAAATTGACCAGAGCAAGTAAATAGAACAGTACTCTTACACATTTCTTTTTAAGTAGGCTGACTTTGCCCAAAAATGTACCATGAAACAAGTCGATCCAAGCGCCTTTTGTAGTTTGTAATTTTCAAGATGATAATTATCAGCGTAAACAAAATTATTGTAATTGAGATGACAATAAAAAAACCTATCATTAAAGATCATTATCATCTTCTTCCACTTTTTCCATCAAGTGTCATTGGAAGGAATTGATGTTCCAGCATCTGATGATCGCTGTGAGGTGACTGTAATGAGGGATGGCATGACTGACTAGTAGATTGAGATGTGCTTGTGCTGAGACAGTGAGAGAGCTAGTTTTGTATTATTCCATTATAAGATGTATGATGCATGTATATACTGCTGTGATAATGTACGAGTTGCACATAGTTATGAGCGCAACTATTCACGAATGTACCTACTGTAAATAGAGAACGTGAATAAACGGGTTTTCTTCACGGTACTGTGTGTGAGAGCGTAATCATTGAGAGTGTGTGATTGTTTCGCACTGTTCTGGAGAGCGAGCCGTATGTTAATATAATTGAGTCCATGACAGTACTAAGAAAACAAATTTTGATCATTTCAGCTGTCACTGTGACTGGGACACAAAGCAAAACTGTTCAGTGAGCGGATTCTTGAATATTTCTTTGTTCAATATCACGATACTCAAATATGAATATCTCGGTTTAGAATTGGCATAGTCCAGACTTAGCTTTCTGCACAGGAGACATTCTCCACAAAATCGATCGCCATGTGCTTGACCAATTAGCAGGCAGTGACCACAGACCAATCAAGCTTGTAATAAATATGGAGTATGTTCCACAGGAGCAAAAGCCGTGGCCCCGCTGGAATTACAAACGAGCAGATTGGGACAGATTTGCCATACTAACAGACAAATATTGTAAAACATAAATACACGATATGGCAACATGAAGCAAATGGTGGAAAGTCTAAACTGAGCAATAATACAGGCGGCCACTGAGTCTATTCCAAGAGGAGCGAGGAAAAATTACAAACCATACTGGACTGAAGAACTACAAATTTTGGAGGACAAAGTTGAAGATGCTAGGAAGACCGCAGAGAGAGAACAAACAACTGAAGCGAACATCTCTCTCAAAGCCATCTCAGCAAAATATAAAAGAACAGTAAATCAAACAACAAGAGATTGTTGGAGGAAAAAAACAGAAAACCTGAATTTTGACAGGGATGGAAACAAACTATGGAAACTAGTGAAAGCCATGAACAATGAAGGACCTAGAAACAAACAAATAACAATTAAACAAGGAAATGCCTTGCTTACAGGAAAAAAGGCTGCAAATGCACTAATGGAACACTATGCCAGTGCAAACCACATTGATATTACTGCTGAACAGAAAAAAGCAATCAAAGATAAACAGATACATCATAGATATACAGAGACAGCAGCAGAATATATGATGGCAAATCTAACAATGGAAGAAATGGAACAGGCAATGAATACCCTGAAAAAGAAGACATCACCAGGAAAGGATGGAATCACAAATGAAATGCTAATAGGACTAGGCACTAAGGCAAAAAAGAAACTACTAGCAGTCCTAAATTACAGCTGGAAGAGGGGAATAGTCCCACAGGCATGGAAGGAAGCTATACTAATACCAGTCCCAAAGAAAGGAAAAGACCTGGAAGAACCAAATGGCTATCGACCTATCAGTCTTCTTAGCTGTGTAGGAAAATTAATGGAACGCATTATCAATGGCAGGCTAACATGGCATCTGGAAGAAAACCAACTCTTAACACCTCACCTAGCAGGATTCAGAAAGTACAGATCCACTGAAGATCAAATAACCTATATAGCTCAGGAAATAGAGGATGCCTTCCAAGAGAAAAAGCACACACTAGCGGTCTGAATAGATTTAGAAAAAGCATTTGATAAAGTATGGAAGGAAGGACTGAAAGTAAAACTGCAAAAAATGCATGTTTGTGGGAAAATGTACAAATGGATCAGCCACTACCTTGAGAACAGAACTGCCAGGACAAAAGTACAAGGACAAACCTGCAAAATGATGCTGTTGGAGCAAGGTGTCCCCCAAGGAGGAGTTCTTTCACCAACATTATTCCTAGCATATATAAACGACATCACAGAAAATTTTCCAGCCAGAGTACACACATCATCCTTTGCAGATGACCTAGCCATATGGACATCTGAAGAATATATTAGTACAGCTAACAGCAGAATACAGCAAGCCCTATTAGCGCTAGAGGACTGGTCAAAATCATGGCTAGTGAAGATAAGTGAGGAGAAAACAACATACACAGTGTTCTCCCTCTCAACTAAAACTCAGCAACCTAAACTGGTATTGAATGGAAAAATATTGCGCCATGAAGAAAATCCAAACTATCTAGGAGTCACCTTTGATCGTCGCCTGACATGGAAAACACAGGTTGAGAACAATTGAACAAGAGCAAGGCAAAGAATGGCAATCATGAAAAAGCTTGCTGGTACAACGTGGGGAGCAGATGAGAAAGTTCTCAAGAAGTTATATACTGGACGGGTGAGGCCAGTACTGGAATATGGCATTGCAGCTTGGGCAACAGCAGCTAAGTCAAACTTTAACAAAATAAGTAGAGTCCAAAATCAAGGAATGCGAATCATAACTGGAAGCCTGAAGACAACGCCTATTAATGAATTAGAAAAGATCACTTGTTTACAACCAATGCAGGATAGAAGAGATAGCAGAGCCCAGCAACAAGCTGAAAAATTTAGAAGATTGACAGACCACCCTATGTATAAAAGGTTTAGTGGTTTTGGAAAGGGAAGACTGAAGCATAGCAACTTTGTAGAAACTGCAAAACGAAAGATTAGGGCAGATCCCATACTTAACATATCAGCAGTCAAACCCATTTACAATGCAGACAAGTTCCCAGCTTGGAGACAGCAGCAACTGCCTGAGATGATAGAAAACATTCCTGATATTGAGAAAAAGAACACTCAGCATGAAACCGAAAGAAGAGAAATAACCCTAAACTACATAAAAGAACATTACCCAAGCAGCAATTGGACCCATGCATATACAGATGGATCAGCCAAAAATTCAGTAGAGAATGGAGGAGGAGGAATTCTCCTAACTTTAAAAAATGGAATGAAAAAAAAAACATTCAGTGGCAACTGGAAAGTTTTCAAGTAACTTCAAAGCGGAGGTAGAGGCTCTGAAAACTGCAGCAGAAATGCTCTTGATGGAGGAAAATAAAGAGACGCAAATAGCTATCTTTACAGATGCAAAGTCAGCTGTCTCAATACTGAAGAGCAATAACAGCACAGAAATAGCCGACCTAAGAGCAGCACTCCATGGTCTAAGCCAGAAATCCAAAAAAGTTGTAATACAGTGGATCCCATCACATTGCAGTATACCTGGAAATGAAGAGGCTGACAGACTGGCAAAAGAGGGCGGACGACTACCACAGCCTGACATAGACATAACCTATAATGAGGCAAAGAGGTTGATAAAAAACACTTATAGAACCAAATGGGAATCAGAGCATCCAGGCCACCAGAAGGATGATGCATATTACAAACTCGACCGAAGAGAACAAGTAGCAATTTTCAGACTCCGCACAGGACATAACAGGCTGAAATACCACTTGTTCAACAAACTAAAGATAGGAGATACAGATGAATGTAATTGTGGAACTGGTAAAATGACAGCTAAACATTTGCTGCAAGAGTGCCCAATATATGCAGAACAGAGAACGATATTTTGGCCCACACCTGCTTCATTCGAGGACAAGCTCTATGGAGATATCAACAAGCTCAAGTCGACTGCAGCTTACTTTAACTGTATTCAGGTTGACATTTAAATGTACATGAAGAAGTATTTAGACTGCCACACTTCATACCACAGGCATGTCGGTTACACAAGCCTCCCAGAGGCATGAAATGGAATATTGCTTGGATAGCAAATCCATTACGTGGAAATTCCGAATCGAAAGCTCACTGTGTGGGCTTCATAAAAGGTGGAAAAAGTGTCCTAGTGGTACAAAATGGAATATTGCTTGGATAGCAAATCCATTACGTGGAAAGTCCGAATCGAAAGCTCACTGTGTGGATGTCATCTGCAAACTGCATTCTTCTGGCTTCTGGAAGAACAGCCTGTGGTGAACGGAAGGCCCAATATACGGAAGTGAGGCTAAGCAGCCATGTGCAGGACGTGACGATTCCTTGGGTGAGCCCAGTACCAGAGCGCTGTGTGATGGCTCTGCAATTATGGAAGCCTCCTTGGATGGCGGGGAATGCCCATGGTCTGCCCCTGCCTTCCCTTGAGGGCTGACCAGGATGCCTTTGGCTGTTCTATATGGGCCAGCTGGGATGGGAGATAACACCACAACAGTGAGAGTCTAACGTCCTAAGAAACCCCCGGGAAGGTTAACCCGGTCAACAAACGCCAGCAGAAGTCGGATGTGTCGGCCTAACGGCGCAAGAACGCAGCTCTGCTGTAAACAGGCACAACGCAATCACGTCCGAAAAAAAACTCCGGATGAACGAAGAAGAAGAAGAATTGGCATAGAGGCATCATTGAGGTACCATTACATTTGGATTTTCAGGGCCCATCTATCTGTTGTGGTTTCATTAGTAAATACCCATTTTGATAATAATAGCGATTTAATTTTCAACCGCAACCCGATCTGAAACCAGAAATAATATTCCACACCTGCGCAGAAGGATCCATTGGATCCCCCAAAACAGCTATGAAATGACCCTGCATACTTCTGACATCATTCATTCATTCAAATATCATGTGACAATAACAACCACAATCTTAGTTTCTGCATAATAGGTGAGTTCTGTGCATAGTGATTGACTGAAATTACCTTTGCCATTTATATAATTAAAATATTTTGGCATATGGTAAGTAATTTTGTTTTCTATGCTGTTCTTCTAAGACCTCACATTGTTTAGATGGATTTTCAAATTCTGCATCCATTTTTCACATACATGTGGAAAATGTCATCGATGATTGTCAATGATTGGTGGTAGAAAATAAATATTTCTGCAGACATGTTGTTTTGCCTTTGTGAATGGAAATCCAAAATGTCAGCTCCATAATACCGATTGGACAGGCAAGTGCACTTTTTAACACTCAAAATGTGCAATTTGAACTACTAAAGTTAAAGAGAATACAAGGTTAAAGATTATTAATAATTTATCTGTATACTTTTGTTATTTTTTTTTTAACCATTTAACATGACAGAACATATTTTTAAAGTTAGTTTTCATATCCATTTATGACATGTTTGAGACAATCTTACATGGAATGACAGTACAATTTCTTTTATATTAACTGTAAATGAGAAAATACTCTTAAGATTATTATTTATTAAATCTGCAGCATTTGTTTTGCATTTGTGCATCTCTCTTTATTGCTCATCAATGGTAGTGTCTGTTGGAGACATTTTTCTACATGGACCCCATCCATACTTAGAAAATGAATTTTCATGGCGACATCCTGCCTGATCATTTTTACATGTTAATGTTGCATTACATTGATCATGCTTTTAAAATTGGGTATTTACTAATGAGTACCACCACAGCTACACAGACCTTGAAAAACCAAATCCAGCGCTACCTCAACGAAGCCTTTCTGTCAAATCTAAGCAGAGATATTGAGTGTCTTGAAGCTGAACAAAGAAATACACAGAAATTCACTCACTGAGCTTCTTGCTAATATAACTTTTTGTTAATAAACCAACATCTTAGCAACCATATATCATTGCAATTAGAGTAGCGAGACCTAACTGCTGAATAATTAATTGGCAGTCATTTTTAATTGCTAATTAGGTTGCAGAACATTCTATTGAAAAAGAACAGTAAACACTGGGTCCACAGCATCATACTGCATAATAAAATATGCATCTTGCAAGACTTGTAAGCTAATCAACATTAATAGACACAGGGTATTATATTAATTAGTAAATAATTTGTGGTGAATTTTAATTGATAATTACGTCACGACACATCATATCTAAAAATAGATATGAGCAGTTAGGCTTCGCTACCCTGATCACAATGATGTATGTATGGTTGCCAAGACGTTCGTTTAGGTTAGGGGTGTACCGGATTTCGGCTCCGGCAAATCCGGAATCCGGCCATTTTTACAAATCCGGCTTCAGCTCCGGCCCAATTTTGCTGGATTTAGGCCGGATTTGTGTTGCCTAGTCACGTGAATTTTCTGTACATGTTTCATGAGGCCAAGCCGAATTTTAGGCAATAGCACAGTAGCACTTCTGGTTTACTATTTCTTGCTGATGTAAATAAGAATTTTAAGAAAAAAGCACTCATTTTGAATTTTAATGGTGCATTACTTCATGAGTTTGTGGGACTTGAATATTTCTTATTTTCGTAAATTTCTTTGGTCTTGCCCATAAAATAAAATGGCATCAAACTCTAAGTCATACATCGCCATTTGGGATTACTTCAAGGTTAAAGACGATGATTCAGCGAAGGTAATATGTAAGTTGTGTGACAAACAGTTATCGTGTGGACGATCAGATCGCCCCAAAGACTTCTCAACATCATCAATGCAGACCCATTTGCGATCGATGCACAGGAAAAGCTATGACGAAATGATGGAAAAGAAAGCATCACTGGAGGCCAGTGTAATGGCGACCACATCTATGATGAATCTGGGACCGTGTTTGCACAAAGCAAGCAGCAGTACCCAGCAGTCAATTGTGCAGGCATGGGACCAGGCCAAAATTTGGGACATCAACAGTCCCAATGCTAAACACATTCATGCTGCCATAGCCCGAATGATAGCCATAGATATGGAGCTTTTTCAAGTAGTGGAACGACCAGGTTTCAGAGAGTTGATGCATACAATGGAAAAAAGGTATGAATTGCCTTCAAGAAAGTACTTTGCTGAAAATGTCATTCCTGACATGTGTAAACGTCTGAAGGTAAAAATTGCAGCAATGATATCTGACACGATTACATATCATTCACAACAGATACGTGGACAGCTGAACCCACCACTCAGTCATTTATGGGCCTCACTGGCCATTGGTTAACATACACTGATTACATATCATTCACAACAGATACGTGGACAGCTGAACACACCACTCAGTCATTTATGGACCTCACTGGCCATTGGTTAACATACACTGATTACATATCATTCACAACAGATACGTGGACAGCTGAACACACCACTCAGTCATTTATGGGCCTCACTGGCCATTGGTTAACAGACTCCTTCGTTCACCGCAGTGTAGTCTTCCATTGTACTGCATTTGATGAACATCACACGGCCACAAACTTGCTTGCACATTTTGAAATGATGCTGGATGAGTGGTCAATTGCACGTGAGAAGTGCCATGTTGTTGTGAGAGACAATGCATTCAACATTGCCAAATGCTTTCATGATGGCAGCTATTCAAGTGTTGTATGTTTTGCACACACACTGCAGCTGTGTGTGCGTGATGGTCTTTTGAGTCAACAGTATGTTGCTGGCATCATCAGTACTGGAAGAAAATTGGTAAGACATTTCAAACACTCTTCATCAGCAATCAGTCGTTTGCATGAACTTCAAAATGAATTAAACCTACCACAACATCAGCTTATCCAGGACGTGACAACACGATGGAACTCAATGTTCTATATGCTACGACGTCTGTTAGAACAACGGCGCAGCATCAGCCTGTACGGTGTTGAAATTGATTCTGTAACTGGGCTAACGGCACAGCAGTGGGCAGTCACGGAGAATGTGGTAGCTACTTTGGCACCATTTGAAGAAATCACACGTGAAATAAGTGCAGCTGAGGCATCAATATCAGTTGTGATCCCATTAGTGAAAACACTCATGGCTTTCCTCCAGAAAGAAGGTAGTGATGCTGGGATCAAAACTATGAAAGCAGCCCTGCTTGAAGCTGTTAGCAGCAAATTTG
The DNA here is from genome assembly GCA_963921405.1 of Cepaea hortensis. Taxonomy (NCBI): domain Eukaryota; kingdom Metazoa; phylum Mollusca; class Gastropoda; order Stylommatophora; family Helicidae; genus Cepaea; species Cepaea hortensis. The sequence continues at coordinate 498,004,308 of OY992876.1, read as the reverse complement.
CGGACATTGAATCCAACAGTATTTACACCTGTGCATCGAAGTACATCCTGTTTACATATGATGTAACGTTATCTAATTAGCATATAAAAATGGCCGCCAATTAATTATAATTTATATTAATTAATTTCTGTGTTTACAATCACGACACTCAAAGTTGCATATCTTCGCTTCTAATTGACATACATGCATCATCTTGGTACCGTTAGATTCGGTTTCTCAAGGCCTATATTTTGGTGGTGGTCCCATTAGTAAATACTCAAATTTAAAAATCTGATGGTTCATACTAAATAATAAATACTCAATTTGAAAATCACGATCACACCTACTAAAAAATCGGGGAAAAGACGACTAACTTCGAGCGATTACAATCACCGCCACAAGATAAGAGAAATATGTAACCTATTAGGCTATTACTTACCATCAACAAATCTCACAGATGAAAAACATATTCAGCAATGTCAGTTAACAAGAGTGTATAGTCCGAAATTTGGATGCGGCCATGTTTATTCCAACACTTGATAATAAACGGAAGTGTAAAAATTAGCAGCCACCAAAATAAATACCGAAACAATTATCATCATCCAGTGCCTTGTAGGTTGGCGTGGGTTATAATGCCTCTCCATAAATTACAATCTCTGATATCACAAATTACAGTTTCTGATATCTCATAACGTGGCCAAAAACTTTAAAAAAAAAAAAAAAACGATGGCTCCCTCTTTATGATGTTTGTGATAAGTTGTCTTTGCCACTCAGCTTCCCTTAAAACATCCTGATTGCGCTTTTTGGCTGCCCAACTAATTTTCAGCATTCTTCTATTCTATAAAAACACATCTCCAAGGCTTCTGGGGTTTATTTGCTTTTTTCCCCCGACTGTTTACTAATTGTCCAGGACTCGCAGCCGTATATTACAACTGGTTCAATGTAACATGCAAGAACTCTTTTCCTGTCTTTCAAGGACAGTCACTTATTGCACAAAACGTTCTTCATTTGATAGAATGCAGTCTTTGCGTGTCCTATTCGGCTCTTTATCTCAGTGATGCATCTTCCATCTGATGTTATCGATGTGCCTTGATATTTGCATTTCTGCACTTGCCCCAAAATAATGCCATGTACTGTAATTGCATATTCAGGCACAATATGTTTCTTTGATATTACCACAACTTCTGGGACGCAGAGGTGTTTCCAAGGCACCAGGGCCGGGTTATATACTGGCCAAGACCTATTGACGCGTCCTCGTCGAGCGTCCTGGGCAACAGGTCCCTTCGGGATCCTGGCTAAAGTCTGTAAGACCGCCGATTCCTCCGAAGTCGGAGAGTGTCTGCCTGTACGGCGAGGAACCACCAGTCTGCACACCAATAAGCCAGACATGGGACAACGGATACTCACGCAAACTTCAGATCCTATATGACATCACACTGATGTTGGACAACAGGGTGCCTTCATCCGACATACAGGACTTCGCGTTGGAGCTCAAGCCAACGAACACACGCAAGCAAGCACCACAACTTCTGTCTTTCTGTTATTCAAACTATAAGTGTGACAGGATCGCCTCGGTTGTTGTGAATGAACCCAAGCCCCGAGGTGTCCCTAGCACTCTCGTGTATTCTGACCCCAGGGTAGATACACTGTAACTCTGCTGCTGACCTCGTTTTAATTTGATGAGTCTACAAGCCCCTCCCAGATTCTAGACCTCTACTATCTACCCTCTCCCTTGGGACAATGAACACTGAGGCATCGCCCGAGACCACACTCAATAACTGTAAAAAGAATATGTCAACATAAACAAAGTTTATTCTACCCTAAAGACAAAGGAAGGAACTGAACACCCTAATAGAATACAATCTATTTACAATAAAGAGAATAGAGTAGACACAGAATCAGAGATGAGACTATTATCTTCATCTGGCTTGAGAAGTACATTTGCTGTGTATGTTCCGTCCAGTCGGTCCGGCACTCGCCCGGCTCCCTCTCAGTATAGTTGACTGGAACCTTGGAGACCACTCCGTCCCAAGAGCTCGGATCGGCAATCAATGGAGTTAACCACTTGGACCACAGCTGACTAGATGAACTTCAACTCAGCAATGTCACTATGAGTCACTGGCTAATGACACTAAGACAGTTCTCAATTCAGCCTGGCTGGGAGATCCTCTACCCTGAGGTGTCCCCAGATAATCAGTCTTGATATCTCTCGTTGTAGCAAAGGACTAACCTAATGGTCATGGATTATAATAGCTTTCCCCTGATTGGGTAATGTAAAGATTCTGCAGCCAGTTGCACAAAAGTCACACAAATGTCTTTACACTCTGGCCGATGATGTCAGAACACTGCCCAGTCACAACTGACCTGACTCCCTCGGAGTCGAGTCCCACATGGTAATCAAGTTCGGTAAACATTGGTGACTGAACCTACTCTTGTCACTGTTCGGTGACTCAGCTGGCAATCAAGTTTGGTAACACAACTAAGTCAGATTTCTACACATCTATGTTCATTAGGTCAGGGATGAGTTGACCCTAATGTCCCTGAAAACTAAGTAACCTTCATACGCCTGACTGGTGTGGGTCTGGTGTTAACCGGGCAGTCTTGCAGACGTAGTTACAGCACCTAAGTTAGTGCCAACCTGTATCTGATTTCCGACGTTTAGGCGGATAAACAATGTCCATTATCATACACAGGCATGATGGTTTCAGGTGGTTTGATATAGCATATCAGACATAGTGTTGAACTTGTCTTATCAAAAATACTTAATAGTGTTGAACAAACTTTCAGAAACTTGATGCACACTCCGTATCAACCAGTGCTGCATCAGTGTTCCCCAGCAACCTCGTGGTTTCAGTAAGACAACATCCTGGTTCAATCAGCACGTAACCTGGTTCGTCAACCGGCAACCTGGTTTCTCAACAGGCAACACCTGAAAGGAAAAGCGGTAGGTGAGAGTATTCAGCACCAACAGTGGGCACATGCATCAAATCACTGAATAAACAGCCTTCTAATATACATACTAATTATTTTTCAGCTAATTAGGGCATCATCTCTATATTAGTAGACTTGAAGCATGTCTATCAGTCCCATGTCAGACGGCCCATAGAACAGCCCGCCGGACAGATTGAGTTCCGAGCATGTCGAGTCTGATCCTATGTCTCTCTTACCACTATTCGTATGTCGCTATTGCTAGTTGAATAGCTATACTAGTTCTATTAGTTACATAAAACTAAATCAAGGACAGGAGGTCCCTGGATCCCTCTCTTATATCGTACATACAATATTGATTATCATCTTAATTAAGGTATTAAAGTAAGCAATAACACCATAACACATTATATGTACACCAACCAGTTCGCGGGTGGGATATCTTTCCCACCTGGCAGCGAAGCTCTTCTGGGTTCCTCTTATCTAGAGGCCAGAAGTCATCTAGGTGAAAACATGTTATTTCCTACATGTTCAAAGGTAGCGCTCCAGTTCTTATCTTTTCCCACGCGGATTCGCTTTGGGCTATGACCGAACTTCACGGCTGGCCTGGTTTGCCAGTCATATACTTAATAAACATGCACCCAGTCCCCATATCCCATTTGTCCCCGTGCCTCAATCATCCTCCATGCATCCCTCCATGCGTCCTTCCATACTTCTATCGCATCAGCACTCACTTACTCATGCCAGTATGAAAAAAAAGGACAGCAAAGAGAAGTATTTCGAACGCAGAATAATCGTTATGGTGCTAATCCCGCGAAGTCCCATCAGGCGGCGATAGTGCCGGGCCCCCTGCCTCGAGGGGGTTCACCCATGACTACTGGTGGTCACCTTCCCCTGTGCTGTGGAGTCAAGGCACAGAAGAGTAGGTTAAGAGCTACTGATCAAATACCCCGGGCACTCAACATACTACAGTGGAATGCCGAAGGAGTTTATAACAAGAAAGACTCCCTAACACAGCGTCTTCATAAAGATAGAATAGATGTGGCATGCATTCAAGAGACACACCTCAACGCCAATCGCAAATTCTCAGTCAGAGGATATCAGGCAACACGTTTCGACCGCGAAGGACACAAAGGAGGAGTTATAATACTTACACGAAATACAATACCTTGCGGCGAAGTATCTGTGATCTCTGAAAACCAAACGGAAATATAGGTGTTGATATAATGATAAAGGACGTGAAAATAAGAATCTTCAATCTGTATAGCCCAGCAGATAAGGACCTTACACTTTCAAACATGAAAATAACTGACACAAACTGCTTTATTGTCGGAGACTTTAATAGCCGTTCAGAAAAATGGGGATACCCAGATACTGACAAAAGATGAGATGAATTGGAGGACTGGGAAATAGACTCAAATCTCCATCTACTCAACAAAGCGGATGACACACCGAGCTTCTACTCCAGAAGATGGCTTACCACTTCTACCCCAGACTTAGCTTTCTGCACAGGAGACATCCTCCACAAAATTGATCGCCATGTGCTGGACCAATTAGCAGGTAGTGACCAATCAAGCTTGTAATGAATATGGAGCATGTTCCACAGGAGCAAAAGCCCCTGCCCCGCTGGAATTACAAACGAGCAGATTAGGACAAATTTGCCATACTAACAGACAAATATTGTGAAAACATAAATACACGATATGGCAGCATGAAGCAAATGGTGGAAAGTCTAAACAGATCGATAATACAGGCAGCCACTGAGTCTATTCCAAGAGGAGCGAGGTAAAATTACAAACCATACTGTACTGAAGAACTACAAAGTTTGGAGGACAAAATTGAAGATGCCAGGAAGACAGCAGAGAGAGAAAAAACAATTGAAGCGAACATCTCTCTCAAAGCCATCTCAGCAAAATATAAAAGAACAGTAAATCAAACAACAAGAGATTGTTGGAGGGAAAAAATAGAAAACCTGAATTTTGACAGGGATGGAAACAAACTATGGAAACTAGTAAAAAGCCATGAACAATGAAGGACCTAGAAACAAACAAATAACAATTAAACAAGGAAATGCCTTGCTTACAGGAAAAAAGGCTGCAAATTCACTAATGGAACACTATGCAAATGCAAACCACATTGGTATTACAACCGAACAGAAGAAAGCAATCAAAGACAAACATATACATCATAGAAATACAGAGACAGCAGCAGAATATATGATGGCAAATCTAACAATGGAAGAAATGGAACAGGCAATGAATACCCTAACAAACAAGAAATCACCAGGAAAGGATGGAATCACAAATGAAATGCTAATAGGACTAGGCACCAAGGCAAAGAAGAAACTACTAGCAGTCCTAAATAACAGCTGGAAGAGAGGAATAGTCCTACAGGCATGGAAGGAAGCTATACTAATACCAGTCCCAAAGAAAGGAAAAGACCTGGAAGAACCAAATGGCTATCGACCTATCAGTCTTCTTAGCTGTGTAGGAAAATTAATGGAACGCATTATCAATGGCAGGCTAACATGGCATCTGGAAGAAAACAAACTCTTAACACCACACCAAGCAGGATTCAGAAAGTACAGATCCACTGAAGATCAAATAACCTATATAGCTCAGGAAATAGAGGATGCCTTCCAAGAGAAAAAGCACACACTAGCAGTCTGAATAGATTTAGAAAAAGCATTTGATAAAGTATGGAAGGAAAGACTGAAAGTAAAACTGCAAAAAATGCATGTTTGTAGAAAAATGTATAAATGGATCAGCCACTACCTTGAGAACAGAACTGCCAGGACAAAAGTAAAAGGACAAACAAGCAAAATGATGCTGTTGGAGCAAGGTGTCCCCCAAGGAGGAGTTCTTTCACCAACATTATTCCTAGCATATATAAATGACATCACGGAACATTTTCCAGCCAGAGTACACACATCATCCTTTGCAGATGACCTAGCCATATGGACATCTGAAGAATATATTAGTACAGCTAACAGCAGAATACAACAAGCCTTATTAGCGCTAGAGGACTGGTCAAAATCATGGCTAGTGAAGATAAGTGAGGAGAAAACAACATACACAGTGTTCTTCCTCTCAAATAAAACTCAGCAACCTAAGCTGGTATTGAATGGAAAAATATTGCGTCATGAAGAAAATCCAAACTATCTAGGAGTCACCTTTGATCGTCGCCTGACATGGAAGACACATGTTGAGAAAAATCGAACAAGAGCAAGGCAGAGAATGGCAATCATGAAAAAGCTTGCTGCTACAACGTGGGGAGCAGATGAGAAAGTTCTCAAGAAGTTATATACTGGACGGGTGGGGCCAGTACTGGAATATGGCATTGCAGCTTGGGCAACAGCAGCTAAGTCAAACTTTAACAAAATAAGTAGAGTCCAAAACCAAGGAATGCGAATCATAACTGGAAGCCTGAAGACAACGCCTATTAATGAACTAGAAAAGATCACTTGTTTACAACCAATGCAGGACAGAAGAGATAGCAGAGCCCAGCAACAAGCAGAAAAATTTAGAAGATTGACAGACCATCCTATGTATAACAGGTTTAATGGTTTTGGAAAAGGAAGACTGAAGCGTAGCAACTTTGTAGAAACTGCAAAACGAAAGATTAGGGCAGATCCCATACTTAACATATCAACAGTCAAGCCCATTTACAATGCACACAACTTCCCAGCTTGGAGACAGCAGCAACTGCCTGAGATGATAGAAAACATTCCTGGTATTGAGAAAAAGAACACTCAGAATGAAACCGAAAGAAGAAAAATAACCCTCAACTACATAAAAGAACATTACCCAAGCAGCAATTGGACCCATGCATATACAGATGGATCAGCCAAAGTTTCAATTAAACATGGAGGAGGATGAATTGTCCTTAATTTAAGAAATGGAGTGATAAAAACACAGCCAATGGCAACTGGAAAATTTTCAAGTAACTTCAAAGCGGAGGTAGAGGCTTTGAAAACTGCAGCAGAAATGCTCTTGATGGAGAAAAATAAAGAGAAGCAAATAGCTATCTTCACAGATGCAAAGTCAGCTGTCTCAATACTGAAGAGCAAAAACAGCACAGAACTAGCTGACCTAAGAGCAGTACTCCATGGTCTATGCCAGAAATCCAAAAAAGTTGTAATACAGTTGATCCCATCACATTGCAGTATACCTGGAAATGAAGAGGCTGACAGACTAGCAAAAGAGGGTGGACGATTACCACAGCCTGACATAGACATAACCTATAATGAGGCAAAAAGGTTTATAAAAAGCACTTATAGAACCAAATGGGAATCAGAGCATCCAGACCACCAGAAGGATGATGCACATTACAAACTCGACCGAAGAGAACAAGTAGCAATCTTCAGACTCCGCACAGGACATAACAGGCTGAAACAACACTTGTTCAATAAACTAAAGATAGGAGATACCGATGAATGTAATTGTGGAACTGGTAAAATGACAGCTAAACATTTGCTGCAGGAGTGCCCAATATATGCAGAACAGAGAACGATATTTTGGCCCACGCCTGCTACATTTGAGGACAAGCTCTATGGAGATATCAACAAGCTCAAGTTCACTACAGCTTACTTTAACTACATTCAGGTTGACATCTAAAGGTGCATGAAGATGTATTTAGACTGCTACACTTCATACCACATGTATGTCGGTTACAAAAGCATCCCAGAGGCATGAAATGGAATATTGCTTGGATAGCAAATCCATTACGTGGAAGGTCCGAATCAAAAGCTCACTGTGTGTGCTTCGTAAAAGGTGGAAAAAGTGTCCTAGTGACACGTAATGGAATATTGCTTGGATAGAAAATCCATTACGCGAAAAGTCCGAATCGAAAGCTCACTGTGTGGGCTTCATAAAAGGTGGAAAAAGTGTCCTAGTGGCACGAAATGGAATATTGCTTGGATAGCAAATACATTATGTGGAAAGTCTTAATCGAAAGCTCACTGTGTGGATGTCATCTGCAGACTGCATTTTTCTGGTTTCAGGAGGAACAGCCTATGGTGACCTGAAGGCCCAATATACGGAAGTGAGGCTAAGCAGCCATGTGCAGGACGTGACGATTCCTTGGGTGAGCCCAGTACCAGAGCGCTGTGTGATGGCTCTGCAAGTATGGAAGCCTCCTTGGATGGCGGGGAATGCCCATGGTCTGCCCCTGCCTTCCCTTGAGGGTTGACCAGGATGTCGTTGGCTGTTCTATATGGGCCAGCTAGGATGGGGGATAACACCACAACAGTGAGATTCAAACGTCCTAAGAAACCCCCGGGAAGGTTAACCCGGTCAACAAATGCCCGCAGAAGTCGGATGTGTCGGCCTAACGGCGCAAGAACGCAGCTCTGCTGTAAACAGGCACAACGCAGTCACATCCGAAAAAAAATCCGGATGAACGCAGAAGAAGAAGAAGAAGAAGAAGAAGAAGAAGAAGAAGAATAAGAAGAAGAAGAAGAAGAAGAAGAAGAAGAAGAAGAAGAAGAAGAAGAAGAAGAAGAAGAAGAAGAAGAAGAAGAAGAAGAAGAAGAAGAAGAAGAAGAAGAAGAAGAAGAAGAAGAAGAAGAAGAAGAAGAACGCATAATTACATCGCGATGGTGACGCAGAGTTATATCGCATCGAACCACTTCGGCGTTCGGTACATCGCGCATGTAAGTACCACACATCATGACCTAATATATACGCCTTAACAACATCGTATATATAAATATAGCACAAGCTGAAGAACACAACTTCACAGGATTCCACAGTTCCACGAAATGAAATCACTATTTAGATATCACAAAACAGCTACATCACTTCCTATGGCTTAGCAGTAAGTGCTCTGTTTCCCTAGCAACTAGGCCCTTCACTGTCTAAATTCTCATCCTATCAACTTACCTGTCTATTCCAAAGGCTCTACTAACATCAGTTACTAACTGACATAAGTTAGGTTCACAAAATACAACAGTAAACTGTTCCCTATAATGATATAGCAAACATAGTATATGCAAATACTTACCGTACATAATTAATAACAATTGAACACATTTCGCCGATATAAAGGGCTTGAAGTTAAGCTGTAAGCGAACTACACAGTTCCAACTAAGCTTTGTCAACAACGCAGCACACAGCTGTACGATATACTACTTACGAACTGGCTTTTTGATCGTCAACTAATTAGCAATGCAAGAAATCATTCCTGATTCAACGGGCAAGACGGCGTTTACCTGCAAAGCGTTGTGGAACGTAATGAGCACGGCAAGGCACGTAGAGCGCCCTGGTCATCCACTGCACCTGTATTCGTCTCCAATCGTCTCGACTTGTCTTGCCACTGGACTCAGATGGACTCGGGCGAGAGAGTGAGGTCGACGAATTGCGCAACTCTTCCTCACTTTAATCCAAGTCATCGCGCAAGTCATTCTTCATCCAACGTCACCATGCCACAAGATTTTAAGGACGCGTCAATAGTCCACCTTTACAAACGTAAAGGAAACCGCCAATCCTGTGACAACCACCGAGGCATCTCCTTGCTTTCAATTGCAGGGAAGATACTCGCCAGAATTCTTCTCAATCGCCTCACGGCCCATCTCGATCAAGGTCTTCTTCCTGAGAGTCAATGTGGCTTCAGAAAAGAACGTGGAACTGTTGACATGATTTTCGCTGCAAGGCAGCTGCAAGAGAAATGTCAGGAACAGAACCGCGAAATGTTCTCCACTTTCATTGACCTTACCAAGGCTTTTGATACAGTCAGCAGAGAAGGACTGTGGAAGATTATGGCAAAATATGGCTGTCCACGAAAGTTTGTCCAAATAGTGCGGCTATTTCATGACGGCATGCAGGCAAGAGAACAGGAAAATGGTGAACTGTCTGAACCCTTTCCTGTCACCAGTGGAGTGAAGCAAGGATGTGTCCTGGCACCAACACTGTTCAGCCTCATGTTTTCAGCCATGTTGATGAATGCCTTCGAGAACGACGACATTGGAATAGACATCAACTACCGTATGGATGGAAAGTTATTCAATCTCAGAAGGCTGAAAGCTAAAACCAAAATTAACAGCGGCACAGTCAGAGAGCTCCTGTTTGCTGATGATTGCGCTCTATACGCCAACTCAGAGGCGGACATGCAACATAATGTTTCAGCTTTCTCACATGCCTGTGCCAACTTTGGGCTCAATATCAACTTGGAGAAGACTGTAGTTATGTACCAGCCAGCTCCAGGGAATAATCACACTGTGCCGAATATCAAAGTGAATGATCATAGACTAAGTGTTGTGGACAAATTCACCTATCTTGGCAGCACCGTGTCACAAGCTGCCACAATCGATGTCGAAGTGAATGCAAGAATCTCCAAGGCCAGCGCGGCCTTTGGCAGACTGTACAAGAATGTATAGGACAGAACTGGAATAAGCCTGCAAACAAAGCTAAAAGTCTACAAAGCAGTTGTATTATCCACACTGCTATATGCCTGTGAAACCTGGACTGTTTATCAGCGACACGCTAGGAAATTAAACCACTTCCACACAGTCTGCCTAAGGAAGCTACTGAAGATTAAATGGCAAGACAAGATTCCAGACACTGAAGTCCTAGAAAGAGCATCCATGCCCAGTATCCACACTCTACTGATGAAGAATCAGATTCGCTGGGCTGGCCACTTGACTCGCATGCCAGATCACAGGCTCCCTAAACGAATTTTTTTTACAGCAAACTGCGTTGTGGTAAACGCTCCCAAGGTGGCCAGAGGAAACGTTTTAAAGACACTCTGAAAATTTCACTGAATGCTTTTGGAATTCATCATGACACCTGGGAGGCTGCAGCCAGAGACCGAAATTCGTGGCGTGCATCATTGCGCAAAGGTGCAGTCATATGTGAGGCAACCAGGACTGCAAGAGCTGTGAAGAAAAGGCAGGACAGAAAAACCACTGCAGGAAATCCTCCTCCAGAGACGTCAAGCATTCTTTGCCCACATTGTCAAAGAACATTTCGAGCCAAAATAGGCCTTATCAGCCATCTTAGAACCCACGGCTCCACACCTTCAACCCCACTGGATGAAATGAATGGTCATCATCATTCTTGATGGACAAACAACAACAACAACAATTAGCAATGCAGAATCGCCCGCATATTTAATGAGTTACTGTACGTTCGCGTTTTATGTTCATATACAATGGTAAATTAATTAATAAAGTGTTTACCTGAATTGTTGAACCATTCACCAGTCAGCTACAGATACTGTCTGAAGGCCAACTTGCCTTAGGGGATGACAGTCAGCTGCACTAGGCTGTGAGTTTATTGAATGGCAACAGCCACACTGGGCTGCTTCCTCTCACACCGAGAGATCGAAAGTGAATGAGCGCTTACTGCATAATTTCTTCCTACGCGCGTCTCAACCCGCACGGGGAAATAGTGCAACATGATGTGTATCAACTTCTCGAGAACCCCGAGTTCTCTGCACTGGAGAATCTATTTTCTCCTAGCACGAGATAATGTGAAGGTACCTAGCTACCTGGTCACGCAAGTCCAGGTGGTTCGAGAAGCTTTTAGCCACAGAAACCTTCTCGACTTTCCCCAGTTTGATTATAACTGGGGAAGAACCTGATGACGCGCCGGGTTCAAGCCGAATCTCTTACGACACAGCACAGATTCAGCATCGTTTCATCACACTAAGGCCCATTCTGTCACTTTCTACAACCATTGTATCAATCATAGATCGTTCTGACTTTTTGCTATCAAGACAATGTCATCAGCATAACGTCAGTTATTTATATTATATCCACCAACCAGAATCCCTGGCATATTCTATGTAGATCTCATTTTATATTCTCAGCCGGCCCCTCTGGCCAACTATTAACACAATCATATACTGTTCAAAGTTAGTGTGACAATACAAACAAAATACTTGGCTTGGCCATTGAATGCACAATGAATGTTCCAATCACGCGTCTCTTGTGACGTTCTTATTCCGAGTATTGCCTTCACTCAAGCTGTCAATGGAAAATCGGTAACATATGTACCTAATTGACTAAATTCTATTTGTAATAATAATCTATTAATATTTAGTTGATTCTTATAGCATTGCTCCCTCAATTAGGCGCCATCTGAATATATCTTTATCGACTTTCTTAATAACTTATGAAAGAACAGAACATTAATATATATAACTAATTAACTTATAACAAAGATCTGCCCTTCTATTCAACTATAATCGACTGAGAATGTCAGCAAGATTATTATCCTTTCCAGGAATGTGACAGATGTCAAATTCATAGTCTTGTAATAGTAATGACCATCTATGTATTCTAGAATTCTTCGGATGACCCGATTTGAAAATTTGTAACGGTTTGTTATCCGACAGAACCAGAAATTTCCTACCTAGTAAGTATCTCGAGAACTTCTCAATACTTTCAATTAAAGCTAGAGCCTCTAATTCAGTAACAGCATAATTTCTTTGAGTTTCAGATAGCTTTTTACTGAAATAAAGAATAGGATGTAGTTTATAAAAGGCTCCGTGTGAAGGTGACACCTGGAGGCGGTAATTTCGTGATGAAGCAGCTGGGAGTCCGGAGAGGAATATATTAAAGACAACACAACAGTAGAAAGACCGGGTGCGGATACCTAGACTTTTATTTAATCAGTTGAACTGAGGATTTGGATAATTAAGCCTCAAAGGCAGCGAGCTGGACTTAGAGCTTGTAAGTAGATGTTATTTAAGTGAGCGCCGATCCTGCGTATAGGGATCAGCTCACGTTTCTACAAGAGTTATATCTTGTGTCCTGCGGCGGAATAAAAGTACGTCTTTCGCTTGCTCGATTTGAGTCTGCCATATGTTCATGATCCTGTTGGTAAGATAGAACATGTTTTGTTGTTCTGATCTGTTCTTGACGAGTTCAATTTGAGTTGCTTTTAGTGTACGGTCCCGTGGGATTTAGAGGACAGGCACTTTAAGACACATGGGGATACATTTCAGGAAAAGAAATAGATGTATGGTACCAAACAAGGACAACAAGGATCAACTACAACAAAAATGGTTACATGGAAAACCTCATTATTACCCTCGTCCTAAACTCATGGTAAAACCTAGAGTTAGGACACACTTGTCTATTATGACAAGGTAGGGACTAATATGTTTATTAGTTGGTCTGATTGCCCATGATCAGCCACACGACGTCCAACGGAGGGTTTGGACAGGTGGGCGTGCCCGTTATGTAGCTTTATTTTTTTTTAAGGGTAGATAAGGGGGTAAAACCAAGTGCTATTCAGTTGTAGTTAAAAGAAAAAAAAATTGTTGTGATAGTCGTACAGATATACAGATATAAAGAAAAAATTATAAATAATTTTTTTTATCTGGGAGGGGGCATTAATGTGTCTTAAAGTGCCTGTCCTCTAAATCCCACGGGACCGTACACTAAAAGCAACTCAAATTGAACTCGTCAAGAACAGATCAGAACAACAAAACATGTTCTATCTTACCAACAGGATCATGAACATATGGCAGACTCAAATCGAGCAAGCGAAAGACGTACTTTTATTCCGCCGCAGGACACAAGATATAACTCTTGTAGAAACGTGAGCTGATCCCTATACGCAGGATCGGCGCTCACTTAAATAACATCTACTTACAAGCTCTAAGTCCAGCTCGCTGCCTTTGAGGCTTAATTATCCAAATCCTCAGTTCAACTGATTAAATAAAAGTCTAGGTATCCGCACCCGGTCTTTCTACTGTTGTGTTGTCTTTAATATATTCCTCTCCGGACTCCCAGCTGCTTCATCACGAAATTACCGCCTCCAGGTGTCACCTTCACACGGAGCCTTTTATAAACACATCCTTTAGAATCCACGAATTCACAGCGTCCCCGTTGCCGTTCAATGACGTTGTTTTACTTTCCTTGGTTTCTCATATTTGTCGTCCAGTTTTGTGACTGTCTGGGAAAATCCAGTAAGGTCTCTTCTTTATACTTGGTGGCGCATGTTCCGTTATGTGGCAAGATTCAGCATCGTTTCATCACACTAAGGCCCATTCTGTCACTTTCTACAACCATTGTATCAATCATAGATCGTTCTGACTTTTTGCTATCAAGACAATGTCATCAGCATAACGTCAGTTATTTATATTATATCCACCAACCAGAATCCCTGGCATATTCTATGTAGATCTCATTTTATATTCTCAGCCGGCCCCTCTGGCCAAGGCGTTAGCAGCTTTCTCCGTAATCCCGAATACCCTCGTGGTTGACGTGTGTGCACGAGAATTGGAAGCGGTTTGAGTCGCACCAGTGACTTATGAGAGTATGGAGCCGGTCGCTCAGAAAGTCGTGGCGTGCTGATGAGCGTAATCTAGCCTAGAAATCAACATACAGCTGAAAGATGCTGAAATTGACCGCAATATCCTGAAACAGGATGGAAACGCGGAAAAGAAAAAAAAATATATATTCTCAGTACAATGAGAACAAACCAGGAGAGAATAGACAACCTTGTATGACGCCCTTCTTTATACACTGAAATGTTCCTACAATGTTGTTGATTCTTATGGCTGCCGTTTGCTTCCAATATATGTTCTTTGTTATTGGCAGATCTTTGCCGTCGATATTCAATAGCTTTAGTAATTTAATTATTTCGTCATCGTTCACATTGTCAAATCATTTTGTGTAGCCTATGAAGCATAAGTACGTATCTGAATTTTACTTCTATATATCTTTCTAATAGTGTCATGAGACCATATTTTCTGTATAGCATTGTCTGTGCCCTTTCCCTTAACAAATCCACATTTGTCATCACGAAATCAACGATTATTATGGTAATTATATCAAAGTGGCATGTGAAGGTAATAATGATTCATTCAGTAGCATGTCCGTTGCAGAATCTCGCTCCCATAACAACCTTCCAGAAAACTTCTCGATCACAAGCAAGATGTCCCGCGTCTGATACACCCATCTGGAGATCATCCGCACATCCTGCACCCATCTTCTCTTTGGCCTTCCTCTTCCTCTCTTCCCAGGCATATACCCCTCCATTATTGTTTTCTCCAAACTTTCATGACTTTTCAAGTGACCAAATTATTTCAATTTTCTTTGGTTTATCGTCTTTAATAGCCAACCTTCATCAATATGCAGCGCTTGAAGTATGGATGCATTTGTTCTTTAGTAGTATAACCGGAGTCACGCCAATACCACCACCCCACACCCCAGCGTTGGGCACCGATACCGCCACCTTAGCACCACCCTAAGGACTGTCGAATAGGGTCCGCACCGACCCCCAGTCGCCCCTCTAAGGGCTCGAATAGGGGGTCCGAATCGTGGTCCGAACCGAACCGACCCCAGCAAGAGAGGCTCGCCTCGGTACTATCATTCTGACTCGATATATTACTCAGATATATCATTTTGGAATTAAAGGCGTCATATGGGTCTCCTACAGGCGACTCAAGCCGGTGTGATATATTTTAGTAACACGCCTGCAGACACGAAGTCTATAGCTCCCGAACAAAAAAACGGCGGGCTATTTTTACCCCCACACACTGGTAACAGAATGCGCTGATAACAGAACGCGCTGCTACACTGCGCTCTTATTTCCCCAGCCAACATGCCACGTGGAAGTTAATCACTGTGTAGCGAATTTTGGAATTAAAGGTGTATGAGATATAGGGGTACGCACCATGAACAAGTGTCGGTGGCTACTGTTGGGGACGACGCGCCAGTGTGAGAGGCGGTGTAGGGGGGGGGAATACTGTCGGAAGCATAACGCGCATCTCAAGAAGGAGGGACGAGCTGCGGCATCGGAGTAAAATCCACCCAATCCCTGTGCCGGCCGTGCGGAGCCAACATTAAATACCACAAACTGCGATACCAACAGGAGGGTCCGTTTCTCTGTGAATGGAAGCCCCTGAAAAGAATAAATATTTAAATTCCGGCAAAATAGATTTTCATTTAGAGAGAAGTGGAGTGTTGACGGTACGAGTCCAGCAGTAATCATGGGCACCGTAAAACAGTTGCAAAATCAAGCTCGCCAGTATGGGATGCCATACAGCCACCGCCGCAAGGCCGTCCTTGCCGGGGAGATAGCTCAGGCGAGAGACGCAGTCCGCGCCACCCGACTCGAGCGGGCCGCCACCACCGGGCGGTATCCAGCTCTTCGTGGGGAAGTCCAGGACGCAGCGCAGCACTCGCGGGAGGCTGCGCGGTTGGAAGACGAGGTCACTGCCGCCCTGCAAGCACGTAAATACGCCGCCCGGGCCCTAGCGCACCCGTTACAACACTTCGCCGTGTTAGACGCCAATTCAAGAAGGCGCCACTGGCGCTAACTACACCCGGAGCCACTAGCTCGACTCATCACCCAACGCGGTCCCCGACTTCTAGAGGAGGTAATCCCCAAGGATAGGGAAGAGCGGGGGAGGCGAACAATCACGTGGAAGCTCTTCCGAGGGCTATACGGTCCGATCGTAGAGAGGCTCATGCCCCACCTCGAGGCATTGAGGTCAGCCTTCTATCTGCGGTACGCCTACACTTACCGAATCCGAAACATCGAAAACGGAGACGTTATGTTGTACCACAAAAACCTACGCGGGTCCCGCGATTTGATGCAAGAAACTGCAACAGCCGCAGAGTGGTTGGAAGATCGTGATGAGATCCGCTTCGACTCCAGCCAAATCGACCGCTCCAGCACCAAGTGGGTCTTTGTTAGGTGGATGCAAGTCGAGGTGAAGGCGATCCTCACTTCCCAGGTTCTGTTAGAGGAAGGGCGATTGCCGGACTGGCTGCGGTACAAGCAGGGGCTGTACGCGTTGGACACATACAATGACAACCTCTTTCTGTTCCGATGCCTAGCCGTTCACAACGGCGCGAGGCCAGACCGTTGCACCGCCGATGCCCGGAAGCTGGCACAAAGGTTGTGGGACACCGACAACCCAGACAAGCCAGGATTGGATTCATTAAAAGTGTTTGAGGAGAAATTGGAGTTAGGGATCCGCGTCTACGAGCCAACGGAAGAGGGGGTCTGGCGATTGGTACGGCGTCCCGCGAACTACGAGCGCGTCGGCACCAAGCCGATGACGATCGGGGTGTATGCCAACCATGCTTTCCTGATAATCGACCTGTTAAAGCTAGCACAGAGCTACGAGTGTCAGCATTGCAATCAGCGCTTCATCAAAGCCTGTAATCTCCAGCGCCACTCCGACCGCTGCAGCAGAGGGGAAACCAAGATCCTCTGTCCAGGGAAGGAGGTCGAGCGGACGCAGTCGGCATACGAGAAAGTTTTCTACCCCCAAAACAACGCCAGCCGCAGCTCCATCCTATGGTTAGAGCACATGGCCGAACAATCAGGGCGCCACATCCACCACGCATACTGCGGGCACGGGGGAGAGAGGTGGATTGTTGACGGTTTGGTGAATGGTTACGACCCCACCACCCACACGGTGTACCAATATCACGGCTGCTACTGGCATGGGTGTCCCACCCACAGTGAGGCCCCCAACGCTGACGAGCTGTATCAGAAAACCCTCCGCCGCGGAGAGAAAATAAAGGCCTCTGGCTACAATCTGGTGGTAGTGTGGGAGTGTGAGCGACCGCCTCTGTCTCGCGCCCCAATGCCTCAGGTGCAGACGGTGGTCTACCCTCATGCGATCTTTTATGACTTCGAGGCCTGGCACGACAAGGCTCAAGCCCAGCGCCCCACCCCCGACCTCACCTATGAGAGCCATCAGATTGCGATATCTGTTTCGGTGGGGGACACCGTAGAGGAGCAGCCGACCCACCTGAGCAACGCAGACCCAAAAGCCTTGATAGCCGAATTCATGGCAGACCTGCGTCAGCGAGAAACCGCGATACGAGCCGAGATGGAAGCGCGTTACCTCCCGGAAGACCTGGATAAGCTGCAGCCACAACTGCAGAAGAAAATGCGTGAGTGGTGTGGGCAAGTCCCTGCGTTGGGCTTCAACTGAGGCCGGTACGACCTGAACCTAATCAAGGAACACTTCGTAGCGGAGCTAGCAGGCACCTGCCGGAAGATCAATGTGGCCGCCCAAGGGACAAAGACAATGTTCCTCGTCACACTCGAGTTCAAGTTCCTTGATATTCTCAACTACCTGGCCCCCGGCACCACGTACGATGCATGGGTGCGCGCCTATGGCTGCACAGCAACCAAGTCGTGGCTGCCGTATGAATGGCTCGACACACCTGAGAAGCTGAACTACCCAGGTCTGCCCGATTACCCTGCGTGGTATTCCAGCCTAAAGGGTGGATACGTGCTCACGCTGGAGGAGTGGAGGAGTTGCAAGCGTCTCTTCAAGGAAAAAGGAATGACTACGTTTGCCGACTGGTTGAGGTACTACAACAACCTCGACGTCGGTCCAGGCATCGAGGCCTTAGGGAAGATGAAGGCCTTCTACGGAGAGCGGGGAATCGACATATTCAAAGACGCGTGCAGCCTCCCTGGGGTGTCCCTACAATACCTTCTCAGGGGCACCAAGGCTGGTGAGCTGTATGCCCCTGGAGAGGAGGCCTATCCACTCCTAAAGGCAGCAGTGACGGGAGGGCCGTCGCTAGTCTTCACCCGGTACCATGAAGCGGGGGTCACCAGAATCCGGTCACATCAATACCCAAAGGGGAAGCTGTGCAGGACCGCAAAAGGGTACGACGCTAACGCGCTCTACCTCAGCACCATGGCTATGGACATACCGTGCGGGAAAGAGCGAGTGCTCCACGCAGAAAACCCCCAAGAGGTAGCCCCCAAGGTTTCGCAGCAGGTGTTAAAGGGCCAGCTGTTTGGATTTGTCAAGTGTAAAATCTCCACCCCCAAAGCCTTGTGGCCAAAGTTCGAAGAAATGGCACCTCTCTTTATGAACCAGGCAGTACCGGAGGCCTTAGTAGCACCGGAGATGTTGGAATACCTGAAACGAACCGGCCGCCAGCGGTCGGGGTGTAAGAAACTGCTCTAGGCCTCCTTGAGGCCGACGGAATCTTGCTGTACACCCCGCTGTTGAAATGGTATCTAGAACACGGACTCGAGCTGGAGGCGGTCTATACAATCATCCAGTATGAGCCAAATAAGCTCTTCACGTGGTTTGTTGAGCAAGTAACCGAAGCGCGCCGCCTCGGGGATGTGGACAAAGCGAAGGCGATGCTGGCCGAGGCTATGAAGCTTCTAGGCAATTCAGCATACGGAAAGCTCATCGAGGCACTCGAGCGCCACACCAACACCAGCTACACCCGAGACGAAAAAACAGTGGATCAGGCACTACGTTCCGCCTGGTTTGACGACCTCACAGAGATAGGCGACGCATACGCGATCAAATCGCGTAAGCCGCGTGTGATCATCAAGCGTCCTTTCCAGGTAGGCATCGCCGTGTATCAACTGGCCAAGCTCCGCATCTTAGAATTCTACCACGACTTCCTTGACCGGTTCGTGGATCGCAGGGACTATGAGGTCATGCAGATGGACACCGACAGCCTGTACATCGAGCTGAGCACCCTCAACCTTGAGGAGGCGGTAAAGCCTGAGTTGAAAGAGGAGTTCAACCGTGTGAAGAGGGAAGCCGCCTGGGACAAATGGAGCGGGCGAACACCCGGCATCTTCAAGACCGAGTTTGAGGGGAGTCGAGGCATCGCTCTCTGCAGCAAATGCTACATCTTCGAAGGGGACGTGAACACAAAGTTCTCGTGCAAGGGGGCGGGAAAAAGGCAGAACACCATGACCTGGGGGAGATACAAAGCCGCCTTAGAGGGGTCCATAGACAGAGTGGAGAACCGAGGGGTGCGCATGCCTATCGGGCAGATGGCCAGCTACCAACAAGGCAAGCTGGGCCTCAGCGCGTATTATGATAAACAGTATGTCTTACCCGACGGTATCCACACCAAGCCCATCGAGTACCGCAAGGTCGCCGCGGAGTCAGTCCTCAGCGTTTAGGGAGGATCCGGTCAGGAGGCATTTGGGTGTCGGGAGGAATAATCATCAGCTCTTCGCGAACGAAGCCCCGAGCCGGCCCATCCTCCAGGTAGTATAGCACAGGCTGCCCATCCTGACAGACAGCTTTACGAATCTCGTGCATTGTTAATGACCACGAAGGATCAGTCGCCCGGCGCCGGCCACCTTCAAGCTCATGCTCCCCAGGCGAGCTTGCATACAGATACCGAACTAGAGCATCAGACGGAATCACAGGCTCCTTGAGGCCGATAGTACGGTGAGCAGGAGCGGCCGGCGATTGGGATACAGAAGTGTCCTTAAAGGCGTCAACCGGCTTCCGACCCGTCAAACGAGTCACCTCACCGTTAAGAGCCGCGACCACCTGAGGAAGAGCCTGAACCCATTCAACCGAACGTTCAGAGGACCCTCGAGCTGCCAGTAGTAACTCTTGGGCGTACTGGGCACCAAACAGTCTCTCTGCCAGAGTGCGATTGAACCTCTCGACGATCGCCTGCTGTCGGTGATTCCCAGCTTCTCCACGCCGTATCTGTGTCTTATGCTTCGCTGCCAGCTGGCTCACAGCACCCATAAACTCACGCCCCGGGTCAATCTGTAGAAGCTGTGGCCATTTGAGTGGCCCGCGTTTTTAAATTCGCTCTAGGGCCAAAGCCACCCCTTCACTGCTCTTGTCTGTCAAAGCCTCTGCTTCCTTAAACCGTGAGGAAACATCCACAACTGTCAAGGCATACTTAAATGTCTTACGACAAACCCGGTCATGTGGTAGGTAGAGCAAGTCAGCCTGATCGACGGCATTCGGTCTATCTTCATCAATAGATGGCCGCGGAATGTAACGAGGAGTGGGTAGATAGATCTGAAAAATAGCTTGCTTCTGGAGCCAGTCTCGGGCAACATCCTCCGAAACATTAGCTGCCAAGCCTTTCCAGTAGCCCTGAGGACTGTAGTAGATGTCCTCCAGATCTTTCATTTGGTACTGGGTAGCAGCGGTCAATGTCTAAAGCAACTTATAATCAACAATACCAGTCGCTGCCAGCCCAAGAACGATGAAAGTGATCTCGCGGTCTTACTGCGGCTCGGATAGCACATAGAAATCCGACAGGCGAGGTTCAGGCTCGAGGGGATCGACACGTTTGCCGGAGATCAGGCTGTATTCCCGCATGGCCTGGTCGACATCCTGGAAAGAGTGAACGGCGTGGCCTTCGCGCTGTAGCTCATCGTTGAGCCAATCCAGCCGCGCGGTTCTCTTTCTCGTCCATTCAGCCTGGGCCGCCTGTAGCCGCTCGACAGCCTCATCGTGCCGCCTCATTTCTTCATGGGCGTCCGCATGCCCTAGCTTGGAAAAGAGGTAGTTGCCCCCCGTAAACGCGAGGGCAATGACAACAGCGCCCCCTATCATCATTGCGACAGAGGCCATAGCTAGCGTGGTTGATACTGTAAGGGCTTATGCAATATATCAGCGGGAATCAAGCCCTCTATGATAAGCAAATCTCGGAGTGCTAAGGCGATGGACGTGTCTAAAACCATCATCCCAATGTCATACATATCAGCGTCTAGCTTGGGCAAGGTTGACCCTTTGAAAATCACCTTGGTCAGTTTTGCGGTGCCTACCGTAAGCACAGCCACCACAGCGCCGTGGTAAACGGCGTTAACAATAGCTCTCCCATCAACACCTGCCATTATTCCATATAAAATAGATCTCTATTCTTTAATACGTTAGTATCCGGTCGCTTGGAGGGCGCAGGTGGGGCAGGTGCTTTAGTCCGCCGCATTTTCTGCCTAATTACTCCAACGACAACGACAACGCCAGCCACTCCGATAATCCAGGGAGTCCAGCCGCGGTAATCAACTGGCACCATTGGAAACAGCGGTGGTGGGGCCTGCTCATGCTCCGGGGCTAACTTTCGTTTCTTCTCACGAACAGCCTGCTGCAGAGCTAGAGACAGCCTCTCTGCTTCACGACTCTTTCGAGCAGCAGCTCCTCTCTTCCCAGCCGCAACTTTCCTGGGGTCCTTCGTCACTGGTTTCTCCGTCTCCTGTGGAGCAATTTCGGGGGTCTCCTCCTCCATCTTGTTCTTGCTTAGGACAGATATGTCCAAACTGGAAGTGCCTAAAAATTGCTAGCGCGACAGTTGCAGGTGCTAAGCACATACCGAACTTATGGTAGAGTTCACATGTAACTGTGTTTAGCGCATGCCCTAGAAACGGGTCGGCCTCCAGGTCTGTCACCAAAGCTTCATTATCAGCAATGCGGAGGAACATACTTGCCACTTGTGCGTACATCTGTAGCATAGCCGTACCCAGAGTCTTTGTTATTGCAGCTCCAAGCCTCGCCTCGTGCCTCGCATATAGCTTCTCAATTTCTTGATCAGGCAAGGCCTCAACCTGTTCCACTGTAAGTTTGGAGTACTTACCTCCTATGTACTGCCCGGCACGTCCCCCAGCCACAAGTGCTGCCAGCCTTTCATGATACAACGCATGTTCGGACTGTAGCGTTGTGGTAGGTGGTGTTGCATGTCCGGACTGTGGTGTTGTTGTAGGTGTTGCATCCGGAGCAGACTCTGCTGGCTTTGCCTCTTCACGTAACAGCTGGTCGAGTATGGTGTCACAATCCATCACAGCGTTTGCAAATACCCAACGTCTAACTCTAATATAGGAATGCACAGCCCATCCAAGCACACAACATGTGCATATCAGTTGTAATACAACTAAGACTGTTACGGAGTAACAAAGCACTGCTTCATACATGCTTAAGTGGTGCTTAGCTGATGCTTAACATATACTTAGCTGATGCTTAACATATACTTAGCTGATGCTTAACATAAGCTTAGCTGATGCTTAACATGTGCTTAGCTGATGCTTAACATATGCTTAGTATCTAACAAACCTCGCCAGCTTTGAGCACTTTATAAGAAAATGGGAACTTAGTCCTCAGTACCAGCTTTGAGAACTCATTAGCTTCGAGTTGCTTTCGCACCCCATCACGTTCCTCCCTAGAGTGGATGATGTAGTTCTCGTCCAGGCAGTCTTCAAAGCTATCCTTATCCTTGGAATGGAAGAGCGCCACCCACTGTGTCTGCGCCCTGAGGCCTTTCGCAACGGCGTTGTACTTCTGGGTTTGAACCCACAGACTTTGCTGGGCATGTCGCCCGCTAAAAGCTGGATAAGTCAACATAGACCGCTTCTGCGCGATAGCGTCATCTGCGCTGCGGTCATCAATAATGTATAATGTCGGCGTCCCCTGAAACATTTTATAGAAGGCCTCGAGCCATTTGAGCAGCCGATCACCGGGGTCAAATATAAAGACCTCGGGATCTGTCCACACCCACGGCCGGGCCCGGTATGTTTCATTGTATCGTACCGAAGGGCAAGCAATGACAATATGCTCGAAAACACCCCTGTACGGGCCTTCCAGGAGGTCGAGAATGAATTCTGTTTTACCACACGATGTGGGGCCTGTGATGATGGCCGAGTGTGGTTTAAGCGGGAACTCCATTAATAAACAGCACTAACGAATCTCCCGGTGTCGATGTTCAGCTGTCCGTCCATAACCAAATAAACGTAGCAGTACAGTGGTCCCGCCGATTCAGTCTCTTTCGTGATCTGGAGAGTGATGCCCTCAGAGCCGTTCTCTACACGCCGGCCGCTGCCGTGAAGATGGTCATCGTCGGAGGTCCGGAAGTCCAGCCACAAGCAGAATTTTGTCGTCAAGTACTCGCCTAGACTGACATCGAACAATCCTAGCTCTTTGGCGACTGCGCTTGTCTCAGGGTACCTTTTGAGACCACCGGCTAAGAATTTCCTCGCTTCGTCCCAGAGCTGGTGTGGCGCTAAGCCGTGCGCAAATAGCTGATTGGCTTGTCCTTCTACGATGACTTCAACTTTGATGATCTGCGGGTTGTAAAACAACTCTGGTTGCCGTGCAAAATCCTTTTGGTTGGCGGGATCTTCCCATAATAGGAGAATACCTTTCAAAGACTTACAAGGTGTATTCAGATTGATGTTCCATATCGAGTCCTCCTTTTTCTGAGGGATCCGTCTATGCCGTAGGACCCGCTCGTATAACACCACCATACGGCTCTCATACATGCTACGAATTAGCCGGGCCAATGTGGGTTCAGTGACTACTTCGTACTCGAGACAGATGTTTTCTAAGGAATATGTGGAGTTGCCGGCATCTTTACCAGTTGCGCGAACCACGCGGGAAGCATCGTTAAAGGTCAACTCAATCTCCAGCCGATCACTAAGAGCAGATTGGTAGAAGGGCGCATTCGTTTCAAGCAGCTCAAAGTCTAGTGGTTTGTATTGCCTGTTTTTGAAGGCCTTCGCGATGGTCACGTCTTTCGCATTGGCGGGGGGGGGGGGGGGGGCAGAACAACAGCATCCGCTGCGCCAACACGCGCCTTGGTCACCTTCATACCGGTGCTTGTATCGATGCCTTGATACTGTGACGTAATAGACAGTCACCCCCTTTATTTTTGCTTAAATTACAGTGCAGATCATATTTTTCATTATAAATATATCTAGGAAAACGATCTTTTCCCTATTTTCCTATGTTTGTAGATATCTATAAATATGCCTGTATTATTGGCGAGAATTTAATATATTTAATCTCCTGTAAACCTAGTGAATATTCTAGTGTTTTTAAAATATATATTATACAGTATATTATAGAACTATTAGTTATGCATGCCTTCTGCCCCAGCGCAAGTTTGGTTGAATAACATATTCAGTTTTAGCCTGCGACCCGGGTGGCAACACGAGAATCTGCCTGGCCAGTTGTCGTCAGCCGGCAGATCGTCCATTTGGTCGACTAACTCGAAGCGGTAGGACACAGGCGCCGATACTAGCTGTAAAAAGACATATTGCAACAAAATAATCCAGGCTCTAGTTAGCCGATATTTGGGAATAGCAAATTGCTAGCCAAATTGATACCAAAAAGTAATATTTACACTGCTAGTGGCACTGTTCCCCCGTGGAGAGGTTTAATCACCACATTTTGGAAGTTCTGCACCTTCTTTGGTGGTACCATGAGCCAGCAACTTGCAGCAACGCATACTTACCAGTCGTGAACACCATGTCTATTGCCGGAGAGTGAATCCGCAACCTGAACTGGAACATCACCTGAGTTGACAAGCCGGACCCAAATCTTGAGCTGAGTGGCCAACCTCCTCGGCTGACACCTTTAGCCTGCCAACTTAGTCTAGGATTTGATTGCCTACACACTAGGGCAACAGACTTTTACATGCCACAGTATTTCATTAAATTAAGTTATATGTGATACCAGAAACATACTTAGTCTGTTGCTGTTATACTCTAATTTAATATTAGGATACTGAGAGAGAGAAGGAATGCAAGTTGTAACTTTATATTTGTACTCTTCCTCCATGTTGTGAGAATGGATCAGTTAAAGGGGGCTCTTTAATTTTTGCAGGCATTCGTCGCCAGATTCATTAAGCCTACTGTCTAGAATTATTCCTAGTACGGTTGTTCGCTTTACCTATCTGTGCCTGAACACTGTCTGAAGACCTGGTCATTCCTGGGACAGTTCCGAATCGTACTTCCTAGTTCGAGCCATTTCGGCCTCTTCTTCGACAGTGATTAGTCTTTCGGAATCCTGAAAGTCTATTGGTTGCTATTTCTGATCCTTGTCTGTCAAAATAGTCAACGTTACGCGACAATACACAGCGCTCAGCCGCTCCGATCGGCTCTTCCATAGATCCAGGTAAACGTTGTAGATATCACTGTCCACAATAGAAGACTTCATTGCCCGAGAGACTGACGGTCAGCTTTTGAACCAGCGCTCGGCCGAGGTTCTGGACCACGAACCGGTTGACATCAGGGGAGCTGAGGTCGACATTGAATGCCAGCCGCACTGACCCAGGAACGATAACATCGTGTGCACCGAGATTGGGAAAACGAACTAGTAACTGATGCTTCGGACCGATCGTAGAAGGATTGCTGGTCACGATGATCGTTTGCCGCAATCCTTTCACACCGAGCGGCTCCCGGAGACGGCGGTAAGGGTTAAGCTTACGACCATATGCACTTGAAGACATGGCTAGTTGTTTATTGTTGTTGCTTTGTAGCAATATCTAATATGGATAGAGCTGAGTTGACCGACTTCGGTGGTGAAGAGGGCCGCCTAAAACGGACGAGGAAGAGACAAGCTTCATCGACGACTTTGATATCGACAAGCCACACACTGTTAATGTCGAGTGGCCGTCACAGGGGGAGCCGTCACAGGGGGAGACAGCACAGGGAGAGCCGTCACAGGGTAAAACCAACTTACAAGTGGAGCTAGAAAACAGCGCAATTGATGACTATTTTAACAGGGTGAAGGAGCTGTGGGGTATCACACCTATAACAGGCAAAGATTATACAAAAATTAGGCTGGGTAGCAAGAATGCGCTCTATGTTGGGCACGAAAGGATTACAAAGTTGGACGGCATGCCTTTAGCTTTGAGTGGCCTCAGAGCGAGTACCAGAGAGGCATTGGGGTTTGGGAGAAAAATACCGCCAAAGGCTGTCACCATCCTCAAGCAGACTGATAGTGATCTGGCTGAGGAAGAAGCTGCTCTAGGTGGTGCAGATATTCAGGATGTCCCACAAATACCTTCAAATATTGGCAATATCTTAGAACGGGCCATGTCGAGTCCAGAAGTGCAGCGGGTTTTAGAAACCTCACACCTAGACCATTACCTGGGGGAGAAAGGCCTACCTCCAGTGAGAGAACTCCGGGGTCTCATGGCGCTTGACAAAGCGGTGACGACGATTAAAGGTAAGCTCACAAACTACCTCGTTATTCTCGACCAGAAAGATAAAGAGATCGCCATACGGCGGCGGAAAATGTTGATAGCACCCAATGAGGAAAGTGGGGACTTTCAAGAGCAAAAGATTTCCGATATTGAAGAAGTTAAGAAGAGGCTTTTAATAGAAGTCGCTGAGTTACACGAAGACTTCCGCACCCAATTCAGTCTGATCCGTGAAACTATTCATCGGGTGGTCAATGAAGACACCACATTGGGTGAGAGGCTGTGGACTCTGTTCCGAGAGCAAGGCATCACCATAGCGAGCATTCTCACGGCGATCGGCCTCTTAATTTCAACTATCACCCTTGCCATTATTGGTGGTGGTGGTGCACCCCCTACCCCACCGCCTGGCCCGCCACCTGGCCCTGGGGCTACGGAATGGATTCGACAGAAGCTGAAAGACCTAGCGAGCCTTCTGGCCAGGCTAGCTGGTAAGGCTGCGGTGGCACTCCCGGGAATCATAGGCGGCATTATCTCCTGGCTTCTTAACTTCTTGAGTAAGGGTGTGGGATGGCTGGCTGGAAATCTCTGGGCATTAGTGGTTGCACTCGGTGGCTTGCTGCTGTTGGCTATCAGAGAGCGGCTAATTGCGAAGTAAATGAACTAACCATAGGGCCACTAGACCGACTGCGACACCCCCAGCAATGAGTGCTATCTTTTCGTTTTGATGCTGCAGCCCAGCTGCCTTATCAGCTATACTAGTGGTCGGCTGCGCTGGCTGAACATTGCTGGGCAGCTCTACCGTCGGTGCCGGCTGTGCAATGCTAGGCGGCTCTACCATAGGGTTTGGGGTATTAATGACAGTATTCAGGCCACGCTTTAGGCTCTGGTTCTGCGATGACGATCATGTTGTTATATCCAGCTATCTGGCCAATGTGGAGCAGCATGTCGCTGGGGGCCATAAACAACCCCGTTCCAAAGACATAATTAACTTCTGAGCTCGCGTTTTTAGCACATCCTGATACCTTTTGATGGCTGCCGCGAGATCGACGGGTGCAGAGATGGCGTCTTCTACTAATACCAAGAATTGCTTCTGGGCATCAAACGGTGTTCCAGTTCCCAGAATTCGTGTTCTATTCTGAGCCTGGGCCCCTAAGATGGCCCACACATAGGTTCGAATGCTGTCATTTATTCGCTAAACGCCAGGGTGAGTGAAGCCCTGTGACTTGTTAAGAACGAAACTCCGCCAGGCGGAGTCAGCTTGAGGATCATCTTGTGAGATGTAATCTATGTGTAGTAAATCGTTTGTGGTCTTTTGTGTGAATGATAGTCGCTTTGGGTCATATACACCACCTTGGCCGTCATTCAGGACGTGATAACCACTATTCGTCCAGTAAATGTATACACTCCCCAACCCGTTATTCCCCCCGAGCCGTCTCCAGTTATCATTCTGGGAAATCTCCCCCGATGTGTCTCCACCTTGCCGCGGTGGGGGAGCTTGTGTGTCCCTCTGACCCCATATGCTTGCCGATGGGAGAAAACGACATATCGGACAGCTTATGGGATAGGGGCCAGACTAAGAGAGACACAACCTGCTGCTCTGCGGGTTAGACTGAGGTGAGGATAACAGTCAGAAGCTTAAATCAGGCGCACGAAGGCAGAAGTTCTTGGTCCGGACAAAACGCATAAGGCTCCCTGTCGAGGGCTGTGGCTGAACGCCTCTAAGCCACAAACCCTCGGATCTGAGAGCCAGGCCGATACCCGCCTACCGAAAAATAGAGACGTGATACTGAGCAAGCTACATGCTCAGATCTGATACAAGTTCGAAGGCTCTCAGCTGGGGGATATGAGAGATCCCCGGATGAGAGGGCGAGGCCGTTTCTCGTTCACTGCTGCACGAAGGTAAGGTGCTGAGCCGGCAGCACATGTAGCCTACCTTGTGAGCGAGTACAAAAAGTCAGAAAAGTGCCCTAGTCGAAGGAAATGTTTATGTAAACTGTCTGTATCTAACTCATAGAGAGTGTAGACAAAAGTGGAAGAACGTCTCAATGACGCGAAATGGAACGCACGGCGAGCGAACCTATTGCGTGGTCCGAAGTAAAAAGCAAAGCTTACCGAGTGGATGTCGCCCACAGTCTGACCGTTCCTGGTGTGTGCTTGAGCGGCCAGTGGCAAGCGAGATGCCCAACATATGGAAGTGAGGAACTAAAGCAGCCATGAGCAGGACGTGGCAACTCCTCGGGTGAGCCCAGTCTCAGAGCAATATGTGCCGGCTCTGCAATTATGGAAGCCTCCTTGGATAGCGAGAGAATGCCCATGATCTGTCCCTGCCTTCCCTTTAGGGTTGACCATTTTGTCGTTGACCGTTCTATCCTGACCAGCTGAGATGTGGGCGGCATCACAACAATAAGTCTAAGGTGCCTCAAAACCCGAGGAAGGCTAACCTCATTAAAAAATGCCCGCCGAAGCCGGCAGTGCTGGCCTACGGGTGGCAAAATAAAAATTGGCACTACGCATTTTACGTCCGAGTGAAACGTCTCGTCCATTTGTCTCTCGTGCTAGGAACAGCTCTGACTACCTAGTTTCCGAATGCCGCTCTTGCTCGGAACAGCTCTGACTAGGTAGTTTTCCGAATGTCCGCCGTGCCTGGAACAGCTCTGAAGGGCGCAAGGACAAGCACATGTCCGAAAACTCGCTGAGTGGATACCATCTGCAGACTTGTCTGGTTTGTGCAGGAACGGCCCGTGGTGAAGGAAAGCCCAATATATTGAAGTGAAGATTTATAGCAGCCATAAGCAGGACGTGACGATTCCCTCGGATAGCCCAGAACCAGGGCGCTATGTGTCGGCCCTGCAACTGTGGACGCAACCTTGGATGGCGGAAAATGCTATGGACTGTCCCTGCCTTACTTTGAGGGATGACCGTTGTCTTCGACCGTTCCATCCTGGCCAGCTGAGTTGCAGACGGCACCGCAAAAGTAAGTCTCCCAGGAATGCTACCTGGTCAAAAAAGTACGCTAAAGTCGATGTGTTGGCCTACGGGTTTCGGCCCAAGGTCGCATAATAGACACACCGCAATCACATCTGAAAAAATAAACACTCCGGATGATCGCAAAGAAGAAGAAGATTCTGGAAAATCCAAAATTCCGCGCATATACGCTGATAGGCTCTTATATCGTAGGGATTTTCAAAGGCGGTCCAACCTTGGTCTTGGGGTAGAGCCACACGCATTTCTTTGAGGATTCGACGAATCTGGTAGTAGACATGGAATAAGAAGACGGCTCGCGTTAGTGGGTCAGGGTTGGACAGATGTTTCTGCTCGGACACCCACACCCCGCCGTGGCACACCATACAGCGAAGTTGAGTTGGTTTTGCCAGAATTGCATCGGCTTGCTGTACCAGGCTTGTACGATCTGGTCTGACTCCACGTATGGCAACCGATATTTTTCAAACACATTGGAGAACTGTGCCTGAAAGAATCCTTGGAGGTTGACCTGTATGTCCACCTTCGCGAGATCCATTGTTTGCGCAAACGGGTATACCCCACCCGCCGGGTATTTGGCGTCCTTATTGAACTCGTAAGCAGTCATTATTATTAGCTGTGCTAATATGTATCTCACACTTAGCAATGTCAAACATGGGGAGCCCATCCCCCTCAACCCTGTCCTAGACAATCGCGATGGTGTCCTAGAGGTGGCTATCGTGGAATTGTTGTTCGACCCCGCGTGGGTTAATATTTCCGAGAAGCTGAAAAACAATTGGTTCAAACTTGGTGACGAGAATGTTGCTATCCCCGACGGGTATTATGATGTCTGTGCTCTCAACAAGCAATTCTTTGAGCCACGGAAGCTCTCTCTTTCTCTCAACCCCGCAACTGGCCTTGTAAGTCTCAGTGGTATAAAATCGGGGGTGGCCTTAGCGTGGGGAGGGCTAGGTGGCGTTCTTGGGTTCGGATTAGACGATAGAAGTAAGCTGTTCAATGAGGTGTTTACATTCTATGCGACGAAGTTTCCTAACCTTATCATATATAAGGAGTTGTACATTCATCTCGAGGGTTTATCATCATATGAAAACCGTCATAATTCGCTTCTGTCCACACTCCTCCGGGCTGTACCCGTTAAAAAAGAGGAATGTAATCAAGGGAGATATGAGATTTTCCCTGTGCCTCATTATAAAAAACTAGAAACTGGAACTGTAGGAGGTGTAAGACTTTCGGTCCGAGATGAAAAGGGTGACGACGTGCCACTGGCATATCTAAGCTGTGTACTCCACATCAGACATGGCTGCTCCGGTGGGTATTTACCGTCCTTATTGAACTCGTAAATTATCATTATCATTATTAGACGTGCTAATATGTACATCACGTTAACCAACATTCAGCATGGGGAACCCATCCCCCTCAGCCCGGTTATAGACAATCGCGATGGTGACCTTGAGGTAGCTATTGTGGAATTATTGTTCTATCCAGCGTGGGTTAATATTTCCCAGGAGATGGCCAATAATAAGTTCCAGGTGGGGGGGGGGTGAACAGATTGTTATCCCCGATGGGTACTATGACGTATGCACCCTCAACAAGCAATTCTTTGAGCCTCGCCAGTTTTCTCTGACGCTGAACCCCGCAAGGTAAGCAGAGAAGGTGTAGGATAAAAGGGATTAGGAATAAAGACTTTTAGTTAGTTAGTTAGTTAGTTAGTCGACAGATCATCCTCATTGCACATCGAACCATTCAGTCCATAAGTGCTCGGATCCCCTCCTCAGCAAATCCCGCAGCGTGTAGCGGCTAACGACGCCAGTTCTGTGTTGGTTTATCAATCTTCTTTGGCTTCCTGCGTAGTGTTCTTGTTTGGCCACACCTCTTTTAATTTGCTGCTCTCGCAGTCTGGCCATTGTTGTAGATTCACAGTCATCACTTGGTTCTCGCAAAAGTCTTACTTCTCGTAGAGCATTCAGAATGTCGGCCTGGTCCATGGCGCGTCCGCCCTCCACAGTAGCCTCACCTGCGAGCTTGTCAGCCCGCTCATTTCCTTGTACTCCCGCATGCCCTGGCACGAAGATGAAACTAATCTTTGCCAGTCGAGACCGCTCCAGAGGCAGCAACCATTCTCTTCGGATCGACCCCTCCTCTATCCTCTTGATCATGTTCATTGAGTCGCTAAGGAAACAAGCCCTAGTGAATGTCTGTGTCTCGAGCCATGTTATTGATTTACTTACTGCCATGACTTCCATGGTCAGGCTACTTGTGGTTTCAGTAAAAGCACCAGAGTCCTCCTTCACAATTCTCCCTCCGGCCCGAGCTGTAAAGGCCCATGAGCTTCTCACATGTCGGACGACCGACCCATCTGTGTAGATGACCGCGTCACCGTCTAGCGAATTCTCGAAAATCAACGCTTGTACTTCAGCCTCAACAGCAGCCGGATTTTCTTGTCTGGATTTTCTGTCAAGTTGGATGCAAACTGAAAAGGATGTGCAGAAGTCTGTTGGCACTTGCACCCACTCCTCGCCAGGTTCTAAGTCCTCAAGTGAACACACCTGTTGAAGAATGTCTTCGGCTTGACCCATCCACGACCGTCCTCTTTTTAACCTGCTGCCCTTCACCTTCCTAATTTCACTATGCAGTGGATGTTGTGTGTTTGCGTTAATTCTGAGGTAGGCGCGAGCCCTGCAATTTTGTATTCTCTCTTCAATAGTTGGAAACCCAAGAAGGTAGCGCATCGCCCTGCATGCTGTATCTCTTGTACATCCAAGAATAATGCGCATAGCTTCATTCTGTATCCTTTCCATCCGTTCTATCTGCTTATGGCTGAGAGTCAGGATTGCCATTGCATACTCCAAAACAGACATGACCAACCCCTCGTACAGAAGACATAGATGGCGCTGCTCACAGTTTGCTGCCGCCATCACCCGCATCGCTGCCAAACCCCGCTTGGCCTTTGTTATCACCTGGTCTATGTGCACATTATAAGCAAGGCTTCGATCAAACCGTATCCCCAGGTAATTCATTGCCTGCGTTCTTTCCACCATCTCTGAACACAGCATTACAGTTGGTGTTGGATATATAATAAAGACTTTTGAAGAAGAAAAGTCTTTTAAAACACAGGGAGGTGTAGCAGAATGAATAGTATCAGCTAGGTGTGCAAGCCTACAGCACGCTTGAGCATCAAGATAGAACAACTAGAAGGATGCTCAAGTTGTGACGTGGTTTGTTGTTGGGGGGTCAGTTACCACCGAGGACTAGAGAAGAGAAGTCGCCATCAGAATCGCATTTTGATTGTATAGAGATTTTGTATCAACCATCGCCAATAAAGCTTATTCTACAATAATCTAACTGAACGTGTTGATCCCCTGTATGCTCGTACTGTTACACAGCGTGGGTTAATATTTCCCAGGAGATGGCCAATAATAAGTTCCAGGTGGGGGGCGGGGGGTGAACAGATTGTTATCCCCGATGGGTACTATGACGTATGCACCCTCAACAAGCAATTCTTTGAGCCTCGCCAGTTTTCTCTGACGCTGAACCCCGCAACTGGCCTTGTACGTCTCGCTGGTATGTATGAGCCCGATTTCTTGGAAGGAGGCTTAGCCTACACTCTTGGGCTTTTCCCTTGGGAATGGAGTGATGACCCGATGGTCGGAGGAGATTTTCCTAGACTCCTCATATATAAGGAGTTGTACATTCATCTCGAGGGTCTATCATCATATGAGAACCGTCATAATTCGCTTCCCTCCACACTCCTCAGGGCTGTGCTTGTTAAAATGTGGAATGTAATCAAGGGATACACGAGATTTTCTCTGTGCCTCGCTAAAAGAAGTTGGAGACTGGAACTCTAAGCGATATTAGACTTTCAGTCCGTGATGAACAAGGCAATTCTGTGCCGCTGGCATATCTAAGTTGTGAACTCCACATCAAACATGGCTGATTCAGAAGGTCCAGGAAGGCATCGCCCAAGAGCATGCTCTACCCTAACCTTTGCTGATTTGGCCGACACTATTGGGTGGCGGGAGCCGGGTCACAACTACAAGATCTATGGTCTCCAGATTACTCCTCAGGGGGTCTATGCTCGTGCCGCCATAGACCATCCCGACGACGATGACTGGGATCTGCAGTTTGAGCTTCGTGCGGGATATACTCACCTCGAGCCCAATGGGATACTTATCAGGTTAACTAACATGGGCAAGGCGTTTGTGAGTTATCAGGCCTGCAGGACAGTCACACGCCCCAACAAGTCTCCTGTTGTGACCTACCAGTCATTTCTGAAAATGCAGTGCGCCAGGGCTCTCTTCTATGCCGTAGCGGTGACTGAGGCTAAAGTCCAGAGGACTAAATATTGTTTGAAGGCCGTTACAGAGTGTAAAGCCGACCTTGATATGCTAGGTAAGCCTCCTAAGGAGTCAACCATCTATCTCAAGTTAGCTATTGGGGCTGTGGCGCAGACTGAGTTTGTCCCAGTCCTTCCTGGGGTCTCTATTACACGGAGTGCGTCATCACTCCCCAGGCATGTTGCTCTCGTCATTACTTCCGCGGCCGACGGGAAGTGGGCGGCCCGGGCAACTGAGACGGACATTATAGTAGAGCTCGGTGAGGTTGCGGTGGATGAAATCATCTTTAATAACGTTACTGCTTTTGTCCGGCTTTAGTTCACTACAGGGCCGATTAGCACCGTTCGCATTGAACATTTAATATCTCAGTTGAAGAAGTAGGTTTGACGTGCAAAGAATAATGTCGCTCTATCCGTCATTTGATACTAGTGACGGTGGTACCTTTCGCATTCATGAGATTACCCGTCTTCAGAAGTCTCTGGAAGATGAAAGGGACAAACGGGCTGCACTGTATAAAAAAATATCGGCGTGCCGTTAATGCATTAGACGCTGTGGTTAGCGTGATGCTGGCGGCAAGCCTTGGTATGAGTGTGGGGGGTGTTGGGCTTCTTACCACCATTATCGCTGCCCCTGTAGTTGTCGGGCTCGAGATAGCTTCAATAGCTTGTGGAATCATGTCCGCTGGGAGCAAGTTAGCGTCCCGCAAACTAATATCGAAAGCTAAGAAACACGATGAAATTTGCACTCTGACGACTGCTAAGCTTTCCAGTATAGCCGACCTTGTTTCAAAGGCTTTGGATGATGGGAGAATTACAGACGTGGAGTATAAAATAATTACAGCTGAAGAAAATAAATTTCATCAGTTGAGAAAAGATATTCGGAGCAAGGCGCCGGCAGATCTGGACGAAGAGACAAAAAAATCTCTCATTCTGAAAGGGAGAGACCAGGCGCGGGCAGAGTTCGTAAAAGCTATAGGGTCGAAATAACCTGTATACGCGATCAGGACAATCTGGGGCCGCCCCCCCTACTCCACTGAATGATCCGCCACTGGATTTCAGTAATGTGTGGAAGTGGTGATATACTACTCAGAGCAGTAACTTCTGGGGTAAGTATGGACATTTTTTCCATTCATTGCTTTTCTATTTTTTTTCTCATCCTATTGTCACGTGTGAATGAAGAGATCTCTTGTTCTATATGTTGTGTTTTGTTTGTTGATGAAGGCTAATCACCGCAACAACATGTATCAACACCATGCGCAATACACCATGTGGTGTAATTCTGTTAGGTAAAACTCTACTACTTTGTATGGAAGTAATGAATATGAAAGAATAATCAATCAAGTGCCGTCTCCACAATGAAGGTTGGCTACACAAGCTAGCTGGCGCGTGCCGCGTGGGATCTTTTCGCGAGAACAAAAATCACCGCACGGCACGCGTGGGATTTTTTCGCGAGAACAAAAATCACCGCGCGGCACGCGTTCATAAAAACTCGTCACGCAAAGACAAATTGATCACGTTCATTTTTTTCGGTCACGGTACTTCCGGCGTGATCATTTTTACCGGAAGTGGGGTTGACTGACACGCATGTTTGATTATCGCGCGTGCTGTGTGTATGTGGATGTATGCGTGCGTGGGTGCATGTGTGGATGTATGTGTGTGTGCGTGTGTGCCCCATTGTGCACCTACTACACCTATTCATCGTTGGTATGGTGGGCGGCCCTCTGGTTCATATTGAGGACTTAGCTTCATCCCTTTATAGAGTAGCAACTTGATGCCGGTCGTCTTTTCAAACTTCCGAAACATCTAATGAAGCGCGTCTAGTGTGCAACACTCACACATCTCATATGGTTTCCTAACACCCCTCTCACAGAATATGCACTCTTCTATCACCTCGCCCCGCTTTGCCTGTTCATCGTGCCAAGAACAATAAAGGTCGATGGATGGCCGGCCGCAATGAAGTTCTGTGTCGAGCTTCGGCCACTCACATCCATAGGTCTCCATCTGTATGTGCCCAATAAGTCAACCTCTAATTCGACGCGCTGCCCGGCGCCCCCTAATATTTCTGGGAGGGGGTCCTGGCTGTTGCAATTTGTGTTGGTGGTGCTCGGCGAGAGAGCGTGCCAGCTCGCCGAGTGCTCCCGTTCATATTCGCATGTTCGTAGCGGTGCCCATCTTGATATGGCTGATTGGTACCACTCAAATTGTGTATCGCGGTATAGTCACCCCCTATAACAAAATATGGTTGCTCGCTGTTGCCCTGCCGAAAATTACGGTGCGAATGGGGGTCAGTTCGGACCCCCTATTCGAACCCTTAGGGGGGCGACTGGGGGTCGGTGCGGACCCCTATTCGACAGTCCTTAGGGTGGTGCTAGGTCGGCGGTATCGGTGCCCAACGCTGAGTGTGGGGTGGTGGTATTGGCGTGACTCCGGTTATACTACTTCTTTTCTTTATCCAAGATATTCTTAGAATCTGTCTATAACATTTATATTCAAAGGGATTTATGCGCTGTTCAGCGTGCTTAGTAAGTGTCCAGGTCTCATTCATATATATATGGGGCGTTCATTTGAAATCCGTCCGTGCTGCACCGCGCGTA
Organism: Cepaea hortensis; assembly: GCA_963921405.1. Classification (NCBI taxonomy): domain Eukaryota; kingdom Metazoa; phylum Mollusca; class Gastropoda; order Stylommatophora; family Helicidae; genus Cepaea; species Cepaea hortensis. The sequence continues at coordinate 497,967,854 of OY992876.1, read as the reverse complement.
ATTGCGTACGTTGAACATGATCACGTCATAGCCATGTAATAAGTACTAATCAATGAATAAATTGAATAAAAGAGCAAGTGCTTATCATGATGCATAGGTTCTGTTTCTGACCGTTGAGAAAATGGCCTGGTTAATCCAAAATCCGCCCAAAGAAGCTCAAAGAGCGGCTATTCAATTTATTTCATTTGAAGGATGTCGACCAGTGGACAGCCATCGAAGAATTCAGACAGCATACGGTAACACATGTGTGTCGAAGACAACAGTGACAGAATGGGCACGAATGTTTCGGAAAGGACATCAGTTCATGACAGATCTTCGACGGCCGGGTGAAGTGCATATTGTTGCAACAGAAAACACCATCGCCAAAATTGATGCAGCAGTACAGATGAACCATTGTCGAAGCATACGCTCGCTAGGGAAATAATTCGATGTGTCAATTGGGACAATTCAAAAGATTGTTCATAAGAAACTGCAATATTGGAAGGTGTGTTCACAGTGGGTACCACAGATGTTGACCGACCACCAAAAAGAGGAACGCATGGGATGGTGTTTGAATCACTTGCCGCGTTACAGAGTGGAGGGTGATGCATTTCTCTTCCGCACAGTGGCAGGTGATGAATCATGGTGTCACCACTTTGAGCCGAGCAGCAAAAGAGAGAGTATGCATTGGAAGCATGCTTGATCACCAAAAGCCAAACAATTCAAGCTACAGGTTTCCGCCGGTAAGGTTATGCTGATCGCATTTTTTGACCATGAAGGGCTATTGTTGGCCAACTTTAAAGAACCTGGTGTCAACATCAACTCTACCCACTACGTGCAAGCACTAGACAAGCTGCAAAAAGTCATCAAGAATAAATGACCCGGCTTACTTTCTCGCTGTGTGATTTTGTTGCACGATAAGGCTCGCCCGCATGTCGCAAAGATTGTGCAGGAAGCATTAGTAAGGAAGTAGTGGGAAATTCTGCAACATCCATCCTATAATCCTGATTTGTTACCATGTGATTTTCATTTGTTCGGACCTCTAAAAACAGCTCTCAAGGGGCAACGATTTCACACAGACGTAATAAACGCGGTAAACACTTGGTTCAGTGAGTAACCACACTCCTTTTTTGCGGACAGCATTCGCCGCCTACCTAAGCAATGGGATGCTTGCCTACGGTGACTTCTGACCAACCCACAGTGCATAATTCATTCAAATTGAATGTTTTGTTTAATTCTACCACACCTGTTAATGTTTCTTTCATACTTTTGTAATATATATATATATATATGTGTGTATATATACATATACATTTGTTTGCTTGAAATTTGTCTATAACTTCGATGTTGACTCTTGTATGAAATTCACTGTTTTATTTAGTTCAGTCAGTGACCATAAAGTTTATCTTTCATTGTTGATTCTCTAAGCCAGAAGGTTGACTAGCATCATCACCAAGTGTCCTGCCAGCTGGCGTAGGCGTTCATGGCTCTCCATAGATCTCGGTGTTTTGTTATTGGATCAAATCTGCTGATGATATTCCTCCATGCCACCGTTTCAATCCATCCAGAATCATTTCTCTTGGTCTGCCCCTGCCTCTCTTCCCCTCAATCTTTCTAGTTGTCACGATGTTCTCCAATGCCTCTCTTCTCATCACATGACCGAAAAAAGATGTTTGTCTCTTTCTTATTGTTCTATATAATGTTCTAGTTTCAGTAGCCTATTTCAGGCAGTTGTTGTTAGTTACTCTGGCAGTCCAAGGAATTCGCACCATTCGTCTTAGGAACCACATCTCTATTGCTTTTCATTTTTTCTTAATTTGTTCATTTACATTCAAAGATTCACTGCCATACAGCAAAACTGTTTCTACATAGCATTTCAGCATTCTCTTTCTTACATTCAGTGATAGTGACTTATTGCATAAGATACTCTCAATTTTCTGAAATGTGGCTTTCACTTGCCCTATTCTGCTCTTAATCTCTGTTGTACATCCTCCATCTGATGTTATAAATGTCCCTTGGTATCTAAAATAATCCACTTGGTTAAGAATTTTTCCTTCTATTTCTATGTCACATTTTGGTGTCACTATTTTCTTTGATATTACCATTGTTACTGTTTTCTTGATATTCAAGGAGAGTCCTTTCCTTGCACTCTCTGTTACTACAGTGTCCAACAATTGTTGTAGGTCTGTTGATTTATCCACTACCAATACTGTGTCATCTGCATAGCGTATATTATTTACATTATAACCTCCAACTAGTATTCTTGGCATCTCTTTGATCTCTCTCATTATTACTTAGCTACATAGGGAGAAGAGATCTGGTGACAAGACACACCCCTGTCGTACTCCTAGCTTTATGTGTTCGTAACTACCATCTTTATTTCCCATTTTAATTGCTGCTACTTGGTTCCAGTAAATATTCTTTATTTTTTCCCATCAATGTTAATATCTTCCAACATTTTAATCACTTCATCATGTTTTACTTTATCAAATGCCTTAGTATAATCTATGAAGCATAAATATATGTCTTTCTGTTTCTCTATTGACCTTTCTATTAGTGTCCGTAATGTATATATTGCATTGTTTGTGCCCTTTCCCTCCACAAACCCATACTGTTCCATTTTTATTTTCTTTCTGGTTTTTCTCATTATGATTCTGAGTAGAAGCTTAGTGATATGGTTTATAAGGTTAATTGAGCGAAAATCTTCACAATCAATTGCTCCTGGTCTTTTTGGTATAGCTATAAATACAGATTTCAGCATATCACTGGGAAAATATCCACTGCTGTAAATATCATTCAACATTTTGGTTAATATATCTACTCCAAATTCTCCCAATACTTCTAATTCTTCTATTGTGATTTCATCTAGCCCAGCTGGTTTTCCATTCTTCATACGTTTCATAGCGTCAGCGACTTCTGTTTTCAGAATAGATGTACCTTCTAAGTTACTTTCTTCTGTTAATTCTTCCCTTTCTCCATCATATAATTCTCTTATATACTCATTCCACCTCTTCATTATAGCACCTTCCTCCAATAATATCTTTCCTGTTTTTGATTTCAAACACCCTGTATTTATTCTTATTTTTTTACCCGTGAGCTCACTGATTTGTCTGTGCATATTTGTTGTATCTTTAATGGCATTTAATTCAATTTTTTTTTTTGCACTGCTTGTTTAACAAACTTTATTTTGCCTTCCCACATTTATCTTTTATTTCTTTATTTATCTTAGCATATTATTGTTTGTCATTTTCACTCTGTTTTCTTTTATCCATGAGCTTTAGGATTTCTTCATTCATCCATTTTATCTTAGCTATTTGGCTTCTCTGCGGTTGTATCAGGAGCCATGGAATGCGATCAACATAGAACAATTAGTGTAATGAGCCAGCTTAACACAAGACACAATTAGAACACACAACGTCTCTACACTGACAACATCCAGACAACAGGGTGTACCACAAATACTGACTGCAAATCAAACATAAACAATGATTTAATTCTTCAAACCAGACATGTCCTGTATACATTGGTCACAGCTAGACAATCTCTAACATACAATCACATTAGATTTTTTATTATGGGTCATAAAGCATTACACCATAAGTATACAGATTACCTCTTCTATTGCTGCCATCACCATAATAAAGAAAGTCCCATGGTCCCGAATTACCACTGAATACCCTTCAGCACTTGGGTTCTCATTACACACCCGCCAGTCTATGGGATGGTCCCTTTCCCACCATTCACTGGGACTGGTGGTGGAGTCCACTCTCAGTCTTAATCATTGTCCAATAAATCAGCTTTAGAATCTCAAACAGTGATTAGTACATGGCCAGTTATATCCCATGTCCCACTGGAATGGTTAACTTCAAATACGAACTCTAGGTAATTATTTACATATCATCACATCCATGCACAAATACTCAAAAACAGGAATCTTCTGTGAGTCTATCTGATTCATGTATAGAGGCTTGAAAACCTCTGTTTGATGTGTATGGAACATCTGGGCCTTTCTTGGCTATACCTGGGACATTTGCGCCCATCTGTGACAGGGATGTGGTCTGGGAGGACTGGTCCTGTTCCCCCCCCCCCCCCCCTGGATGATCCTGGGTTCTTAACCCTCTCAAACCGTGGTTACGACAATTGAATAGAACCCAAAATGGTGCTGCCCAGTATTTATAGGGCAGTGTAAAATAGTAACCTGTGATTCTCCGGGGCTCCACAATGTGCGGTGGGATTGGTGGCATCAACCTCTTGGTGTGCTGTGCCAGGCGCTAACATACGTTTTGTGCCAAGTTTAATTTCTTTTGACCTTCACACATTTCCCAGTGTTATAAAATCTCCTCTAGCCTTCTGTATTCTAATTCTGACATCTGTATCTTTTCCACCCTCTGTGTCTACACTGCCACTTACACAGGTGTACAATTCTGTCTTATAGTGAGGTTTCACCAAGCGAGACCTGGTTTGATTGATTTATTCTCACTTTCTATCTTTCCCTTATGCAATATTAAACCTAATTGTTGTGAACTCCCATCCAATGTAAGTTTTTCCTGCATCCGATGTCATGTGAGAGGCAGGAGGGCATTGACATCAGCGATATCCAGATCATAGAGACGCTTTGACAAAGGAATCTATTGAATTTGATTTCTGGCAGTGCTTGTTGTTGTCATCATAATCCGGTTCATAGCTAGTAAGAATAGTAGAGGTGACACAAGGTAACTCTTGTCTCAATAATATACTTATTTTGAATGCCTCTTGTTTGTTTTCCCCCTTGGGGGATCTTGCCCTTCATATCTCTGTATGCTGCTTTTATTAAGTTAATAATTGTATGTAGTATTAAATAAAAGTTAGTTGCACACCATTTACAGGACGTCGCAGTCAGAAGACTCTGCACATCATGTCTCTATATGTTGCTTCTATGCTTTAACTTATCACAGTACTAGGACATTTGTGGAAATCGAAGGAATGTAAGTTTAGCACCAAATTTAAAAAATGCTTAACTCTAATGTTTAGTCAGTACTACTTTATGAATCGTCGGTATCTGTGGCTTAGAGATAGTTGATAGTCTCACAATCCTGACATACCAGCTTCAAAGTCAGTGATTAGGGAGCAGATCACTTGGCATTCTTGTTCACAAAGATATGAGAGTCAGCCATTCAGAATACAATGGCAAACTGCTGAACATAAAATTGCCTAGAAAATCACAAACAGCCAATAAATGTTGGGGTTGACTGGGATGTGCTGTAAAGGACATGCAACTAACTTTATTGATCAAAAACATGGAAAATAACTAACAAAATTACTAATAAACTACAAACATGTAGGCACACAGAAAGTGCTGATAATGTGTCTGGTTGTAAGAGAACCAGGAAAAGTGTTACTCTTGAGGTGAAGCTAGATGTGTTACATCATTTTGAGGCTGGCGATCGGGCTGTTGATATCAGTAAAGTCCATGGTTTACCTCCAACCACGGTAAGGACAATTCATGCAGGTGTTGACAGAATCAAAGAGGATGCTAAAAACGTAACCCCTTTGCTTCCAAGATCACTTGTACCAGAAGTACTCTTTATGAAGAACTTGGAAGCGCTATTGGCCATCTGGAATGAAGACCAGACCCAACGGAATCTGCCTGTGAGCAAAATGGTTATCCAAGAGAAAGCCAAGTCTCTCTATGAAGATCTAGCTAAGAAAGTGGGTGAGAGCAGTACTAGTAGTGCTGATGATAGTTTTGGAGTGAGTCGTGGTTTTAATGCCTCTACGTCCGAATAACTCTACCACTCGCCCTCCAAACCACCTCTATTTAGCCAATGAATATCAACAACCATCAAAATAAACATTACATAATACACTGTATTTAATTTAATTCTATGGGAAATAGTATTTCGCTATGGCTAAGGGCTTGCGAACGAGGTTTGTGAGCCCGTATACCCGGGTTCAAAACACAGCAGTGCTGGTTTTTTCGAAAAAGGTATAAGAGCCGGTCATTTAGAAAGCAATGGAAACTACTGAACGTAAAATTTGCCCAGGAATCACGAACTGCGATAATGCTGGGGTTGACTGCTACATCCTGTGAAGGACACGCAACTTACTTTATTTTATACGTCATTTAACTTTAATTCCATGGGAAATAGTGTTTCGCTATACATCATTTCATTTAAAGTCGCGTTTTCCAAGAACGTAACCCCGACATTAAACGGGGCCTTCCAGTATGGAGCTCATGGAGAGACCTTAACAAATTCCAGTCAATGAAGAGGTGAGAAAAGGACAGACACTGGGTTGGACACATAAATAACATCTGATAATGGTATCATAAAAGTTCCTTGTCTATAACCAACAGGACCAATGAAATAGTTAAAAAGTTAATTGTACATCCTTTACAGGACGTCACAGTCAATCCCAGCATTTTTTGGCTGTTTGTGATCTCTTGGCAAGTTTACATTCAGTAGTTTGCTGTGGCTTTCTAAATGTCCAGCACTCATACCATTTTATAAAAAAACAACACAAGGTGGGCTGCTGCCAAATCACCCACAGCTGTATACTTAAAGTGGTATGCGGGATTACAAACTGCATCTGTAATCCCTTCACCACAGAGCCAGAAATAGAGGGATGCCTAAAAACACAAGCAGAAGAGAATTAGAGACAAAGACGAACAACATGGGGAGGACATGGAGGGAGCTGAAAAAGATAGCAAAGGTTGGGATGGCTTGATGCAAGTTGGTTACGGGTTTGCACTCTAATAATTGATAAAGGGCACAAGAAGAAGAGATGATAAACTACAGTTTCACATTTGTAAGACTTCTCTTCTGTATGTATTCAGTAAACGTTGCTTCTCAGTCATCACATATGTAAGCTTTTTCTTATAGATGGATCTCACGTGGTGCATCAAACGACCAGCGTAGTAAAATATGCAACACAATCATCACTTCTGTCTTTCCAGTATGTGGCCTATTGCTCACTTCAGATAATGAAAATGAGTAAAAGGATGCAGCACAGTCATCACAATTGTAAGGTGTCTATCCTGTATGCGTTTTCTTATACTATTTAAGATTTCCAGCTTTAGAAAACAAATGATAACAATCATTACATTTGTAAGTTTTGTCCCCTGTATGTGTTCCCAAGTGGTACACTAAATGGCCCCTGCGAGTTAAAGATGCACCACAATCATCACATTTATAATGTTTTTCTCCTGTATGTGTTTTCTTGTGGCACTTCAGATGGCTAACATGAGAAAAAGTTGCACCACAATCATCACATACGTAGTTTCTCTCCTGCATGTGTTCTCTTGTGGCGCTTCAGACTGAAAGATATTCTAAACGATGCACCACAATAATCACATTTGTAAGGTTTCTCTCCTGTATGTGTTCTCTTGTGGTTAATCAAACTAATAGCATGAGTAAAAGTTGCACCACAATTATCACATTTGTAAGGTTTGTCTCCTGTATGTGTCCTTTTGTGGCATTTCAGGTTGCTATGGTAAGCAAAACAAGCACTACAATCATCACATTTGTAAGGTTTCTCTCCTGTATGTGTTCTCAAGTGGTATACTACATGGCTAGTGTGAGTAAAAGATGCACCACAATCATCGCATTTGTAAGGTTTCTCTCCTGTATGTGTCCTTTTGTGGCATTTCAGGTTGCTATGGTTAGTAAAACAAGCACCACAATCATCACATTTGTAAGGTTTCTCTCCTATATGTGTTCTCAAGTGGTATACTACATTGCTAGTCTGAGTAAAAGATGCGCCACAATCATCACATTTGTAAGGTGTCTCTCCTGTATGTGTTCTTTTGTGGACCTTCAGACTGCCAGGACGAGTAAACGTTGCACCACAATCATCACATTTGTAAGGTTTCTCTCCAGTATGTGTTCTTTTGTGGCATTTCAGGCTGCTAGGGTGAGAAAAATTAGCACTACAAACGTCACATTTGTAAAGTTTCTCTCCTGTATGTGTTCTCAAGTGGTATACTACATGGCCAGTGTGATTAAAAGATGCACCACAATCATCACATTTGTAAGGTTTCTCTCCTGTATGTGTTCTCTTGTGGTTAATCAAACTAGTAGCTTGAGTAAAAGTTGCACCACAATCATCACACTTGTAAGATTTCTCTACTGAATTTGTTCTTCTTATCTTTCTGTTTAAATATATATCTTCACCAGCGTTTAGATCACAAACTTCAGGCATGTAAGCTGTGGCTCCTTGTTTCATTCTTTGATGAATACAACTGGTAAAACTATCACGATAATCAAGTGACTTCTCAGAGATCTGTGTACATGTCACTGGTGTTTCTACAGTTTGTAATTCACCAATCTCATTAGCCACACACCTTAGTTTAATGTGAATTTGATTAGTAGATGACACAATGTCTGATATCTGATCACATTCTTCATGTTTTACAGATGTTCTATAACTATTCTCAATCCCACTATCATCAAGTGATATTTGCTCATGGTGAGTGAGAGTTTTACTTTCAGGCACTCTTGATCCTGTTTCTGTGTGTCCAGCCATGTCTTCAAGGCTGCAGCAACCTTCCATGTTTTTGAATCTGTCATGTGGTTTGTAATGATAGAACACATCTGAAAGTTCTTGTTTCACAAACTCCAATTTAATGTCATCAGATGCCATCTTCTCTATTTGTAGCTGCACTTATGTTAAGTAGGAAGTCACAACTCTGGCAACAGTGGTGTATTTCTGAAACATACAAACAGTGAACATTTAGTTAAACATTAGAGTTGCAGGCAACATATTATAATAAACTGTTTAAACTTCTATAAAATGAACAGTTACTGTAAATGTACTATAGCACCTGATCTGCAGGGATCTTCTATGAAATGAACATTTTATACATCATCATCATCAAGTGCCCTGCCAGCTGGCATAGGCATTCATGGCTCTCCACAGATCTCGATCTTTGGTGTTCTGGATCAACTCTGCCAATGATATTCCTCCATGGCACCGCCTCCGTACATACAGCGTCATTTCTCTTGGTCTGCCTCTCTTTCCCTCAATCTTTCCAGTTGTCACGATGTTCTCAAATGACTCTCTTCTCAACGTTTTATACATTTGTATAAAATTCCAGACACCTGCACATTTGTGCCTCGAACCTGAATTTTCACATTCAGTTCTATAAATATTGTTTTCAAAAGTACTTTGTGTCCCCTACGCCAGGCTCTTTGTTAGGCTCATTGTAAAGAACATGGCATCTCTCATGACAAACCACAAATATCAATAGAACAAGCGCAGACACTGACGTCCTAGAGAGGATCCATTATTTTAATGACATTGCATCATTACAGTCAAACCCGTCTCACAAGCATCCTCACATTCTGTCGAAGGCATGACTAACTCTATATTGATGGGACGACTAGTGTGCTTTATTATTATATGTTCTTCTCTATTGTTTCTTGTGACATGATCTTCTTTTATGCGATGTAGTGGGAGAAAAATGGAAACATGTACTAATCTTGATTTGAATACACAATAGCGTGTGGTGGATAAACTTGACTGTAGCAAAGCCGTTGTCACAGAGCCACAACGTTTACATGAACAGCTTGCTGTATCACATTGCAGCAATCTTCAGCGATGTGATCGGCTTACTGGCTTGACGTTTTAATTGCTTGGGAACACTTTGCGGCCGACTTGGAGCAACTTCTTGCCTGACTGCATAGTCCTGCTCCGTTCCCTCTGACGTCTCCTCCGTCCTGTCACGTGTTGTTTTTCTCTTTAATTACGTGAGTGGTTCCCCTTTCGCTGGGCGGTACGTGTTCTCATTCACCTCCTATGATTACTCTTAACTGTTCTATCATGCTATGTTTGCGTGATGACTATTGTTCATCTAAGATTTTAACTCTTTCTTGCCTAATCTTGTCTACTGTTAATTTGTACCATGTGACTCTTTCTTGAGTCCGTTTCGATACATGGCACCCTGTTAGTCATGTCTATTACTTTTATTTTGTTATTATTATTATTATTGTGTGTTTTCTGTTAACGTGTATCGTGAAATCAAGACTAATAAACATGCATTATACATGTCTGCACCATTGCAAGCCGACTTGTGATTTCTGCAGCGATATGTTACCATAACATTAACGATACAGGTCCTGTTCCTGGGATGACAGAGTTAGTCATCCTGATTCCTATAACAGTACTTCTCACAACACTTGACAGCAAAAGTGGAAGAAGATGATGGTGATCTTCAATGTTAGGTTTTATTTATTGTCTCGATTACAATAATTTTGTTTAAGCTGATAATTATCATCTTAAAAATGACATACTACAAATGGTGCTCGGATTGGCTAGCTTCGCCTTCATTTTTATCTTCATTGCTTCATAGAACACATTCCATTTCTGTCCCACATATTCTTGAACAGTTTGCCAAAGGCCGCGCTGGCCTTGCAGATTCTTGATGACGAAGCAAATGCAAGAATCTCCAAGGCCAACGCAGCCTTTGGCAGACTGTACAAGAATGTGTGGGACAGAAATGGAATAAGCCTGCAAACAAAGCTGAAAGTCTACAAAGCAGTCGCATAATACATACTGCTATATGCTTGTGAAACCTGGACTGTTTATCAGCGACATGCTAGAAAATAAAACAACTTCCATACAGTCTGCCTTAGGAAGCTACTGAAGATTACTTGGCAAGACAAGATCCCAGACACTGAGGTCCTAGAATAGCGTCCATGCCCAGTATCCACACTATACTAATGAAGAATCACATTCGCTGGGCTGGTCACTTAACTCGCATGCCAGATTACAGGCTCCCTAAACAAAGTTATTACGGCGAGCTGCGTTGTGGTAAACGATCCCAAGGCGGTCAGAGGAAACGCTTTAAAGACACTGAAGATCTCACTTAAAGCTTTTGGAATTCATCAAAACACTTGGAAGACTGCTACTAAAGACCGAAATTCATGGCACACATCAATACGCATGGGTGTATTCATTTGTGGAGCAAACAAGACTGCAAGAGATGTGAAAAAAAGACTGGACAGAAAAACCACTGCAGGAGATCCTCCTTCTGGTAGGTCGAGCATTCTATGCCCACATTGTCAAAGAGCTGCTTAGAACTCACAGCTCCAAATTTTCAACCCCACTGGATGAAATTAATGGTTATCATCATTCTTGATGGACAATTAATAAAACATTTGATGTAGAGCCAGTGCTGGTAACTTATGGAGTAACATTGAAGATAGTGTTTCTAAATTCTCTCATGGCCGCAAGTGAAAATTTCAGAAATCGTGGCTGGAACTACTACCATGTTACGATATGTAGGAGGAATTGTGCACTGAGCAGTAGGTTTCCCAACACTGCATACAATAATTCAAGCAAAAGTTGTGTTTGGATGTTAGGGACTATTTAAATTGGAAACTTAATATTCATGGTAAATCCTACATTTACTTCAAGTGCCAGGAGGCTAAAAGTAAAATGAAGAATCCTGAATGTGCTCCTTTAGCAAAGTGCGTAAATAAACAATGAATGCTTATATGCTGTAACAAATGAATATCATTTCACTGCATTATTCTGCACTGCCAAAAATTACAGACCCACCACTGACTCATTTCTTCATGGAGATTTGATATTTAAATCAAGGAAAGCCCATGTGTCAGTATCTTACTTGATGGACATGCAGACAGATCTGATGATGAGGGGCTGATACTATATATTCATCAGAAGGGAAGGTGCAGGAGACATATCTTTCTATTGTGCTACTGTAAGTTGTAACAAGTGATGGGTACTTGAAAGCTCTAGAGACATGTGAATAACTTAACTGATTTCATAATAAAGGAATTTAATGGTTCTTTAAAAAATATGTTGCTTTATCTTAGTTTGGTTCATGTCTTTCTAGGAAGAACGAAATACCACAATGTGATATACAAGTAAAGGGGAATATTCTTAAACAAGTGAATCGGTACAATTATCTCGGAACAGTCATAACATCTGATGGGAGATGCCTTGAAGAAATTAGAACAAGAATCGCCATGGCAAAAGTAGCCTTTAGCAAGATGTAAAACATACAAACCAATAAAAAGATGTCAATTGAAACAAGAAAAAGAGTGTTGAGGGGTTACATATAGCCTGTTCTTTTGTATGGATGTGAAATTTGGACAATGAGCAATCAAGCTGAAAAACATCTGATGGCTGCAGAAATGTTTCTGAAGAAAATGCAAAGAATACCATGAACAGACAGAAAAACAAATGATCAAGTACTACAGGAGACAAATGAAAATCATAAATTGACTAGAGAAATTAGACGTAGACAGTCAAAATGTTTTGGACATGTTATGAGAAGAAATGGATTGGAGAACTTGGTGACAACTGGCAAGATCGAGGGGAACAGACCAAGGGGAAGACCGAGAAGAAAATACCTGGATGGCTTGGCCACATGGCATGGCCGAGACAGGAAAACTGAGCTGATCCACGACTCTGGTGATTGAGTGAAATGGCGAGTCATGACTGCCCACGCTTTCCGGCATGGCACATGATTGATTGATTGATTTCTTAGCCTGTGTTGAAATATAATATGCTGGCTCCTGAATCATGTTTAGATTTTTTTACACTTGATTATATATATCACGGCCCACCTCGATCAAGGTCTTCTTCCTGAGAGTCAATGTGGCTTCAGTAAAGAACGAGGAACTGTTGACATGATTTTTGCTGCAAGGCAGCTGCAAGAGAAATGTCAGGAACAGAACTGCGAAATGTTCTCCACTTTCATTGACCTTACCAAGGCTTTTGATACAGTCAGCAGAGAAGGACTGTGGAAGAATATGGCAAAATATGGCTGTCCGTGAAAGTTTGTCCAAATAGTGCGGCTATTTCATGACGGTATGCAGTCAAGAGTACAGGAAAATGGTGAACTGTCTGAGCCCGTTCCTGTCACCAATAGAGTGAAGCAAGGATGTGTCCTGGAACCAACACTGTTCAGCCTCATGTTTTCAGCTATGTTGACAAATGCCTTCGAGAACAACGACATTGGAATAGACATCAACTACCGCATGGATGGAAAGTTATTCAATCTCAGAAGGCTGAAAGCTAAAACAAAAATTAACAGCGACACCATCAGAGAGCTCCTGTTTGCTGATGATTGCGCTCTATATGCCAACTCAGAGGCAGACATGCAACACAATGTTTCCACTTTCTCACATGCCTGTTAATGATAAATGTTAATAATGCCTATTAATCCCCTGACAGCCCTAAGCACGTCAGTCTTTCCAAGCTAGGATACAGATTCAGATAAGTACCTTTAATTAGTTTAATATTGTCATAGTATGTTTCATGTAGGTTTGTCTCGGTTTGTATTTGTTTGTCCTGTGCTGACGAAGGCTTTGGGTGCAACGTCAAATTTGTCTCTTGTAGTCATATTTTAGTAAAGCTCACAATCTACATCTCGTTTTTTTAGGTGATTCATTCACATGCCTGTGTCAACTTTGGGCTCAATATCAACTTGGAGAAGACTAGTTATGTACCAGCCAGCTCCAGGGATTAATCACACTGTGCCAAATATTAAAGTGAATGGTCATAGACTAAGTGTTGTGGAGAAATTCACATATCTTGGCAGCACTGTGTCAGAAGCTGCCACAATTGATGAAGAATTGAATGCAAGAATCTCCAAGGCCAGTGCAGCCTTTGGCAGACTGTACAAGAATGTATGGGACAGAACTGGAATAAGCCTGCAAACAAAGCTGAAAGTCTACAAAGCAGTTGTATTATCCACACTGCTATATGCTCTGTGTTTTTACACTTTGGAATCTACTTAACATCTATGGTTTCCCTACCAAATATACAAACATCATAAAATCTGTCTACAAGGTGACACGCTGCTGCATGAGAACAGAATCAGGCAACTCTGACTGGTTCTCAGTGGAGACGGGAGTGAAACAGGGTTGAGTCTTGTCACCGATGCTCTTTGGAAAAGCTATCGATTGGGTCATGCGAAAATGCACAAACAACACAAATAGGGGTATCCATTGGGTTGACAAAATTCTAGAAGACCTGGATTTTGCCGACAACATAGTGCTTTTGAGTTCAACACACCCAGATGCCCAAGAGAAAATAAACTGCAGGAGACTCGCCTCGCTGAGGAAGGGTCACTCAGGGAAAACAATTACACCTTTTTTTTGAAGGGTAGAGGGCAGGCAGAAAAAAGGCAACATGGTGTGGGTTTTGCAGTGAAGAATTCGCTACTGGGAATGATTGAAATTCCAGCAGGAGGAAATGAAAGACTATTATCCCAGCGCTTGCATTGCTACCATTATTACTGCATATGCACCTCCTCTGATGATGTGAAGGATTTGTTCCCGTGATCAAGGCAGTTCCAAAATCTGACTACATTTATATGCTCAGTGATTTCAATGCTCGTGTGGGCAAGGACTCGAGTTCATGGCCAGTGTGCCTTGGAAAATACGACATCGGTCGCATGAATGAAAATGATAAAGGCTGCTGGAGCATTGCACCAGAAATGACATATGTATGACAAACTTCTTTTTTAAAACAAAAGAGCTTGAAATGTCACATGGAAACATCCAAGATCTGGCCATTGGCATCAGCTGGACTTCATCATCACATGGAGACAACATCTGAACCATATATCACTGACTCGAAGTTACCACAGTACTGACTGTGATACAGATCATTCTTTGGTTGTTGCAAGGGTTAGACTGAGACCAAAAAGAATCTACACAGCCGAACACAAATCTAGCCTCAGGATTAATATTATTAACACACACGATCCTGAAAAGTGCTTTCAGTTTCAACAGCAACTTGAAGACGCTTTCACTGATGCACCAGAAAATTTACAGTAAGTGAAATGTGGGGTAAACTTAAGGAAACTCTTTATAAAACTGATGTAGGGGTTTACGGCACTGTGGATCATAAGAGGCAGGACTGGTTTGCGGCAAACAGCCAGACTCTTCAGCCCTTGATTGATAAGAAGGAGATAGCTCTCTTAAGAAACAAGGGAAGAGTAACACTCACTATTGTGCAAATGACTATTGGATCAAATTATGCGAGTCCATTCAAAATGCAAGTGATAAGGGAAACATCAGAAGCGTGTATGAAGGGATAAACAAAGCTTGTGGTCCAATGATCAAAAGAAGTGCACCCTGAAAACCTTGACTGGAGAAATCATAACTGAGAAGAAACAGCAGATGGACAGATGGGTAGAGCACTATATGGAGCTTTACTCAAGTGAGACCAAACTAGCGGATGATGCCCTCAACGCCATAGAGGCCCTACCAACTCTTGACTAACTGGACACACTTCCCACCATAACAGAAGTTAAGTGTGCTATAAATGAACTTGCATCTAGCAAGGCTCCAGGTCCGGACGGGATTCCAATAGAGGTTATCAGAAGTGGACAAGACACACTTACTCTACAGACCCACCAGCTAATAGAGCTATGCTGGCAAGAAGGACAAGTCCCACAGGATTTCAAAGACTCAAGCATCGTAACATTGTACAAGAACAAGGGCGATCGGAGCAACTGTAACAAATATAGGGGTATCTCACTACTGTGTATTGTTGGAAAAGTATTGTTCTGCGCAGACTTCAAGTCCTAGGAGATCAAGTCTACCCCCAAATCACAGTGTGGCTTTCGACAGAACCGGTCTACCATTGATATATTCTCATTGCGACAAATGCAAGAAAAATGCCATGAACAGAATCAAGCACTGTTTATTGCCTTCATCGATCTCACAAAGCATTTGATTTGGTCAGTCGTGAGGGTCTATTCAAGGCACTAAAGAAGATTGGCTGCCCACCAACTCTTCTGTCCATTGTGGAATCGTTCCACACAGGCATGAAGGGTATAATCAAGTTTGATGGTGCAACTTCAGAAGAGTTTGAAATCAAGAGTGGAGTTAAGCAAGGTTGTGTACTAGCTCCCACCCTCTTTGGAATATACTTTTCACTTCTACTGAAATATGCATTTCGTGATCAGGATGGTGGAATATACATTCACTCACGCTTAGATGGTGGCCTCTACAATGCTCAGAGATTGAAGGCCAAGACCAAAATTAGGAGGGTACTGATCAGAGAGTTGCTTTTTGCAGATGATGCTGCAGTTATGACCCACTCTGAGGAAGAATTACGACATCTACTATCTGCATTCTCCAATGCTTGTTCTGAATTTGGTTTAACAATTAGCAAAAATAAGACACAGATTATGTCACAAGGTGCACATGGGGTACCATCAATCTTTATTGACGACGCCGAGATAGTAGACCATTTTACATATCTAGAATTAGTGGTAAATAGCAAATTATCCCTAGATCAGGAAATCAACAACAGGATTGGTAAGGCAGCAACAACAATGAACAGGTTAAGAAACAGTCTGGGAGAACAGGAAGCTTACTACCAAAACAAAAGGCCTCGTCTACCAAGCTTGTGTCATTAGTACTCTTCTTTATGGCAGTGAAGCCTGGAAATCTTACTCACATAAAGAGAAATGTTTAAACAGCTTTCATATGCGGAGTCTGCGATGAATTCTTGGTATTAAGTGGCAAGACCAAATCATAAATAAATACTGAAGTATTGGAAAGATCAGGTTGTGCGACGATGTATTCCATGCTCAGTCTTCGTAGACTTAGATGGATAGGACATGTTAGGAGGATGGATGATGGTAGAATACCAAAGGACATCTTTTTTGGTGAATTACAGATGGGTCAGAGATCTCAAGGTCGGCCTCTACTATGATACAAAGATGTGTGTAAGCGGGACATGATTGATACAGGCATTGATAATGCACATTGGGAGCAAGTCGCCGCTGAACGTGTTGCATGGAGGGCAAACATTAGAAATGGAATAAAAACAAAGAAGAAAATTATTGCAGATAAGTAGCGTGTTCGATCGTGCCATTACCCGAAGTAAAAACAAAAATCATGTACGGCGTTGTCCCGCCATTGAAAATCTCGTCCCGGAAAACGCTCTCTAATTTACTATGCATTCTTTTGACGTCATTCATTCATTCAAATCTCACGTGACAAGAACACACGTCATCCTGGGTTGTCCAGGAAAGGTATGCCTAATATTCCGTGCACAGCGATTGGTTGAAATCATTATGACCTTTTATATAAATAAGAATATATTTCATACTTACCGTAATTAATTATTTTTGGCACTTAAATTAGAACTTCCTCAATTATATATGCATTTTTGAATTCTACATAATATTTTAAATATACCTGGAAAGTTTCATCGCTGTAATCGCTGAGCATGTGTATGAAAACAACATTTTCTGCGAAGATGTGTTTTCATATTGATCGGATGGGCATATGCACTTTGTAACACTATTCTGGCGCTTAAATTAGAACTTCCTCAATTATATATGCATTTTTGAATTCTGCATACAATTTTAGATTTATCTGGAAAGTTTCATCGCTGTAATCGCTGAGCATGTGTATGAAAACAACATTTTCGGCGAAGCGTGTCTTTGTGAATGGAGAAACGCGTGGCATGCCCCATGGCGGCTGCGCATGCGCGTATCGATCGCTGTGGCATGTTACGCTTTCACTTTTCAACACACAAAACGTGCAATTTGACCTGCTAAAGTTAAAGAGAACACAAGTGTAAAAATTAATAATAATTTATTTGTATACTTGTATTATCTTTTAATCATTTAACATGATGGAACATATTTTTGAAGTCAGTTTTCATAATCCGTCTATGACACGTGTTGGTTGAGACCAACCTCGCGCGCAAGGAAAAATGAAAACGGCAAGCTGAACCGTAAATAATGTTTTTCTGGCGCTTCCAATAGAAAACCATCAATTGTAGATGGATCTTCGAATTCTGTATTCAATTTTACAGAAGTTGGAAAGTTTCATCGCTAAACTTGCTTTAATTTTGGTTAAAAAAAAACAGGCGAAAATATTACAATCATGTAATCAAAAATGGCGGCTTTACTACATAAATTTCTTAGCAGAACCAACATTATGTACTTGTTAGCGTAAGTCGTAAGCAGTCCGCCTGTCACCGGGAGACCGGGGTTCTCTTTCTGGCTGGTCTATTTTTTTTTTTTTTTTCGCAAAATTATTAGGTGATAAAATAGAAACTATTAAACATTACGAACTAAAATATTATATAGAACTAAGAAACTGGAAGTTTGTGAATAAAGTGTGCTCTATGGATCTGTGTAAGCTGCCGACTGCTGGGAGCGCATCCCAGAGGCCAGCGGGATGATCGCAGCGTATCGGAATCGATGAATCCAATAGATGTCTATGTTTAATGTGAATTTTAATTACCATATAAAATATTGCCCCCGAATCAGCATAGTTTCATCGCTAAACTTGCTCGAATTGTGGTTGAAAAACAGATTTTCAGCAAAGATGTGACTTTGTGAATTGAAAACCCACGGGTCATGACGGCCGCCGCATATCGATTGCACTACACTTTTCAACACACAAAACGTGCGATTTGACCTACTAAAGTTAAATAGAACACAAGTTTAAAGATTATTAATAATTTATTTGTATACTTGTACTATTTTGTAATCATTTCACATGACGCAACATATTTTTGAAGCCAGTTTTCATATGGCCGTTTAAGACTATCTTACACGCACACACACAACGCAGACCCGTTCGAGGAGGTAATGGACACATTAGAGAGCTCTCATTACGGGTGAATAGAATGAGAAATCGCAATTCGTCTCACCTTCACAAAGATGTGAATATCTTCACTTATAAGTGACATACAGGCATCATTGAGGTACCATTAGATTTTGAATTTCAAGGCCTGTCTACTGTGGCAGTATCATTTGTAAATACTCAAAATTAAATTGATGATGGGACTCGCTACAGATAAGTCACACACTGAGCGTGTGAGACGTAAGATGGTGCATGATAGTGGAAATGACAATGTGTTCACATACAACCACTGTGGACGAACATTTACAGCGCAAATTGGCCTTATCAGCCACATGCACTACCGGCATGGGTAGTAGTTTATTATGCTGTTTTGAAGCACAACCTATCGTCTGTCAAGACGGCAAGGTGCTAATGTCATTAGTAATGAATGATGAATTACTATACCTAGTGTGTTCCATCTACACGCTACATTAGACCTACATTACCCGAAGTAAAAGCAAAAGTCCTGTACGGAGTCAGATCACCATTGAAAATCTCGTCCCGGAAAACGCTGTCTAATATACCATGCATTCTTTCGACGTCATTTATTCATTCACATCTCACGTGACAAGAACACACGTCATCCGGGGTTTCCCGGGAAAGGTATGCCCAATATTCTGAGCACAGCGATTGGTTGACACCATCCTGACCTTTTATATAAATAACATTATATTTCATACTTACCGTAATTAATTTTATTTTGGTGTTGCAGATAGAATTACATCAATTATAGATGTATTTTTGAATTCTGCATACAATTTAAAATATATCTGGAAAGTTTCATCGCTTTAATCGCTGCAGGGTGGATGAAAAACAATATAATATTGAATATTTTCTGCGAAGCGTTTCTTTGTGAATGAGTAAGCGCATGGCTATGTGCCACGGTGACTGCGCATGCGCGTATCGATCGCTGTGGCATGTTACACTTTCACTTTAAAACACTCAAAACGTACAATCTGACCTACTAAAGTTAAAGAGAATACAAATTTAAAGATTATTAATAATTTATTTGTATACTTGTACTATTGTTTAATCATTTAACATGACGGAACATATTTTTGAAGTCAGTTTTCGTAATCCGCCTATGACCCGTTTGGTTACGACCAACCTCGCACGCAGAGAAAAATGAAAACGGCACATTGAACTGTAAATAACTTTTTTCTGTCGCTTTCAATAGAAAACCATCAATTGTAGATGGGTCTTCGAATTCTGCAACAAATTTTTCAGAAATTTGGAAAGATTCATCGCTAAACTTGCTTTAATTGTGGTTGAAAAACAGGTGAAAATGTTACGATCATAAAACCCCAAACGGCTGCTTTACTTTATAAATATCTTTGCAGAACAAGCATTGTCTTCTCGCTAGCGTAAGTCATAAGCAGCCCGCCTGTCACACGGGAGTTCGGGGTTCAGTTCCCGACTAGGTATGTATTTTTTTTTTTTTTTTAAATTTTTCACAAAATTATTAGGTGATATAATAGAAACTATTAAACATTACGAAGTAAAATATTATATAGAACTAAGAAACTGGAAGTTTGTGAATAAAGTGTGCTCTATGGATCTGTGCAAGCTGCCGACTGCCAGGGAGCACATCCCACAGAGGCAGCGGAATGATCGCGTATCGGAATCTATGAATCCAATAGATGTCTTTGTTTAATGTGAATTTTAATTGCCGTATAAAAATATCGCTCCTGAACCAGCAAAGTTTCATCGCTAAACTTGCTCGAATTGTGGTTGAAAAACAGATTTTCTGCGAAGATGTGACTTTGTGAATAGGAAACCCACGGGTCATGACGGCCACCGCACATGATATCGATTGTGATTGCGCTAGACTTTTCAACACATAAAACGTGTGATTTGACCTACAAAAGTTAAATAGAACACAAGTTTAAAGATTATTAATAATTAATTTGTATACTTGTACTATTTTGTAATCATTTAACATGACGGAACATATTTTTGAAGTCAGTTTTCATATGACAGTTTGAAACAAGCTCGCACGCATAGACGCGCAGACACATCAGCGGGTGTCGCTGATTGGAGGAAAGGGACACATTAGAGAGCTCTCTTTACGGATGAATAGGATGAAAAATCGCAACTCGTCTCACCTTCACAAAGATGTGAATATCTTCACTTAAAAGTGACATACACGCATCATTGAGGTACCATTAGATTTTGAATTTCAAGACCTATCTACTGTGGTAGTCTCATTTGTAAATAATCAAAATTATATTGTTGATGGGGCTCGCTACATACCTATCGATCCGAATACTACGAGAAAGACCACTGACTTGAAGCGATGGCGTGATACATTATTACAAGCACTATCATAAGATAAGAGACATATGTAACCTAATAGTAATACTTATCATCAGCAAATCTCTCAGATGTATTTAGTTAGCAATGTCACTTAACAAGAGAGTGTAGACCGACATTCGGACGCTGCCATGCTTGCTAGACGCTAGCCAGGGTTGCCAGATCACCGTGATAAAAAAGCCAAGCCGCGAAATAAAAAAGCCAAAACAGCCGAACCATTGCCCAATAAAAAGATATATTTAAAATATACTTACATCACATGAAGACCTCTTCTTCAAACAAGTATTCCTCTTCATTGTTGAGACATTCAGTACAGGATTCATCAGAATATACAATTCCAGCTTTGAAATCATTTAACATTTTGGATGAAGGAACAACTTTATTACAGCACTTGTTTGAAGATAATCAATCAATCATGTGCCATGCCGGAAAGCGTGGGCGGTCATGACTCGCCATTTCACTCGATCACCAGAGTCGTGGATCAGCTCAGTATTCCTGTCTTGTTCATGCCATGTGGCCAAGCCATCCAGGTATTTTCCTCTCGGTCTTCCCCTTGAAAATAGTTCTGCTCTAATTCTAATTATTGCTTCTAAGAGAGACAGATGAAGTCTATTCCTTGCTTTGGTTTTTATGCATGTTAAAAGAGAGAACATCCTCTCCACTGCAGCATTGCTAATAGGTGCTATTAAGCAAGTAAGAGCAAAATAAGCAAGCTCTTTAAATTTGGGATGTTTCATGACTCCTTGCCAGAACTGCTTTGTATCTTTAGGCAGTCCATTTTCTTTAAATTGGTCTTCTTCCTCCCAATCTATGAAAGGCAATTTTCTGTATTGCTCTTCAATAACAGTGTGGTTTTCATCAGCCAAATTCAAAAAGAGCGGTTTCGAAAATAGTGGTCTAGAAGCCAGGTTTAAGATTATTCCAGGGATAAAATTGGTTAGATCTTTAAATATGTTTCTTGCTGAAGGAAGCCGCTTTCTAACTTTATCAAGTGATTTTAGTTAGTTAGTTAGTTAGTTAGTTAGTTGATGGATCAACATCACGGCACACGGGTGTGTGTTCCGTTCTCCTCCTGACTCAAACCTGAGTCTGGAGAAACTCAGTTCAGTGCACGAACTCCGTACCACCGGCGAGGATCCTGAAATACTTTGGGTAGATTTTTAACTCGAAATTTTGCCCGTGCAGCGCCGTTAGGCTACTCTTTGTCGATTTCCAACTGGCAAGGAATTTTTTACGTGCGCAACAATACACACGGGCGTCCGATATCACTACCCAGAGACCAGGGGAAATTTTATTACTAGAAGTCCATGAGAAAATATTCCGGTCCTCACCGGGACTTGAACCCGGGACTTCCAGCATTTGAGGCGGACACCATACCTCGAGACCACGCAGTCCCCCTGCTTGTGCTTCTTCTAGCATGGATAAGCATCTTTCTTTGAGATCTAAGACCTCTTGCTGGCAATTAATATTCGTATCAGAACTTTCTGAATGTAGTTATCACACTCTGACAAGAATTTGATGCCAAAATCAACATTATAAATATCTTTTCTCTTATTATTGGTATCATAAATTCTACTATTAAGACTCTTGTAATGCAAAAATAGTTCTTCATATAATTCGCGAGGATCTGCCTTACTTTTCTGAAAAAGCCTATGTAACATTTCGAATTCCTGCACAATAGGGGTTGCAAAATGAAAATAAAGGTAGTTTCTTTGATCTAGAAGCATTTCCTTTATAAGTCGTGACTTAAATTTAGTGTCATAATTTAAGCCTTGAGTTCTTTCCAATTCATTAGAATGTTGAACATTACTTTTTTCCCCGTACAAGCCAGCGAGTAGAAGAAATTTTCTCAAAAGGAAGTGGTGCAGTTCTAGCTTGCTGAAATTCTGTCTATGAGTACACAATTTTGAATAAATCTTTAAATGCTTCTCGTCTTAGATTGGATAAATTTGGGTGCAACTGCGGTAAAGCTGTGAAAATGTAAACAATATAAAATTACACAACGTAGTGCAGCTTTACAAAACAGAATTACGACACATACAGGACGTTGCGGCGATTAGTCTTCATCAACAAACAAACACATTCACAAACATAACATATAGTCAAGGAGATCATGTGACTACATCAAACGGGACGCAGAGGTGTTTCCAAGGCACCAGGGCCGGGTTATATACTGGCCAAGACGAGCGTCCTGGGCAACAGGTCCCTTCGGGTTCTGGCTAAAGTCAGTAGGATCGCCGATTCCTCCAAAGTCGGAGAGTGTCTGCCTGTACGGCGAGGAACCACCAGTCTGCACACCAATAAGCTAGACATAAGACAACGGATCCTCACGCAAACCTCAGGTCCTGTATGACATCACACTGATGTTGGACAACAGGATGCCTTCATCCCACATACAGGACTTCGCGTTGGAGCTCAAGCCAACGAACACAAGCAAGCAAGCAACTACATCAAACATGAACATTTTTTTCCAATTCTCATTTTCTCTTCTCTCATCATCATCAAGTGTCGTGCCGGCTGGCGTAGGCGTTCATGGCTCTCCATAGATCTCGGTCTTTGGTTTTCTGGATCAACTCTGGTGCTGATATTCCTCCATGCCACCGTCTCAATCCATCCAGCATCACTTCTCTTGGTCTACCTCTGCCTCTCTTCCCCTCGATCTTTCCAGTTGTTACGATGTTCTCCAATGCCTCTCTTCTCATCACGTGACCGAAGAAAGATGTTTGTCTCTGTCTTATTGTTGTATATAATGTTCTAGTTTCATTAGCCTGTTTCAGGCAGTCGTCGTTAGTTACTCTGGCAGTCCAAGGAATTCGCAACATTCGTCTCAGGAACCACATCTCTGTTGCTTCTAATTTCTTCTTAATTTGTTCATTTACGTTCCAAGATTCACTGCCATACAGCAAAACTGGTTCTACATAGCATTTCAGCACTCTCTTTCTTACATTCAGTGATAGTGACTTATTGCATAAGATACTCTTCATTTTCTGAAAAGCGGCTTTTGCCTGCCCTATTCTACTCCTAATCTCTGTTGTACATCTTCCATCTGATGTTATAAATGCCCCTAGGTATCTAAAATTATCAACTTGGTTAAGGATTTTCCCTTCTATTTCTATGTCACATTTTGGTGTCACCATTTTCTTTGATATTACCATTGTTACTGTTTTCTTGATATTCAAGGAGAGTCCTTTCCTTGCACTCTCTGTTACTACAACGTCTAATAATTGTTGTAGGTCTGTTGAATTATCCGCCACCAATACTGTGTCATCTGCATAGCGTATATTATTTATATTATAACCTCCAACTAGTATTCCTGGCATCTCTTTGATCTCTCTCATTATTACTTCGCTATACAGGGAGAAAAGATCTGGTGACAAGACACACCCTTGTCGTACTCCTAGCTTTATCTGTTCGTAACTACCCTCTTTATGTCCCATTCTAATTGCTGCTACTTGGTTCCAGTAAACATTCTTTATTATTCTTAAATCTTTTCCATCAATGTTGATATCTTCCAACATTTTAATCAGTTCATCATGTTTTACTTTATCAAATGCCTTAGTATAATCTATGAAGCACAAATATACGTCTCTCTGTTTCTCTATTGACCTTTCTATTAGTGTCCGTAATGTATAAATTGCATTGTTTGTGCCCTTTCCTTCCACAAATCCATACTGTTCTTCACTAATTTCCATTTTTATTTTCTTTTTGATTCTTCTCATTATGATTCTGAGTAGAAGCTTAGTGATATGGTTTATAAGGTACGAAAATCTTCACAATCAATTGCTCCTGGTCTTTTTGGTATAGCTATAAATAAAGATTTCAACATATCACTGGGTAAATATCCACTGCTGTAAATATCATTCAACATTTTGGTTAATATATCTACTCCAAATTCTCCCAATACTTCTAATTCTTCTGTTGTGATTTCATCTGGCCCAGCTGTTTTTCCTTTCTTCATACGTTTCATAGCGTCAGCGACTTCTTCTTTCAGAATAGGTGGACCTTCTAAGTTACTATCTTCTGTTAATTCTCCCCTTTCTCCTTCATATAATTCTCTTATATACTCATTCCACCTCTTCATTATAGCATCTTCCTCTAATATTATCTTTCCTGTTTTTGATTTCAAACACCCTGTATTTATTCTTATTTTTCTTCCTGTAAGCTCACTGATTTGTCTGTGCATATTTTTTGTATCTTTAATGGAATTTAATTCAATTTTTTTGCATTGCTCGTTTAACCAACTTTCTTTAGCCTTCCCACATTTATCTTTTATTTCTTTATTTATCTTACCGTATTCCTGTTTGTCATTTTTACTCTGTTTTCTTTTGTCCATCAGTTTTAAGATATCTTCATTCATCCATTTTTTCTTAGCTATTTTGCCTCTCTCCGGTAATACTTCTTTGCTAGTTTGATGAATGGAGTCCCTTAACATTTCCCATTGTTCATCTATACTCTGTATTTTAGTTATTGCATTGTACCTATTTTTCACAGTCACTCTGTATTGTTCTTGCATTTCTTTATCTATTTTCAGAACCTCTTTATTAAGTCTCATGTTCTTAACCATTTTTTCCCTCTCTTTAATCTTACTTTTATTTGTCCACATAGTGGTACATGATCACTATTACAGTCAGCACCAGGCATTGTCTTTACATTAATTAAAGCATTTATAAATCTTTTATTAATTAGTATGTAGTCAATTTGGTTGCGTATTTTCTTATCAGGGCTTATCCATGTGTACAGTCGTCTTTTATGGTGTTTAAACCATGTGTTTCCAATTATCATCTCATTGATATTTGCCCATTCTATTAGCTTTTCCCCTCTTTCATTTCTTGTACCTAAACCATAATTCCCCACTACATCCTCCATTTTCCCTTTCCTACTTTTGCATTAAAATCACCAAGTATTATTTTTATTTCTTGTGATCCAATTTGAGCCATCGCCATTTCTATTTCGTCGTAAAAGTGTTGTATTTCTTCCTCACTACTGCTTGCTGTTGGTGCATATACTTGTATAATATTTATGTCTATTGGTTTGCCTTTGATTTTTACCATAATAACTCTATCTGAAATACACCAGTATCCATTAATTGACTTGGCTGTTTTTTCCTCTAATATTATTCCTACACCTTTTTCATGTGTATCCCCTCCAGAATAAATTATTGTGTGATTGTCAGCTATAATTTTGCCCGATCCCTTCCATCTCATCTCACTAACGCCTAGTATATTCATTTTCATGCTATCCATCTCTCTTAGAACATTGGTCAACTTTCCTAGCTCATTTAATGTCCTAACATTCCATGTTCCTACTCTAAATTTATTTATTTTAGTTATGATTTTGCCATCAGTAGCTGGATGACGGTCTGGTGTCACCTGTAGCTCATGACTGTCCCTACCGGACGAGGATGCTCTAAGACAGCCATTAACGTCCTTCACTAACTTTGATTTATGTTTTGCCATGGAGTCTTGGGAAGATAATGTGGTGGTTTCCCCTTGCCTTCCACATTCACATGGTGGTCTTTTTACCTCTGCCTTTGACAGCCATTTCCGACTGTAAGGACAAGTGAGTGCCCTGCTCTGCTCAGCTGCAGAGTTGTCCACTTATTCCGGTGGATACTCGGTCCCCAGAGCTGTGTTAGCCACACCGTAGTGTGTTTCCATCCTCTACCACGTGGAGGTGCAGTTGGGATTTTCCCTTCATAAAGTTATGGTCTCTGACCAAAACTCTCCAGTACTTTTAGAGAACTCTCTTCTCTGCTTTCATTTTTTTCAACCTAATGCTCTTCTCGTCCTGTCGTCACCTTTTGAAGCATCATCTGATGCAAAACCAATGCAATGTTTTAATGATTTATTTGATTTTAATGATTGATGACACCATGGCAGCGACCACCACCCTTGCAGCATATTGGTGGAGAAAGGCAGAACCAGGCAGCACAAGCTAAAGGTAAAGACTTTCCAGTATGACAGTACAGGGCAAGATGTGGTGAGTAAAATAAGACGTGACAAGCGCAGAACGTTTCAGGGCAGGAAAAAAAAGCCGAGAGCAGCCACCGTGGTGGAGTTTCGAGGTGGAGAAGGCTTGGGTGGATAAGCGTAGTGCTGTAAGGAGATGGCAAAATGCCAAGAAGAACAGAGCTGGTCATCCTAGTCCCTGCTTGCACTTAGAAAGAGAGATGCACACAAAAGTAAACTATTTCAAAAAACTGGTCAAGGTTGTTAAAAGCGAAAAATGGGCAGAGGTGTGTCAAAGAGTAAGCACAAACAAGTCACTGAAATTGTTCTGGCGACTACATAAAAGCATGAGTGGTGTAGTCAAGAATAAGAGCATTTCTGACTTCCAAGGTGCTGACCTCATCTGGCAGAGGACTGAGGAGGACAAGGGCAAAGCCCTCTTTGAACGCTACCTTGTGCAGAGCAACCAGATAGACATGGGAGGCCGAAATCTGGCCAAGGAGGTCACCTCAGACAGATGCAAGGCCCAGAACACTTCGGATGAAGACACAGTGACAGTGAAAGAAATCAAGGCTGTGCTTCGACGATAAAAAACAGTGCTCCAGGGCCTGATGGCATAAGATACGACGACATCAATAGGTGTACCGACAACGAGCTAGAAAAACTAGCAGACATGTACAACAACAGTATAGGGAGTGCTAGCATCAAGGAGGAGTGGTTACACAGCTATCTGATTCCCTTGCCGAAGCCTGACAAAGACCACAAAAAAAAAAATTCAGGGATATCGAATTATAACCATGCAGAATACAATAGGCAAGCTGCTGGAGAAGGTAATTGCCAGGAAAATATCAAGCCAACTAGAGAGGCAAGGTGTTTTCCCACCTACCCTGGGTGGGTACCGTCCAAAAAGAGAAACCTGGACCAATGCGGCAGTCTTTGCCCATGATGTCTATGAAGGTTTCCACTCAGGCACTGAAACCGTTGCTGCAGCGATTGATCTTGAGGACGCATACAACAGAGTACCACTGGATTTTTTAATGTTTCAGCTTCTTGAACTAAACGCAAGTCCATTCCTCCTTAATTGGATCGCTACAGCCCTCTTCCAACGGAAAGTAGTTTTTAGATGTGGCAGTTGGACTTCGGAACCAACAACAATATATCCTGGCTTACCACAGGGATCACCATTATCTCCGGTACTGTTCAATGCCTACACAGTGAGAATCACCAGTGAGCAGATCACTGGACCTGGCAGGACATTGTCATATGCCGATGATGTTTTAGTGTATCGTCAGGGTAAGGATATAGAGGAGGTTGCTGTGGAACTACAAACCGAACTCAATCGCATAAGTACTTGGTGTGATGAAGCTGGGGCAATGGTCAACCCAACAAAGGCAACAGTGACTTGGTTCTCGTTGAATAATCATATTGTCAACAATCCAACACCAACTGTAATGCTGTGTTCAGAGACGGTGTAAAGAAAGCAGGCAATGAATTACCTGGGGATACGGTTTGATCGAAGCCTTGCTTATAATGGGCACATAGACCAGGTGATAACAAAGGCCAAGCGGGGTTTGGCAGCGATGCGGGTGATGGCGGCAGCAAACTGTGAGCAGCGCCATCTATGTCTTCTGTACGAGGGGCTGGTCATGTCTGTTTTGGAGTATGCAATGGCAATCCTGACTCTCAGCCATAAGCAGATAGAAAGGATGGAAATTATACAGAATGAAGCTATGCGCATTATTCTTGGATGTACAAGAGATACAGCATGCAGGGCGATGCGCTACCTTCTTGATTTTCCAACCATTGAAGAGAGAATACAAGTTTGCAGGGCACGCGCCTACCTCAGAATTAACGCAAACACACAACATCCACTGCATAGTGAAATTAGGAAGGTGAAGGGCAGCAGGTTAAAAAGAGGACGGTCGTGGATGGGTCAAGCCGAAGACATTCTTCAACAGGTGTGTTCACTTGAGGACTTAGAACCTGGCGAGGAGTGGGTGCAAGTGCCAACAGACTTCTGCACATCCTTTTCAGTTTGCATCCAACTAGATAGAAAATGCAGACAAGAAACCCCGGCTGCTGTTGAGGCTGAAGTACAAGCGTTGATTTTCGAGAATTCGCTAGACGATGACCCGGTCATCTACACAGATGGGTCAGTCGTCCGACATGTGAGAAGCTCATGGGCCTTTACAGCTCGGGCCGGAGGGAGAATTGTGAAGGAGGACTCTGGTGCTTTCACTGAAACCACAAGTAGCCTGAACATGGAAGTCATGGCAGTAAGTAAAGCATTAACATGGCTCGAGACACAGACATTCACTAGGGCTTGTTTCCTTAGCGACTCAATGAACATGATCAAGAGGATAGAGGAGGGGTCGATCCTGACGAGAATGGTTGCTGCCTCTGGAGCGGTCTCGGCTGGCAAAGATTAGTTTCATCTTCGTGCCAGGGCATGCGGGAGTACAAGGAAATGAGCGGGCTTACAAGCTCGCAGGTGAGGCTGCTGTGGAGGGCGGACGCGCCATGGACCAGGCTGACATTCTGAATGCTCTACGAGAAGTGAGACTTTTGCGAGAACCAAGTGATGACTGTGAATCTACAACAATGGCCAGACTGCGAGAGCAGCAAATTAAAAGAGGGGTGGCCAAACAAGAACACTACGCAGGAAGCCAAAGAAGATTGATAAACCAACACAGAACTGGCGTCGTTAGCTGTTACACGCTGCGGGATTTGCTGAGGAGGGGATCCGAGCACTTATGGACTGAATGGTTCGATGTGCAATGCGGATGATCTGTCGACTAACTAACTAACTAACTAATGATTGATGAATGATGATCGAGGAGCGGCTGGCCGAGTGTATAGAACGTCGGATTCTCATTCGGGAGACCCGGTTCGATCCCTCGGTAAGGTGTGGTTTTTTTTTCTGTCGGGGCAAAAAGAAAAACCTAACCTGTACAGTTCGCGGCGACTGCACTAGCCAAGCGGCCTTAATTCCTTAGGCTCAACGACCCCTCTGCCATACATCGCAAGGTACTATATTGGCCGTAAATGACAGATTACATTTTTCAACTTCATTGTTAATCGAATTAAATATATTCTCTTTTGCAGCCTCCTGAACTGGAATCAAACATAGAAAACTAGTAGTAATTCCATTTCTTTTATCGCTGAGGTATCTAACTAACATGCACAAATACTTTTGGGTCGAGACATCAGCGGACTCATCAATGATGAGTGTATACTTCTTGTTTTGCAGATCTAGAATTAGGTCAGATCTTAAAGACGGTGAAATAACATTTCTTATTAGTGATATGCACTTCGTTTGGTGCAATTTTATCTGACCAAGAGTACTGCCACATCCATGGGTTATCATTATGTCACCTAAGGGATCGATGGTGCGTAAGGCACTATGGCAGGCCATGCTAGCAGCAATTTGTAACTCTGCTAATTTGACTTTATCATCAATTTTCTTGCTTATTGTCATCACTGGAAGTGCTTTTTGTGAAGAAGATGGCGCGCTCCACTTGTGTTTTTCTGTTGTTGCATGATTTGCGAGATTTGAAAGTGTTAGAACAATATTACAATGGGAAAATTTGCAATACGCCTGTTCAGAACCGTCAGTGGATTTCTTGAGCCACACACATGTCTTTTCTCATTGATCATTATATTTCCGATTAATATCATAAGATGGTTTCCACTTTGGCATGATAATAGGCTCAATAATAAGAAATACTTGCGACTTGCGATGAAGGTATAATGAATTTGAAAACTGAACTTAAGGTGGCTGAGCAATGCGTGAGTGCGCATAGAACAGGACCAGGTACAAATACAGTACGAAAACCATACGTGTTTAATACAAAAATTAACGTTAAAAATTTTTTTGTTTGTTTTTGGTTAAAGAGAGAGAGAGAGAGAGAGAGAGAGAGAGAGAGAGAGAGAGAGAGAGAGAGAGCGAGAGAGCGAGAGAGAGAGAGAGAGAGAGAGAGAGAGAGAGAGAGAGAGAGAGAGGCACATGCCTTTACAAATTTTGAAAAGCCAAGAAAAAAAAACCAAAACGCCAAACTGATTTTCTGACGCCAAACCTGTTTTTTAAAAAGCCAAAACGTTAAACTGATTTTCTGACGCCAAACCTGTTTTTAAACGACCAGATTTGTCAGATTTGGCGTTAAAAAAGCCAATCTGGTCACCCTGCGCTAGACGCCAACATAACACGATAACGGAAGTGATACCTTATCAGCGGTCAACATTCAACAGTAATACCGAAACAATTATAACGTCGCCATACATTTATACTTCGCCATACATATACACTCGCGCGTGACGGTTGCTTTGCTTGAAACGAATGGCCCAGTTCAACCCTCGACTATACCGAATTGGTTGTCTTCTTCTTCTTTGCGTTCATCCGGGGTGTTTTTTCAGATGTGATTGCGGTGTTGTCCAGTTAGGCACCCTTGGGTGTCTACTTCTAATTCTATTCTCCGTTTGATTTTAGGTTTTCCTTTATGTAAATTCATGGATTCCAGACAATAGCCTTTCTAGTTAAACTAGTCTCAGGTTTTATCAATGTATGTCCTATCCAGTTCCAGTGCCTTTCCTTCAATTTTTGGTTCACTGGTGTTTGTCTAGTTCTCTCCATGAGTTCCACACTACTGTTTGTCTAGTTCTCTCCATGAGTTCCACATTGGTGATTCTGTCATTCCATTTGATTCCTTCTATTTTGTGCAGGCACCAGTTAGTGAATGTTTGTAACTTAATTGTAATAGTTTGCAATGTTCTCCATGTTTCTATCCCATACAGTAGTACTAGTATTTAATTGCTGCTACTTGGTTCCAGTAAACATTCTTTATTATTCTTAAATCTTTTCCATCATTGTTGATATCTTCCAACATCTATACAGATGGATCTGTTGTAAAGCAGCAGAGAAGTGCGTGGGCATTTACAGCCCGTTCAGCGGGCCGAACCGTTCAAGAATCCAGTGGTGCGCACTCTATGACCACGAGCAGCATGACGATGGAGGTGATGGCAGTTACACAGGCTTTCATATGGCTGGAATCACAGCATTATACCAACGTGTGTGTACTAAGTGATTCAATGAGCATGATTCAGAAGGTCGAAGCTGGATCTGTACGTAGACAGTGGACTGAATCGCCGCGGAAGTCTGTTGTCCGTAAAGTCACCTTCATCTTCGTCCCGGGACATGCGGGAGTCGAGGGAAATGAACGAGCTGACAAACTGGCTGGCTCTGCACCCCCTGTAGATGGCCAGCCCATGGATCGTGCCGATGTTATTAACGTCCTTAACAGAGGACTTTGACGTCAGTGATTCCACATCGCTGTCTAGGATGAAAGACCTTGGAGTAAGAATCGGCACAGCCAGACGCGAGAGGTACATCGGGAAAACAAAGCGCCTCGTCAACCAACACAGAACTGGCACTATTAGCCACCGGACGCTGATGCATATGCTGGGGGGAGGATCTGAGCACCCATGGACATGTCCGGAGTGCAATGAAGATACCCCAACTGATAACTGAAGTACTAGTACTGATTTAACGTTAGAATTAAATATTCTAAGTTTTGTGCCAAGTGTAATTTCTGTTGACTTCCACAAATGTCCCAGTGTTATAAAATCTCCTCTAGCCTTCTGTATTCTAATTCTGACATCTGTATCTGTTCCACCCTCTGTGTCTACACTGCCACTTACACAGGTGTATGATTTTATCTTAAAGTGAAATTTCATCAAGGGAGAACTGGTTTGATAAATTTATTCTCATTTTCTATTTTTCCCTTATGAATTTTTAAACCTAATTATTGTGAACTCCGAAATTTGTGGCATACATAATTACGCGAGGGTGCAGTCACTTGTGAAGCAACCAGGACTGCAAGAGCTGTGAAGAACAAGCTGGACAGAAAAACCACTGCAGGAGATCCCCCTCCTGAAACGTCAAGCATTCTTTGACCACATTGTCAAAGAACATTTCGAGCCAAAATAGACCTTATCAGCCATCTTAGAACTCACAGCTCCATACTTTCAACCCCACTGGATGAAATGAATGGTCATTATCATTCTTGTTGGACAAACAACACGCTGTTACTTTTTCGTTGATCCGAAGTCATGTAAGAGACAGGAGGGCAATGCCAGCAGCGATATCCAGATCATTGAGACGCTTTGTAAGATGAATCCATTGAATTCCATTTCTGGCAGTGCTTGTTGTTGCCACCGGCATCCAGTTTATAGCTGGTAAGAATAGTAGAGGTGATAAAAGGCAACTTTATCTCACTTCTGTTCTTATTTTGAATGTCTCTGTTAGATTTCCCCCATAAAGGATTTTACCCTTCGTGTCTCTTTATGTTTAGCACCAAATTTAATAAATGCTTTATGCTAATGTTTAGTCAGTACTACTTTATGAATCGTCAGCATCTGTGACTTAGGGGTAGTTGATTGTCTCACAATCCTGACATACCAGCTTGAAAGTCAGTGATTACCAATAAACTACACACATGTTTCAACTGGTGCCTCTAAAGTATATGCCCTCTGTGAGCTTGAAGAAAATGATACACCACAATCATCACATTTGTAAAGTATCTCAAGTATGCATTCTTGTGTAGTGCTTTTACTTGACAGTACAAGTAAATGATGCATCACACTCATTACATTTGTAAGGTTTATACCCTGTATGTGGTGGCCAATATGACACCATCTGCCTTTATTTCAAAGGACATTTCCCGGTAACCATTTTAGACTGAGTCTACCTGACAGCCCAGTTCAATGACAGCTGTAGACTGTTTGATAGGCAAACACTGCATTAGGATGATCTCCTATTAATGTTCTCTCATGATATGCCAGATTGTCATATAAAATATACACCATAAACACATTTCTTTGCGCCTCTTCACAGGTAAGTGTTGGTCAAGTATGCAAGTATCACAATGTTTCCCATATGTTGTCTTTTGTGGTGTTTCAAATATCAGTGTTTCTGTTCTGTATGTGTTCTTTTATGGTGCTTAAGTTCACAATGTCTCCCTTCTGTATTTTTTTTTTTTTTTTGGGGTGGTGCTTCAAATATCACAACGATTCTCTTCTGTGTGTGTGTGTTCTTTTGTTGTGCTTCAGACTGAATCCTCTATTAAAAAGACATTACACTTGTAAAGCTTCTCTCTGTCTGGATGCTATAATTGTAAATGCCACTCTTTTGTCCTTGAAGAAGTTCTAGCACTCTACAAATCAAATGAACAACAATGCCCGTCACATATTCATTTATTTTACTGACACATTCCTCAAACAACATAAATAAGAAGAATGACCTAGAACACATTGCTAAATGTATTCTTGTAACAAGGCCACAACACCCTTTGTCACAAATATCTAACTACATGAGTATTCATCATCATGTGCATTCCTTTACTAGAGCAGACTGTGGTTTTACTCGAGTATAGATGTGTATGCATACACACACACACGCGCGCGCGTCTGCGCATATATGTATGTGAATATGCACCTAGAGCACGTGCATACACATCTACAGCATTTGTGTTATCTTTACGGCGCTAGAGACACATTGCCGCCCCTTCTCTTGTTAGTTAAAACAGTTCTGCCACATGAAGGCCAGGAGTTGGACTTTTGCTGCCAGAGGTTGCGAATGTACGAACCACGGGATATTTTGCAAGGTTGGGCACTCACCCCAACTCTGTGCCCCTGGCTACATAACAGCAGTTTGGAACCTTCAAAGTCCGTGATTAGGGAGCAGATCCCTTGGCATTCTTGTTCACAATGGTATGAGTGTCAGCCAATCAGAATACAATGGCAAATTGCTGGAAATAAAATTGCCTGGAAAATCACAAACAGCCAATAAATGTTGGGGTTGACAGGGATGTGCTGTAAAGGACATGAACTAACTTTATGGATCAAACACATGGAGAATAACTAACAAAATTACTAATAAACTACAAACATGTATTAACTGGAGCCTATGTAGAATAGAAATAAAGTGGTATGACAGAATCACTGATACAGGAAGGCCCCGCTATACGTCACTTTGGTTTGTCATTTCGCTATAAAGTTATTGTCACAATGGGACATAACTTCACTTTACATCACTACTCTCCGCCATAACGTCATCACCTGCGTTACTATGCTGTGTTAACATCACCATTTTACATTTTGTGCAGTGCATTTTTCCAGGATTGTATTGTGTCATCACCCATAATTATGAGTTAAATGCGCACAGTAAGTGCTGATAATGTGTCTGGTTATAAGAGAACCAGGAAAAGTGTTACTCTTGAGGTGAAGTTAGATATGTTACGTCGTTTTGAGGCTGGCGATCAGGCTGTTAATATCAGTAAAGTCCATGGTTTGCCCCAAACACTGTAAGAACAATTCATACAGGTGCTTACAAAATTAAAGAGGGTTCTACGAGGGTAAGTTAATAAACAAGTCAAAGATGGCTGTAGAAAAATAACTACACATGATAACAACTTGAAACCAGTTTATTTTTATAAATACATTGTCCCTTTATTTCTCAACATAATTTCCACCAACATTGATGCACTTATCCCATCGTTTTATCAGTCCTACCAAACCGGCTGCATAGAACTGCGTGCTTTGTTTTCATTTACCAGCCATCCCACAGAACTGTGTGACTTACTTATTAACTGTTAACTCTAGAAACTTTTCTACCTAGCTATGCACCGCTTTACGGGACAAACATTTGTCAGCATAAACACTGACAACCAATCTTGGCGGGAGACATTTCGCGAATAACGCCGAAGTTGAATGTGAAGTGAAAACGTGGTTTAGAAAACAGGACGCAGTTCTATGTAGCTGGTTTGGGATTACTGATAAAACGATGGGATAAGTGCATCAATGTTGGAAAATATGTTGAGAAATAAAGGGACAATGTATGTATAAAATAAACTGGTTTAAAGTTTTCATCGTGTCAAAGTGCGGGATATGAATAAGTAGGACTAAAGACAGAAGGTAAGGACAGAGACAGGACGTAGATAAGGACCTTTAGAAGAGAATAGATAGAGAGGGACAGGACAAGGAGGTATAACTTAAAGCAGTTATAAGACAGGACATAGATTAGGATGCAGACGTGTCATAGCTAGGACACAACAGGGACCCACCACCAGGATAGGACGGAACATTAGCCACGGGAAACTACCCTAAACAGTAGTACGACCCCAGGTTAGCGAGTACTGGATGATTGGACTACGTGACAGTTGACGCAGCACGCAGCGCTGCTGACCGCACGAGGACTTTAGGACCAGCCAGCCAAGTGAACCTGTAAACTCACTCTGACGGGACTTGACAGTCAAAGAGACAAGACTTGTGTGACGTTCCCGAGCCACTGTGTAGTTTAGAAAGGACGCAGTTAGACATAGCTAGTGCGAAGAATGTATTTGAGTTATGAGTGCGATTAATGTATGCTCGAGAAGCGAGCAGTGAATAATTGTGTGGGCATTATTGCCGATAGCAAATGTATGAGCTGAATCGCATAGAATAAATATTGATTCGTTTTGCCATTTGTACAATCGTGTTTGTGATCCTGAGGTATGAATGAAGTGGCCAGCATGCCTGTATAGAATCCAGGTTGTTGACATTTAGATATGTTTATATAGCCATTTGTGACTTACTTATTAACTTACCCGCGTAAAAACGTAACCCCTTTGCTTCCAAGGTCACTCGTACCAGAAGTATTCTTATGGAGAACATGGAAGCACTATTGGCCGTCATGGATTGAAGACCTAAACCAACGGAATCTGCCTGTGAGCAAGATGGCTATCCAAGAGAAAACAAAGTCTCTCTATGAAGGTCTAGCTAAGAAAGAGGCTGAGAGCAGTACTAGTAGTGCTGATGATAGTTTTGGAGCAAGTTTAATGCCTCTACTTCCGAATAACTCTACCACCTCCATTTAGCCACTGAATATCAACAACCATCAAAATAAACATTAGATAATACACTGTATTTCATTTAATTCTGTGGGAAATAGTGTTTCGCTAAATGTCATTTCACTTAAAGTCGCGTTTTTCAAGAATGTAACCCCGACGTTAACCGGGGCCTTCCAGTATGGAGCTCATGGAGAGACCTTAACTAATTCTAGTCAATCAAGAGGTGAGAAAAAGACAGACACTGGGTTGGACACATTAATAACATCTGATAATGGTATCATAAAAGTTCCTTGTCTATAACCAACAGGACCAATGAAATAGTTAAAAAGTTAATTGTATATTCTTTACAGGCTGTCACAGTCAATCCCAGCATTTTTTGGCTGTTTGTGATCTGTTGGCAATTTTACATTCAGTAGTTTGCTATGACTTTATAAATGTCCAGCACTCATACCATTTTATAAAATAACAAAACAAGGCGGTCTGCTGCCAAATCACCAACAGCTGTATATTGAAAGTGGTATGCGGGATTACGAACTGCGTCCGCAACCCCTTCGCCTCAGAACCAGAAATAGACGGATGCCTAAATACACAAGCAGAAGAGAATTAGAGACAGAGACAAACAACATGGGGAGGACATGGAGGGAGCTGAACAAGATAGCAAAGGTTAGGATGGCTTGATGCAAGTTGGTTACGGGTTTGATCTCTAATAAGAGATAAGGTGCATAAGAAGATGAGATGATAAAATACAGCTTCACATTTGTAAAACGTCTCTTCTGTATGTATTCTCTTATAGATGGATCTCACGTGGTGCATCAAATGACCAGCGTAGTAAAATATGCAACACAATCATCACTTCTGTCTTTCCAGTATGTGGCCTATTGCTCACTTCAGATAATGAAAATGAGTAAAAGGATGTAGCACAGTCATCACATTTGTAAGGTGTCTATCCTGTATGCGTTTTCTTATACTATTTATGATTTCCAGCTTTAGAAAACAAATGTCAATAACCATCACATTTGTAAGTTTTCTCTCCTTTATGTGTTCCCAAGCGGTACACTAAATGGAACGTGTGAGTTAAAGATGCACCACAATCATCAAATACGTAAGGTTTCTCTCCTGTATGTGGTCTCTTGTGGCGCTTTAGATTGCCAGAAAAAGAAAAAGTTGCACAACAATCATCACATTTGTAAGGTTTCTCTCCTGTATGTGTTCTCTTGTGGTTAATCAAAATAGAAGCTCGAGTAAAAGTTGCCCCACAATCATCACATGTGTAAGGTTTCTCTCCTGTATGTATCCTTTTGTGGCATTTCAGGTTGCTGCGGTCAGCAAAACAAGCACTACGATCATCACATTTGTAAGGTTTCTCTCCAGTATGTGTTCTCTTGTGGTTGATCAAATTAGAAGCTCGAGTAAAAGTAGCACCGCAATCATCACATTTGTAAGGTTTCTCTCCTGTATGTGCTATTTTGTGGCATTTCAGGTTGCTACTGTCAGTAAAACAAGCGCTACAATCATCACACTTGTAAGGTTTCTCTCCTGTATGTGTTCTCTTGTGGAGCTGTAGACTGTCAGACTGTGTAAAAGATGCACTACAATCATCACATTTGTAAGATTTCTCTGCTGTATGTGTTCTCTTGTGGATCTTCAGACTGCCAGCACGAGTAAATGATGCACAACAATCATCACATTTGTAAGGTTTCTCTCCTGTATGTGTTCTCTTGTGGAGCTTCAGACTGAAAGCTACATTAAAAGACGCACCACAATAATCACATTCGTAAGGTTTCTCTCCTGTATGTGTTCTCTTGTGGAGCTTCAGACTGAAAGCTACATTAAAAGACGCACCACAATAATCACATTCGTAAGGTTTCTCTCCTATATGTATTCTCAAGTGGTATACTAAATGGCCAGTGTGAGTAAAAGACGCACCACAATCATCACATTTGTAAGGTTTCTCTCCTGTATGTGTTCTCTTGTGGATCACATTTGTAAGGTTTCTGTCCTATATGTGTTCTCTTGTGGTTAATCAAACTAGTAGCTTGAGTAAAAGTTGCACCACAATCTTCACACTTGTAAGATGTCTCTACTGAATTTGTTCTTATCTTTCTGTTTAAATATATATCTTCACCAGCATATGGATCACAAACTTTAGACAAGTAAGTTGTGGCTTCCTGTTTTATTCTTTGATCAGTACAACTGGTAAGACTATCATGATAATCAAGAGACTCCTCATAGATCTGTGTACATTTCACTGGTGTTTCTACAGTTTGTAATTCAACAGTCTCATTAGCCACACAATTTAGTTTAGTGTTAATTTCATTGGTAGATGACACACTCTCTGATATTTGATCACATTTCTCATATTTTACGGATGTTCTATAACTATTCTCAATCTCACTATCACCAAGTGATATTTGTTCATGGTGAGTGAGAGTTATTTTACTTTCAGGCACTCTTGATCCTGTTTCTGTGTGTCTTTCAGCCATGTCTTCAAGGCTGCAGCAACCTTCCATGCTTTTGAATCTGTCATGAGTTGTGTAATCATAGAACA
Source organism: Cepaea hortensis (assembly GCA_963921405.1). Taxonomy (NCBI): domain Eukaryota; kingdom Metazoa; phylum Mollusca; class Gastropoda; order Stylommatophora; family Helicidae; genus Cepaea; species Cepaea hortensis. The sequence goes on along the minus strand of OY992876.1, from coordinate 497,928,571 downwards.
CACCTGGAAGTTCTTGTTTCACAAACTCCAATTTAATGTTGTCAGATGCCATCTTCTCTATCTGTGGCTGCACTTATGTGAAATAGGAAGTCACAACTCTGCCAACAGTGGTGTATTTCTGAAACACACAAACAGTGAACATTTAGTTAAACAATAAAGTAGCTGACAACATATTATAATAAACTGTTTGAACTTCTATGAAATTAACAGTTACTGTAAATGTACTATAGCACCCGATAAGTCACTGCAGGGTTCTTCTATGAAATGAATGTTTTATACATCATCATCATCAAGTGCCCTGCCAGCTGGCGTAGGCGTTCATGGCTATCCACAGATCTCGATCTTTGGTGTTCTGGATCAACTCAGCTGATGATATTCCTCCATGCCACCATCTCAGTCCATCCAGCATAATTTCTCTTGGTCTGCCTCTCTTCCCCTCGATCTTTCCAGTTGTCACGATGATCTACAATGTTAGATTTTATTTATGGTATTGATTATAATAATTTTGTTTACGCTGATAATTATTATCTTGAAAATTACATACTACAAATGGTGCTCAGATTGGCTAGCTTTGCCTTCATTTTTATCTCCATTGCTTCATAGTACACATTCCATTTTTGTCCCACATATTCTTGAACAGTTTGCCAAAGGCCACACTGACATTGGAGATTCCTGATGACGAAGCAAATGCAAGAATCTCCAAGGCCAACGCAGCCTGTGGCAGACTGTACAAGAATGTGTGGGACAGAAATGGAATAATAAGCCTGCAAACAAAGCTGAAAGTCTACAAAGCAGTTGCATTATCCACACTGCTATATGCTTGTAGAACCTGGACAGTTTACCAGCGACATGCTAGAAAATAAAACAACTTCCATACAGTCTGCCTTAGGAAGCTACTGAAGATTAAGCGGCAAGACAAGATCCCAGACACTGAGGTCCAAGAAAGAGCGTCCATGCCCAGTATCCACAGTATACTAATGAAGAATCAGATTCATTGGGCTGGTCACTTGACTCGCATGCAAGATCACAGGCTCCCTAAACAAAGTTATTACGGCAAGCTGCGTTGTAGTAAACTCTCCCAAGGCGGTCAGAGGAAATGCTTTAAAGACACTCTGAAGATCTCATTTAAAGCTTTTGGAATTCATCAGACTTGGCAGACTGCTACTAAAGACTAAAATTCATGGCATACATCAATACACATGGGTGTAGTCACTTGTGGAGCAAACAGGACTACAAGAGATGTGAAAAAAAGACTGGACAGAAAAACCACTGCAGGAGATCGTCCTCCAGGTACATCAAGCATTCTATGTCCACATTGTCAAAGAGCATTTCGAGCCAAAATAGGCCTTATCAGCCATCTTAGAACTTACGGCTCCATACTTTCAACCCCACTGGAAGAAATGAATGGTCATCATCATTCTTGATGGACAAACAACAAAACATTTGATGTAGCGCCAGTGCTGGTACTGACGGAGTTACACTGAAGATAATGTTTCTAAGTTCTCTCACTGCCGCCAGTGAAAATTTCAGCAATCGTGGCTGGAACCACTACCATGTTACAATATGTAGGAGGAATTGTGCACTGAGCAGGAGGTTTCCCAACACTGCATACAATAATTCAAAAGTTGTGTTTGGATGTTAGGGACCATTTAAATTGGAAACTTAATATTCATGGTAAATCCTACATGTACTTCATGTGTCAGGAGGCTAAAAGTAAAATGAAGTATCCTGTATGTGCTCCTTTAGCAAAGTGTGGAAATAAACAATGAATGCTTATATGCTATAACATATAAATGTCATTTCATTGCATTATGCTGTACTGCCAACACTGACAAGGTCCCAGGTCAACCCAGCCTAAAGCAGACACAAGGTCCTAGGTCAACCCAGCCTATAGCAGACACAAGGTCCCAGGTCAACCCAACCTAAAGCAAACACAAGGTGCCAGGACAACGCAGCCTAAAGCAGACACAAGGTCCTAGGTCAACCCAGCCTATAGCAGACACAAGGTCCCAGGTCAACCCAGCCTAAAGCAGACACAAGGTCCTAGGTCAACCCAGCCTATAGCAGACACAAGGTCCCAGGTCAACCCAACCTAAAGCAAACACAAGGTGCCAGGACAACGCAGCCTAAAGCAGACACAAGGTGCCAGGCCAACCCAGCAGCCCAAATCAGACACAAGGTCCCAGGTCAACCTAGCCTAAAGATGACAAAAGGTCCCAGGTCAACCCAGTCTAAAGCAGACACAAGGTCCCAGGTTAACCCAGCCTAAAGCAGACAGTCCCTGTCAGCCCAGCCTAAAGCAGACACAAGGTCCCAGGACAACTCAGCCTAAAGCAGACACAAGGTCCCAGCCTAAAGCAGACACAAGGTCCCAGCCTAAAGCAGACACAAGGTCAAGTCTGGGAAGTAAAGGTGTCTGTGGTGATGTTGAGCAGGTCACCCACCAAGTGCTGATTGGTCGAACCAAATATGGAAATAGCACCATATACCTGACATGTGGCATGGTGTGACCAGGATTCTGTACCTGTTTATATCAAGTCACACCTGAGGAGCTAATGATGATAAACAACATTTACAACAGTCATGGGCTGGAGTCTCATTCTCTTGTCTCAAAGACACTGTTGTGAAACAATCTATGTGGTTGTGTTAAAGGGAATGTATCTTTCTACATTTACGTCTACAAAGTTTAATGAAAAGACGTTTGATGAAAGGAAAGAGATATACAAGAACACATGTCAATCAGTCATTAAACATGAACAAAAAACAACATATTTGGCTAGAAAACTAAAATATTGCAACTTTACAATCTACACATTTAAACCAACGACACACAAAGCATTTCAACTTCAGCAAATGGCACACCACAATCACCATATTTATAAGCTTTCTTTCTCTTTTGTAAACATTCGTTTGACAGTCTGCATGGCCATGGGTCTTAATGTAAACATTCTATTGGCTGCCTGCATGGCTGTGGGGTTTAATGTAAACATTCTATTGGCTGCCTGCATGGCTGTGGGGTTTAATGTAAACATTCTGTTGGCTGCCTGCATGGCTGTGGGGTTTAATGTAAACATTCTATTGGCTGCCTGCATGGCTGTGGGGTTTAATGTAAACATTCTATTGGCTGTCTGCATGGCTGTGGGGTTTAATGTAAACATTCTATTGGCTGCCTGCATGGATGTGGGGTTTAATGTAAACATTCTATTGGCTGCCTGCATGGCTGTGGGGTTTAATGTAAACATTCCATTGACAGTGTGCATGGCATTGACATTAATGTGCTTGCACTTGCAATGAGTTGCTGGTGGGGTTGGGGTATCAAGCCCTGCACTGGTCAGTTGGACTTCAACACTGACTTTCTGTTCACAAAGCAATGGCAAACTACTGAACGTAAACTTGACTAGGAAATCCAGCTGGGCTTGTGGTTGATCACAACATCCTGCCAAGGACATGCAACCAACAACAAAAATACATTCTATTGTGGCACTTCAGACCGCCATCTTGACTAGAGGTCTTTTGTTTCATTCGGTGAAGCACACAAATTATGTATTTATAATTGTGATATCTATAAAGACTAGGAGCAATTGAATGCAATGATTTTCGTATGATTAACCTCATAAATCATGTCACTAAGCTTCTACTCAGAATTATAATGAGAAGAACAAGAAAGAAAATAAACATGAAAATTGGTGAAGTACAGTATGGCTTTGTTGAAGGAAAGGACACACACAATGCAATATATACATTACAGACACTATTAGAAAGATCAATAGAGACACAAAAATACATAACATGTGTGCTTCATAAATATATACTAAAGCATTTTATAAAGTAAAACATGATGAAATGATTAAAATGTTGGAAGATATTAACATTGAAGAGAAAGATCTCAGAATAATACAAATTATTTACTGGAACCAAGTAGAAGCAATTAAAATGGGAAATACAGAAGGAAATTATGAAGGCTGGGAGTACGACAGGGATTATTTTGTCACCGGATCTCTTCTCCCTCTATAGCGAAGAGAAGCCAGGAACAATATTCAGAGGTTATAATATAAACAATATAAGCTATGCAGATGACAGAGTACTGATGGCCAATAATGCAAAAGATCTACAACAATTGTTGGACATTGTAGTAACAGAGAGTGCAAAGAAAGGACTCACCTTGAATATCAAGAAAACAGTAATAATGGTGATATCAAAGAAAAAGGTGACACCCAAAAGTGAAATAGAGACAGATGGGAACATTCTTCACCAAGTAAATTGTTGTAAATACCCAGGGCATTTATAACAATGATGGATGATGCACAATAGAGATTAAGAGCAGATTAGGGCAAGCAAAGGCTGCATTTAAAAAAATGAAGACTATCTTATGCAATAAGTCAATATCATTGAATGAAAGAGAGTGCTGAAATGCTATATAGAACCTGTTTTGCTGTATGGCTGTGAATCATGGAATGTTAATAAGCAAATTAGAAAGAGATTGGAAGCAACAGAAATGTGGTTCCCGAGATGAATGTTGCGAATTCCTTGGACTGCCAAAGTAACTAACAACAATTGCCTGAAAGAGGCTAATGAAGCTAGAACACTACATACAAGAAGAAGAAAGAGGCGAACAACTTTTTTGGTCATGTGATGAGAAGAGAGGCACTGGAGAACATTGTGACAACTGGAAAGATCTAGGTGAAGAGAGGCAGAGGCAGACCAAGAGAAATGATGCTGGATGGATTGAGAAGTTAGCATGGATGAATATCACCAGCAGAGTTGATCCAGAAAACCAAAGACCGAGATCTGTGGAGAGTCATGAACGCCTACGCCAGCCGGCACTTGATGATGATGATGAATTCTGATATTTCAGTTTTCTAGACATTTAACAAAAAAAAAACATACTGATAATAACTTTGGTGTAAATTATCACTTCTGTGTGTCTTTCCTTCTATCAAACTGCCGAGTGTTAATGTGCTCATCCATGTTTCCTGATCAGACTGGCAAGAGTCACTCTGTGTTTCCACACATTTAGCCCTTAAGCTTGTGTTCTGTGTGCTGGCCTGTCCCCAGGATGAAGCTCATTATCCTCTCTGGCAGCTCAAGAACTTGTGTCTAAGATTCAAATGCTTTGTCTGTGTCTGGCAAAAAGAATTCAGAAATTTGGGGATCTGAGCTTGATGTCTATACTGACAATGTTCTGTTTAAAAGACGATGAGATGGGTCTACAATGGATATGTGTAGTCCATACACACTATTTATAGTAGTGATGGACTGAATTTTGCGCGTGGATTAGCTTTCCATATTAACAGTGTCCCTGGCCAACAGGCGAACCCATTCCGACTTAGAGGTACTTGTAATTTACACCCCCAAGTCAAGGATGACAGGGCAACATTTTAGTCCAGCTGTCCGGTGTAGGGGTTGAACCACTAACCTCGGAATCAGCACATCGGATGTTTAAGAATACCCGTTCTTACCCATTCGACCATGCTGACCTGCAGTTCAGACATTATTATCATCATCATTTAGCTGGTGATTTGCAGAAATCGCTTTCATTACATTCCAGAAAACACAATGTCTCAATCTGTTGCCAGTTCTCCTGCCTCATGCATTTTCAAACTCAAGATGTCTGTCATGTCCTGTGCCTATCTTCGTTCTGGCCAACCCCACATTTCTTCAGGACTAAATAACTATTTTTTTTGTTGCGTATCCCTTACGGGACGTTGCAGTCAACACCAGCATTTTCAGCTGCTGTTGATGTACTAGGCAAGTGTTACGTTCAGTAGTTTGCCATTGGTTTCTGAACGACCGGCCCCTATGCCTTTTTCGAAAAAGCCAACACCGCTGTGTTTCGAACCCGGGTATATGGGCTCACAAACCGCGTTCGCAAGCCCTTAGCCACAGAGACCGGTAAATAATTATGTAGGTCTCATAATAACAAGTTTGAAAAATGTGTATACGTTTCAAAGCTACTGTGAAACTTACATCGACAATTAAGTAGACTTTGTTACCATGTTTGTATTTACTGAGTGCCCACTTCACTTCTAAATTAAAATGTTATATTTACAAAAACAAAATATAAGAATCAAACTTGTAGTTCGAAAAATCACAAAGATCAAGGCATAATCTAGGCAGTTTACTTATCCAATGTAATAAGATCAAAACCGGAACTAGAATACTGTGCCTGTGCAGAATGATCTATTGCGCCCTCCCCCCCCCCCCCCCCCCCCCCCCAGCGCCTTCCAAAAAAAAAAAAAAAAAGGCTCTGAAACGATCGTTCTTGGTTCTGGCAGGATACATTCATTTGCATATCATGTGACAATAACAAACACCATCTTAGCTTCTGTAAAATAGGTCAGTCTTACATTCTGTGCATAGCTATTAGTTGATATTATCTTGTCTTATCTTGAGAACACAAGTTCAAAGAGTAATAATAATTTATTTGTATACTTGTACTATTTTTTAATCATTTAACATGACGGTAGATATTTTTGAAGTCAGTTTTCATAATCCGCCCTTGATCCGCTGGTTGAGACAACCTCGCACGTGGAGAAAAAACTGAACCGTAATTAATATTTTTTCTGACACTTTCGGCACTCTTCCGAATTGCGGTTCCAAATAGGGCGGCAGTGAATAAGTCAAGGGTTAAGGGTTAGAGTCAGTGTTAATAACACTGACTCTAACCCTTAACCCCTGACCTATTCACTGCCGCCCTATTTGGGACCGCAATTCGGAAGAGTGCCACACTTTCAATAGAAAACTATCAAATGTAGATGGATCTTTGAATTCTGCATCAAATTTGTCAGAAATTTTGAAAGTTTCATTGTCAAACTTGCTTTAATTGTGGTTGAAAAACAGGCGAAGATGATATGATAATGATGAGTGCCTTTGTGAATGGAAAACCCAAAATGGCGGCTTGACTATATTATTAATTTTTGTTGAACAATTCTTATGTCCTCATAGCGTAGTTGTAAGTATCCCACCTGTCACGCGTAATTTTTTTTTTTTTTTTTTTTTTTTAAATTTTTCAGAAATTTATTTAGGTGATATAATGGAAAATATTAAACATCACGAACTAAAATATTATAGAACTAAGAAACTCTAAGATTGTGAATAAAGTGTGGTCTATGGATCTGAGCTGCCGGGGAGCGCATCCCACAGAGGCAGCGGAATGATCGAGTGTCGGAATCGATGGATCCAATAGATGTCTTTGTTTAATGTGAATTTTAATTGCCAGAATCGATTGATCCAATAGATGTCTTTGTTTAATGTGAATTTTAATTGCCAGAATCGATGGATCCAATAGATGTCTTTGTTTAATGTTAATTTTAATTGCCATATATATCTCCGCTGAATCAGCATAGTTTCATCGCTAAACTTGCTCGAATTGTGGTTGACAAACAGATTTTCTGCAAAGATGTGACTTTGTTAATTGGAAACCCATGGGTTATGGTCATGGCGGCCGCGCATCGATCAGACTACTAAAAACACACAAAATGTGCCATGGACCGATATGAGGTAGACAGCGGTAAACTGATAGAGTAAGAACATGTTTACAAGAGAAGAAGAATTGGCATAGTGAGAACCGTTCACATGATCACTATGAACAAAGAACACACGATTAAGTTGAGAGAAGTCGGTGAGCAACAGATGATGATGAGGGACAAAGGGAAGTGACTCCGAGAAGTTGCGTATCACCTGACACAAGTTGTGTGGTACACGGAGGAGAGAGGGCGAGACAGAATCATCAGTATTACCAGGGTCTTCGTCAAGGACGGTTGTGAAACGAGTACAGAAGTCAAGCGACATGAAGTTGACATTACTCCAAGGTTGCAAAGATACTTCAACCTTAGGCAAAAGTGCGTCGCCCAAGTTGAGCGGCTAATTACACAAGCCAGTCACGCTCGATAATCTGTTCGCCGAGTGAACGGCAGTGGAACACAGCACATGTCCGATGTCAAGGTCAAGCCAGTTGGTGATTAAAGATAACTATTGTGTAGGAGATATTTTGCAGTGCTGAACTTTGTGTAAATTGATTTAGAATCATCGCATGTCAGCCCGCACCTGTTGGTAATTGATTGTATAAACGGCGGCGATGACTTTCAATAATAAACACTGACGACAATGGCAAGGACATTGGCTTGTTTGATATTCTCCGTTGTTACATGTTCCTGCTTACATCTGTCCTTGTGGCTGAATAGATGAGCCGGGAATCAGCTACATAGCAAGTGGGGAGCTCGAATACAAGAAAGCAGGAGCACCAAAATAAGAGTTACCTTCAAGAAAATTCGGTAACATTCAAACAAAGAACAAGGAAGGTCACCTTGGACACCATTTGCAATTTTTGAATAAAGTCATCAACAAACAGGTTCAGCTATCAAAGCATGGCGTTAATATCTCTGTACAATATGAACATTTAAGCCACGACGCTGAACACAACAAATGAAATACCAATTTTGACAAATATTGACCCTGTCTGAGAAAACACTTGAGTTGTGAACTCCAAATAAACTCTTAAAGACATTCACGAGTGTCAGGAACTTAGTGTCAACAAGTCTAGAAAGAAAGACTTATTAATTACTTGAAGACATTCAACAATTGAAAAGAAAAAGAGTCAAGAAAGTGAACCCACAAATACAACGACGGCACATAATCAGTTGTTTAAAGTGCTAACAGACAGTCGTGTCAACAGTTAAAACGCATCATACAAAACAATATATTAAAACAACAATGATGGCTGAATTTTGACTGAAATCTCATAACTACAGTTATATAAGTAGTAGGAAGTGCGATAATTGAGTCGACTTTGTGGGACAATCAAAATTTCAATCAAATATTTCAAGACGACGAAGATGATCACAACTACATGTGGAAGAAGGGTAGAAACCATCTAGCAGTAGTATTTCAAGTTATTTTCATCTGAATTCAAGAATCAGAATTTTTTCAAGACATTTTTCTAAAATTCAACTTTGGTCTCCAACTAACATTGAACAGCTTAAACAACCGAAGTCAACATACCGATTTAGTCCAGAACAATAACACAACATCACCACAGTGAATCTACATGATATTAAACTTTTCCCCACTCAAGTTACAGAAAGGCCAGAATTTCCTGACAGATCTATCTGAAGTTTGATCCTTCGTCAACGATCAACACTCAAGACATTGACTACTGGAAGGAAGATGCCGGACCAGTGAAGAACCGCAACACAACAGCAGCAACAAGGCATCAGGCGAGTTAAATTGTCTGACTGTGCTTGTATCATTTTGTGCGGCTGTTTAGAGTAGATATTTGTTTATTTTCTCCACAGGTTTTGTCATTTTCTCCATCATAGGTGTTCAGCTTACATCAAGCAAGAGTATTGAGATAATTTATGAATTAATTGAAGATCTCAATAAGAATTCTCAGTGATCAAGAACAAGATCCATAGGCATCACACATATGTTCTAAGCGTTCCAGTGTTGGGAAATTAAGATAGTATACTTCATATATAGATATTATACCACTCATAGTATCTATCATCTACTTTTCTGGTGTAATATTTAAAACCTTGCGACACCACGATAACTCCATGCAAAGGTTACTTCTATTTGTGAGTATCATTCAATAACGTCACAACGGTAAAATCTAAATAAGCACACCATCATTCATAACATAATCAAAAACAGCATATGCTATATACTATTGATACCTTGGACTCTAAGACATCACATTCTTAACAGAGTAGTTGAGCATATTCACCAAACATGTCGTCATTACAAGACTTCATAGCCATGGGAGAGAAATGTGGCATGACAGGGCCTGACCTAGCATCATGGGCCAAACAAGAATTAAAAGAACATCAAGCACAACAACGTGAAGAGAGAGCAGCTGTAAAGGAAGCCAGAGAAGCACAAGCAACAATAGAAAAGGAAAAAAAATAGCCTTGGAAAAATAAAAACTTGCCTTTGAGAAAGAGAGACTGGCAACAGAGTTATTAATTAAAGATAAAGAGATTGAAGGCAACTTAAAGGTAAAGACACTAGAGAAAGACAAAGATGCAGAGATAGCCCAAGCAAAGGTAACAGCAAAAGCGTTAGATCCCATTAAATGGTATAGCGGGCTTATTAGAAACTTTTCGCAAGGGGATTCCATCTTGGCGTGGGTAACAAACTTCAAACTGTTAATGAACCACTACAAAGTTCCATTTGAAGACTGGGCCACACTCTTCCACAGGCATTTGGCCCTGGAGCCCTTAAAAGTGATAGAGGTGATACATGAAAACCTTTGCACTAACTATTCATATGTTAGAAACCGAGTTTTATCACATTTCTCACTAGACCAAGCAGGATTACGAACCAAATTTAGAACCTTAGCACCAAAAGCCAATCAAAATTTTCTAGATTACGTAGCAGAGACAACATAACTCTTTGATAAATGGCTCAAAGCTGCCGACATAGGGTCGGACTTAAATAAACTACGCGATCTCATGGTTCGAGACAAACTAATTTCCCCAGTTCCAGCAGAAATGGCAACATTCCTAGTAGAGAATAAATGTACAACGGTAGCAGAAATGGAAGCCAAAGGCGAGGCATTCTACAACGCCCATAGGGATATTTTCGCAGAAGGGGCGCAGCCAGATTTAGTGATAGGGGCAGCAGCCAATGTGTCCAACCAAAGATACAGTACACAACCGAATAAATTCCAACAACATGGTCCACAATATCGAGGAAGAGGATCATATTACAAGAGTGAGAACACACAAAGGGAACCAGAAAGAATCAACAAAGGATACTTGAGACAATGTCCTTATTGCAAGATACAACACGGCTCCCTGGAAATGTGTGACAAAAACCCTGATTATGACTCATATCTTCAGAACTTGATATCACAAAAAGCCAACAAGTACGCTGCTTACAAGAACAATGCAAAATGTTATGTATGCAATACTTATGGACATGTAAGTAGAGATTGCCAAGTTAGAAAAAACTTGGAAAGAAGCCAGTGCAACATTCCTATTTACTAGTAGATCACCAGACGAATATGAACAAACAAACGCAGTGAAAATAAAGACTGGGAAAAATGGCAATGATGACGATACAGACGATGAGGCGCGCATATACGAAGCTAACTCAATGTGTCCAATAGATGAAAACCTAGAGACAAACCTAGCACTAGTAAACGGGATAACAGTTCCAATGATAAGAGACACAGGCAATATCATTATTGGAGTAGACGAAAGAATAGTCAATGATTACGACTATACAAATAAAACAATAACATGTAAGACAGTTGGGGGAATATTAGAACAGTATAAAGCCGCATGGGTCAACATAAACTGCCCGTATTACCTGGGACGGGTTACAGCTGCAGCGGTACCAAACCCAGTGACGTACTTAATAGTAGGCAACGTACCTAATGTAGAAGAATGCACTAGTCAAGACATTGAAAATTGGGAAAAGGAATTCATTACCCAAGAACAGGCAGAATGTGCAGCAGAACTTTTGCCAACCAAAAAGAAAAAAGGGAAAACACGATATGACAACTTAGAAATAGTGACATATAAACATAAGATTAACCAGGAAGAATCAACTCAGCGAGATTCATCGACTAGCGATGACGACATTCCAAACACAAAGAAAGTACCTAGATGGCTAACAAAAATAAAAGGTATGCTATACCAATAACAATTAGATCAATGACAGTTCAATGGAACAACCATAGTTATTTTATCCGATGGTAAAACTTTAATAGTAATTAAAGTAACTTTCACGGATATTCTATAAATATCTTATGATTTTAATTAGTTTGTTTCAGATACAGAAAACAAACATCACTACCACATACATTGAGAACACAGTAGAGTCACAAGATAAGGATATCACCTTATTAACAATAATAAAAGAAACATCTCTGTAGATATACATTCAACATTCAAGTTACTTACCATCTCAAACTATCTTGTTATGCACTTAGACACATAAATATACAACTAAATACATTACTATGCACTAAATACACAATCCACAACACATCTATATCTATAAAACAGACTGTATGTGTGTGGGTGGCTGGCTATGTATTGGCTGCGTTCGATAACGGTACATCCGATTGAGATGAAATTTTCTACACGTCTTCCTTTCATTCTTGTGCAACCGACTGTAATAGTTTCTTAGTGTAAAATCGGCTACTTACTTAATGACATTTAATTTTTCATTTTTTATTGTATAATTTCTATATAGCAGGGGGACTTCACTCTAGAAAAGTTATTTCAAGGGGCATAACTTTTAATAACATTTCTATATACTTTATAGTCATATTGTTGGACTTACTTGCACTATTGTTAAACTCTTTGTCTATAGTTATTTTCAGGCATATGAGTTATAATAAATAATGATATAAGCTTTAAGGCATTTTCAAAGTTTTCATAAAAAATAATGCATAATGCATAACATTGTAACCCATCTTTTTCTGCTTAAAGAAGTTATCAACTGTCATGTCGGTGATTAAAAACAGTTTTCATTAAAAATAATGGATGGTGTGTGGAAGGACATTCCAGTTACTGTGCGCCAGGAGCTGGGCGAAACCACACCGGGTCAGATAGATAGACAGACAGACAGATAGTCGGGAACGGGAGCTTATTTGACTACTTAAATGAATTAAATGACATGCTCCCCACCAGGGACTGGGTGAAGCCGGGCCGGGTCAGACAGACAGACAGACAGACAGACAGACAGATAGTCGGGAACGGGAGAGCTTATATGACTACTATATGAATTAAATGAGATGCTCCCCACCAGGGACTGGGTGAAGCCGGGCCGGGTTAGCCAGACAGACAGACAGACAAACAAGCAGACAGACAGACTGATAGATAGATAGATCCCCTCCAGGGCCTGGGCGAAGCCGGGCCGGGTCAGCTAGTACACAATAAAAACAACAACTTTTTAACTTCATTACATAAGGAAGATACTATACGGTAATGAGATAACTTAAAACAAGTATATTCAGAATACATTAAACGTAACAAGGAGACACAGTTATCCAAATATTACTTAAAACTCTGAACTGCCGTATAGAATGAATACAGATACCAGCAGTCAATTTGACATTGTACTTAATTAATTAGTAAGAGTCAGATATGTACATATTTTTTCCATTTTTATTAATTACCAGAATGCGCAGAAGATGAATGACAGAGTTGGGGAACCGTGCAAGCACCACCGTAAATCCATCCATATATCTGGAAAAGGTAGCATTCCAGGTCTACAATCCTAGGGCACCAAACCAGCACAAACGAGCTAGCGGAAAAGACCAGCCCAGGTTAAACAAGTAGGACCAACCACACCCATGGTTAAATAATTGAATACTAGTAGGTTTAATGATCGGTAATATGAATTCATCTGTCATGTTGCATATTCCATCAATCAGATGTAAATTGTCATATTGCATATTCCATCAATCAGGTGTAAATTATCATATTGCATGTTCCATTCATGATGAGTAAGCTATCAGCCAATCCATGTATAAGAGCCAAGTTTCAGATACCAAGTGAGAGAAACCTACGGTATCGAAAATAGAACACAGCAAAGGTGAGGATTGAGAATATTCCAACAGACGACAACAATATTAAAACAAGTACAACGAGAACACTGATGTCATCAGAGACCTAATGATGTCGACACAGGCTACGGTGATTAGGTCCGAGGAAACGGCAAGCCACAATACACCATGGTATAATCAACGGCAAACATATCATCACACATATTACACTGATGATAACAATATATCGTTGTGCCATTAAGGTATATAAGTTTTCATACACATTATTGTTCATGTGAAATTTTTTTGACATATGTAGAGTTTGTGAGGACTTAATAATGTATCTTTTGCAGCAATAATAAAAGATAAGAGAAACACCAACCAAGACTAAAGCAAGAGACACAAATCATAAATTATAACAACGGTGGCAATAAATACAACATGAAATGACAACGGTCAAGAAACAAAGTTGCAACATATGACACGAGTGGATGGTAGTATTTAATTTTAATGATACAACATATAAGCACATTGATAATGTAAATCAATGTCACATTTTTAATTTGCTGTCAGTGTATAATATTGCATGAAAATCTCAGATATGTCAATGATAATTTTATTCATTGATTGACATATTCCATAATAGAGATGATCATGCATACAAATGTACATATATCTTAAGGTACATCTCCATTGTTCAACACTGAATGGGTCTAGCATACCAACATAAGACTAAAAGACGGCATTAGAATTAAATGAAGAAACATAGAGACGGAAAGAAACATTTCACCAGAAAAAAAAGAACGCAAGTAACAGAAAGCGGTTCAACATCAACCAGCAGGGGAGATAAAAGATCAAAGTATTATAAACTTTGACAGACACAAAGATATTAGTAAATGAGTCTACAGGATAGATCTATATCGGCAATATAGATGAACTTGCGGTTATCAGACGAAAAGACATCTTTCACGAAGAAGAAGTAATCACCCTAGACAAATGAAATATTAGAAGTAGACCGCAAGCAAACAAGGGCTTATGCAATAACCCCATCTATGAGTATTAAAGGATTACGTCACACGGTAAACCCACATGACAACTGAGAAGTACAGCGGTACAAAAGTCATGTACATATTGCTCATATTCCACGATACCATATATAAATAATAATATAGATGGTAATGGTACCTATTAACCACGCATATCCCCTCATTCGGGCGTAATGGCCTTGATAGGTTTGAGGTTGCTTGTCTATAGGGCAAATAAGGGACTACTATGTGGAGGCCACGGGACCTTATGAAGCTCATAGTATGTTAGACCCCCCCCCCCCTAGGTTGGCTGCACGTTGTCTGCGCGGAAAGTAGATTGATAGGGCGTGCCTGAACATAATAATAACTTTTTTTTCATTTTGTGCAGTGGTTAATGGAACGCCATGCTATCACATTATCAGACAGAATAAGGTTGTGGAAGTACAACAATATAGTATAGAGTAATAAACTGACTACCCATATCGCTTCATGTCATGGGATTGAAAAACCAAATAGACTGTGAAAATGGCTACACCATTTTCAAAAAATGGGGGGGGGGGCATAATGCCATGGACCGATATGAGGTAGAGAGCGGTAAACTCATAGAGTAAGAACATGTTTACAAGAGAAGAAGAATTGGCATAGTGAGAACCGTTCACATGATCACTATGAACAAAGAACACACGATTAAGTTGAGAGAAGTCGGTGAGCAACAGATGATGATGAGGGACAAAGGGAAGTGACTCCGAGAAGTTGCGTATCACGTGACACAAGTTGTGTGGTACACGGAGGAGAGAGGGTGAGACAGAATCAGTCTTGCCAGGGTTTTCGTCAAGGACGGTTGTGAAACGAGTATAGAAGTCAAGCGACATGAAGTTGACATTACTCCAAGGTTGCAAAGATACTTCAACCTTAGGCAAAAGTGCGTCGCCCAAGTTGAGCTGCTAATTACACAAGCCAGTCACGCTCGATAATCTGTACGCCGATTGAACGGCAGTGGAACACAGCACATGCCCGATGTCAAGGTCAAGCCAGGCCGTAAGTTGGTGATTAAAGATAACTATTGTGTAGGAGATATTTTGCAGTTTTGAACTTTGTGTAAATTGATTTAGAATCATCGCATGTCAGCCCGCACCCCTTGGTAATTGATTGTATAAACGGCGGCGATGACTTTCAATAATAAACACTGACGACAATGGCAAGGACATTGGTTTGTTTGATATTTTCCTTTGTTACATGTTCCTGCTTACATCTGTCCTTGTGGCTGAATGGACGAGCCGGGAATCAGCTACGTGGACATGGGTTATGGTCATGGCGGCCGCGCATCGATCAGACTACTCAAAACACACAAAACGTGCAATCTGAACTACTAAAGTTAAAGAAAAAAGAAGTTTAAAGATTAATAATAATTTATTTGTATACTTTACTATATTTTAATCATTTAATGTGACGGAACAGTCAGTTTTCATATCCATTTGAGACCATCTCGCATGCACAGACACGCACAGACCAGTAGTGGAGGAAATGGACACACTGGATAGCTCCAAAAATGTATGAGGAACATGAGAAATCGTGACTTGCTTCACCTTCACAAAAATGTGAATATCTTTACTTAGAATTGACATACAGGCATCATTGAGGTACCATTAGATTTTGATTTTCAAGGCCTATCTACTGTGGTGGTCTCATTAGTAAATACTCAAACTGAAAATAGTGTTAGGCCTCTCTAATAATAGTCGTAGTAGTAGTAGTAAGAAGCCAAATGTTGATCATTTCAGCTCTCAATTTGACTGGGACTCAAAGCAAACCTGCTCAGTGAGTGGATTCCTGAGTATTTCTTTGTTCAATATCATGACACTCAACGATTAATATATCCGAGTAGAACTGACACACGGGTGTCACTGAGGTACCGTTGGTTTTGGGTTTTCAAGGTCTGTTGTTGTCTTATTAAATAATTTTTAAAATTTTAAATGAAGTCTCTATTCGCAACCAAGTTGCGAATAAACAAAGTCTCTATTTGCAACCAAGTTGCGAATAAACGAAGTCTCTATTCGCAACCAAGAGTAGATACAAACAAGCTGTGGGAAATCCTTAGACAATATGGAGTGAGCACACATCTAACAAACCAGTCTATAAGCTTATACAATTAAGCAGCCATGTGCGGGGAATACCCAAGTCCGGCCCTGCCTGAAATCTGAGTGGGTTTACCTGATGGTGAGTGTTAGAAGTCGGGGTGCCCCACCGGCTAGATGAAAGTATTATCCACTGGCGAGCAACCCCAAATAGTCAGAAACTGACTAGGGACAAAACCTATATGGCTGAACTACAGATTAAGCCCTGAATATCCAACGTAGAGCTCCAAGTGGCTCGTTACAAAATTGAAATGAACTGTGCTGAATATTCGCCAAGGAATAGGGAAGAGAAGGTTAGCTAGGATAGATTTTTAAGTCTGAATTAAAGTTTAAGGACAACTATCCTAGTACAGGTTTTTCTCCCTGGCTGCTCATTTCCTTGGTGTGTAAGTGAACCCCCACCAATGTACACACACAACACGTATGCACAATTGGAAAAAAATATAATGACAGAACTATGAGTTACAATACTACAACATTTATTTACTAATCATATTAAACATTGGATGTTATTCAAAATGATGATGATGATATCATATAGATAGTGATGAGAAACATTACGTAACTTGTTACTTGATCTATCTGGATCTGTGATCCAGATCCTCACTCTCCAGTAGACTCAAAAAAAGAAACAGCTTGCCGGTATTCTGACTCCTGCCAGTCCTAGCTCTACCTAGTCTTCACTCGTTCTTGAGATCTGTAACATAGGTGCTCCTTGTGAGAGCTGATAAGAGTGTCAAGAATGTGTTATATCTTGTTCTACATCAGCACAATCTTAACACAAACATATACAATGACCAGTCTGGCCAAGTTTATCTTCCAGCTCTACGGCGTTCACCATCCTCCTTCTCCCTACTGTCTTTAGTCTGGGACGGGCTTTTCAATTGTCTCACACGCCTGTAATGATTAAATTTCTGCCGCCCATGTCCATGTCGCTAATACAGAAATTCTGTCGTACAGCCGCTCCGTCCAAAGTTGGTTTAGCAGCTCACAGGGTCGGTAATGGTATTATAATAGTACCAGGTCACCCGGGCTTACAAGCCGTGACCAGTAGCTGTGCCAGGTTCCCATGCATTACCGTGAACGCACGCCCACAATACACTGAGAAAGTTTAGCACCATATACCGTATACCAATTGTGGGTAATGTTTGTACCATTACACCTCTGCTTCCAACACAATCGTTGGCCAATGTACCAATGCACAGACAATAGCATAACACTTCATATTGGTAGGTTTGCATATGACAAATCAATATATCAAACATCCAATACACATAAACATATTGATTAAACTAGACATATTATGATACTTTAACATCATAGCATAATGCACTAGTTAGTTTGTATGTATACGAAATGAGACGTATATCCACAAAAAGAATATGTACGAAGTATATTCCTAGCATCGTATATTCATATGAAATTACACATATATACATCCAACATATCCGTAAACATTATATTACTTCAAGATGGACATCTAATGATACTCAACATAATAGCATCAGGCATTATTAATGAGTACTAATATTGTATAGCTACAAAATGAGATATACAACAAGTCTAATTGAAGTGACCACACAGACCAGCCATATTTGCTGATCTGCCCGGTTTAATCACCACTTAGTTACTGCTGTGGTAAGAATTAAAGAAATAGTCAGTTGACTATATTCTGTACAACAAATGCACACACCAAAAGGCAACTAGGATAGTGTACAAAGAAATGACAAGCATCTACCAAGACACCTAAAAGTATACTTAGACAATGATATTTATTGAAATAACCTATGTCAGATATAGACTGACTAGTTACTAAGAAATAATTCTCCTAGTGAAATCTAGCAACATAAGAATCATACATATGACTACAAACATTGAGCTGGCTGCCTACCTGTTCTGAAGTCAGACTTAATCTAAAGGGAACAGGTCTAGCATGGGTTTTTATACCTAGCCTAGCAGTAGACACTTATCTCCCAGGAATTCCATTCATAAATTCTTCTTATCTCCCCCTGACGTTAATTGCAGTCCTAACTGCAAAACTTGCTATCACTCTCATTCCTCCAGTCTTGCTCTAATAAAATGTTTCACACATTCCTACAGTGCAGACTCCCCTCTGTCTGGTACAAAGCCCACTGGCCCAGTGGTAATTGCCTTATGAGACCTGGTTCACACCTCCCTGAGTCTGCCAGTCTGAGTCTTATCAGTGATTTCACACCTTGCACCTCTAGTCTGTTTTCAGATGGAGGTCAGCCATCACGGTTGGGTGATTTCCTACCTCTGCTTATCAGGTGTCATGCCTGGTCGGTTTTAATTACACAGTCCATGGAGTCTGCCATCCTGTGGGTGTAATTATCAGTTTGACCCGTAACACTTTGAATCTGGACTGGCTGGGTAGTTTGACTGGTGTCAAATTACACTTCTCAGACAGAAAGACATTCCTGGTGGTTTGTTTACTTGCAGGCTTTGCAAGCTTACGTCAAGACGGTATAGCCTTGAATATAGAGAAAACAGTTTTGTTCGTCTGTTGATTCTCTACATGGCCTATCAAAAGTGAACCGAAAATTGTTCTGGGAAGTAAAGGCTGCAAATTCGTGACAGTGAGGGACAATGGTAATAGGAACAATAATCCACATGCAGATATTGAAATATCAGTCCAGTGCACTCTCCAGCAGTGGCAGCTATCAGTAGTAGCACGTATATTGGCTGTGCTTGCGCTCAAAGCGAACGAACAAACAACAACAAATTCAGGTATCCTATAAACCTATCATGATATATTTGGTATTTCCATGAATTAATCCTGACACTGTGATGTATGGCTTGGTTTGGCAAATCAACAGAATGTGTGTTTTTTTTTTTTTTAAATTCCCGGGCATGTTTATGTTCAGTAGTTTGCCATTTCTTTCTGAACTACCGGCATTCATACCTCTGTATGAAAACCAATGCAAGGCGGTCTACTTCCAACTCGCCGCAGCTAGGTTTCGAACACGGTATGCAGGATTACAAAATGCATTCATAACTACTTCACTACAGACCCGGCGACTATTCATTTTAGTTTCAGAAGGTACAGTTAGTTGGATGTCTTTTACAGGACATCACAATCAACCACGGAATTTATCCCAGAAGTTGGTGTTGATGTTGCCTTCCACTTATGCTATTAGGCGTCGTGGAGAAGGTTAATTGAAGCTCCAGCACTTGTCCTCCAGTCTACTGGGTAAATAATTACTATCAGTTACCAGTGAGTTAGCTAATTTTGTCAAAATGCCGAATATTTGCATATAAAGAAGTGCGAACGTCCTCATTGAACCGTTAAATGCAAAAAGTACAGTGTTAAATCAGTGCGAACATGGTGACTGGTGTCGGGTTTTCGAATCAATTGTTTGTATAAAGTGCGAGTTTTGAACAAATGCGAGCGTGTAGGTAATAAATTAACAGATAAATACTATCTTTCGGTTTGATTTAGTGAAACCATAAGTGCGCCTTCTGACTTAGTAAATTCCAACCGATTTAGTGAAGTAGATAAAAACAAAAATGGCGGCCATGTCCTTGAATGTCATTGAGTAGAAGTAGTGTAAGGGGAAAATCTGGAAAGTGTGAAAAGAGAGTTGTTGAGTGTGGTGAAACGACTAACAAAAATACTTGACGACATACAAACCTACAAAAACTTAAGTGACATTACATACACCACACACTTGCACATGTTCTAATTTCTCTTGTTCCAAAAACAGCAGGTTGGTTGGTGTCATCTACACCTGTCCCTTGTAAACTCCGAATTTTTTGGCGACCTGAATTAAAAACCAGTGTGGTTTCGGGCAGTACTGAACAGCCATTGTCCGACACATTGTCCCAGGAGTACTTGAGTATAAAAATTTTTTTCTCTTCGTTATACTTTCGTTCATCAGGTCTAAACATAAGCTGTAATATTAAGTACTGTAAACTATTGAATTTAAATCACTAACAACATTATTAATTTTGTGTCTATCTATTTCATCATACATATTGTTCATCATGTCTAGTTTAAACGAGTACATCGAAATGGGTTTAAAGATGAACCTTTCTGGTGAAGAGTTAAGGACCTGGAGTGAGAAAAAGTTTTCAGAATACTTCCTACTACAGGAAAAGGTTAATGAGCGTGATGAGAGAGCAGCCGAAAGATCTTTGAAACTTAAACAGGCAGAATCAGATATTGCCGTGAAACTTAAATAGGCAGAAACAGATACTGCTTTGTAACTTAAAGAGGCAGAATCAGAAGCTGCTTTGAAACTGAAGCAAGCAGAAACAGACGCAAAAATAAGAAAAGCTGAAATTGTAGCTCAGAGCAAAAGAGAGCAACTTGAAGTACAGTTAAAAATTGAACAGCTGAAAGCAGAAACTTCCAAAGAAAAGGAAGATAGAAAATCTGACAAAGATCAGCCATACAAGAAATACCAAGGGCTGATTAAAAGTTACACCACAGGTGACTGCATAGCAGCCTTCACTCAAAATTTTGAATGTATTATGGATCATTACCAGATCCCAAGTTCAGAATGGAGTATAATATACATGAGAAGTCTTTCTGGGGAACCTCTGAAAGTGATAGAGTCTATTCCAAATGACCTGAAGAAAGATTATCAGTATATTAAGACACAAATTATGTCTCATTTTCTGCTAGATGAAGCAGGCTACAGATAACAGTTTGGTAAATTGTCTCCTAAACCACCACAAACGTTCTCTGATTACATCTCAGAAATACAGAATGTTTTTTCTAAGTGGCTGTCAGCAGCCAAAGTGAATGGTAATTTTGATAGATTGACAGATCTTATTTTGAGAGATAAAATTATTACATCCCTCCCACCTCCATTTTCAAAATTTCTATTGGAATGTCAGTGTGAAAGTGTACAACAGATTGAAAGTCGTGGCTCAGGTTATTTTTCAGCCAATAAACAATGTTTCATTAGTGGTCTGACTAGCACAGACTTTGTAGCAGCCGCTACATATGATAGATCTAAGTCAGTGCCCTACAACAAACAAAAGCCCTATAGGCAATCTGCTGAACAGTTTAATCAATGCAAATATTGCCACTTATCACACAACGAAAGTGAAATGTGTGACCAACATCCTGGATACATGTCTTACTTACAAAACTACATAGCAAAGCAAGACAAAGAAAGAAAGACATACAGACGTGTCACCAAATGCTTCCTTTGTAAGGCGTACGGCGATTGGCGGAAAGATTGTAAAGCCAAATCTATGTCCAGAAAGGCTAATGCAGCTATGATTGATAGTTCTTCCTCGGAAGATGAAAGTGTAGAAGATCACCCTGTAAACGCAGCACATTCTATTGATGTGTTTCAACATGACAAATGTACTATCTGTGATCAATTTCATGAGGATGGCATTTAGACATGCGGCCATTCCATACCTGTTACAAATGAGGAAGCCAATTTAGTAGTTAACTCCCAAGGTAAATTAAATATCCACCATGGGTATATTAATGGTAGAGCTGCCACCGTTTTACGGGATAGGGGCAGTACCCTCATTGGCATTAAGAGAGACTATATCTTACCATCACAATATAGTGGTAAATATGTTACATGCAGAACTTTCTCGGGTAACATCGAGAGATACCCGCTTGCATGGGCATACATAAGTACACCATTTCTTACAGGAAAGGTCAAATGCGCAGCATTAACCAATCCTTGTTGCGATGTAATCATTGGTACCCTTCCTGAGGTAAATGATATGCCACATAACAGTATTACATCCACTGTCACTTGTAACATTGATAATACCATTTCACCTTCATCACATATCACCATTCATGATGTATTACCACCTGTAAATGAATGTATGTATGCCAATTCGGCAACGCCAGCACATGCATGTAGTTGTTTGAATGCAACACCAACTTGTAAGGTGAATGATAACCTTGATATTACAAATGCAGTAACTACATCTACTGCTCAAATGCAAAATCGAATTGATCAGAAAGAGGCTTTACAGCTAATAAGCCCAGTTGTAACATCTACAAAAGCCATTCCGATGAAGAACATAACTTCCAAAGACATCATGGAAGTATTCTTCCATATTTTTGCAAGGATAGTATTCCCGGTTACCATCCTTTCAGATCGGGGTAGTCAGTTCATTGCCTCAGCTACACAAGCCTTTACTAAGATGTTGGGGGTGAGGCAATGTTTTAACAGCCCATACCACCCACACTCCACGGGTATTATAGAAAAGATTAACGGCGATCTTAAACATATGCTCTCACAAGTAACACGTATCTACCTGCTATTTTATTTTATTTATGGATTCTCACCATTTGAAATTGTATATGGTGCCAAGTGCCAAACCACACGGCCCATTATCTTTGTACCAGTCTATGTTTACTGAAAGTAAAACTATATCTACACCCATTTCATCGTATGAACATGTAACATCATTGCGTGATAGAATCATGAGATCATGTATGTTAGCGAAAGAAGCACTACAAAAATCTGGTGCTATCTACCGACAATACGCTAACAGAGGAAATAGAACAATTACTCTGCCGCCAGGACAGGACGTTCTTCTTCTCTTGCCAAGTGATAGATATCTTCTCACAGACTCATGGCAAGGACCGTTTAAAGTGTTATGACAAATTTCGACAGTAGATTACGAAATCGCAATTTATGGACAAACACAAGATTTTTCATATTAACATGCTTAAACCATATTACCACAGGGACGACGAACAAGTAGAGACTACAGCAAGCACAATAATAGTGGACCAGACAGACGACAACGATACTAACGAGATACCAACACCAGTACTAGACACGACAACCAACCTACAGGACATAAAGGTAAATCCCAAGCTGACGCAGGCACAGACCGACAGTTGCAGACAAGTATTACAAGAATACAGTACAATTTGGTCTAACAACCCAGGACAGACAGACTTAGTGCATCATCATATTATTTTGACGTCCGACATCCTAATAAAATGCAGACAATATTCCATCAGATCTCAAATAACTTTATATCGACTGACGATAACATCATGTCTAGAATTTTGAAATTGTCGCTTCCGACAACCAAGAAAGAGTTGCGAAGTGTGTTAGGTCTTTTGAATTATTATAGACAATTTATTGCTCATTTTGCTGAATTGACCAAATGTTTCACTGATTTACTAACAAACAAACATCCTAATGTCATTGTAAATCCATCCATCATGTGCCATGCCGGTAAGCGTGGGCGGTCATGTTCTGCCATCTCACTCGATCAACAGAGTCGTGGATCAGTTCCGTGTTTTTGTCTCGACCATGCCACAAGGCCAAGCCATCCAGATACTTGTTTCTAGGTCTTCCCCTTGGTCTGTTCCCCTCGATCTTACCAGTTGTCACCAAGTTCTCCAAATCATTTCTTCTCATAACATGCCCAAAAAATTGTGACTGTCTACGTCTAATGTCTCTGATCAGTTTACGATCTTCATTTGTTTCTTGAAGGACTTGTTCATTGGTCTTTCTGGCTGTCCATGGTATTCTTTGCATTTTCCTCAGAAACCACATCTCTACAGCCATCAGATGTTTTTCAGCCTGGCTGCTCATTGTCCAAGCTTCACATCCATATAAAAGCACAGGTTCTATGTAGCATCTCAACACTCTTTTTCTCGTTTCAATTGACGTCTTTTTATTGGTCAGTATGTTTTTCATCTTGCTAAAGGCTACTTTTGCCATGGCGATTCTTGTTCTAATCTCTTCAAGGCATCTCCCATCAGATGTTATTACTGTTCCGAGGTAATTGTACCTATTCACTTGTTGAAGAATATTCCCATTTACTTGTATATTACACTGTGGTATTTCGTTCTTCTTAGTGACGACCATAATCTGTGTCTTTTTACAATTTAATTCTAACCCTTGTTGTTCACTGTGTGTAACAACCGCATCTACTAAATTTTGCAGGTCCTGTTCATTGTCTGCAATCAAGACTGTATCATCTGCATATCTAATGTTATTGATGTATCGTCCCCCAATGTTGATTCCTTCCATATTTTCAATATTTCTGAAAATATTTTCACTGTACAGGGAAAACAGATCTGGAGACATTACACATCCCTGTCTCACACCTCTCTTAATAGGCTGATATTGGCTTACTTCATTATCAACTCTTATGGCAGCTTGTTGTTTCCAATATATGTTTTTTACAAGTCTAAGGTCTTTCCCATCAATTTGTAGATCTTCAAGCATCCTTATCATGTTGACATGTCTCACTTTATCAAAAGCCTTTGTGTAGTCAATGAAGCAAAGGTGTAGATCTTTGTTTACTTCTATAGAACGTTCGATTACGGTTCTCAGTATATACACAGCATTTACTGTACCCTTGCCTACTACAAACCCACATTGTTCTTCTCCTATTTCAGGTTGTATTTTCCTCCTAACTCTTTGCATGATAATTCTTAGCATCGAAGTATCGAAGTATTGAAAAGATCAGGTTGTGTGACAGTTTATTCCATGCTCAGTCTTCGTAGACTTAGATGGATAGGACATCTTAGGAGGATGGATGATGGTAGAATACCAAAGGATATCTTTTTTGGTGAATTACAGATGGGTAAGAGATCTCAGGGTCGGCCTCTACTACGATACAAAGATGTGTGTAAGCGGGACATGATTGATACAGGCATTGATAATGCACATTGGGAGCAAGTCGCCGCTGAACGTGTTGCATGGAGGGCAAATATCAGAAATGGAATAAAGTCAAAGGAGAAAATTATTGCAGAAAAGTCACACACCAAGCGTTTGAGACGTAAGATGGTGCATGATGGTGGAAATGACCACGTGTTCACATGCACCCACTGTGAACGGACATTTACAGCGCAAATTGGCCTTATCAGTCACACTCGCTACCGCCATAGTTAAAAGTTATGCCTTTTTAAAGCACAAACTATCGTCTGTCAAGACGGCAAGGTGCCAATGAATCTTAGCAAAATCTTCGTGATGTGACTCATTATACTAATTGTTCGATGTTGATCACATTCCAAGGCTCCTGATTTCTTTGGGATTGCAATAAATACAGAATTACATAACTCATGAGGTATGTTTCCAGTATCATATATTGTATTAAGCAGACTGGTAACTTTATCTATTCCATATTCTTCTAAAGCATTAATCATTTCTGTTGTGACGCTGTCTGGACCGGGGGTTTTGCCAGATTTCATATGATTAAGAGCATTCTGAACCTCCATCTTCAAAATTGCTGGCCCTTCATTGTTATTTTGAACAATATATTGTTCGTCTCTGCTATCGTCATAAAGGTTTTTCACGTAATCTGACCATACATGTAAAATCTGATCTTTTTCTATTATGACTCTTCCATCTTTTGTCTTTAGGCAGCCTGCTGATGTACGTGTTCTTTGATTAGTAATCTCCTGAATTCTTTTGTGCATTAGTTTCGCATTTTTACTGTTGTGTTGTTTTTCAATTTCTCTGCAATTTTTCTCAAGCCATGTTTCTTTAGCCTCCTTACATAAGGTTCTGACTTTTCTGTGAATTTCTTCATATTTGGCAGGATTATTTTTGTTCTGTCTTCTTGTTTCCATTAGTTGTAAAATTTCTTCAGTCATCCATGTCTTACGGCCAACTTTCTTTACTTTTGGAATAGTTTTTTCTGCTGCACAACTGATTGAATTCTTCAGCATTTCTCATTGATCATCTACATCTTGAAATAGGATCTCTAGATCAGACAATAAATCAAATTTGTTCTTTACTTCTATGTTAAAATTATCTTGTATTTCTTTGTCAGTTTTCAATTTGCACAAGTCATATTTAGGGTTTCCTGCTGTATACTTGACTTTCTTTAACTTTACCCTCAATGTGCCAGTAATTAATCTGTGATCACTGTAACATTGTAAATAGCGAATGTTTAAGGCCTGCATTTGCGAAAGTACTATCTTATTTTTCTAGTGAACCTATTCTAAAATTACCCGATCTTAGCACTATTTTCAGGCTAAGATGCGATGCGAGCTCCGTAGCCATTGGAGGGGTACAGCTTCAAGAGCACGACCAAATATTGTACCCTGTATACTACGTCTCTCGAAAATTGAACACCAGTGAACGAAATTACAGCACGCCGGAACTTGAAGCCCTTGCTCTTGTGTTCTCGGTACGTAAACTTTCAAAATTTCTTTTAGGTAAACACTTCATTATAGAAACAGACAATAGTCCGTTGACATTTATCACCAGTGGAACCCCAAGTAGCCACAGAGTGGCAAGATGGTCCCTTCTTCTACCGGATTATAGCTTCGTAATCAGACATATAAGAGGCTCACAGAACTCATTGGCTGATCTTCTATCGAGATGTCCATACGACTCACCCAATAGCCAGGTAACACCCGAGCACATTGCAGATGGTGTATAAACTGCAAATTATTTGGTGCTCAACACCACAGCCAATTGTGACGTCATGTCAGTTACGCTGTGAAGAACGGTGTGATAGGGAAGATTTAATCTCCCATTGTAAATAAATTGTGTACATACTATTATTATTATGTGAATGAATGTGTCGTATAATTGTCAGAGATGTGAAAGAATGCCATTAGTATTGTAAATATGTAATATTATAAGAAATAGGCACCACAAGTGTCACAGGACAGTACTACAGGACCCAAAGACTTAACGAGCTTGAACAGCGTCAAGTAATCCTGAGTACATCTACAAAGATGGTCCACGACGTTTTAACAAGTACGAATGGTGACCATGACAACCTAATCCGAGAAGAAGACGGAAGAAACTATCCAACAGCTGATTAAAATAACTGGTTGCTCCATATATTTAAAGTCCATCTAAAACGGAAGACCTTGATGTGAATGTCAACATAACACATATGTGCAACAACACAGCTCTACACTTCCGGTATAGTTGCATATTAACTTGAAAGTTAGCAGACGATACTAAAATGGTTATAAATTTATGACAATTGTATGAAAATTTGGGTATGAAACATTTCCATATACGAAATTGTATATGTCGAGTTTTGTTTGATGGAATCTCAGCATCGTAACTTGATTTACTTTTTCACAGTAGTGACCTTTTGTGCACTTTTGTCAATAGGTATCAAAGTATGACACTAAGAAAGGAAATGTTACTTGTAATTTATTTTGTTGAAAGCATGATAAAATTACTGTCCCTAACTTTTGTACAATAACCAAGGGACATAACTAAAAATTGTTGGTGAAGTGTAAATATGTATCGAAACTACCATGTTTTGCCTAATGAGTAACACGTCAATGTGACGTCATGTGTATATGGAGAAAATTGCCAAAACTGTAGACCTTCATTGGATATTCTATGAGATAAGCGTAGATGTCCAATGTCGGAGTTATCTTATAGGTAGATACTCACAGGCTAACCTGATTATTTGTAATTTTTGTTTTTTGGTTGAGAGGTAGGGGCAAGTTAGCCGTAACCTACCGGGCTGGCTGTGTCTCAGCGAGGTAAAAGCCATAGAATTGATTGTACTTGACGAATATGCTTGATGGGTAGGCATGAAGATTGTATGCATATAGTTTACTAATCACCTGTACATGTTAAGAAGAACCAAAGATTTACGTCAGATGAAGTGCAAAGTTCGATTCTGACAAGATAAAGAACAGCTATATAGACTGCATGGAAGGAAAACCTTTCATGAGAAAAGGAGGGGGGGGGGGGAGAATGTCAGATTCTCACCCGGAGTTACAACGCGTTGTCTGTACCAACGCCAGGCAATGCAACGATGAACTATGGTAAACACTACAGTTATAACGCGGCGTCGTCGACAACGCCAGGCAATTAACACTGAGCGATGCTAAGCAGTCGGGGGTCAGCAGGAACACAGCGTGAACATTGGGAGTCACGCAAGCTGACTCGAGCACAACTGACGCGTGTGCTGAAAGGCCAGTTGGACTGGGCTTGGGCGCCGTACTGGACAGACGTGTGAATGCGGCCTGAGTGTTTTGAGCATGTATTGATAGCTAGCCTGTATGACCGTTGGAGATGGAACGCCTGTGTGTGTTTGACTTGTAAGTGGGCATTGATGTATTCTTATATTGATGTATTGATTGCTTGTATTTATGATCTATTTGATATTGTGAATTGTGATTGCGCGACGCCTGTATTGTGTCTGATGTGTGCCGTGCGCGAATAAAAAGTGCGAATCATATCATCGGTTATTCGTGTCGCGTTATTTGATAATCATATTTAGTATCACACTTGTCAAGAAACGAGCCACATTTCTTGCTCTACGCAAGACTCTGACAACTGTCTTTGTACATTGTTATCTTGTCGCTTTCACTTAATAAATTTCTCAAATTATTGGGGGAAAAAATTTTGCCGGCGGGGAATCGAACCACGGTAACCACGGTTACAAGCGGAGATACTCACCGCTATGCTACTGGGACCATGAAGAAAGTTTAACACAAATGTATCATATATAGTCAAACACATGTCCCGATGTCGTCACTTATGTCACGTGACTAGCCTTTGGTTGCGAATAAATATTATAGTGTAGAGATGTTACACACAGGTTAGAAGGCACGTGATGATCGTACAGCACACAAGTCTCCGTTGTTTAGAACATTCTTTATTAGTCGAATCGTTCAACTACAGCATAATGATGTTATGCTCAAATTCTGATGTTTACATGTTTTCCTACTTCCCTGCTAGCTGGACCCCAAGTGACGTGTGTGTCAGCCTAGATACCCTTCTTCATTCGTGCACACACGTTCACTAGCTATGGTTTTCCCACTAGTCAAGGAATGCGCAGCATTCCTTAACTCTTTACTCCTAAGCTACTCCCTTTACTGTTACATATACCTCCCCTTCTTCAAAGAGAATTTTTCCCTGAAAAAATCTCAACCCCAACTCTTAAGCACTTAACTCTACATCTCTATACCACAATTAACAACAATTCCATATAATTCCTAACTCAATTCTCATTCTCCTATCTCATCCTAGCCAATTGCTAACCAGAGACAATAATACCGAAACTCTCTACAAAACTCGTTATAAAGTTCTCTAGAAAACTCGCTACAAAACTCTCCATACAATTCTCCAGAAAACTCGCTACAAAACTCTCCATAAGCGAACCGCTTTTAAATTTAAAGTGTCCATCTAAATTATGATTGACAAAACTGAAGATATTCCCCTTATCTTTTATTTCTCCCTTATTCACATTCTCACACTCTCACTATTCTAGGATAGACAGAAAAAATAGTTAGATTGGGTAGGTTAGATTTGGTAGGTGCGCACCTAAAAATAAATAAGAAAAAGTAAGGAAAAAGTAAGAAGTAATCACCTTTCTCTTCCCATACATTCTCAAAACTTTATAAAAATAAAGTTTCAAAATTTATCTTCAGTTTCCGTCAATAATAATTGTTATTATCAAAAAAATATGTTAATCCAAAACCACCAGCTTTTGTATCATTCACCTCGTCAAGTTCAAGTTTACCATTCCTTCAAAAAAAAACTCCAAATTATTAGTATACTGTTACATACAGTCTTCTTCTTCCAATGTCTACTTATTTAAATGCCAAAACTCAAGCTGGCATTCCCCCCATATTTTCCCATTAAACGCTGTTCAACCCAGCTCCTATTTTTAACCCAAGCATTGCGAACCAGCTAATGTAGTCCCAAATTCACTCCCCCAATAATATCAACATACTCCTCCATTACAACATATTGAGTCACTTCACTAACCACTACTTCTTCCCCCTTAACCCCATCATGTTTCACCCTCAATTTCTATTTATAAACGTTACATACGTTAAACGACTCAACTACTTTAAGTCATCTGTTTCTTCTAACTGAACGTCAAACTAATAATCATTTTAAACACACTCAGGGTAACTCAATAAAACCAAAACATTGTAAAAATAACCAGCTAAGTTAACTTATTCTTCACATTTCATAAAACACCATTGAAGTCCAAACAATTGACTAAACCATATCAACCCCCTCATTCTTTGACATCATATTTATCCCCACACATTAATCAAATTAAACATATATAAGGAAATGCAAGACCATTTTATGACTACTCAATAATTGTTTTCCGTTTAAGAAAAACTCCACACTTCACTTAAAAACCAACCTGATCACAAAACATATACCAATAAGTCTCAAGTTATTACCATGTGTATTCCTCCCAACAACTCTTGCTTACGTTATTTACCAACTACCTTCTTTGTAAACACAAAAATATCGTGTCTAACTTCTTCTTCTATCTGCCATCTGCAGAATATTCTACCAGGCTATTTATCTATCTCTTCTCCATTTTCTTAATAACTTCAAATTTTTTTCTATAACTGCAATATCTACATCAATGTCGCTATCCTCCCGAGGAGAGCTATCTTCTTTCATATCAGCTTCTTCATCAGTTTCTGACTTTTCATCCATTTCTTGTTCCCCATCTGTATATCCATTACTAGCAACCGCTAATTTCTTCCTTTCTAAATCCAATCTAATTTTCCTGTCTTGCCGTCTCAACAAATTTTCAAATAGTGGCATATCTTCACCACTTGAAGAACTCACTCTAAGTTTCCTTTGCCTCTTAATTTCTTTTTCTTTCTGACTATCCAACTTTCTTTTTACTGCCTGTCTTGTATTCATAAATGGAGGTTCTATTTTTTCTTTGACTGATTCTTCGCTAATATAATCGTCATACATGTTATTTTCCTCCGTCATGACTGTTTTTGGTACTGTTTCTTCTTGTTCAGCTGTAGTAGATGCTGTTGTCACTTGTTTCCCATTCTCTATAGGTATTGGATATACCGATTGTCTGACAATCTGTCCACCTGACAATATTTCTTCGGAACAATAATTATTATTACTATTCTCTGCATCCCTTTCCTCATTATCCCGCCTTAAGTGCTCTACATGTGAACGTGCAACATGCCCTGACATTTGATTCTTAATAGTATATGACACTGGACCCTTTTTTTCTAAAATATAGTATCCCGGGACCCAATGAGCACCAAACTTAGAGTTTTTTCTATGTTTTTTGTAATACACCCTATCACCTATGTTGAACTCTTGTAAGTGTGCATTTTTATTTGCGTATTTCTTCTGTCTTTCTCTAGCCTTAATTATATTATTTCTTAAACGAACATGTGCTTTGTGCATCTCTTGCAACCTTGTTTCCTGAAAATCTTCCCCCAGATATTTTCTCCTAGGCTTTAATAAATTATCAATTGGCAATATTGGTTCTCTCCCATGTACTAAGTAAAATGGTGAGAAACCTGTTCCTTCATTTTCGTGTGTACGTATCGCCGCTAATGCTATCCCCAAATAAAGATCCCAATCCATATCGTGTTCTTCTACATTTTTCGCTAGAATATTGTATAGTGTTCTATGTTGTCTCTCATTTTTAGCATTAGAAGTTGGTCTGTAATATGAAGTCCTAATGTGTTTTATATTCAAATCTTTTACCAATTTTTCAAACTTTCTATTTACAAATTCTTTCCCATTGTCTGTAAGTATTATTTGTGGACACCCAAACCTTGGTATAAATTCTTGTAAAAGCATATTTATAACTGAATCAGCACTCTTGTCTGGAATTGGATAAACTTCTGGCCAGAGACTATATGAATCAACTATATGTAGTAGGTATACATTTCCCGACAATGTTTTTGGATGAGGACCTGAAATATCCAAACTTACTTTCTGCATTGGAAATTGAGGAATATCGGTATCTTGTAAAGGACATTTGATTATCTTCATGTTTCTTAACCTACACTTTTCACACGCTTCAACATATTCATATACGCTTTTGAATAAATTCGGCCAGTAATATTTACTGCTAATAGCCTTCACTAACTTATCTCGTCCAAAATGACCATTATTATCGTGATATGCCTTTAAGACTTCTTGTTCTAAATGTTTCGGAATATATTTTCTTACTCCTTCACCTTTTTCACTGATATAATATAATTGATTATCTTCTTGTAACTCTACAAACTTTCTTTTAAAACTATTTTCCCCTGTTTCTTTCAGTTTTCTTTTTATCTGTACTATTTTTGGATCTAATTCTTGTTCTGTTTTCATATCAAACTGTTATAAATGTGGGTCTTCTGTTCTAGGTTCAGACTCTTGATCCGATGGTAAACTCTCAAATTCTTCCCTATTTATTATGGCAGAATCTAATATATTTACTTGCCAGTTTCGATCGTCTATCTCTGGTTCAGCTTCATATTCCGTGTTTCCTGACGACTGTGTATATGGGATCCTAGACAAAAGATCGGCGCATGTATTATGTTTCCCTGAAACATATTCAACCTTAGCATTGTATCCCTATAAATTCAATGCCCACGTTTGTATTTTCCTATTTTGTATTGGTGCTTCTAATATCGACTTTAATGGCATGTGGTCAGTTCTAATAATGAAATTGGCGTTATGTAAGTAGTAATTTAATTTTTGAAGAGCGTAGTGTATAGCATATGCTTCTTTCTCAATAATCGGCCATTTCTTTTGAGTCTTGCTGAGTTTATGAGACAAGAAATAGATTGGTCTTTCATTTTTAACCCCTGGTATTCCAGATTCTTCTCCTTCATATGGTTGAACCAAACATGCTCCTATTGCGTTGTCTGAAGCATCTGTGTATAGTATTAGCTGTTTATTCAGGTCTGGATGTGTCAATAATGGTACCACTGTTAAGCTATCTTTTAAAAGTTCGAACGCTTTTTGACACTCATCATCCCACTTAAATCTAGCGTATTTTCCCGTTAAATTCGTAATAGGTATTGCTATCCTTGAAAACGCTGGTACAAACCTCCTATAATATGCACACGTACCTATAAATGCACGCACTTCCTTAACATTAGTTGGAGGAGGTAACTCTTTATAACCTTTATCTTGTCCTGGTCTGGTTTAATACCTTCCCTATTTATTATATAGCCTAAATATTTTGTTTCTGTCTTTAAAAACTGGCACTTACTAAGCTTTAATTTAACGTCATGCCTTCTTAATCTGTCAAATACTAGTCTAATATGTTTCAAATGATTCTCCACATTCCCTTTCGTAAATATCAATATGTCATCTATATAGGCCAGGGCAAAATTTTGCATACCGTCTAGTACTTCATTTATTAAGAACATATAGTGAGACGGTGCATTTTTGAGACCGAATGGCATACGTAAGAATTCGTAAGAACCCATATGAGTACAAAAGGCACTTTTCTTTTGCGCGTCCTCCGACATCGGAATACACCAAAATCCTGCCCTTGCATCCAGCGTTGTGAAATATGTAGAGCCATTAAGTAACCCCAAAATATCATCAATCACCGGCAATGGGTACGCTACATTCTTAGTAATTTTGTTCAACGCCCTGTAGTCACAACAGAACCTGTTCGAACCATCAGATTTGGCTACTATGACGACCGGAGATGACCATTCTGATTTTGATCTTGTTATTATGCCTGCTTTCAACATATCTTCTATTGCCTTTTCTACGACTTCTCTATTTCTTAATGGAGTTCTATATGGTTTTAAACTAATTGGTGGATGGTCTCCCGTATCTATTTCCATTGTAACTGTTTTTGTCTTTCCCAATTCTAAATCATTAATTGCAAACACATCCTGATTTTGTTTTATAAGTTGTTCTAATACTTCCTTATTTTCTGGCGGAGTTTTTAACTGTGCCAACAATTCTTGTTCCCTTGTCACTTTGTCTAGTGAATGTATTTGGGCTGTATTTCTTCTGGATGGATGGATCAATTCATCCATTCTTACGTTCCCTTTTCGTCCGCATCGGCGCCTGTTATTAATTCTTTCACTAGAGGTTTCTGAATAACTTATACCTGCCATATTTACTCTATCTGTTGCCAATATGTCACTAACATTATGTTCTAGCTTGGCTATTACACATCCTCTGTATAATTTAATTTCTCTACCTGTGTTATTAATAACCATCACTGGAAATGTTAAACTTTTATCCAATTCTATTATTCCATCCGGAACTTCTAAACCTGGCTCATCAATTATTTCTTTTTGCAATTCAGTGATTCTGACTATGTTTCCTGCTACATAATACGGGTTTTTCTTCAACTTTGCTTGTATCAAATTAACTGACTGTGGTTTTAAATTCATGGTCGTTTTGACTCTAACTAGTGTCGACACATGCATATCTTCTTCTAAATCTACGTAAACATCTTGGAATTTTAATTTATGCAAATCAAATAAAAGTCTCACCCCATTTTTCAATAAAAAATCTCTACCCAATATCATATTTCTATTTAAATCCTTGACCACATGGAACATATGCCTGACATTTATCCCTCCTAATTTCAAGTTTATCATCGTTTGTCCTAGCACTTCTAATTTTTGTCCCGTTACCGAATGAAGATTCTCCTGAATTCTAAATATTTTACAATTTTTTAACATTCGATTTAAAAATGCTTCTTTAATCACGCTAACTTGTGCTCCCGAATCAACTAATGTTCTAACTTTATATTTTCCTATTTGTACTATACATGAACTAGGATCTACCATATTTAATGACAATTGTTTTATCTCGGCTTGTTTTTTATTTCTAAATGTCCTACTATCCTCATCCTTTGGGTTTTTAACACATTGATGCCCCTTTTGGATCTTACTATCTTCCCTCCTACTGCCGACCCTGTTCAGTAAGCGGGATGCCAATTTCCCTGATTTCCTGACCTTCTAAAATTTCTCTGCATTTCTCCATAATTCCTATTTGCTGGTCTGCCATTTGCAGTTCTATTCTGTGTACTCGTCTGAACACCTCTATTATTTTGTGTATTCGATGGGACACGTCTGTTACCACAGAAGCGAAAAAAGTGCCCACGTTGGTGACATCCCCAACAAACCACATTCGAGTTATTTGTGTTACCTTCCATGTTTCTTACAGTATTTCTCACTTGTCCTCCTCTACCTTGATTATATACGTTATCGTTTCTTTGTACCATCTGTATTTCTCCTCGTCTTCCTCTCCATCCATGTCTATACTGTCCTATTTCCATAGGTTCTTCAATTCTATCTTCCGAACTACTACCTAACTCTCGTCCTACCCTTAATCTAAACCTTCTCCTCAAGCTTTCCTCTTGTATAGCGATATCTACCGCTTGTGACAATCTTGCAGGATTCTCTCTTAATAATTTAAATTTCAATCCATCTGACCTAATCCCATCAACAAAAATCCCTACTAACATCCGTTCCACTTCTTCAGCTCGTACATTCTGTCCTAAAAATGACTCTTCCGCTAAATTGATTAACCTGTCACTGTATAGCTGTACACTTTCTGTAGTATTTTGTCTAGTCTGTCGCAATACTGAGAATGCGTGTTGTGGATCAGTAATTTCAGCGTATTTTCTTGCGAGATCAACTTTAAATTCTTCCCAGGTTTCACCTCTTCCTGCTTCTAGTTTTCTTCTTATATGGTCAGAAACTGGACTTGTACTTGTTCTGTATGCCAAATTCTTTTTCTCCTCATCTGTAGCGTTTACTAAATAAGCATGTTTCTCAATAGAAATGACCCATTTCTTAAACTGGTTTGCTTGTCCATTAAATCTCTCAACATCACTGCTTACATTTTGTTGTCTTAACACTGCATCCAACCTTGATATTGCCCCACCAACTCCAGTCAGTACCTGTGAAAAATCTTGGGGTTCCATTCTAGAATCTATAATGGAAATTATTAAGCAATATACAAATATTTCAAACAATATTAATTTCAAATTCAGCAGCAATACATAATCTGTTCAATTAATTACTCTAATATTATCTATTATCTAACTATACTAACAAAAAACTCCAATCGAAGATCCTGACGAAGAAAATTTTCTGTTCTAATCACGAATCCTGATAAAAGAACTTAATTGAAATCCTGATGAAGAAATTTCTAATTGATCCTGATACCAACTCTAATCGACACCGTTGAAAGGATCAGAACACAAAAAAAAACCTCTGGATTTCCTAATTCAATCGAAGTCGAAGTCAGTTCTTTCCAATTATTTTCCTGTCGTTGATTGTGCTCGATATAACGCTCGATACCAAACTGCTTGATTACTTGCTCGATTGACTGTAAGCGTTAGACTTTAATTTCCGTCAAGCAAGGTCACCTTCACGATTTTTCAACCGACAACTGCTCCCGGTTTCAGCAAAAATCTGGCATTTTCATATGTTTCAGCGTAAAAATGATCCAGTCAACAACAATTGGATTCAAACCTGACTCTATCCACTCCGTTATATGTTAGGTGGCATTCCAACAACGGTCAGTTAAATTTATTGTAACAACTTTTGACTTGAGACAAGTTGACTATATTCCTCAATGCCTTCACTTAAGTGAAGTGACTGTAGAGAGTATTGAGGATCTCGATTTAATAATTATGGAATTTGCAATATAACCTTCACCTTCAACAGTCCAATGAGCTAAAACTCATAATTTTCAGCATTCTTTGTTTTACTTGTAGTTTTATTTGGAGCAGGTTATTGTTCTGTTGAAATTAAATCATTTCTGGTACCTCGAGACTTCATAAGTTGTTGTAACATGTAATCAGCGAGTTCATTCTTATAACCTTGTGTACTAATTTTTGATGCAAAACGGCATTACTTGATCTCATTATACAATTAGCGTTGGTCAGTGCTCAAGTTATTTCATACTATTAATTAGATAAAAACATCAGTCTTTCAAAAAAATAAGTTAATCAGTCAAACCTTCTGAGCTGGCCTGAGAAATCGATCTCCTTTTTAAACAGAAATACACTGAGAACCCACAACAACTACCCCTGGGTGGGCTTTCAGCTGTTGCGTTTCTTATTATTATTTACTTAAAAACTTCCTTCTCCAGACGCCCAGACACAAGAATCTTTCATGGCGGTAACTCTCTCCGCAACAACCCAGGTTCGAATCCTGGTCACGGCACCAAATCAACCTGTATTATAGTGTAGAGATGTTACACACAGGTTAGAAGGCACGTGATGATCGTACAGCACACAAGTCTCCGTTGTTTAGAACATTCTTTATTAGTCGAATCGTTCAACTACAGCATAATGATGTTATGCTCAAATTCTGATGTTTACATGTTTTCCTACTTCCCTGCTAGCTGGACCCCAAGTGACGTGTGTGTCAGCCTAGATACCCTTCTTCATTCGTGCACACACGTTCACTAGCTATGGTTTTCCCACTAGTCAAGGAATGCGCAGCATTCCTTAACTCTTTACTCCTAAGCTACTCCCTTTACTGTTACATAAAGACTTCGTTTATTCGCAACTTGGTTGCGATTAAGACACTTCGATTTTAAATAAATACCCAATTTGAATTTGGAAAAAAAAACATGATCAAAATACCTACCCGAATCGGGAAAAGACCTCTGACATATAACTACAAACACCAACTCAAGATAAAAGAAATGTGGGTACTTCAATTTTAATTCACCGCAACAAAGAAGAATCCCTTCCAGCCTCATTTGCATCGGTCCGGCAATAATTTTGCGGTTTAGTGTTCGGTGGACTGCTAGACCGATCGATGGATGTTTTTTTTAGTTTTGGACCCGTAGGGCCCTCACTGTCGACGACTCACGG
This sequence comes from Cepaea hortensis, assembly GCA_963921405.1. Taxonomy (NCBI): domain Eukaryota; kingdom Metazoa; phylum Mollusca; class Gastropoda; order Stylommatophora; family Helicidae; genus Cepaea; species Cepaea hortensis. The sequence goes on along the minus strand of OY992876.1, from coordinate 497,890,391 downwards.
TACAGTGAGGGCCCACGGTCCCATAAACTTAAAAACAGCCATCGATCGGTCTAACAGTCCACCGAACACTAAACCGAAAAATGATTGCCGGACCGATGCAAATGAGGCTCGAAGGGATTCTTCTTTGTTTGCGGTGAATTAAAATTGAAGTACCGAAATGTGTAGCCTATTACTTACCATCAGCAAATCTCTCAGATGTGGACATATTCAGCAATGCCAATACCAGTTAACAAGAGAGTGCAGTCTGACTTTCGTACGCGGCCATGTTTTGTAGACCACACCAAATCACGATAACGGAAGTGATACTTTCAATCAATCAATCCAATACCGTTTCCACAATGAAGGTTGGTTGCAATGGATTACCAACACTATCTGTCTCTCGCCTTGACAATTGACTGTACATTTTGTCAAGCTGACGTTCGTCCTTCTCTTGATGTTATCCCCCCACTTGTATCGTTGTCTACCTCTTGCTTGCTTGCCCTCAACCTTCCAATTTTAATTCCAATTTTCAGAACAAAAATTCCAAATTCGGTCTCGTCTAACCTGCTTCCTCAGCGGTGGTTATTGTTGAGAGCTATGGTTTTTGTGGCTTTATAGCACTGTTTATTGTCTTGTGCGCTCTTACAAGTGAGTCTTCCCTCGGACCGGTTACATAAACGTTTGTGTCTGTGACGTCAGCTGGGGGATTGGTCGGCGGCTATCCTTTGTGCATGTTTCCTCTTGTGGTTTTCTTTGTTGGTGCAGACTCCAGGGTCGTCTGGCTTGGCTGGTTGCAGTCCTTATAAGGTCTTTTTATTTGGTGCTTTTGCCTCCTTTTTTTTTTTTTGTATTTTCTGAAACAGCTTTTCGATGTTTTCATGTTCCTCCTTGCGCCTGTTTTCACTGACGAATTTGAGTATCTGCTGCCTTGCGATTTCTTCCTCCGTGGTTAGCCATGGAATGATATCACCGTCATGTATATAGTACTCGAAGCTGACTCCCAGTCATAGTGTAAGGCTAGGTACTCCATCGGTTTCCCCCTGAGTTTCTTGGGCTTCTTTTCTTTTTCTTCCCAGCGCCTTCTGAATTCCTTGCGCTAGAGTTCCTCCCTGCTAACCTCTTCTTGGCTTGTGCCTCCTTCAGAGATCCAACGGGCTAGTGGTTCCCTCTTGGGCGTCAGGGTTGGGCTGCTGGTTTTAGTTTGCGGTTCAGGTTCAGTGGGATGCACCAGAGACACCACAGTAGTGTGTATGCGTTACATCCTTGGTTTGCCGACTGTTGTAGGTAGGCTCAAGGTGATGCAGGCGAAGGCATACCTCAGAATAGCTGCAGACACAGATCACCCTTTGCATGAGGCGCTGGATGCAGTTAAGGGTCAGCGACTGATAAGAGGGAAATCATGGATGGCTCAGGCGGAGGATATGATCAGACATGTGTGCATCTTGGAGAACATTAGGCGAGGAGAGGAGTGGGTCAGAGTGCCAGCGGAGCAGTCTGAATTGTGCAGAGTTATAATCACATTGAGCCGGGAGTGCAGGGAATGGCCAGCAGGGGCCACGGAAGTGGAAATCCAGCAACTAATTCAGGATAATGCTCGCTCGGGTGATGTGATTATCTACACAGATGGTTCGGTGTCGAGAGGTAGGAGAAGTGCCTGGGGGTTCATAGCAAAAGCTAATGGCCGACGTTTGGTGCAGGAGAGCCTGGCTTATGACACCACAACATCTAGCTTAAGAATGGAGGTGGAGGCGGTCACTGCAGCTTTCCGCTGGATCGAGAATACGATACACACAAACATCGTGATTGTAACTGACTCAGAAAGCATGTTGAGGAAGGTGAGGACAGGCATGATTCGTGCAGAGTGACTTGCTTCTCTTCAGAGGTCACGGGTGACAAGCATCTCCTGGATCTTTTCTCTGGGGCATGCCGGTATGCTAAGAGATAAACAGGTGGACGGATTGGCTGGCTCTGCATAACCTGGTGAAGTATTGATGCATGACAAAGCAGACGTGGTTGCGGCCTTGTGGGAGCACTGTACACCTCTACGGAGCAAATGGATCATTATGGTCGGGCAAGAATGAGGCAGCAAGGAGCGTCGAAGAAATCTGGCCGAAGTTCGACGCTCAGAGGAAAGGCGAGACGGACATATAATCGTATTGCTACTGGTACTATTGGAGTTGGAACTCTTCGCTGGCTATTGAGTATGGGGAAGGAGAGCGTATGGGAATACCCTAAATGCTGTGATGTCGGTTCCAATGTCAATCAATCTATACTCTTTGGGGGTGGTCCCGTCCGGGTCATGACTCCGAGCGTCTCCCCCTGCCGTGAAGACGTTTGGTAGATTTTTTATCCCTTTTCCTTGTGGAGCGGCTGGCCGAGCAGCTAGAATGCTGGACTCTCCTTCGAGAGACCCGGGTTCGAATCCTCGGTAAGGCGTGGAGTTTTTTCTGTCCGGGACAAAAAGAAAACTCTAACCTGCTCAGTTCACGACGACTGCACTAGCCATGCGGCCTTAATTCCACAGGCTCAAGACCCCCTGTCCTACACCGCAAGGTACTACAGACAGTAAATGACAGTTATCCCTTTTCCTTGGTGGCAATAGGGAACTTGATCTTCACCCTGGGACTTTCGGAGGGCTGCTCAGGTATGTCACACGTGACCTCGGCTTGAGCCTTCTCAGCTACAGAACTTTGAGGTTCTCTGTGGGGTTCGCCCTGACTAAGGTCTTCTTACGTCTCATCATCCCATCCCTTTCCGAACAGCGCTGTCGTGAATCCTGTGACGCACTCTTGCACCACTTACGTCCAGCGTGAATTCTCATTCCCCGGAAGCTTAGCAGGGGCCTCTAGAAAGAACCCCCCTTCACTGAGTATTTCGGACCTTTAATTCCTTGATACTCTCTGGGGGCGGTCCCGTCCGGTCATGACTCGAAGCGTCTTACCCCTGCCGTGGAGACGTTCGGTCACAATTGTTATCCCTGAAATTAAGCTTGTCCTTTCGCTGTTCCATGTCCACTCTCAAGCTCTCCCTCCTTCGGAGAGGAGAGTCTGTGCAGCTTGTACTTGCCCCTTAGCAAGTGTGGTCGTGAGAAGTCAGCTTCATCTCCCGCGGAAGTGGGGGTGCCGCCGCCAAGTTAAATGTACTTATCACTGGCTGACAACCCCAATTAGTCAGCAATTGACTTGGGACAACATCTATATGGCTGAAATAAAGATTATGCCCCTGAATATCCCAGAATACAGATGTAAGTGGCTTGTGTAAGGGCCGAATGTAAGACGGGCCTGCGTGCCAAATTTGTTACCCTTTGAAAATAAAATATGTTCGTTCGTTCGTTAAATTAGCTGAGCTGGATATTCTCTAAGGAGTGGAAAACGGGAAAGTTAGTTAACTAAGTTTACATCTCCAAACGGATTTCTAGCCGGGGCAGATTATCCCCTCCGACTGCTTTCCCCTCCCTGGTAATTAATTAATCCCCCACCAAGGTAAGGAAGGCAACTGCGTCCTTTTGGAAAACAAAAGTATAACAAGTGAACTATGAGTTGAAGCAACTATAATAACGTTTATTACTTATCATTCATGAGTTCACATATGATGGTTTTCATGAGGATGTTGATTAAACTCGATGTGTATGTAATACAAAAATCATCAAAATGAAATTATAAAAATGGAATACAAAACTTTGGAGTATCCTATCTGGTCTATATCTGGGCTCCCAACTGAGATAACAAGAATGGTCAGATCTCCACAGCAGGGCAGTGTTCGGAATAATAGTGGTGTTCCGTCCTGTCGCCTCCAAGTATCTCTCAGTATCTGTACGGGAAACCGGCGCGCTTGTCGAGTTCTTGGAAAAGATAATCAAGAATGTGTATTGTCTAGTTCTACTTCAGTACAATCATAATTAATACATACATTCTATCACCCTCCTATACAATGACCAGTCTGGCCGAGTCTCTTTTCCAGCTTCCTTTCGTTAACTCTTTTCCTGTCCTTCTAAATCTCCGTCCAGTTCTCTAGTCTGAGAAGGACTTTTCCATCGTCTCACACGCCTCTAATTATTACATTTCTTCCATCCCTTTTAACGTCCGTCATGAAGAATGAAGCGTCCTAAGTCCAGGTCACTAATTTAGGCAAACATGCCGTTCCTTACCGCCGCTTTGTCTGAGGTTGGGCTAGCAGATCCCAGGGTTGGTAATGGTATCATAACAGTTCCTGATCTCCGAGCTTACATGCCGTGATCAGCTCTGTGAAAGACACCTGTGAGTTACCGTAAACGCTCGTCCACAACACACTTAAATGGTTAAGCATCATATACCCTATACCATATGTGGGTAAGGTCCGTACCACTACACCTCTGCATCAACAACCATCATTAGGGCCTATGCCAATGCGTGAACAAAGTAGCATAACCACATTCATACTGGTAGGTTTGCATATGTCCAATAAATCTCACATCAAATACACATAAAGTATACCAATTCAAAATAGACACATATTGATACTCAACACAATGCATTATTAATTAGTAACATTATTGTATAGCTACAAAATGAGATATACAACAAATCTAATTTAAGTGACCACACAGAAAAGCTACATTGCTGATCTGCCCGGTTTAGTCACTACTTAGCCTCTGTCGTGGTAAGAATAAAAGAAAAATAGTCATAAACTATATTCTGTACAACAAATGCACACAACAAAAGGTGACTAGGCTAATTTGCATAGGATTGACAAGCGTCTGCTAAGACACGTGAAAGTCAAATGTCTATCTACAACATAGCCGAGATCTGCCTAAAGTAAGGTTACTTGACAGGAGAATAGCCAATCTACAAAATATGATATATACACAAAACCTGAGGAATATGAGTTCCCAGATCAGTAACAAGAACTACTGATAGTCTCAAAGAACTAGCCTGCCACAGGCCGACAGAAAGTCAGTCATCTAAAAGACTTGTATAGTTTACTAAGAAATGCACATTTACTTTTTCTTCTCACATGTTCAAAGATTTTTCATTCCTGATCTGAGTATTCCAATTCCAATTCCAATTTTCAAAAACAAAAATTACAAATTCGGCCTCGTCTAACCTGCTTCATCAGCTGTGGTTATTGTTGAGGTCCGTGGTTTTTGTGGGTTTATTCACCCTAATTATTGTCTTGTGAGTCCTATCTCGGACTGGTTATGTAGCGTTTGTGTGTGTGACGTCAGCAGTGGGATCAGTCGGTGGCTGTCCTTTGTGCATGTTTCCTCTTGTGGTTTTCTTTGTTGGTGTAGGCTCTTGGCTCGTCTGGCTTGACTGGCTGAAGTCCTTATAAGGACTTTTTATTGGGTCTTTTAGTCTCCTGTTCTGTGCATTGCCCGTATCTTTTGTTAGCGTAGGCTCCTGGCTTGACTGAGTGCAGTCCTTAAAAGGACTTATTGTTTTCCAACTCCCTTGCCTTTTCTTCGCAGTAGGCTACGCGGGCGGCGCACTCCTCTTCATACTCTCTCCATTCGTCTTCGTCGACCTGCCATACGAACCACTCCTCTACCTGACAGGATGCTGATTTCATCTCGGGTTGCTTAGATATCGTGGCTGGACTACTGGCTACTGCTTGCTGCTTCTGATTGGTCTGTGGCTTGGCTCCTTCGTGAGTCTTTTTGCTTCCTTTTTTGTGAATTGTCTTCATCAGTTTTTCGACGTTTTTTTGTGGTGCTTCATCTTGCTTCCTCTCCTCTGTTAATTTGGGTTGGTGCTGCATCCTTTCGGCGCTCAGTAGTTCTCTTTCGGTCTTGATCTTTTGTAGGATTTCCTCGTTTTCCTTCTTCATCTCAGCCATGCGCTCCATCTCTTGTTTGATGTTGTGCTGGATTTCTTTCATGTCGGCCAGCAGCTTCTCATTATTGCTGGTTGGAGTCGTCATCAGCAGTGCCTTGACTTGTTTCTTCAACTCGTCTATCTCCTTTTGAAGTTGACCTCTTTCAGCTTGTGCTATACCCGTGGCTGTCTCGCCCCTCTGCATTGCTTCCTTAAATGGTGTCTTTGTGATGATGGAGATCTTTAAGACGTCTTTGTGTCTCTGCAGATATGGACAGCCCAGGTATCTTGCTCCATGTTTGCCCAGGCAGTTGGCGCACTTTATTTTGTTGTTGGGTGCTCGGAAGTCCGTGTCCAGCTTGGCCAGCGGACACTCCTTGAAGGCGTGGTGATCAGCTCAGTATCGACAGATTTCGGTCTTACTGCGACATGTTGCTCTGCTGTGGCCGGCCCTCTGGCATCTTGAACATTGTTTGACTCTTGGGATGAATCTCTCTGGCTGTTGAGTTTTCTTGCTGATTGATACTGTGATCGGCATTTCGCTGCCCTCCGACGTCACTACTGCCAAGGTTGTAAGTATCTTGGAGTAGGTGAGAAGCCGCTCCACCTTCAAGAATCGGATGTGAAGATTCTCTTCACGTAGCTGCTTCAGGATTTCTTCATCTGTCAGCTCCACAGGAATCCGCTTGACAACCCATCGGACTGTTTTCGAGTCGGTGTTTCCGACTCTGGTGTCTTTCTCCTCCTTCTCTGCTGTCTTGGTTCTTGACTATGTTGGGCTGTCAATCTTCTCCCTCGTAGTAGCTTCAGTGATGCCTGTAGAATCAGGCTCTTTGATGCAGCTAGCAGGTGGGCTCTCGACGTTCTTCTTCTTGTTGCCAGCTCCCACGCTGCACATCTTGGCAACAGCATGTTTCTTGTTGTTGGACTTTCCACGTGACATTTTCCCGCGTATCAGGCTTCTTGACAGGATAATGCGACTTGACTTGTTAGCGCTCGCAGTGCGAATGATCTGAGTATCAGAATCTTCTAGCATATAAACTCTTCCTTATCTCTCTCCCCCCTCCCCCCCCCCCCCGCGGCGTTTAATTCAATTACAACTTTCTTGTAGTTTTATATGCCTTATTTGATCTGCGGGTCTGGTTCCCACCATTGATTGTGATACTCTCCTGTCTGTGCAATTTCAATTCACACATTTCTATAATGTATACTAAATTATCTCCCAATATTTGGTCATAAATTCTTTCTGACCAACTGGCCATCACACCTGGGGCCGTGGACAGTCTCTATTCAGCCTGCCTTTCACACCTTGTGTGGCTGAGAGGCCCCAGTCAGTCTGACACTGTTTACCTCCGGGAGTCTTATCAAGAAGTAAGTTCGCACCTTGCTTCTCTGGTATGTTTCACAAGGCGGTCAGCCTTCGCGGTTGAGCTTTTTTCCTGGACCTGCTTAATCATGTGTCATGTCAAAGGAGCAATTAGGCTCTGGGGTGGACCAGTTTTCCAACTCTTTTGATAAACCAGGTTGCTTGCGTCATGCCTGAGCGGTTTCAACTGCCATTCACAGTCCACTGAGTCTGCCCTACAGTCTGGCTGGATTGATAACCCCTGCGGGAGAATCGTACTGGTGTCAAATTAAAATTCCCAGGTAGAAAGTCGTCCGTGGTGGTTTGTTTACATGCAGACCTTTGTAGGTATCCTTAGCTCATGGCTAGATAGCCATGAAGCAGCGTGATTAATTCACTCTTTCCCACTTTGGCCTCTCAAAATTGGAGACCGAGAAAATATTCTGGGATGGTAAAGTGGCGTTCTGTAGCAGGAGAGGAGGGCCCGCGCAGCTTGTACTTGCCCCTTAGCAAGTGTGGTCGTGAGAAGTCATCATCACCCCCCGCCAGGCCTCTGTCACCTCCATACATCTCCGCTGCCGCGTTCCTTCTCCGGTACTTTGTCCCGCGAAAAGATTATTATACAGCGTTAGGGGTTATCAGCCCGGTTCGCTGTCGGCCCCACCGTTTCACATATATATGATGTCAGGTTCTAGTCAGACATGACTGAGCTACCGTAATGACAACAGACGGCACTACCTGCTTTCCGTTGGCGCCAAACGTTCAGCGGTGCTTACCAAACCCAACACCCCACATTGTGCCAACGGCTTCAGACGGAAGAGCGCTATTGGGTGGGTACAAGCCCTATTATGGTGCGAGGAAATGCAACCTAAAAACAAATTGTCATGGCAGGGCAGACCAGGCCCTACGCCTTGGATAACAGCTGGCCTAGGTTGAAGCTTCAACAGGCGGACAGTTAAAGCATTATTTTGCTGATCCGACAGCTTCTGCAGCGTGTCTTGTTCCATATGTATAGGTGTTACCTTTCCTTTGGAGTGAACTAGGCAGGCCGAAAGAGGGATCATGCTGCATGGGCAAACATGGTCTCTATATTTTAGCCCAGGCTTTGTGCTATGGAGAGGCAATAACTCCATCCCTGGTCTTAACCGGTCTCGGAATCAAATCGAGAGGCAACTGTTTCGGGTTATAAGTCCCTGTCAATTGGCGTGGAAATGGGGCGCCACGCGTTGCCCCTGACGGTGGGAGACATCTACAGGTGTCACTGATCAGCTACCGCCCGCCTCAAGCTGGGCAACCACCGGCCAATTGGGTGCTGATCTTCCACAGACTGCCCGCTTCAATGGGTGCTTGGGGCTAGGACAATATCTGAATTCCAGGCTGTAAAACCAATGCACCAGGTACTAAAAAAAAGAACAATAGAAACCTCATGGGAACCACGTGTCCAGGATTTTCCACTGACTTGACCATTATTGACGATGTAAGAAAAACGGCTGTGATTGATGTCTAACTCAATCGTCTTAAATTGATATTGTTGGCATGCAGGAGACTCACCTCGCTGATGAAAGGTAACTCGGAGAAAATAATTACACCTTTGTTTGGAAGGGTAGAGAGCAGGCAGAAAAAAAGGCAACATGATGTGGGCTTTGCAGTGAAGAATTCGCTACAGGGAATGATTGAAATTCCAGCTGGAGGTAATGAAAGACTATTATCCCTGGGCTTGGCAACCTCTTGTGGATTTGCCACCGTTATCACTGCATATGCACTGACTATAACTTGCTCCAAAATCCGACTACATTTATATGCTCGGTGGTTTCAATGCTCGTATGGGCAAGGACTCGCGTTCGTGGCCAGTGTGCCTTGGAAAATACAACATCGGTCGCATGAATGAAAATGGGCAAAGGCTACTGGAGCAGTGCACCAGAAATGACCTATGTATTACAAACTCCTTTTTTCAAAACAAAACAACTGCATAAGGTCACATGGAAAGATCCAAGATCCGGCCATTGGCATCAGTTGGACTTCATCATCACACGGAGACAACATCTGAACCAAACATCATTATCGCGAAGTTATCACAGTGCTGACGGTGATACTGATCATTATTTGGTTGTTGCAATTCAGTTTTCGGAAAGGTAAAAGTTGCACTGATGCATTATTTACACTTAGACAAATATGTGAAAAAACTATTGAATATAGTGACCAGCAGAATACTGTGTTTATAGATCAGGAAAAGGCTTTCGATAGAGTAGACATATACAAATTATGGACCATCCTTGAAGACTATGGGATACAAGGGCAACTGCTAGAAAACATCATAGCCATGTACCACTCGAGCCGAAGTGCAGTAAGAACACAAGAAGGTATATCAGATATGTTCACTGTCAATACAGGAGTGAGGCAGGGATGTGTGCTCTCTCCCCTGATATTTAATATCTACATGGACAGAATTTCCAAAGAAGCAAGTCTCGACAGAACAGATTCAGAAAATTTAGAACTCTTTACTCCAGTTGAAACATCTGATCTACAGGAAATAAATGAACTTCTATTTCCAGATGATCAGTGCCTGTTTTACAGCGACGAGGGCAGACTGCAAAATCGTATTAATAATCTGAGTTCAACCTGCAGAAGATACAATGTGAGTATAAATACAGTCAAAACCGAAGTAATGTAAGTTAGCAGATCGCCAGGCCCATTAAGTATACAGATAAATAGCACAACTTTGAAACAAGTTAAAGAATTCAAATATCTTGGAAGTATGATCACAGAAGATGGCAGATTGGACAGAGAAATCGAAATCAGATGTCATAAGGCTAGTGCACTTACATATCAACTATCACTCATACTGAAACATCCAAATACACCCATGTCCACAAAACGACAGATAATAAACAAAATATTCACACCATCCATATGCTACCAATCTCAAACCTGGACTTTATCCAAATCACACCTTCGCAAAATCAACACCTACGAAATTAGATGCCTGAGGAGAGCTGCCAACTTAACAATCCGAGACAGAGTAAGAAACGCTATTATCAGACAGACTGTGGGATTAATATCTTGTGCCACATGTATTGAAAGACAGAAGATCAAATGGTTTGGCCATGTCGTTAGAATGCAACACCAGCAACTACCACCACTGGCCTTACATAAAAGATCATCTGCGACAAGACCACGAGGACGTCCAAGAACAAAATGGATTGACGACATCAAAGACATTGTACAACCACACGGAATGACGCAATCCAGTGCCGCCCACCGGGAGCTGGAACGCAAATTATTCCTCCTAACGACGCTTGACGGCAGAAGTGGAAGATGATGATGATGATGATGTAAGGGTGAGACTGAGACCGTCTGGCGTTATTATTCGTTTCTCGAACAACCCACATCATAACAAAATGCCGACCGTGTGTAGACATCTTGACGCAACTTATTTTTCTCAGTCTATACAACATCAAAGGGTTGCCTGTTTTTGCAGACGAATGTCGGGTCTTGTTTGTCATCGATCGAAACTAACAAGTTTATTTTTCGTGACAACAACCTATGCAACTTACGACCATTTGACTTTACGACCACAATCACTAGCCATATTAGATTTCAGATTTATTACCTCGAGTCTAGTGCTTCCACATTGACGTGGATAGGCCTTAGGTTCATACCAGAGTGCGATCAGCGTTGCCAGTAGTGGATTGTGTTCAATATTTAAAGATTTATTTCTGCCTCAATTATCAGTCGAACGGCGTTGTCTGCAAAGATCAGGTTGTGTGATGGTTTATTCCATGCTCAGTCTTCGTAGACTTAGATGGATAACCGGATTTTTGCAGATGATGCTGCAGTTACGACCCACTCTGAGGAAGAATTACAATGTCTATTATCTGCATTCTCCAATGCTTGTTCAGAATTTGGTTTGACAATTAGCAAAATGAAGACACAGATTATGTCACAAGGTGCACATGGGGTACCATCAATCTTTATTGACGACGCCGAACTAGAGATAGTAGACCATTTTACAAATCTAGGATCTGAGGTAAATAGCAAATCATCCCTAGATCAGGCAGTCAACATCAGGATTGGTAAGGCAGCAAACAACTATGAACAGGTTAAGAAAAAGAGTGGGAGAACATAAAGCTTACTGCCAAAATAAAAGTTTTTGTTCATCAAACCTGTGTCGTTAGTACTGGTCTTTGTGGCAGTGAAGCCTGGACAACTTACTCACACCAAGAGAAACGTTTAAACAGCTTTCATATACTGTGTCTGCGAAGAATACTTGGTATTAAGTGGCAAGACAAAATCACAAATACGATACAATGGGACATGATTGATCCAGGCATTGATAATGCACATTGGGAGCAAGTCGCAGCTGAACGTGTTGCATGTAGGGCAAATATCAGAAATGGGATAAAGACAAAGAAAATTATTGCAAATAAGTCACACACCGAGCGTGTGAGACGTAAGGTGGTGTATGATTGTGGAAATGACCATGTGTTCACATGCATCCACTGTGAACGAACACTTACAGCGCGAATTGGCCTCACCAGTCACATTCTCACATTCACTGCCGCCATGGGTTGTAGTTATTAATATTATGCCTTTGTGAAGTACAAAATATCGTCTGTTAAGACGGCAGGGTGCCATTATATATATATATATATATATATATATATATATATATATATATATATATATATATATATATATATATATATCCACCGTCTTCTTGGTCTACCTCGGGGTCTACGGTCATTTATTTCCTGAGTGTAAGCGAGTTTTGTTTCCCTATTATCTTCCATTCTTTTTGTAACGAGCCATTTGGAGCTGTACGTTGGATATTCAGGGCTTAATCTATAGTTCAGCCATATAGTTTTTGTCCCTAGTCAGTTTCTGACTATTTGGGGTTGCTCGCCAGTGAAAAATACTTTCATCTAGCCGGTGGGGCACCCCGACTTCTGACATCTCTGAATGATAGCCTACGATGAAACCTCACGCCAAGATGTCATCGACTGGGTTCTACTCAAAATACTCCCATCCACCCTTACTGCTGGCAGGTCTGTTTTCACAATGTGGTTGTTTAGGGAGAACCATGTAACCGATGCCTTTGCAGGGTTGACAAGGGCACTGGCATCAGCACACCATGTGGAAATTCGATCTAGTTCGTCCTGCATACCATTGGCAACTGCCTGTCTATCTCGACCCTGTCGATACACGAGGATGTCGTCAGCAAATGACAGAGTCCTACCCCTCCCGTCCAACTGTTATTCAGTGGTCGGCACCGTATACACGTTGAATAGTACTGGTGACAGTTGCCAGACCGCGACTCTGCTACTTATAATGTAATAGTAACATCAAGGAATCAACGGTAAGTCAATTTGTAATCCTACGGCTCAAACGATCCTACAGTAACTGGTAAATGAACTGGAGCCGGAACTAGCAAGTAATGATAAGGTAGACTCTTGCTGAGCATCAGAAATAGTCGCTGCTTTATTTCCACAGCTGACATACGGTTATGGTAGTAATATCGATATTTCTCTAAAGGGCCTGTGCTGTCAAGTCGGCGATAGAGTTACTTAATAAATATCTAATATATTATCATACGAACCATATTTCACTCTCAGTCATTTGTCGCCTTCATTCTTCTGTTCGTCTGTCCATCATTTGTGACGCGGTTCGATCAATCTGTCTAGGTTATTTCTGCCCACAGGGTTTTCAGTCGACGGCGACATTCCGTGACATCATTGGTGCTTCATCACTTCATCTGTCCGTGTAATCCATCCACTAATCTTTTGCCAAACAACTGTTAGCCACGCCAATTTCTTGAGCATCCAAAATCGCACTGCCTTCTCGTTTCCATATCCCCAGCAAGTCTGCCGTTGTTGGGCTAATCGCTCTGTGACGTTTTTCGTGTTTCCAACGCGTCTCTTAGGTTTTAATCGCATTTGGTGTCGAGGATTTCTCTCTACTTCATATGACGTAGTTCTTGTCTGTACCTACTATATGGCAACAGTGGTGAACCCTGCGGCAATCCTGGACATATCGTTGTCAGCTCAGAAGACCAACTCCCGCATCTTAGCACAACCTTCCTCTGGAATAGGACTGCAGCTATCCATCATATAAGGTGAGGGTACACTTTCAGTCTGAGAAGGGTTTGCATCAAGTGCTCGAAGGATCTTTATTGTATGCGTCCTCTAAGTCTACGACAGCCGCACATGTTTCTTCTCTGACCTGAAATCCTTAAACGTCCTGTGCAAAGACTGCCACATTCAGCCATGACTCTTTGTTACGTCTGTATCCTCCAAGTGTAGGGAAGCAGCCGAGTTGTTCCAAGTCACGAGCAAGTCTGTGTGCTACAATTTTCTCCAGTAGTTTGCCAGCAGTGTTCTGCATCGTTATGATTCTGTAGCCGCATATCTTGGAATAGTCTTTGTTAGGTTTTGGCAGTGGTAACAAGTAGCTGTGTAGCCATTCCTCTTTGACTAGACCACTTTGGATACTGGTGTTAAATGTCCCCATATCGGACGCCGCCTGGGCCTGGTGCAGTGTTGGGTGCATTTTTTTAGCATTGCAAGTAATGCCTCAGCAGTGATTACATATTCTTCGCCCGTCCCGGCCTCCTCGCACAACTGAGAGAGTGTCGTTGTGGTCCTTTGTCTGGCGGGCTCGTCTTTCTGATCAGTCTACTCTATGTAGCGTGCAAGGAGGGCCTTCCCTTTATCCGCGTCCGATTTTTTCCATGGAGGTCTGTGCCTTGAAAGTCTGGAATACCCCTCCGTTGTGCAGCACCGTTCATGCTCTTATGGAGGCGCCAGAATGTCGTGAGAGACCGCTCGGAGCACACCTTCATGCAGAACTCATCCCATTTCTTGGCCTTGGCCTGTTAGGCGCAGGATTTGAATAAGGTCGTCGTCCTAAGGACCACATTCTTCAGGTTCGCCAACTCACCTTGTAGCATGTTAGTCTTTCTGGCTTTTTGCCAGTCTTTGACAGCCTGCCTCTTTCCCAGCCATGCGCTCTCGACCTCACCGTTCCACCATGGTGGCTGCAACCATCTTTCTTGTCTCCTGAGGGAGGAAGTTAGTTTTCTTCTCCTGATCTTGCTTAAGGCGTCTTGATCAGTGTTGTCACATGGGAAGGCATTTGTCTTGTTTCCTTGAAGCCTGGCCCTGTCTTTCTCGATCAAGATGACGCAAGGATAGTGATCACTGTCGTGGTATCCCAGTGTGCCCCACCGTCACGTCACCTTGGTGCGATTGTGGGCGACACCAGGGGCAAGTCAATGACACTGTCAGAATCACCTGGTCAGGTGGCCATTCTAGAGACCTTCCCATCATTCAGACAGACTAGGGCAGCAGATACCAGGACATCCTTCAGATCTTCTCCTTGTCACATCCTTGGTTTGCCGTCTGTTGCTGGTAGGCTCAAGGTGATGCAGGCGAAGGCATACCTCAGAGTAGCTGCAGACACAGATCACCCGTTGCACGAGGCGCTGGACGCCGTTAAGGGTCAGCGACTTATAAGAGGGAAATCTTGGATGGCCCAGGCGGAGGATACGATCAGACAGGTGTGCCCCTTGGAGAACATTAGGAGAGGAGAAGAGTGGGTCAGAGTGTCAGCGGAGCAGTCAGACTTGTGCAGAGTTATAATCACATTGAGCCGGGAGTGCAGGGAGTGGCCAGCAGGGGCCATGGAAGTGGAAGTCCAGCAACTAATTCAGGATAATGCTCGCTCAGGTGATGTGATTATCTACACAGATGGGTCGGTGTTGAGAGGTAGGAGAAGTGCCTGGGGGTTCTTAGCAAAAGCCAATGGTCGACGTTTGGTGCAGGAGAGCCTGGCATATGATACCACAACATCTAGCTTAAGAATGGAGGTGGAGGCGGTCAGTGCAGCTTTCCGCTGGATGGAGAATACGATAAACACACACACATCGTGATTGTAACTGACTCAGAAAGCATGCTGAGTAGGGTGAAGACAGGCAGGCTTCGTGCAGAGTGGCTTGCTTCGCTTCGGAAGCCACGGGTGACAAGCATCGTCTGGATCTTTTCTCCGGGGCATGCTGGTGTGCTGGGGAATGGACAGGCGGACAGACTGGCTGACTCTGCAAAACTTAGTGGAGTATTGATGCATGACAAAGCAGATGTGGTTACGACCTTGTGGGAGCACGTGTACACCTCGGAGGAGCAAATAGATCACCATGGTCTGGCAGAATGCGACAGCGAGGGATGACGAAGGGATCTGGCCGACGATCAACGCTCAGAGGAAAGGCGAGACGGACATATAATCAGATTGCTACTGGTACTATTAGTGTTGGAACTCTTCGCTGGCTTCTGAGGATGGGGACGGAGCGCTTATGGGAATGCCCCGAAAGCTGTGATGTCGGTTCCTAAATCAATCAATCAATCTTCTCCTTGTCTACTGGTGATGTTATTCCCCCATTGACTGCCTCTGGCATTGAAGTCCCCGCTGTAGATCATATGCCTTTCCCCCATAGCGAACAATCTCACAGCATATAGCGGCTAAAGACACAAGTTCTGTGTTGATTTATCAATCTTCTTTGGCTTCCTGCGTAGTGTTCTTGTTTGGCCACTCCTCTTTTGATTTGCTGTTCTCGCAGTCTGACCTTGGTTGCAGATTCACAGTCATCACGTGGTTTTCGCACAAGTCTTACTTCTCGTAGAGCATTCAGAATGTCAGCCTGGTCCATGGCGCGTCCGCCCTCCACCTTAGACTTACCTGCGAGATTGTCAGCCCGCTCATATCCTTGTACTCCCGCATGCCCTTACACGAAGATGAAACTAATCTTTGTCAGCCGAGACCGCTCCAGAGATAGCAACCACTCTCTTCGGATCCATCCCATCTCTATCCTCTTGAGCATGCCCATTGAGTCGCTAAGAAAACATGCCCTATTGAATGTCTGTGTCTCGAGCCATGTTATTGCTTGACTTACTACCATGACTTCCATAGTCAGGCTACTTGTGGTCTCAGCAAAAGCACTAGAGTCCTTCACAATTCTCCCTCTGGCCCGCGCCTTGAAGGTCCATGAGCTTCTCACATGTCGGACGACCGACCCATCTGTGTAAATGACAGCATCACCGTCTCTATCGAATTCTCGAAAATCAACGCTTGTACTTCCGCCTCCACAGCTGCCAGATTTTCTTGTCTGCATTTTCTGTCTAGTTGGATGCGAACTGAAAAGGACGTCAGAAATCTGTTGGTACTTGTATCCACTCCTCGCCATGTTCCAAGTCCTCCAGTGAACTTACCTGTTGAAGAATGTCTTCGGCTTGACCCATCGACGATCTTCCTCTTTTTAACCTGCTGCCCTTCACCTTCCTAATTTCACTATGCAGTGGATGTTGTGTGTTTGCGTTAATTCTGAGGTAGGCACGTGCTCTGCAAATTTTAGTCTGTCTTGAATGGTTGGAAAATAAAGAAGGTAGCGAATCCCCCTGCATGCTATATCTCTTGTACATCGAAGAATAATGCGCATAGCTTCGTTTTGTATCCTTTTCCATCCTTTCTATCTGCTTACGGCTGAGAGCCAGGATTGCCATCGCATACTCAAAAACAGACATGACAAGCCCCTCGTATAGAAGACATAGGTGGCACTGCTTAGTTTGCTGCCGCCCTCACCCGTATCGCAGCCAAACCCCGCTTGGCCTTTGTTATCACCTGGTCTATGTGCTCATTATAAGCAAGGCTTCGATCAAACCGTATCTCAAGGTAATTCATTGCGTGAGTTCTTTCCATAATCTCTGAACACAGATTAACAGTTGGTGTTGGAGCGTTGACAATATGATTATTCAAATAGAACCGTGTCACTGTTGCCTTTGTTGGGTTGACCATTGCCCCAGCTTCAGCACACCAAGTACTTATACGATTGAGTTCGGTTTGCAGTTCCACAGCAACCTGATCTCTATCCTTACCCTGACGATACACTAAAACATCGTCGGCATATGACAATGTCCTCCCCGGTCCAGTGATCTGCTCGCTGGTGATTCTCACTGTGTAGGCATTGAACAGTACCGGAGATAATGGTTATTCATGTGGTAGGCCAGCATATATTGTTGGTGGTTTCGAAGTCCAACTGCCACATCTAAAAACTACCTTCCGTTGAAAGAGGACTGCAGCGATCCAACTAAGGAGGAACTTATATGTACCAATGAACAAGTCCTTCAATAAACAAATGAATCGTAAACTGATTAGAGAATTTAGATGCACAGTCACAATTTCTTGGACACATTATGAGAAGAAATAAATAGGAGAACTTGGTGACAACTGGCAAGATTGAGGGCAAAAGAACAAGGGGATCCCAGGGATATAAATACATGGATGGCTTGGCCAAATGGTATGGCCGAGACTAGAACACAGAGCTGATCCACGACTCTGGTGATCGTGTGAAATGTGGAAACATGGCCGCCCATGTTTATCGGTATGGCACATGATGATGATGATATCCTTGCACTATCAACAATTGCGGACAGATCAAAAGGGTCCTTCAAAACAAATTGAACCTGGTAGTCGCCGCAAACAGGGATCACATCCTGTATGAAGCCAAGGGTCATAGACAGAAGAGGAAGGGCCTGGATAGTGAAGGCCGAATTACGAAGCATGTTCAGAAAGCAATGCACCACATCATTTTTTCTCAGCTAATAATGAATATAAAAGAGTGCAATTTTGCAGGCTTCAAATATAGCATGAGTGAAATATGTGCACCAAACGGCAACACAACAGGTCAAATAATATGGCTGCCCTATATCGCTTTCTTTGGTCATGTAATGAGAAGAGAGGCATTGGAGAACATTGTGACAACTGGAAAGATCAAAGGGAAGAGAGGCAGAGGCAGACCAAGAGAAATGATGCTGGATGGATTGAGACAGTGGCACGGAGGAATATCAGCAGCTGAGTTGATCCAGAAAACCAAAGACGAAGATCTATAGAGAGCCATGAACGCCTACGCCAGCTGGCAGCGCACTTGATGATGATGATGATATCGCTGAAAAGAAGCTTGTTAGCAACTTGCGATACATATTGTCACATCTCATCGTGTTCCTCTTGTACCTTGCGTTGCCGAGGTGAAGTATAAACAGCGGAAGGGTGCCAGCTTATGGGCTTCATGTATCGATATTCCCATAGACTCTGTTATTCCCTGCGCCCATCGTTTACGTGGCCAGCCTCTTCCTCTGCTTCCCTCTGGTCTGTACATCATTGCTTGTTGTATACTGTTAATTGGTAACCTACTTGCATGGCCAAACCATTTGACTTGCTGCTTTCTAATAAAATCTAGTGCAGCTATAACCCCCACTTTAGTAATGAGTATTCTTCTCAGGAATCTCATTTCTTTTGTTGTGATTTTTCTTTTCTCTTTTTCTGTCATTGTCCAGGTTTGGCATTGGTAACATAGAGTCGGTAGGAAGATTGTGTTGTAAAGATTTTTCTTTGTAGTTATTGATACATGTGTGTTCTTTAGTATTGGTGCCATTTGTCCAATGAGTTGGTTTGCCTTATTGCATCTATTTTCGATCTCGTCTTCTCATTTGCCATTTGGTGATATTATACTTATTAGGTACTTGAAACCGCTCTCCCTGGCCTAGGGATAAACGACTTTCTCCATAATCCCGTTTATCCACGTAGGGTAACGCAGCGCACGAGAATTGGTAGTGGTTCTCGCCGCGTTGGTAACTTTACGGGATATGTGAGCCGACCGCTCAGAAAGCAATGTCAAACTACTGCACGTAATCTTGCCAAGAAATCAACAACAGCGGTAAAATGCTGGTGTTGACAGCGATGTCCTGTATAGGATATGCGGAAAAAAAGGTACTTGAAACTCTACTTGTTTCAAGAGATGTTCGTTTACGTGAACCGTTGTTGCCTTTTCTTTTTTAGTCACATTCATTACCTCTGTTTTACTGGTGCTAAATTTCATCTTATGTTCCCTACACATTTGATTTAGAATATTCACGTGATCTTGTAATTCAACTTCTGATTTTGCTATTAGTGCTTGGTCGTCCGCTAAAAGGAGTTCTCTATTGGTTAGATTTGTAGACGCTTCTTCTTCTGTGTTCTCGTCATGCGGTATTCTTGCTGTCTCTGTTTGGCTGGCTCCTTTACATATGTTGTCTATATGTGTTATGAACAAGAGACGGGCCAGGACACAACCTTGTCGTACTCCGAATTTTAAGGTGAAGGGTTCTGTGTGTCTTCCAGTTGCTCTCACTGCGTATTCACAGTTGCTGTATAAGCTTCTACATAGGTTTGTTGGATGTGTACTCACTGCATATTGTTTAAGGATTTCCCACAGCTTGTTTCTATCTACTCTATCAAATGCCTTTTCTTAGTCGACAAAGGCTAAGTAGAGTGTTTGAATTCAATTGATTTTTCTATAACTTGTCTAAGAGCAACAATGGCATCTGTGCATCCTTTGTTTCTCCTAAATCCAAGTTGTGTTTCGCCTAGCTGGGGTTCTATAGTAGTTAGTAATCTTTTCTCAAGAATTTATATTATTGTTATATTGTGATAGAATAAAATATGAGTCAATAAATAAAGGTGAACATGCGACAATAAGTTAAGTAAAGGTGAATGTGAGACAATAAGTAAAGTAAAGGTGAACATGAGACAATGAGTAAAGTAAAGGTGAACATGAGACAATAAGTAAAGTAAAGGTGAACATGAGACAATAAGTAAAGTAAAGGTGAAAGTGAGACAATAAGTAAAGACAAGGTGAACATGAGACAATAAGTAAAGTAAAGGTGAAAGTGAGACAATAAGTAAAGACAAGGTGAACATGAGACAATAAGTAAAGGTGAACATGAGACAATAAGTAAAGTAAAGGTGAACATGAGACAATAAGTAAAGTCAAGGTGAACATGAGACAATAAGTAAAGGTGAACATGAGACAATAAGTAAAGGTGAACATGAGACAATAAGTAAAGTAAAGGTGAACATGAGACAATAAGTAAAGTAAAGGTGAACATGAGCCAATAACTAAAGTAAAGGTGAACAAGAGACAATAAGTAAAGTAAAGGTGAACATGAGACAAAAAGTAAAGGTGAACATGAGACAATAAGTAAAGTAAAGGTAACATGTGACAATAAGTAAAGTAAAGGTGAATGTGGGACAATAAGTAAAGTAAAAATGAGACAATAAGTAAAGTAAAGGTGAACATGAGACAATAAGTAAAGTAAAAGTGAACATGAGACAATAAGTGAAGTAAAGGTGAACATGAGACAATAAGTAAAGTAAAGGTGAACATGAGACAATAAGTAAAGTAAAGGTGAACATGAGACAATAAGTAAAGTAAAGGTGAACATGAGACAATAAGTAAAGTAAAGGTAAACATGAGACAATAAGTAAAGTAAAGGTGAACATGAGACAATAAGTAAAGTAAAGGTGAACATGAGACAATAAGTAAAGTAAAAGTAAACATGAGACAATAAGTAAAGTAAAGGTGAACATGAGACAATAAGTAAAGTAAAGGTGAACATGAGACAATAAGTAAAGTAAAGGTGAACATGAGAAAACAAGTAAAGGTGAACATGAGACATTAGGTAAAGGTGATCATGAGACAAAAAGTAAAGGTACTTTTCCCCTTAATTTTGCCAGTTGTCACTAAGTTTTCTAGTCTATGTCTTCTCATAATGTGTCCAAAGAAATATGACTCTCTACATCTAATTCCTGTAATCAGATTTACGGTTTTCATTTGCTTCATGTACGACTTGCTCATTGGTTTTTCTTTCTGTCCATGGTATTCTTTGCATTTTACCCAGAAACCACATTTTCCCTGCCCTTAGATGTTTTCCAGCTGCATGAGTAATGAATAAATGCCTGCCTGCTGGACCACTGATGGTGGATCTGAATTTGAGGTGGATTAGAGAATTGACCGGGTCTCCCATGTTGACCCAGACTAAAATGGGTACCAGAAAACATCTTGGGAAATAAAGATGACTGGAGTGAGATTGAACACATGGCCCCTGGAGTGATGATTGTTCTATACAAATATTGCTTTAGCACCATATGCCCAATAAGGCTGAAGGTGTACAAATGGATTATTTACTTATTTTAGTCGCTTAAAAAAGAGTCGCTTAAAAATCGACAGGGTCGACTTCATTGCACCGGGTTTTCTCCCATATGGCTCTGTCTCTTTCCGCAGCGCAGAAAGCGTCGCACAAAGCACGAACTCCGTGGCTCTGGCGACGACCCGCAGGAGTCTCCGAAAAAATTTAACTTGTGAGACGAAGGACGCGGCCCGGAATCAAACCACCAACCTTCGGAGCCCGAGATAATCGGCTTGAAAACTTCGCCACGAAGGCTCCCTACTAATTTTAGTATTACTTTCCTCCTGTTTCCAGCATGAAGATCCCCACTGAATGGATTATTTACATATTTTAGCATTACTCTCCTTCTGTAGCTAGCATGAAGATCCCCACTGAATGGATTATTTACTTACTTTAGTATTACTCTCCTTCTGTGGTCAGCGTGAAGATCCCCACTGAATGGATTATTTACTTATTTTAGTATTACTCTCCTTCTGTGGCTAGCATGAAGATCCCCACTGAATGTATTATTTACTTATTTTAGTATTACTCTCCTTCTGTGGCTAGCATGAAGATCCCCACTGAATGTATTATTTACTTATTTTAGTATTACTCTCCTTCTGTGGCTAGCATGGAGATCACCACTGAATGGATTATTTACTTATTTTAGTATTACTCTCCTTCTGTGGCTAGCATGAAGATCCCCACTGAATGGATTATTTACTTATTTTAGTATTACTCTCCTTCTGTGGCTAGCATGAAGATACCCACTGAATGTATTATTTACTTATTTTAGTATTACTCTCCTTCTGTGGCTAGCATGGAGATCACCAATGAATGGATTATTTACTTATTTTAGTTTAGTATTACTCTCCTTCTGTGGCTAGCATGGAGATCCCCACTGAATGTATTATTTACTTATTTTAGTATTACTCTCCTTCTGTGGGTAGCATGGAGATCCCCACTGAATGTATTATTTACTTATTTTAGTATTACTCTCCTTCTGTGGCTAGCATGAAGATCCCCATTGAACGGATTATTTACTTATTTTAGTATTACTCTCCTTCTGTGGCTAGCATGCAGATCACCACTGAATGGATTATTTACTTATTTTAGTATTACTCTTCGACTGTGGCTAGCATAAAGATCCCCACTGAATGGATTATTTGCTTTCCTTCTGTGGCTAGCATGAAGATCCCCACTGAATGTATTATTTACTTATTTTAGTATTACTCTCCTTCTGTGGCTAGCATGGAGATCCCCACTGAATGGATTATTTACTTTCCTTCTGTGGCTAGCATGAAGATCCCCACTGAATGTATTATTTACTTATTTTAGTATTACTCTCCTTCTGTGGCTAGCATGCAGATCACCACTGAATGGATTATTTACTTATTTTAGTATTACTCTCCGACTGTGGCTAGCATGAAGATCCCCACTGAATGGATTATTTACTTTCCTTCTGTGGCTAGCATGAAGATCCCCACTGAATGTATTATTTACTTATTTTAGTATTACTCTCCTTCTGTGGCTAGCATGAAGATCCCCACTGAATGTATTATTTACTTATTTTAGTATTACTTTCCTTCTGTGGCTAGCATGAAGATCTCCACTGAATGTATTATTTACTTATTTTAGTATTACTCTCCTTCTGTGGCTAGCATGGAAATCCCCACTGAATGTATTATTTACTTATTTTAGTATTACTCTCCTTCTGTGGCTAGCATGAAGATCCCCACTGAATGTATTATTTACTTATTTTAGTATTAATCTCCTTCTGTGGCTAGCATGGAGATCCCCACTGAATGTATTATTTACTTATTTTAGTATTACTCTCCTTCTGTGGCTAGCATGAAGATCTCCACTGAATGTATTATTTACTTATTTTAGTATTAATCTCCTTCTTTGGCTAGCATGGAGATCCCCATTGAACGGATTATTTACTTATTTTAGTATTACTCTCCTTCTGTGGCTAGCATGCAGATCACCACTGAATGGATTATTTACTTATTTTAGTATTACTCTCCGACTGTGGCTAGCATAAAGATCCCCACTGAATGGATTATTTACTTTCCTTCTGTGGCTAGCATGAAGATCCCCACTGAATGTATTATTTACTTATTTTAGTATTACTCTCCTTCTGTGGCTAGCATGAAGATCCCCACTGAATGTATTATTTACTTATTTTAGTATTACTCTCCTTCTGTGGCTAGCATGCAGATCCCCACCGAATGGATTATTTACTTATTTTAGTATTACTCTCCTTCTGTGGCTAGCATGAAGATCCCCATTGAACGGATTATTTACTTATTTTAGTATTACTCTCCTTCTGTGGCTAGCATGCAGATAACCACTGAATGGATTATTTACTTATTTTAGTATTACTCTCCGACTGTGGCTAGCATGAAGATCCCCACTGAATGGATTATTTACTTTCCTTCTGTGGCTAGCATGAAGATCCCCACTGAATGTATTATTTACTTATTTTAGTATTACTCTCCTTCTGTGGCTAGCATGGAGATCCCCACTGAATGGATTATTTACTTTCCTTCTGTGGCTAGCATGAAGATCCCCACTGAATGTATTATTTACTTATTTTAGTATTACTCTCCTTCTGTGGCTAGCATGAAGATCCCCACTGAATGTATTATTTACTTATTTTAGTATTACTCTCCTTCTGTGGCTAGCATGAAGATCACCACTGAATGGATTATTTACTTATTTTAGTATTACTCTCCGACTGTGGTTAGCATGAAGATCCCCACTGAATGGATTATTTACTTTCCTTCTGTGGCTAGCATGAAGATCCCCACTGAATGTATTATTTACTTATTTTAGTATTACTCTCCTTCTGTGGCTAGTATGAAGATCCCCACTGAATGTATTATTTACTTATTTTAGTATTACTCTCCTTCTGTGGCTAGCATGAAGATCCCCACTGAATGTATTATTTACTTATTTTAGTATTACTCTCCTTCTGTGGCTAGTATGACGATCCCCACTGAATGTATTATTTACTTATTTTAGTATTATTCTCCTTCTGTGGCTAGCATGAAGATCCCCACTGAATGTATTATTTACTTATTTTAGTATTACTCTCCTTCTGTGGCTAGCATGAAAATCCCCACTGAATGTATTATTTACTTATTTTAGTATTACTACTATTACTCTCCTTCTGTGGCTAGCATGAAAATCCCCACTGAATGTATTATTTACTTATTTTAGTATTACTCTCCTTCTATGGCTAGCATGAAGATCTCCACTGAATGTATTATTTACTTATTTTAGTATTACTCTCCTTCTGTGGCTAGCATGAAGATACCCACTGAATGTATTATTTACTTATTTTAGTATTACTCTCCTTCTGTGGCTAGCATGAAGATCCCCACTGAATGTATTATTTACTTATTTTAGTATTACTCTCCTTCTGTGGCTAGCATGAAGATCCCCACTGAATGTATTATTTACTTATTTTAGTATTACTCTCCTTCTGTGGCTAGCATGAAGATCCCCACTGAATGTATTATTTACTTATTTTAGTATTACTCTCCTTCTGTGGCTAGCATGAAGATCACCAATGAATGTATTATTTACTTATTTTAGTATTCCTCTCCTTCTGTGGCTAGCAATGAGATCCCCACTGAATGGATTATTTACTTATTTTAGTATTACTCTCCTTCTGTGGCTAGCATGAAGATCCCCATTGAATGAATTATTTACTTATTTTAGTATTACTCTCCTTCTGTGGCTAGCATGAAGATCCCCACTGAATGTATTATTTACTTATTTTAGTATCACTCTCCTTCTGTGGCTAGCATTAAGATCACCACTGAATGTATTATTTACTTATTTTAGTATTACTCTCCTTCTGTGGCTAGCATGAAGATCACCAATGAATGGATTATTTACTTATTTTAGTATTACTCTCCTTCTGTGGCTAGCATGCAGATCACCACTGAATGGATTATTTACTTATTTTAGTATTACTCTCCTTCTGTGGCTAGCATGAAGATCCCCATTGAACGGATTATTTACTTATTTTAGTATTACTCTCCTTCTGTGGCTAGCATGCAGATCACCACTGAATGGATTATTTACTTATTTTAGTATTACTCTCCGACTGTGGCTAGCATAAAGATCCCCACTGAATGGATTATTTACTTTCCTTCTGTGGCTAGCATGAAGATCCCCACTGAATGTATTATTTACTTATTTTAGTATTACTCTCCTTCTGTGGCTAGCATGAAGATCCCCACTGAATGTATTATTTACTTATTTTAGTATTGCTCTCCTTCTGTGGCTAGCAATGAGATCCCCACTGAATGGATTATTTACTTATTTTAGTATTAGTCTCCTTCTGTGGCTAGCATGAAGATCCCCACTGAATGAATTATTTACTTATTTTAGTATTACTCTCCTTCTGTGGCTAGCATGAAGATCCCCACTGAATGAATTATTTACTTATTTTAGTATTACTCTCCTTCTGTGGCTAGCATGAAGATCCCCACTGAATGTATTATTTACTTATTTTAGTATTACTTTCCTTCTGTGGCTAGCATGAAGATCTCCACTGAATGTATTATTTACTTATTTTAGTATTACTCTCCTTCTGTGGCTAGCATGGAAATCCCCACTGAATGTATTATTTACTTATTTTAGTATTACTCTCCTTCTGTGGCTAGTATGAAGATCCCCACTGAATGTATTATTTACTTATTTTAGTATTAATCTCCTTCTGTGGCTAGCATGGAGATCCCCACTGAATGTATTATTTACTTATTTTAGTATTACTCTCCTTCTGTGGCTAGCATGAAGATCCCCACTGAATGTATTATTTACTTATTTTAGTATTACTCTCCTTCTGTGGCTAGCATGCAGATCCCCACCGAATGGATTATTTACTTATTTTAGTATTACTCTCCTTCTGTGGCTAGCATGAAGATCCCCATTGAACGGATTATTTACTTATTTTAGTATTACTCTCCTTCTGTGGCTAGCATGCAGATAACCACTGAATGGATTATTTACTTATTTTAGTATTACTCTCCGACTGTGGCTAGCATAAAGATCCCCACTGAATGGATTATTTACTTTCCTTCTGTGGCTAGCATGAAGATCCCCACTGAATGTATTATTTACTTATTTTAGTATTACTCTCCTTCTGTGGCTAGCATGAAGATCCCCACTGAATGTATTATTTACTTATTTTAGTATTACTCTCCTTCTGTGGCTAGCATGCAGATCCCCACCGAATGGATTATTTACTTATTTTAGTATTACTCTCCTTCTGTGGCTAGCATGAAGATCCCCATTGAACGGATTATTTACTTATTTTAGTATTACTCTCCTTCTGTGGCTAGCATGCAGATAACCACTGAATGGATTATTTACTTATTTTAGTATTACTCTCCTTCTGTGGCTAGCATGGAGATCCCCACTGAATGGATTATTTACTTTCCTTCTGTGGCTAGCATGAAGATCCCCACTGAATGTATTATTTACTTATTTTAGTATTACTCTCCTTCTGTGGCTAGCATGAAGATCCCCACTGAATGTATTATTTACTTATTTTAGTATTACTCTCCTTCTGTGGCTAGCATGAAGATCACCACTGAATGGATTATTTACTTATTTTAGTATTACTCTCCGACTGTGGTTAGCATGAAGATCCCCACTGAATGGATTATTTACTTTCCTTCTGTGGCTAGCATGAAGATCCCCACTGAATGTATTATTTACTTATTTTAGTATTACTCTCCTTCTGTGGCTAGTATGACGATCCCCACTGAATGTATTATTTACTTATTTTAGTATTATTCTCCTTCTGTGGCTAGCATGAAGATCCCCACTGAATGTATTATTTACTTATTTTAGTATTACTCTCCTTCTGTGGCTAGCATGAAAATCCCCACTGAATGTATTATTTACTTATTTTAGTATTACTACTATTACTCTCCTTCTGTGGCTAGCATGAAAATCCCCACTGAATGTATTATTTACTTATTTTAGTATTACTCTCCTTCTATGGCTAGCATGAAGATCTCCACTGAATGTATTATTTACTTATTTTAGTATTACTCTCCTTCTGTGGCTAGCATGAAGATACCCACTGAATGTATTATTTACTTATTTTAGTATTACTCTCCTTCTGTGGCTAGCATGAAGATCCCCACTGAATGTATTATTTACTTATTTTAGTATTACTCTCCTTCTGTGGCTAGCATGAAGATCCCCACTGAATGTATTATTTACTTATTTTAGTATTACTCTCCTTCTGTGGCTAGCATGAAGATCCCCACTGAATGTATTATTTACTTATTTTAGTATTACTCTCCTTCTGTGGCTAGCATGAAGATCACCAATGAATGTATTATTTACTTATTTTAGTATTCCTCTCCTTCTGTGGCTAGCAATGAGATCCCCACTGAATGGATTATTTACTTATTTTAGTATTACTCTCCTTCTGTGGCTAGCATGAAGATCCCCATTGAATGAATTATTTACTTATTTTAGTATTACTCTCCTTCTGTGGCTAGCATGAAGATCCCCACTGAATGTATTATTTACTTATTTTAGTATCACTCTCCTTCTGTGGCTAGCATTAAGATCACCACTGAATGTATTATTTACTTATTTTAGTATTACTCTCCTTCTGTGGCTAGCATGAAGATCACCAATGAATGGATTATTTACTTATTTTAGTATTACTCTCCTTCTGTGGCTAGCATGCAGATCACCACTGAATGGATTATTTACTTATTTTAGTATTACTCTCCTTCTGTGGCTAGCATGAAGATCCCCATTGAACGGATTATTTACTTATTTTAGTATTACTCTCCTTCTGTGGCTAGCATGCAGATCACCACTGAATGGATTATTTACTTATTTTAGTATTACTCTCCGACTGTGGCTAGCATAAAGATCCCCACTGAATGGATTATTTACTTTCCTTCTGTGGCTAGCATGAAGATCCCCACTGAATGTATTATTTACTTATTTTAGTATTACTCTCCTTCTGTGGCTAGCATGAAGATCCCCACTGAATGTATTATTTACTTATTTTAGTATTGCTCTCCTTCTGTGGCTAGCAATGAGATCCCCACTGAATGGATTATTTACTTATTTTAGTATTAGTCTCCTTCTGTGGCTAGCATGAAGATCCCCACTGAATGAATTATTTACTTATTTTAGTATTACTCTCCTTCTGTGGCTAGCATGAAGATCCCCACTGAATGTATTATTTACTTATTTTAGTATTACTCTCCTTCTGTGGCTAGCATGCAGATAACCACTGAATGGATTATTTACTTATTTTAGTATTACTCTCCGACTGTGGCTAGCATGAAGATCCCCACTGAATGGATTATTTACTTTCCTTCTGTGGCTAGCATGAAGATCCCCACTGAATGTATTATTTACTTATTTTAGTATTACTCTCCTTCTGTGGCTAGCATGAAGATCCCCACTGAATGTATTATTTACTTATTTTAGTATTACTCTCCTTCTGTGGCTAGCATGAAGATCCCCACTGAATGGATTATTTACTTATTTTAGTATTACTCTCCTTCTGTGGCTAGCATGAAGATCCCCACTGAATGTATTATTTACTTATTTTGGTATTACTCTCCGACTGTGGCTAGCATGAAGATCCCCACTGAATGGATTATTTACTTTCCTTCTGTGGCTAGCATGAAGATCCCCACTGAATGTATTATTTACTTATTTTAGTATTACTCTCCTTCTGTGGCTAGCATGAAGATCCCCACTGAATGTATTATTTACTTATTTTAGTATTACTCTCCTTCTGTGGCTAGCATGAAGATCCCCACTGAATGTATTATTTACTTATTTTAGTATTACTCTCCTTCTGTGGCTAGCATGAAGATCCCCACTGAATGTATTATTTACTTATTTTAGTATTACTCTCCTTCTGTGGCTAGCATGAAGATCCCCATTGAACGGATTATTTACTTATTTTAGTATTACTCTCCTTCTGTGGCTAGCATGAAGATCCCGACTGAATGGATTATTTACTTATTTTAGTATTACTCTCCTTCTGTGGCTAGCATGAAGATCCCCACTGAATGTATTATTTACTTATTTTAGTATTACTCTCCTTCTGTGGCTAGCATGCAGATAACCACTGAATGGATTATTTACTTATTTAAGTATTACTCTCCGACTGTGGCTAGCATGAAGATCCCGACTGAATGGATTATTTACTTTCCTTCTGTGGCTAGCATGAAGATCCCCACTGAATGTATTATTTACTTATTTTAGTATTACTCTCCTTCTGTGGCTAGCATGAAGATCCCCACTGAATGTATTATTTACTTATTTTAGTATTACTCTCCTTCTGTGGCTAGCATGAAGATCCCCACTGAATGTATTATTTACTTATTTTAGTATTACTCTCCTTCTGTGGCTAGCATGAAGATCCCCATTGAACGGATTATTTACTTATTTTAGTATTACTCTCCTTCTGTGGCTAGCATGCAGATCACCACTGAATGGATTATTTACTTATTTTAGTATTACTCTCCTTATGTGGCTAGCATGAAGATCCCCATTGAACGGATTATTTACTTATTTTAGTATTACTCTCCTTCTGTGGCTAGCATGCAGATCACCACTGAATGGATTATTTACTTATTTTAGTATTACTCTCCGACTGTGGCTAGCATGAAGATCCCCACTGAATGGTTTATTTACTTTCCTTCTGTGGCTAGCATGAAGATCCCCACTGAATGTATTATTTACTTATTTTAGTATTACTCTCCTTCTGTGGCTAGCATGGAGATCCCCACTGAATGGATTATTTACTTTCCTTCTGTGGCTAGCATGAAGATCCCCACTGAATGTATTATTTACTTATTTTAGTATTACTCTCCTTCTGTGGCTAGCATGAAGATCACCAATGAATGGATTATTTACTTATTTTAGTATTACTCTCCTTCTGTGGCTAGCATGAATATCCCCATTGAACGGATTATTTACTTATTTTAGTATTACTCTCCTTCTGTGGCTAGCATGCAGATCACCACTGAATGGATTATTTACTTATTTTAGTATTACTCTTCGTCTGTGGCTAGCATGAAAATCCCCACTGAATGGATTATTTACTTTCCTTCTGTGGCTAGCATGAAGATCCCCAATGAATGGATTATTTACTTATTTTAGTATTACTCTCCTTCTGTGGCTAGCATGAAGATCCCCACTGAATGTATTATTTACTTATTTTAGTATTACTCTCCTTCTGTGGCTAGCATGAAGATCCCCACTGAATGTATTATTTACTTATTTTAGTATTTCTCTCCTTCTGTGGCTAGCATGCAGATCACCACTGAATGGATTATTTACTTTCCTTCTGTGGCTAGCATGAAGATCCCCACTGAATGTATTATTTACTTATTTTAGTATTACTCTCCTTCTGTGGCTAGCATGAAGATCCCCACTGAATATATTATTTACTTATTTTAGTATTACTCTCCTTCTGTGGCTAGTATGAAGATCCCCACTGAATGTATTATTTACTTATTTTAGTATTACTCTCCTTCTGTGGCTAGCATGAAAATCCACACTGAATGTATTATTTACTTATTTTAGTATTACTCCCCTTCTGTGGCTAGCATGAAGATCTCCACTGAATGTATTATTTACTTATTTTAGTATTACTCTCCTTCTGTGGCTAGCATGAAGATCTCCACTGAATGTATTATTTACTTATTTTAGTATTACTCTCCTTCTGTGGCTAGCATGAAGATCCCCACTGAATGTATTATTTACTTATTTTAGTATTACTCTCCTTCTGTGGCTAGCATGAAGATCACCAATGAATATATTATTTACTTATTTTAGTATTGCTCTCCTTCTGTGGCTAGCAATGAGATCCCCACTGAATTGATTATTTACTTATTTTAGTATTAGTCTCCTTCTGTGGCTAGCATGAAGATCCCCACTGAATGAATTATTTACTTATTTTAGTATTACTCTCCTTCTGTGGCTAGCATGAAGATCCCCACTGAATGTATTATTTACTTATTTTAGTATTACTCTCCTTCTATGGCTAGCATGCAGATAACCACTGAATGGATTATTTACTTATTTTAGTATTACTCTCCGACTGTGGCTAGCATGAAGATCCCCACTGAATGGATTATTTACTTTCCTTCTGTGGCTAGCATGAAGATCCCCACTGAATGTATTATTTACTTATTTTAGTATTACTCTCCTTCTGTGGCTAGCATGAAGATCCCCACTGAATGTATTATTTACTTATTTTAGTACTACTCTCCTTCTGTGGCTAGCATGAAGATCCCCACTGAATGTATTATTTACTTATTTTAGTATTACTCTCCTTCTGTGGCTAGCATGAAGATCCCCATTGAACGGATTATTTACTTATTTTAGTATTACTCTCCTTCTGTGGCTAGCATGCAGATCACCACTGAATGGATTATTTACTTATTTTAGTATTACTCTCCTTCTGTGGCTAGCATGAAGATCCCCATTGAACGGATTATTTACTTATTTTAGTATTACTCTCCTTCTGTGGCTAGCATGCAGATCACCACTGAATGGATTATTTACTTATTTTAGTATTACTCTCCGACTGTGGCTAGCATGAAGATCCCCACTGAATGGATTATTTACTTTCCTTCTGTGGCTAGCATGAAGATCCCCACTGAATGTATTATTTACTTATTTTAGTATTACTCTCCTTCTGTGGCTAGCATGGAGATCCCCACTGAATGGATTATTTACTTTCCTTCTGTGGCTAGCATGAAGATCCCCACTGAATGTATTATTTACTTATTTTAGTATTACTCTCCTTCTGTGGCTAGCATGAAGATCCCCACTGAATGTATTATTTACTTATTTTAGTATTACTCTCCTTCTGTGGCTAGCATGCAGATCACCACTGAATGGATTATTTACTTATTTTAGTATTACTCTCCGACTGTGGCTAGCATGAAGATCCCCACTGAATGAATTATTTACTTTCCTTCTGTGGCTAGCATGAAGATCCCCACTGAATGTATTATTTACTTATTTTAGTATTACTCTCCTTCTGTGGCTAGCATGAAGATCCCCACTGAATGTATTATTTACTTATTTTATTATTACTCTCCTTCTGTGGCTAGTATGAAGATCCCCACTGAATGTATTATTTACTTATTTTAGTATTACTCTCCTTCTGTGGCTAGCATGAAGATCCCCACTGAATGTATTATTTACTTATTTTAGTATTACTCTCCTTCTGTGGCTAGCATGCAGATAACCACTGAATGGATTATTTACTTATTTTAGTATTACTCTCCGACTGTGGCTAGCATGAAGATCCCCACTGAATGGATTATTTACTTTCCTTCTGTGGCTAGCATGAAGATCCCCACTGAATGTATTATTTACTTATTTTAGTATTACTCTCCTTCTGTGGCTAGCATGAAGATCCCCACTGAATGTATTATTTACTTATTGTAGTATTACTCTCCTTCTGTGGCTAGCATGAAGATCCCCACTGAATGTATTAATTACTTATTTTAGTATTACTCTCCTTCTGTGGCTAGCATGAAGATCCCCATTGAACGGATTATTTACTTATTTTAGTATTACTCTCCTTCTGTGGCTAGCATGCAGATCACCACTGAATGGATTATTTACTTATTTTAGTATTACTCTCCTTCTGTGGCTAGCATGAAGATCCCCATTGAACGGATTATTTACTTATTTTAGTATTACTCTCCTTCTGTGGCTAGCATGCAGATCACCACTGAATGGATTATTTACTTATTTTAGTATTACTCTCCGACTGTGGCTAGCATGAAGATCCCCACTGAATGGATTATTTACTTTCCTTCTGTGGCTAGCATGAAGATCCCCACTGAATGTATTATTTACTTATTTTAGTATTACTCTCCTTCTGTGGCTAGCATGGAGATCCCCACTGAATGGATTATTTACTTTCCTTCTGTGGCTAGCATGAAGATCCCCACTGAATGTATTATTTACTTATTTTAGTATTACTCTCCTTCTGTGGCTAGCATGAAGATCCCCACTGAATGTATTATTTACTTATTTTAGTATTACTCTCCTTCTGTGGCTAGCATGAAGATCACCACTGAATGGATTATTTACTTATTTTAGTATTACTCTCCGACTGTGGCTAGCATGAAGATCCCCACTGAATGGATTATTTACTTTCCTTCTGTGGCTAGCATGAAGATCCCCACTGAATGTATTATTTACTTATTTTAGTATTACTCTCCTTCTGTGGCTAGTATGAAGATCCCCACTGAATGTATTATTTACTTATTTTAGTATTACTCTCCTTCTGTGGCTAGTATGAAGATCCCCACTGAATGTATTATTTACTTATTTTAGTATTACTCTCCTTCTGTGGCTAGCATGAAGATCCCCACTGAATGTATTATTTACTTATTTTAGTATTACTCTCCTTCTGTGGCTAGCATGAAAATCCCCACTGAATGTATTATTTACTTATTTTAGTATTACTACTATTACTCTCCTTCTGTGGCTAGCATGAAAATCCCCACTGAATGGATTATTTACTTATTTTAGTATTACTCTCCGACTGTGGCTAGCATGAAGATCCCCACTGAATGGATTATTTACTTTCCTTCTGTGGCTAGCATGAAGATCCCCACTGAATGTATTATTTACTTATTTTAGTATTACTCTCCTTCTGTGGCTAGCATGAAGATCCCCACTGAATGTATTATTTACTTATTTTAGTATTACTCTCCTTCTGTGGCTAGCATGAAGATCCCCATTGAACGGATTATTTACTTATTTTAGTATTACTCTCCTTCTGTGGCTAGCATGCAGATCACCACTGAATGGATTATTTACTTATTTTAGTATTACTCTCCGACTGTGGCTAGCATGAAGATCCCCACTGAATGGTTTATTTACTTTCCTTCTGTGGCTAGCATGAAGATCCCCACTGAATGTATTATTTACTTATTTTAGTATTACTCTCCTTTTGTGGCTAGCATGGAGATCCCCACTGAATGGATTATTTACTTTCCTTCTGTGACTAGCATGAAGATCCCCACTGAATGTATTATTTACTTATTTTAGTATTACTCTCCTTCTGTGGCTAGCATGAAGATCCCCACTGAATGTATTATTTACTTATTTTAGTATTACTCTCCTTCTGTGGCTAGCATGAAGATCACCAATGAATGGATTATTTACTTATTTTAGTATTACTCTCCTTCTGTGGCTAGCATGAATATCCCCATTGAACGGATTATTTACTTATTTTAGTATTACTCTCCTTCTGTGGCTAGCATGCAGATCACCACTGAATGGATTATTTACTTATTTTAGTATTACTCTTCGTCTGTGGCTAGCATGAAAATCCCCACTGAATGGATTATTTACTTTCCTTCTGTGGCTAGCATGAAGATCCCCAATGAATGGATTATTTACTTATTTTAGTATTACTCTCCTTCTGTGGCTAGCATAAAGATCCCCACTGAATGTATTATTTACTTATTTTAGTATTACTCTCCTTCTGTGGCTAGCATGGAGATCCCCACTGAATGGATTATTTACTTTCCTTCTGTGGCTAGCATGAAGATCCCCACTGAATGTATTATTTACTTATTTTAGTATTACTCTCCTTCTGTGGCTAGCATGAAGATCCCCACTGAATGTATTATTTACTTATTTTAGTATTACTCTCCTTCTGTGGCTAGCATGCAGATCACCACTGAATGGATTATTTACTTATTTTAGTATTACTCTCCGACTGTGGCTAGCATGAAGATCCCCACTGAATGGATTATTTACTTTCCTTCTGTGGCTAGCATGAAGATCCCCACTGAATGTATTATTTACTTATTTTAGTATTACTCTCCTTCTGTGGCTAGCATGAAGATCCCCACTGAATGTATTATTTACTTATTTTAGTATTACTCTCCTTCTGTGGCTAGTATGAAGATCCCCACTGAATGTATTATTTACTTATTTTAGTATTACTCTCCTTCTGTGGCTAGCATGAAAATCCCCACTGAATGTATTATTTACTTATTTTAGTATTACTCCCCTTCTGTGGCTAGCATGAAGATCTCCACTGAATGTATTATTTACTTATTTTAGTATTACTCTCCTTCTGTGGCTAGCATGAAGATCTCCACTGAATGTATTATTTACTTATTTTAGTATTACTCTCCTTCTGTGGCTAGCATGAAGATCCCCACTGAATGTATTATTTACTTATTTTAGTATTACTCTCCTTCTGTGGCTAGCATGAAGATCCCCACTGAATGTATTATTTACTTATTTTAGTATTACTCTCCTTCTGTGGCTAGCATGAAGATCCCCACTGAATGTATTATTTACTTATTTTAGTATTACTCTCCTTCTGTGGCTAGCATGAAGATCACCAATGAATATATTATTTACTTATTTTAGTATTGCTCTCCTTCTGTGGCTAGCAATGAGATCCCCACTGAATTGATTATTTACTTATTTTAGTATTAGTCTCCTTCTGTGGCTAGCATGAAGATCCCCACTGAATGAATTATTTACTTATTTTAGTATTACTCTCCTTCTGTGGCTAGCATGAAGATACCCACTGAATGTATTATTTACTTATTTTAGTATTACTCTCCTTCTGTGGCTAGCATGCAGATAACCACTGAATGGATTATTTACTTATTTTAGTATTACTCTCCGACTGTGGCTAGCATGAAGATCCCCACTGAATAGATTATTTACTTTCCTTCTGTGGCTAGCATGAAGATCCCCACTGAATGTATTATTTACTTATTTTAGTATTACTCTCCTTCTGTGGCTAGCATGAAGATCCCCACTGAATGTATTATTTACTTATTTTAGTATTACTCTCCTTCTGTGGCTAGCATGAAGATCCCCACTGAATGTATTATTTACTTATTTTAGTATTACTCTCCTTCTGTGGCTAGCATGAAGATCCCCATTGAACGGATTATTTACTTATTTTAGTATTACTCTCCTTCTGTGGCTAGCATGCAGATCACCACTGAATGGATTATTTACTTATTTTAGTATTACTCTCCGACTGTGGCTAGCATGAAGATCCCCACTGAATGGATTATTTACTTTCCTTCTGTGGCTAGCATGAAGATCCCCACTGAATGTATTATTTACTTATTTTAGTATTACTCTCCTTCTGTGGCTAGCATGGAGATCCCCACTGAATGGATTATTTACTTTCCTTCTGTGGCTAGCATGAAGATCCCCACTGAATGTATTATTTACTTATTTTAGTATTACTCTCCTTCTGTGGCTAGCATGAAGATCCCCACTGAATGTATTATTTACTTATTTTAGTATTACTCTCCTTCTGTGGCTAGTATGAAGATCCCCACTGAATGTATTATTTACTTATTTTAGTATTACTCTCCTTCTGTGGCTAGCATGAAAATCCCCACTGAATGTATTATTTACTTATTTTAGTATTACTCTCCTTCTGTGGCTAGCATGAAGATCCCCACTGAGTGTATTATTTACTTATTTTAGTATTACTCTCCTTCTGTGGCTAGCATGAAGATCACCAATGAATATATTATTTACTTATTTTAGTATTGCTCTCCTTCTGTGGCTAGCAATGAGATCCCCACTGAATTGATTATTTACTTATTTTAGTATTAGTCTCCTTCTGTGGCTAGCATGAAGATCCCCACTGAATGAATTATTTACTTATTTTAGTATTACTCTCCTTCTGTGGCTAGCATGAAGATCCCCACTGAATGTATTATTTACTTATTTTAGTATTACTCTCCTTCTGTGGCTAGCATGCAGATAACCACTGAATGGATTATTTACTTATTTTAGTATTACTCTCCGACTGTGGCTAGCATGAAGATCCCCACTGAATGGATTATTTACTTTCCTTCTGTGGCTAGCATGAAGATCCCCACTGAATGTATTATTTACTTATTTTAGTATTACTCTCCTTCTGTGGCTAGCATGAAGATCCCCACTGAATGTATTATTTACTTATTTTAGTATTACTCTCCTTCTGTGGCTAGCATGAAGATCCCCACTGAATGTATTATTTACTTATTTTAGTATTACTCTCCTTCTGTGG
The DNA here is from genome assembly GCA_963921405.1 of Cepaea hortensis. Taxonomy (NCBI): domain Eukaryota; kingdom Metazoa; phylum Mollusca; class Gastropoda; order Stylommatophora; family Helicidae; genus Cepaea; species Cepaea hortensis. The sequence continues at coordinate 497,853,143 of OY992876.1, read as the reverse complement.
CTAGCATGAAGATCCCCATTGAACGGATTATTTACTTATTTTAGTATTACTCTCCTTCTGTGGCTAGCATGCAGATCACCACTGAATGGATTATTTACTTATTTTAGTATTACTCTCCTTCTGTGGCTAGCATGAAGATCCCCATTGAACGGATTATTTACTTATTTTAGTATTACTCTCCTTCTGTGGCTAGCATGCAGATCACCACTGAATGGATTATTTACTTATTTTATTATTACTCTCCGACTGTGGCTAGCATGAAGATCCCCACTGAATGGATTATTTACTTTCCTTCTGTGGCTAGCATGAAGATCCCCACTGAATGTATTATTTACTTATTTTAGTATTACTCTCCTTCTGTGGCTAGCATGGAGATCCCCACTGAATGGATTATTTACTTTCCTTCTGTGGCTAGCATGAAGATCCCCACTGAATAAATTATTTACTTATTTTAGTATTACTCTCCTTCTGTGGCTAGCATGAAGATCCCCACTGAATGTATTATTTACTTATTTTAGTATTACTCTCCTTCTGTGGCTAGCATGAAGATCACCACTGAATGGATTATTTACTTATTTTAGTATTACTCTCCGACTGTGGCTAGCATGAAGATCCCCACTGAATGGATTATTTACTTTCCTTCTGTGGCTAGCATGAAGATCCCCACTGAATGTATTATTTACTTATTTTAGTATTACTCTCCTTCTGTGGCTAGTATGAAGATCCCCACTGAATGTATTATTTACTTATTTTAGTATTACTCTCCTTCTGTGGCTAGCATGAAGATCCCCACTGAATGTATTATTTACTTATTTTAGTATTACACTCCTTCTGTGGCTAGCATGAAAATCCCCACTGAATGTATTATTTACTTATTTTAGTATTACTACTATTACTCTCCTTCTGTGGCTAGCATGAAAATCCCCACTGAATGTATTATTTACTTATTTTAGTATTACTCTCCTTCTGTGGCTAGCATGAAGATCTCCACTGAATGTATTATTTACTTATTTTAGTATTACTCTCCTTCTGTGGCTAGCATGAAGATCCCCACTGAATGTATTATTTACTTATTTTAGTATTACTCTCCTTCTGTGGCTAGCATGAAGATCCCCACTGAATGTATTATTTACTTATTTTAGTATTACTCTCCTTCTGTGGCTAGAATGCAGATAACCACTGAATGGATTATTTACTTATTTTAGTATTACTCTCCGACTGTGGCTAGCATGAAGATCCCCACTGAATGGATTATTTACTTTCCTTCTGTGGCTAGCATGAAGATCCCCACTGAATGTATTATTTACTTATTTTAGTATTACTCTCCTTCTGTGGCTAGCATGAAGATCCCCACTGAATGTATTATTTACTTATTTTAGTATTACTCTCCTTCTGTGGCTAGCATGAAGATCCCCACTGAATGTATTATTTACTTATTTTAGTATTACTCTCCTTCTGTGGCTAGCATGAAGATCCCCGTTGAACGGATTATTTACTTATTTTAGTATTACTCTCCTTCTGTGGCTAGCATGCAGATCACCACTGAATGGATTATTTACTTATTTTAGTAATACTCTCCTTCTGTGGCTAGCATGAAGATCCCCATTGAACGGATTATTTACTTATTTTAGTATTACTCTCCTTCTGTGGCTAGCATGCAGATCACCACTGAATGGATTATTTACTTATTTTAGTATTACTCTCCGACTGTGGCTAGCATGAAGATCCACACTGAATGGATTATTTACTTTCCTTCTGTGGCTAGCATGAAGATCCCCACTGAATGTATTATTTACTTATTTTAGTATTACTCTCCTTCTGTGGCTAGCATGGAGATCCCCACTGAATGGATTATTTACTTTTCTTCTGTGGCTAGCATGAAGATCCCCACTGAATGTATTATTTACTTATTTTAGTATTACTCTCCTTCTGTGGCTAGCATGAAGATCCCCACTGAATGTATTATTTACTTATTTTAGTATTACTCTCCTTCTGTGGCTAGCATGAAGATCTCCACTGAATGTATTATTTACTTATTTTAGTATTACTCTCCTTCTGTGGCTAGCATGAAGATCCCCACTGAATGGATTATTTACTTATTTTAGTATTACTCTCCTTCTGTGGCTAGCATGAAGATCTCCACTGAATGTATTATTTACTTATTTTAGTATTACTCTCCTTCTGTGGCTAGCATGAAGATCCCCACTGAATGGATTATTTACTTATTTTAGTATTACTCTCCTTCTGTGGCTAGCATGAAGATCCCCACTGAATGTATTATTTACTTATTTTAGTATTACTCTCCTTCTGTGGCTAGCATGAAAATCCCCACTGAATGTATTATTTACTTATTTTAGTATTACTACTATTACTCTCCTTCTGTGGCTAGCATGAAAATCCCCACTGAATGGATTATTTACTTATTTTAGTATTACTCTCCGACTGTGGCTAGCATGAAGATCCCCACTGAATGGATTATTTACTTTCCTTCTGTGGCTAGCATGAAGATCCCCACTGAATGTATTATTTACTTATTTTAGTATTACTCTCCGACTGTGGCTAGCATGGAGATCCCCACTGAATGGATTATTTACTTTCCTTCTGTGGCTAGCATGAAGATCCCCACTGAATGTATTATTTACTTATTTTAGTATTACTCTCCTTCTGTGGCTAGCATGAAGATCCCCACTGAATGTATTATTTACTTATTTTAGTATTACTCTCCTTCTGTGGCTAGCATGAAGATCACCAATGAATGGATTATTTACTTATTTTAGTATTACTCTCCTTCTGTGGCTAGCATGAATATCCCCATTGAACGGATTATTTACTTATTTTAGTATTACTCTCATTCTGTGGCTAGCATGCAGATCACCACTGAATGGATTATTTACTTATTTTAGTATTACTCTTCGTCTGTGGCTAGCATGAAAATCCCCACTGAATGGATTATTTACTTTCCTTCTGTGGCTAGCATGAAGATCCCCAATGAATGGATTATTTACTTATTTTAGTATTACTCTCCTTCTGTGGCTAGCATGAAGATCCCCACTGAATGTATTATTTACTTATTTTAGTATTACTCTCCTTCTGTGGCTAGCATGAAGATCCCCACTGAATGTATTATTTACTTATTTTAGTATTACTCTCCTTCTGTGGCTAGCATGCAGATCACCACTGAATGGATTATTTACTTATTTTAGTATTACTCTCCTTCTGTGGCTAGCATGAAGATCCCCATTGAACGGATTATTTACTTATTTTAGTATTACTCTCCTTCTGTGGCTAGCATGCAGATCACCACTGAATGGATTATTTACTTATTTTAGTATTACTCTCCGACTGTGGCTAGCATGAAGATCCCCACTGAATGGATTATTTACTTTCCTTCTGTGGCTAGCATGAAGATCCCCACTGAATGTATTATTTACTTATTTTAGTATTACTCTCCTTCTGTGGCTAGCATGGAGATCCCCACTGAATGGATTATTTACTTTCCTTCTGTGGCTAGCATGAAGATCCCCACTGAATGTATTATTTACTTATTTTAGTATTACTCTCCTTCTGTGGCTAGCATGAAGATCCCCACTGAATGTATTATTTACTTATTTTAGTATTACTCTCCTTCTGTGGCTAGCATGCAGATCACCACTGAATGGATTATTTACTTATTTTAGTATTACTCTCCGACTGTGGCTAGCATGAAGATCCCCACTGAATGGATTATTTACTTTCCTTCTGTGGCTAGCATGAAGATCCCCACTGAATGTATTATTTACTTATTTTAGTATTACTCTCCTTCTGTGGCTAGCATGAAGATCCCCACTGAATGTATTATTTACTTATTTTAGTATTACTCTCCTTCTGTGGCTAGTATGAAGATCCCCACTGAATGTATTATTTACTTATTTTAGTATTACTCTCCTTCTGTGGCTAGCATGAAAATTCCCACTGAATGTATTATTTACTTATTTTAGTATTACTCTCCTTCTGTGGCTAGCATGAAGATCTCCACTGAATGTATTATTTACTTATTTTAGTATTACTCTCCTTCTGTGGCTAGCATGAAGATCTCCACTGAATGTATTATTTACTTATTTTAGTATTACTCTCCTTCTGTGGCTAGCATGAAGATCCCCACTGAATGTATTATTTACTTATTTTAGTATTACTCTCCTTCTGTGGCTAGCATGAAGATCCCCACTGAATGTATTATTTACTTATTTTAGTATTACTCTCCTTCTGTGGCTAGCATGCAGATCACCACTGAATGGATTATTTACTTATTTTAGTATTACTCTCCTTCTGTGGCTAGCATGAAGATCCCCATTGAACGGATTATTTACTTATTTTAGTATTACTCTCCTTCTGTGGCTAGCATGCAGATCACCACTGAATGGATTATTTACTTATTTTAGTATTACTCTCCGACTGTGGCTAGCATGAAGATCCCCACTGAATGGATTATTTACTTTCCTTCTGTGGCTAGCATGAAGATCCCCACTGAATGTATTATTTACTTATTTCAGTATTACTCTCCTTCTGTGGCTAGCATGGAGATCCCCACTGAATGGATTATTTACTTTCCTTCTGTGGCTAGCATGAAGATCCCCACTGAATGTATTATTTACTTATTTTAGTATTACTCTCCTTCTGTGGCTAGCATGAAGATCCGCACTGAATGTATTATTTACTTATTTTAGTATTACTCTCCTTCTGTGGCTAGCATGAAGATCACCACTGAATGGATTATTTACTTATTTTAGTATTACTCTCCGACTGTGGCTAGCATGAAGATCCCCACTGAATGGATTATTTACTTTCCTTCTGTGGCTAGCATGAAGATCCCCACTGAATGTATTATTTACTTATTTTAGTATTACTCTCCTTCTGTGGCTAGTATGAAGATCCCCACTGAATGTATTATTTACTTATTTTAGTATTACTCTCCTTCTGTGGCTAGTTTGAAGATCCCCACTGAATGTATTATTTACTTATTTTAGTATTACTCTCCTTCTGTGGCTAGCATGAAGATCCCCACTGAATGTATTATTTACTTATTTTAGTATTACACTCCTTCTGTGGCTAGCATGAAAATCCCCACTGAATGTATTATTTACTTATTTTAGTATTACTACTATTACTCTCCTTCTGTGGCTAGCATGAAAATCCCCACTGAATGTATTATTTACTTATTTTAGTATTACTCTCCTTCTGTGGCTAGCATGAAGATCTCCACTGAATGTATTATTTACTTATTTTAGTATTACTCTCCTTCTGTGGCTAGCATGAAGATCCCCACTGAATGTATTATTTACTTATTTTAGTATTACTCTCCTTCTGTGGCTAGCATGAAGATCCCCACTGAATGTATTATTTACTTATTTTAGTATTACTCTCCTTCTGTGGCTAGAATGCAGATAACCACTGAATGGATTATTTACTTATTTTAGTATTACTCTCCGACTGTGGCTAGCATGAAGATCCCCACTGAATGGATTATTTACTTTCCTTCTGTGGCTAGCATGAAGATCCCCACTGAATGTATTATTTATTTATTTTAGTATTACTCTCCTTCTGTGGCTAGCATGAAGATCCCCACTGAATGTATTATTTACTTATTTTAGTATTACTCTCCTTCTGTGGCTAGCATGAAGATCCCCACTGAATGTATTATTTACTTATTTTAGTATTACTCTCCTTCTGTGGCTAGCATGAAGATCCCCGTTGAACGGATTATTTACTTATTTTAGTATTACTCTCCTTCTGTGGCTAGCATGCAGATCACCACTGAATGGATTATTTACTTATTTTAGTAATACTCTCCTTCTGTGGCTAGCATGAAGATCCCCATTGAACGGATTATTTACTTATTTTAGTATTACTCTCCTTCTGTGGCTAGCATGCAGATCACCACTGAATGGATTATTTACTTATTTTAGTATTACTCTCCGACTGTGGCTAGCATGAAGATCCACACTGAATGGATTATTTACTTTCCTTCTGTGGCTAGCATGAAGATCCCCACTGAATGTATTATTTACTTATTTTAGTATTACTCTCCTTCTGTGGCTAGCATGGAGATCCCCACTAAATGGATTATTTACTTTTCTTCTGTGGCTAGCATGAAGATCCCCACTGAATGTATTATTTACTTATTTTAGTATTTTATCTCCTTCTGTGGCTAGCATGAAGATCCCCACTGAATGTATTATTTACTTATTTTAGTATTACTCTCCTTCTGTGGCTAGCATGAAGATCTCCACTGAATGTATTATTTACTTATTTTAGTATTACTCTCCTTCTGTGGCTAGCATGAAGATTCCCACTGAATGGATTATTTACTTATTTTAGTATTACTCTCCTTCTGTGGCTAGCATGAAGATCTCCACTGAATGTATTATTTACTTATTTTAGTATTACTCTCCTTCTGTGGCTAGCATGAAGATCCCCACTGAATGGATTATTTACTTATTTTAGTATTACTCTCCTTCTGTGGCTAGCATGAAGATCCCCACTGAATGTATTATTTACTTATTTTAGTATTACTCTCCTTCTGTGGCTAGCATGAAGATCCCCACTGAATGTATTATTTACTTATTTTAGTATTACTCTCCTTCTGTGGCTAGCATGAAGATCCCCATTGAACGGATTATTTACTTATTTTAGTATTACTCTCCTTCTGTGGCTAGCATGCAGATCACCACTGAATGGATTATTTACTTATTTTAGTATTACTCTCCGACTGTGGCTAGCATGAAGATCCCCACTGAATGGTTTATTTACTTTCCTTCTGTGGCTAGCATGAAGATCCCCACTGAATGTATTATTTACTTATTTTAGTATTACTCTCCTTCTGTGGCTAGCATGGAGATCCCCACTGAATGGATTATTTACTTTCCTTCTGTGGCTAGCATGAAGATCCCCACTGAATGTATTATTTACTTATTTTAGTATTACTCTCCTTCGGTGGCTAGCATGCAGATCACCACTGAATGGATTATTTACTTATTTTAGTATTACTCTTCGTCTGTGGCTAGCATGAAAATCCCCACTGAATGGATTATTTACTTTCCTTCTGTGGCTAGCATGAAGATCCCCAATGAATGGATTATTTACTTATTTTAGTATTACTCTCCTTCTGTGGCTAGCATGAAGATCCCCACTGAATGGATTATTTACTTATTTTAGTATTACTCTCCTTCTGTGGCTAGCATGAAGATCCCCACTGAATGTATTATTTACTTATTTTAGTATTACTCTCCTTCTGTGGCTAGCTTGCAGATCACCACTGAATGGATTATTTACTTATTTTAGTATTACTCTCCTTCTGTGGCTAGCATGAAGATCCCCATTGAACGGATTATTTACTTATTTTAGTATTACTCTCCTTCTGTGGCTAGCATGCAGATCACCACTGAATGGATTATTTACTTATTTTAGTATTACTCTCCGACTGTGGCTAGCATGAAGATCCCCACTGAATGGATTATTTACTTTCCTTCTGTGGCTAGCATGAAGATCCCCACTGAATGTATTATTTACTTATTTTAGTATTACTCTCCTTCTGTGGCTAGCATGGAGATCCCCACTGAATGGATTATTTACTTTCCTTCTGTGGCTAGCATGAAGATCCCCACTGAATGTATTATTTACTTATTTTAGTATTACTCTCCTTCTGTGGCTAGCATGAAGATCCCCACTGAATGTATTATTTACTTATTTTAGTATTACTCTCCTTCTGTGGCTAGCATGCAGATCACCACTGAATGGATTATTTACTTATTTTAGTATTACTCTCCGACTGTGGCTAGCATGAAGATCCCCACTGAATGGATTATTTACTTTCCTTCTGTGGCTAGCATGAAGATCCCCACTGAATGTATTATTTACTTATTTTAGTATTACTCTCCTTCTGTGGCTAGCATGAAGATCCCCACTGAATGTATTATTTACTTATTTTAGTATTACTCTCCTTCTGTGGCTAGTATGAAGATCCCCACTGAATGTATTATTTACTTATTTTAGTATTACTCTCCTTCTGTGGCTAGCATGAAAATTCCCACTGAATGTATTATTTACTTATTTTAGTATTACTCCCCTTCTGTGGCTAGCATGAAGATCTCCACTGAATGTATTATTTACTTATTTTAGTATTACTCTCCTTCTGTGGCTAGCATGAAGATCTCCACTGAATGTATTATTTACTTATTTTAGTATTACTCTCCTTCTGTGGCTAGCATGAAGATCACCACTGAATGGATTATTTACTTATTTTAGTATTACTCTCCGACTGTGGCTAGCATGAAGATCCCCACTGAATGGATTATTTACTTTCCTTCTGTGGCTAGCATGAAGATCCCCACTGAATGTATTATTTACTTATTTTAGTATTACTCTCCTTCTGTGGCTAGTATGAAGATCCCCACTGAATGTATTATTTACTTATTTTAGTATTACTCTCCTTCTGTGGCTAGTATGAAGATCCCCACTGAATGTATTATTTACTTATTTTAGTATTACTCTCCTTCTGTGGCTAGCATGAAGATCCCCACTGAATGTATTATTTACTTATTTTAGTATTACACTCCTTCTGTGGCTAGCATGAAAATCCCCACTGAATGTATTATTTACTTATTTTAGTATTACTACTATTACTCTCCTTCTGTGGCTAGCATGAAAATCCCCACTGAATGTATTATTTACTTATTTTAGTATTACTCTCCTTCTGTGGCTAGCATGAAGATCTCCACTGAATGTATTATTTACTTATTTTAGTATTACTCTCCTTCTGTGGCTAGCATGAAGATCCCCACTGAATGTATTATTTACTTATTTTAGTATTACTCTCCTTCTGTGGCTAGCATGAAGATCCCCACTGAATGTATTATTTACTTATTTTAGTATTACTCTCCTTCTGTGACTAGAATGCAGATAACCACTGAATGGATTATTTACTTATTTTAGTATTACTCTCCGACTGTGGCTTGCATGAAGATCCCCACTGAATGGATTATTTACTTTCCTTCTGTGGCTAGCATGAAGATCCCCGCTGAATGTATTATTTACTTATTTTAGTATTACTCTCCTTCTGTGGCTAGCATGAAGATCCCCACTGAATGTATTATTTACTTATTTTAGTATTACTCTCCTTCTGTGGCTAGCATGAAGATCCCCACTGAATGTATTATTTACTTATTTTAGTATTACTCTCCTTCTGTGGCTAGCATGAAGATCCCCGTTGAACGGATTATTTACTTATTTTAGTATTACTCTCCTTCTGTGGCTAGCATGCAGATCACCACTGAATGGATTATTTACTTATTTTAGTAATACTCTCCTTCTGTGGCTAGCATGAAGATCCCCATTGAACGGATTATTTACTTATTTTAGTATTACTCTCCTTCTGTGGCTAGCATGCAGATCACCACTGAATGGATTATTTACTTATTTTAGTATTACTCTCCGACTGTGGCTAGCATGAAGATCCACACTGAATGGATTATTTACTTTCCTTCTGTGGCTAGCATGAAGATCCCCACTGAATGTATTATTTACTTATTTTAGTATTAGTCTCCTTCTGTGGCTAGCATGGAGATCCCCACTAAATGGATTATTTACTTTTCTTCTGTGGCTAGCATGAAGATCCCCACTGAATGTATTATTTACTTATTTTAGTATTTTATCTCCTTCTGTGGCTAGCATGAAGATCCCCACTGAATGTATTATTTACTTATTTTAGTATTACTCTCCTTCTGTGGCTAGCATGAAGATCTCCACTGAATGTATTATTTACTTATTTTAGTATTACTCTCCTTCTGTGGCTAGCATGAAGATCCCCACTGAATGGATTATTTACTTATTTTAGTATTACTCTCCTTCTGTGGCTAGCATGAAGATCCCCACTGAATGTATTATTTACTTATTTTAGTATTACTCTCCTTCTGTGGCTAGCATGAAAATCCCCACTGAATGTATTATTTACTTATTTTAGTATTACTACTATTACTCTCCTTCTGTGGCTAGCATGAAAATCCCCACTGAATGGATTATTTACTTATTTTAGTATTACTCTCCGACTGTGGCTAGCATGAAGATCCCCACTGAATGGATTATTTACTTTCCTTCTGTGGCTAGCATGAAGATCCCCACTGAATGTATTATTTACTTATTTTAGTATTACTCTCCTTCTGTGGCTAGCATGAAGATCCCCACTGAATGTATTATTTACTTATTTTAGTATTACTCTCCTTCTGTGGCTAGCATGAAGATCCCCATTGAACGGATTATTTACTTATTTTAGTATTACTCTCCTTCTGTGGCTAGCATGCAGATCACCACTGAATGGATTATTTACTTATTTTAGTATTACTCTCCGACTGTGGCTAGCATGAAGATCCCCACTGAATGGTTTATTTACTTTCCTTCTGTGGCTAGCATGAAGATCCCCACTGAATGTATTATTTACTTATTTTAGTATTACTCTCCTTCTGTGGCTAGCATGGAGATCCCCACTGAATGGATTATTTACTTTCCTTCTGTGGCTAGCATGAAGATCCCCACTGAATGTATTATTTACTTATTTTAGTATTACTCTCCTTCTGTGGCTAGCATGAAGATCCCCACTGAATGTATTATTTACTTATTTTAGTATTACTCTCCTTCTGTGGCTAGCATGAAGATCCCCACTGAATGTATTATTTACTTATTTTAGTATTACTCTCCTTCTGTGGCTAGCATGAAGATCCCCACTGAATGTATTATTTACTTATTTTAGTATTACTCTCCTTCTGTGGCTAGCATGAAGATCACCACTGAATGGATTATTTACTTATTTTAGTATTACTCTTCGTCTGTGGCTAGCATGAAAATCCCCACTGAATGGATTATTTACTTTCCTTCTGTGGCTAGCATGAAGATCCCCAATGAATGGATTATTTACTTATTTTAGTATTACTGTCCTTCTGTGGCTAGCATGAAGATCCCCACTGAATGTATTATTTACTTATTTTAGTATTACTCTCCTTCTGTGGCTAGCATGAAGATCCCCACTGAATGTATTATTTACTTATTTTAGTATTACTCTCCTTCTGTGGCTAGCATGCAGATCACCACTGAATGGATTATTTACTTATTTTAGTATTACTCTCCTTCTGTGGCTAGCATGAAGATCCCCATTGAACGGATTATTTACTTATTTTAGTATTACTCTCCTTCTGTGGCTAGCATGCAGATCACCACTGAATGGATTATTTACTTATTTTAGTATTACTCTCCGACTGTGGCTAGCATGAAGATCCCCACTGAATGGATTATTTACTTTCCTTCTGTGGCTAGCATGAAGATCCCCACTGAATGTATTATTTACTTATTTTAGTATTACTCTCCTTCTGTGGCTAGCATGGAGATCCCCACTGAATGGATTATTTACTTTCCTTCTGTGGCTAGCATGAAGATCCCCACTGAATGTATTATTTACTTATTTTAGTATTACTCTCCTTATGTGGCTAGCATGAAGATCCCCATTGAACAGATTATTTACTTATTTTAGTATTACTCTCCTTCTGTGGCTAGCATGCAGATCACCACTGAATGGATTATTTACTTATTTTAGTATTACTCTCCGACTGTGGCTAGCATGAAGATCCCCACTGAATGGATTATTTACTTTCCTTCTGTGGCTAGCATGAAGATCCCCACTGAATGTATTATTTACTTATTTTAGTATTACTCTCCTTCTGTGGCTAGCATGGAGATCCCCACTGAATGGATTATTTACTTTCCTTCTGTGGCTAGCATGAAGATCCCCACTGAATGTATTATTTACTTATTTTAGTATTACTCTCCTTCTGTGGCTAGTATGAAGATCCCCACTGAATGTATTATTTACTTATTTTAGTATTACTCTCCTTCTGTGGCTAGCATGAAGATCCCCACTGAATGTATTATTTACTTATTTTAGTAATACTCTCCTTCTGTGGCTAGCATGAAAATCCCCACTGAATGTATTATTTACTTATTTTAGTATTACTACTATTACTCTCCTTCTGTGGCTAGCATGAAAATCCCCACTGAATGTATTATTTACTTATTTTAGTATTACTCTCCTTCTGTGGCTAGCATGAAGATCCCCACTGAATGTATTATTTACTTATTTTAGTATTACTCTCCTTCTGTGGCTAGCATGAAGATCACCAATGAATGTATTATTTACTTATTTTAGTATTACTCTCCGACTGTGGCTAGCATGAAGATCCCCACTGAATGGATTATTTACTTTCCTTCTGTGGCTAGCATGAAGATCCCAACTGAATGTATTATTTACTTATTTTAGTATTACTCTCCTTCTGTGGCTAGCATGAAGATCCCCACTGAATGTATTATTTACTTATTTTAGTATTACTCTCCTTCTGTGGCTAGCATGAAGATCCCCACTGAATGTATTATTTACTTATTTTAGTATTACTCTCCTTCTGTGGCTAGCATGAAGATCCCCATTGAACGGATTATTTACTTATTTTAGTATTACTCTCCTTCTGTGGCTAGCATGCAGATCACCACTGAATGAATTATTTACTTATTTTAGTATTACTCTCATTCTGTGGCTAGCATGAAGATCCCCATTGAACGGATTATTTACTTATTTTAGTATTACTCTCCTTCTGTGGCTAGCATGCAGATCACCACTGAATGGATTATTTACTTATTTTAGTATTACTCTCCGACTGTGGCTAGCATGAAGATCCCCACTGAATGGATTATTTACTTTCCTTCTGTGGCTAGCATGAAGATCCCCACTGAATGTATTATTTACTTATTTTAGTATTACTCTCCTTCTGTGGCTAGCATGGAGATCCCCACTGAATGGATTATTTACTTTCCTTCTGTGGCTAGCATGAAGATCCCCACTGAATGTATTATTTACTTATTTTAGTATTACTCTCCTTCTGTGGCTAGCATGCAGATAACCACTGAATGGATTATTTACTTATTTTAGTATTACTCTCCGACTGTGGCTAGCATGAAGATCCCCACTGAATGCATTATTTACTTTCCTTCTGTGGCTAGCATGAAGATCCCCACTGAATGTATTATTTACTTATTTTAGTATTACTCTCCTTCTGTGGCTAGCATGAAGATCCCCACTGAATGTATTATTTACTTATTTTAGTATTACTCTCCTTCTGTGGCTAGCATGAAGATCCCCACTGAATGTATTATTTACTTATTTTAGTATTACTCTCCTTCTGTGGCTAGCATGAAGATCCCCACTGAATGTATTATTTACTTATTTTAGTATTACTCTCCTTCTGTGGCTAGCATGAAGATCCCCACTGAATGTATTATTTACTTATTTTAGTATTACTCTCCTTCTGTGGCTAGCATGAAGATCCCCACTGAATGTATTATTTACTTATTTTAGTATTACTCTCCTTCTGTGGCTAGCATTAAGATCCCCATTGAACGGATTATTTACTTATTTTAGTATTACTCTCCTTCTGTGGCTAGCATGAAGATCCCCACTGAATGTATTATTTACTTATTTTAGTATTACTCTCCTTCTGTGGCTAGCATGCAGATAACCACTGAATGGATTATTTACTTATTTTAGTATTACTCTCCGACTGTGGCTAGCATGAAGATCCCCACTGAATGGATTATTTACTTTCCTTCTGTGGCTAGCATGAAGATCCCCACTGAATGTATTATTTACTTATTTTAGTATTACTCTCCTTCTGTGGCTAGCATGAAGATCCCCACTGAATGTATTATTTACTTATTTTAGTATTACTCTCCTTCTGTGGCTAGCATGCAGATAACCACTGAATGGATTATTTACTTATTTTAGTATTACTCTCCGACTGTGGCTAGCATGAAGATCCCCACTGAATGGATTATTTACTTTCCTTCTGTGGCTAGCATGAAGATCCCCACTGAATGTATTATTTACTTATTTTAGTATTACTCTCCTTCTGTGGCTAGCATGAAGATCCCCACTGAATGTATTATTTACTTATTTTAGTATTACTCTCCTTCTGTGGCTAGCATGAAGATCCCCATTGAACGGATTATTTACTTATTTTAGTATTACTCTCCTTCTGTGGCTAGCATGCAGATAACCACTGAATGGATTATTTACTTATTTTAGTATTACTCTCCTTCTGTGGCTAGCATGAAGATCCCCATTGAACGGATTATTTACTTATTTTAGTATTACTCTCCTTCTGTGGCTAGCATGCAGATCACCACTGAATGGATTATTTACTTATTTTAGTATTACTCTCCGACTGTGGCTAGCATGAAGATCCCCACTGAATGGATTATTTACTTTCCTTCTGTGGCTAGCATGAAGATCCCCACTGAATGTATTATTTACTTATTTTAGTATTACTCTCCTTCTGTGGCTAGCATGGAGATCCCCACTGAATGGATTATTTACTTTTCTTCTGTGGCTAGCATGAAGATCCCCACTGAATGTATTATTTACTTATTTTAGTATTACTCTCCTTCTGTGGCTAGCATGAAGATCCCCACTGAATGTATTATTTACTTATTTTAGTATTACTCTCCTTCTGTGGCTAGCATGAAGATCACCACTGAATGGATTATTTACTTATTTTAGTATTACTCTCCTTCTGTGGCTAGCATGGAGATCCCCACTGAATGGATTATTTACTTTCCTTCTGTGGCTAGCATGAAGATCCCCACTGAATGTATTATTTACTTATTTTAGTATTACTCTCCTTCTGTGGCTAGCATGAAGATCCCCACTGAATGTATTATTTACTTATTTTAGTATTACTCTCCTTCTGTGGCTAGCATGAAGATCACCACTGAATGGATTATTTACTTATTTTAGTATTACTCTCCGACTGTGGCTAGCATGAAGATCCCCACTGAATGGATTATTTACTTTCCTTCTGTGGCTAGCATGAAGATCCCCACTGAATGTATTATTTACTTATTTTAGTATTACTCTCCTTCTGTGGCTAGTATTAAGATCCCCACTGAATGTATTATTTACTTATTTTAGTATTACTCTCCTTCTGTGGCTAGTATGAAGATCCCCACTGAATGTATTATTTACTTATTTTAGTATTACTCTCCTTCTGTTGCTAGCATGAAGATCCCCACTGAATGTATTATTTACTTATTTTAGTATTACTCTCCTTCTGTGGCTAGCATGAAGATCCCCACTGAATGTATTATTTACTTATTTTAGTATTACTCTCCTTCTGTGGCTAGCATGAAGATCACCACTGAATGGATTATTTACTTATTTTAGTATTACTCTCCGACTGTGGCTAGCATGAAGATCCCCACTGAATGGATTATTTACTTTCCTTCTGTGGCTAGCATGAAGATCCCCACTGAATGGATTATTTACTTATTTTAGTATTACTCTCCTTCTGTGGCTAGCATGAAGATCACCAATGAATGTATTATTTACTTATTTTAGTATTGCTCTTTTTCTGTGGCTAGCAATGAGATCCCCACTGAATGGATTATTTACTTATTTTAGTATTACTCTCCTTCTGTGGCTAGCATGAAGATCCCCACTGAATGTATTATTTACTTATTTTAGTATTACTCTCCTTCTGTGGCTAGCATGGAGATCCCCACTGAATAGATTATTTACTTATTTTAGTATTACTCTCCTTCTGTGGCTAGCATGGGGATCCCCAATGAATGGATTATTTACTTATTTTAGTATTACTCTCCGACTGTGGCTAGCATGAAGATCCCCACTGAATGTATTATTTACTTATTTTAGTATTACTCTTCTTCTGTGGCTAGCATGAAGATCCCCACTGAATGTATTATTTACTTATTTTAGTATTACTCTCCTTCTGTGGCTAGCATGAAGATCCCCAATGAATGGATTATTTACTTATTTTAGTATTACTCTCCTTCTGTGGCTAGCATGGAGATCCCCACTGAATGTATTATTTACTTATTTTAGTATTACTCTCCTTCTGTGGCTAGCATGAAGATCCCCACTGAATGTATTATTTACTTATTTTAGTATTACTCTCCTTCTGTGGCTAGCATGAAGATCCCCACTGAATGTATTATTTACTTATTTTAGTATTACTCTCCTTCTGTGGCTAGCATGAAGATCCCCACTGAATGTATTATTTACTTATTTTAGTATTACTCTCCTTCTGTGGCTAGTATGAAGATCCCAACTGAATGTATTATTTACTTATTTTAGTATTACTCTTCTTCTGTGGCTAGCATGAAGATCACCAATGAATGGATTATTTACTTATTTTAGTATTACTCTCCGTCTGTGGCTAGCATGAAGATCCCCACTGAATGGATTATTTACTTTCCTTCTGTGGCTAGCATGAAGATCCCCACTGAATGTATTATTTACTTATTTTAGTATTACTCTCCTTATGTGGCTAGCATGAAGATCCCCACCGAATGGATTATTTACTTATTTTAGTATTACTCTCCTTCTGTGGCTAGCATGAAGATCCTCACTGAATGTATTATTTACTTATTTTAGTATTACTCTCCTTCTGTGGCTAGCATGGAGATCCCCACTGAATAGATTATTTACTTAATTTAGTATTACTCTCCTTCTGTGGCTAGCATGGAGATCCACCTGAATGCACATTAGCAGAATAAACCAATGTCAAACATCACCATTAGTTATCTAAGTCACAACTATTGCTATTGTCCTTTGTAAGCAACAAAGTATTCACAGCGAATACTTCTGTCTGTCTTCTACGCTGTCGAGTCCCGGTCTGACGATCTTCGTGGTGTGTCCAGCCACGATCAGTTGACTCTTCGTGCATCAGATAGTTTGCGTGCTTGGAGTTCCAGCACGCAGTTAGTAACTGGTCAACTGTTTAAAGTTACTGGTGTTTCGTTGACACTTCTCGTGATGCGGGTTTCCCCACTCTATTGTGGGCAACTCCAGCTCACGTCTTATAGTGTCCCCTTTTTGGACACGAGTGTGTCCAGTCGGAGAACTATTTATAGTTCTCGTGCTTCTGTCCCTATTTCCTAGATAGCTATGTTCTCCTGATCCTGTCTAGGTCTCTTTCCATAGTTCTACCTCTATCTTATCTATCAGGTTACTTGCAGCTCTTTGACAGGCTCTCCCTCCCTCTGTGTTGTGTTACAAACTTTTCAGTTGTGGGTGTAACACAAGTAGTAATCTCAAAAAAAATTAGGGCTGTCTAATTTTGTCAAAGACTGCATGAGTTTTCTACCTCTGTTCTAGGCATAGGACAAGATCTCTCCTTTCCCTCGTCACACTGCTGTACTACTTCACTTGGCTAATTGATTAGCACATCACACTAGTACAGTTGGCTAGAGACTGTGCTCATACTAACATTATACTTCTTGGGAGTTTGTGTGATCCGGAACCAATGTCTTTTGACCTATCCTCAAATTGTCAATATAACTGACAACCCATACAAAATTGCCCCTATTACGAGTACAATACATGAATAATATTCATGCTCCCATATAATATTTACTCCAACTAGTATACATGCTTTATGTGCTATTGTTCACCTTCTTAGCTTCTGCTTGTGAAGAAATATTTCAGTGTTAAACTAAGGTTTTCAAGATTTTGTTGTGTCCCCTGTTTAGAGTAGTTATTCCTCTTTGCAATTAATGGTGTATGCATCTTTATGTGTTAGTTTTCCTGGTTGGTTGCGTGTTTCTATAAAACTAATATGTATTTAACTTACCACTATGTGAATGTGTCTATATTTACGTTTATGTACTCTTTCGAGCGCCGTAAAACGGTTTATTGTAGTCACAAACGAGTGTGTAAGTGTGATTTATGACTACTCTTCCGGTTTATGATGCTCAAAATATGTTTCCTATCTCTATCATCTAAGTATGGCAACTACACAGATAACAATAGAACAACACATTGTCTTAACACATTGACACAGACGAATTACAACAACTCGCATTGTGCGGCGAAATTTTTTTAGCAACATGTCTCACTCCTCTGTATTTGATTCATTCTCTCCTCTCATTCATACATCTTTCATTCATCTTTCACAGGTTTTAAAATACATGTTCTGTCATTAAAATATGGTTGTAGAAAAAGAATGGATGAACAATATATAAGTACAATAAATAGTTGGCTGAATTTAAACAAGTTTTCAAGCAAAATGACTGTGCTCTAGTTTTACACTCGTCATTTCTGTACAAAAATATCCATATTTAATAGGATTGTTCACTATTAATCCTGTGGGTACTGATTAATCTAGCTAAACTATTCTAAGTTGGTGTACTGAGCTATGCTAACTAAGGGAACTAATCTAACTAAATGATGAAAATGGGGAAAAGTGTGTTAGTTACCTTATTGTGTGGTAGTGCATAGAATGGTATAAATTTCTAAATGATGGGATTAATTTCTAAGTAATGTTCTAATTAACTGTCTAAGAAAATGTGTTTACATGATGATAAACTAAAGTAATGTTTCCTAAGTTGAAAAGTATGATGTAAAGGTTAAACTAAATGAGTTTCTAACTAAATGTAAATGACATTTGCCTATTAAATGTTATAACTAAGGTTATAAGGGTGGTTCTACACTCTATTCTAACTATAAAAATATGATGTTACATGCAACAATTTATATATATCTAAATTACCTAATTACATCCAGGTGTGTTGTCGGAGTAGCGTCCTCTGTTGAATCTCGATGAAAAATAGAGTTCATTTAGACAAAGTCTGAAACATACGCTCTCATCCTGGGTAACGTTGAAATATCGTTCTACTCATGGGTTGCATATATGGTGGTGGCGTAGACAACTCATAATGTGTCTGTTCATTTTCATTAGTGCTGACACAGTTAATAGTAAGCAAGTTCAGGCGATTCACGATGGTAAGCGCACTACAGTGTCTGTATTCACCACATAAGGCAGTAGTTAATTACAGTGTCACTGACTTTGGTGATGTCGGATCGCTCTCTTCTCGTACCTCTGGTATATCGATCTGAGAAGGTCGGCCAAGTGTGTCTGCCAGAACGTTCATGTTCCCCTTGATATGCTTTATCGTGAACAAATAATTCTGCAGGATCAAAGACCATCTGTAGATCCTGCTATTACGGTGGACTCCCGACTGCATCACTGTCAGTGGTGAATTGTCAGTTTCATTGACAAACTGGGTACCCGCTAAGAATCTATGAAGCTTCTGGACACAATAGATGATGCTTAAAGCCTCTAACTCAGAGACTGAGTATCTCGATTCAGCAGGGGTAATCTTGCGGCTTACATATACAATTGGGTGAAAGATTTCCTCATAGAACTGTCCTAAAACGCCAGCGATGGATATAGCACTTGCGTCTGTACGAAGAAAATATGTAAGATTGGGGTTAGGCAAGCGCAAGATAGGTACAACGCTGAACATATGTTTTAATTTTGATAATGCATCAATTAACTCTGCATCCTGTACATTTAATTTCACAGATGCTTTCAAAACATTAGAAAAAACGCTGGTGATTTCAGCTAAATTGGGTATGAACTTATTGTAGTAATTCACTAGACCAAGCAAGCTTCTGACCTGCTTCTTGGTCGTTGGCATGGTTAAGTTCAAAATTTTGGTGACAATTTTATCATGTCTTAAGTTGGCCTCTGGTGATCGTATGGCCTAGGAAATCAATTTCTTCCATCCCCAACTCAACTTTGGTTGGCTTTACAGTAAGGCCGAATAATCTCAATCTATCGAAGACATGTCGCAGTTTCTGTAGGTGTGATGTCCAGTCTGCAGTATGGACACAAATGTCATCAATGTAAGTCGCTGTATTTGTAACTCCATGAAGAAGGTCCCTGGTGAGTCAGACAAAAGTGGCTGGAGCATTACGAAGGCCAAACGGAAGAAATCGCCACTTATAAAGACCTAGAGGTGTTGAGAATGCTGTTAGATGGATAGAAAGTGGATGCATCGGGACTTGCCAGTATCCTTTAGTTAGGTCAAGTTTAGAAAAAATTCGAGAGGTGGACATATCAAAAATCAGATCCTCTCATGATGGGATTGGCTCTGCATCGACCTTTGTGACATTATTTAACCGGCGGTAATCGACACAGAGGCGGGTCGTAAAGTCCTTTTTCTTCACAAGGACGATAGGAAAAGAATATTCTGACTGCGACTTTTGGATTATTCCACTTGACTCAAGATTTAGAAAGTTCTTTGTCGAGATTTTCCCTATAACTTAATGGGATGGAATAAGGTCGGCATTTGATAGGGGTGTTATCAGTCAGAATGATGGAGTGTTCGATTCTGTCAGTCCTACCTGGAATGTCGGAAAAAAATGTCTCTGTATTCTGTCACTAGCTCTATTGTCTGTCGTCTTTGCTCGTCTGTGAGTCTCGGTTCTATTCGTATACTATCAATTGTCCCAGTCATGTCTACTGTCGGGACTGGTAGTTCTATGTCATTGTCATCTGATTGAGTACTGTGGTTGTACTACCTGTGTGTTCTGTTTCCTGACTAGGTGTATATGCGCTGTCGTCGTCTTCTGTCGCTCTAACTAGTGTAGTTGCGCTATGTACGTCTGTCGTCGGGTTGCTTGTTGTGGGTGCATTCTGTTCGTATGTCGTCGGGTCTTGTCGTGAGGAGTAAAGCTTCAGCATGTTGATATGAAATATCTTTAATTTTTGGTTTATCGATATTTCATAATCGACATCTGATATCTTTCGTACCACTTTGAATGGCCCTTGCCATGAAGTTAATAATAGATTACGTTTATCTGGTAGTAAAAGTAGCACCTCTTGATTGGGTTCAAGGTGTAGGGTTTTGGCACCCTTATTGGCATAATGGCGGTAGATCTGGCCTTTTCTCTCCAAAGATGATTTGGCTATTACACACGCCTTCATAATTTTATCGCGTGTTTCTGTTACCATCTCGTACGGTGTTACTGGGGTTGGACTATCTAGTGTACTAGTGATTAACTGATGGTAAATCGTTAGGGGTCCATGAGGGTTCACCCATACACTAACTCAAATGGCGAGAAACCCGTACTTGAGTGCGGAATTTCTCGATAGGCAAACAGCACCGTTGGTAATAGAGTATCCCAATCAGCTGGGTTCTCTGCTGTTACCTTTGCCAGCATGTGTTTTAGGTCCCCGTTAATCTTTTCTATGATTCCATTGCTGGAAGGGTGGTAGGCACTAGTGAAATGTTGGATTTCTAGTAATTTTGTAAGAGCTTGCGTAGCAGCCAATATAAACTGGGTTCCCCGATCTGATAAAATGGTTCGAGGGAATCCGAATCGAGAAAATAGATGTAAAAATACATTAGCTACATCTTTGGAGGTAATATATTTTAGGGCCACCGCCTCGACCCACCTCGTACAGAGATCCACGAGGGTTAGTATGAATCGGTTTCCTTTGTTTGACACCTGATTCAGGGGTCCAACAATATCCACCGCTACACTTTCAAATGGTCTAGAGGCCAATGTTGAAGGTTGGACCTCAGCTGTTACATGCTTTCCCTATCTCACTAAATGTTGGCAAATAGTATATGACAGACAAAATGATTTTATATCGTCACAAAACTTAGGCCAATAGAAATGTGCTAAAATTTTGGCTCGTTTTGTCATAAGCCAAATGTCCAGCAAACGGTGAATCGTGTGGAATGTTTAACACGTTTTGTCGATGTTTCAAAGGTAGCACCGTCTGCTGAATTTCATGGTTATTGGTGGTGTAATATCGCATGAGAATTCCATTGTGGAGTTTAAAATACCAGGAGGCATTTTTGGTTAATTTGGCCTTTTCACCTAATAATTTAAAATAAGGTGCAATGGTTGGATCGGCGCGTTGTGCCTCAATAAACTCTTGTTGAGTGGTATTGTCAATAGTACCGCTAGGTGTTAATAATTTAACATTTCATCTTGTAGGTCATTCTGATGTGTTTGGGTCTCTGACATAGTTACTACATTAGCCGTGTTGGTGTGTTTCCAGGCTAATATTTCGTCATCAGTGTAGTGTCTTAACCCTGGTAGGCACCCTAAAATGAGGTCAGTACAGGGGTTCTGTAAAATCGCACACGTAAATGTGCCGGAAATGAACGGGGTGTTTATACGGACTTTTGCTAGCGGGTATTTCTCAATATTGCCAGAAAAAGTGCGGCATTTAACAAAATCGCCCGTATAATCCTCTGGGTTAATTAGTTCTTTCCTTACCCCGATTAAAGTACTTCCACTATCAAGTAAACATTGGCATGGATATTCATTGACCAGTGCATCGTGGAACTTTAAATTGCCTCTGGAGGCTAAAGCTGAATTTGCATCTTCATTAGAAAATGGTACAATGTGACCACATTTGAGTTTACCGTCCGTATGGAACTGGTGACAAGTATCACATTTATCGAAGTCTAAGATATCAGTAATAACAGCTACACTTTCACACTCATTGAATGGTAATACATTTTCGTTCTCGCACTCAACTTCACTGTCATTATCAGAGGATGTATCAATCAGCACAGCGTTGCTGGCCTTCATTCTCTGCCTGCCCAAACATTTAGAAGAATAATGTCCATAAGACTAACAAAAAAAAACATTTAACTGCACGTTTATATGAGTTCCTTTTGTTTTCCTGCTTTTTGATCATCATTTCAAGATGTGCATGGTATGAAGGATTTTTATCACACATCGAGAATTGTTGGTGATCTAAATTGTAGTATCCACACTGGGGTGGCTTTTGGAATGGTTTATCTTTCTTCTGATAAGATTTCTGGTTGAAAGATCTGTTTGGTTGGTTTTTTTGCAAACACTGTAATTTCAGAATCATGTATAGATGACTTACATACATCTCGGTTGGAAGAGAAATACGCCAAACCACGTTTCTCCAACTGTTCTAGAGATTCAATGTCTGCTTGTTGAAGGAACTTAGCAAAAGGAGTTGGCACTGTGGATATCACTTTATCCATAACCATTAAGTCTTGTAACTTGTCAAAACTCTTTCCTACCTTCATTGCCTTAAGCAATTTACTGAATACACTTTGAACGTTAGATAAATAATCTAGGAAAGTTTCGTTCGGTTTTGGTCTAATTTGTGAGTACTGGATCTGATATCCAGGAGCATCGAGTAGAAAATGCTGCATGATTCTGTCATGAATATATTGGTAGTTGTTTCTTAATTATGTTGGTATAGACTCAATAACTTTTAAGGGCTCCCCAGAAAGATTTCTCATATAAATCATGGCCCAATCTTCTAACTGTATTTTCTGAAATCTGAGCTGAAACTCGATATTCTCGGTCCAGGCTGAAATTGAATCTCCTTGATAATCCCTTTACATTTACAAAATTTGTTTTGCTCTTCCTGACTCTTCTGTTTTGTGGTGGCTATTTGAATGTGTGAGTCAACATTCATTTCTTTCATTTTTAAATTTGTTTGTGTGTCCACCTCTATTTGCTTTTGTTTGGTGGCTTGATCTGATTCTATTTGTTTTTGCTTGGTGGCGTCATCTAATTCTATTTGCTTTTGTTTTATCTCTAATTCTTTCTGTTTAGTGGCATCATCCATTTCTATTTGTTTCTGTTTTATTTCTAGTTCTTTCTGCTTAGTTGTTTCTTCTAATTCTAATTGTCTTTGTTTGGTGGCCTGCTCTAACTCTCTTATCTCTTTCTGATGCTGTCTTTCAAGTGCTCGTTCATCTCTCTCTATTGCAGCTTTTCTTTCTGTTTCCACTTTGTATTTCTTTTCTGCCCATTTTTCTAATTTCTCCCCGCTATGGCCTAGGTCTTTGCCAGCTTGGATACACTCACTTAATGTTGACATTGTATGGCTTTATGTTCTTACACAAATGGTATATAAATAATTTCACAATTAATACGTTTCACACGTTCACAATCAATCACTGAAAAGTAAGATGCGTTGCTAATTGTGATTATCAAAATAGTGAAAAAATACTCATCTAATCAGATGAAAGTACGGCCCCTTGGGATGTTACACCGCTGTCTTGCACACACATAATCTATAGGCTTGCTCGTAGGTGTGATGTCTCTGTTTTGTAGAGCATCAACAATTAGCACATAATATATATTACAAAGTACATGGTGGTAATCAATTTAAATGTTACAGTTCTTACGATCGGCAAATTACAAATGTGATGTGGGTAATATGAATGATATAATGATATGAATGTTATGATCGTATGAATGAATCGTCAAATGGTGAGATGAATCGTCGAATGAATAGTCAATTGTCGTCTTGTCTTCACTTTCTACTGTCTCTGACTGAGCTATGCTGTATGATCTTAGTTTGACTTCTAATTTACTTCCCTTGTACAAAATATGTTTGACTTTGCACAAGTTCGTGGGTAAATTCAATGAACGTTGACATAATGACTGTAGTATCACACATATTAAAAAATAATCGTTAAACTTGTGATTTAGATACATATTTAACGTTTACACAAATCACAGTTTGAGTTTCCGAATTTACATCGATGGAATAACAAATCGCATTTTAGTCGAAATTTTTACACTTTATGTGGGAAAATGGTCTTGAAAAGTGCTTAAAGGTGGTTCAAGCCCCACCTTCTGACACCAAATCGGATCCTGCCTGTCAACAACTTAACTTTGACAGGCATACAAGGATTCCTCTTTTGTACCACACGAAATGAGAACGTACAAAAGGATACAAATATAATACAAGTTTATTAGCTAGTTGTACAGTAGCTCTGCGAGCGGATAACCACATAGGTAATACACATCATGGTATATCGTAATGATGTTATGTGAAAGGTGATATCGATGGTAATATCTATCGAAGCTAAGTCTAAGTCACAACTATTGCTATTGTCCTTTGTAAGCAACAAAGTATTCACAGCGAATACTTCCGCCTGTCTTCTACGCTGTCGAGTCCCGGTCTGACGATCTTCGTGGCGTGTCCAGCCACGATCAGTTGACTCTTCATGCATCAGCTAGTTTGCGTGCTCGGAGTTCCAGCACGCAGTTAGTAACTGGTCAACTGTTTAAAGTTACTGGTGTTTCGTTGACACTTCTCGTGATGCGGGTTTCCCCACTCTATTGTGGGCAACTCCAGCTCACGTCTTACAGTGTCCCCTTTTTGGACACGAGAACTATTTATAGTTCTCACTCGTGCTTCTGTCCCTATTTCCTAGATAGCTATGTTCTTCTGATCCTGTCTAGGTCTCTTTCCATAGTTCTACCTCTATCTTATCTATCAGGTTACTTGCAGCTCTTTGACAATGGGTGAAAATTAACAAGTACATTTGAAATAAGACAGGGAAACCTTTTGTCATCTTTAATATTATTATTGATTCTAGACTGAATTATGGGGACACCAATAACTACGAACATAAATGGAATTCAATGCAACCTGACTAATAAATCTGATAATGTGGACTTTGCTGATGACACTGTCCTACTGCCCCATACACACACAGGCAGGTGCAAGATAAACTAAACACTGAGAGGTCACAACAACTAGGTCTACAAATACATTCCTCTTTCACCTTTCATTCCCCCACTGGGACCTTGGCTCCCAACAAACTCATTCCCAGCCTCCCTATCCTTAACTATCCCATGCATGTTGTCACCATATTGATTTCTGTCTACTATTCTCCATGTGTTTTTAGGTTTTCCTTATGTAAATTTGTGGATTCCAGACAATAGCCTGTCTAGTTATAATAGTCTCAGATTTTCTCAATGAATGTTCTATCCAGAGTGTTTTCTTCATCTCTTGTTTCACTGGTGTTTGTCTAGATCTCTCCAGGAGTTCCACACTGGTGATTCTGCCATTCCATTTAACTCCTTCTATTTTATGCAGGCACCAATTAGTGAATGGTTGTAACTTAATTGTAATTGTTTTCTTTGTTCTCCATGTTTCTAACCCATACAGTAGTACAGATTTAACGTTAGAATTAAATATTCTAAGTTTTGTGCCAAGTTTAATTTCTGTTGACTTCCACAAATGTCCCAGTGTTATAAAATCTCCTCTAGCCTTCTGTATTCTAATTCTGACATCTGTATCTGTTCCACCCTCTGTGTCTATGCTGCCACTTACACAGGTGTAAGATTCCCTCTAAAAGTGAGGTTTCATCAAGGGAAATCTGATCTGATAAATTTGTTCTCATTTTCTATCTTTCCCTTATGAATTTGTAAACCTAATTGCTGTGAACTCCCATCCAGTGTTAGTTCTTCCTGCATCCGAAGTCATGTGAGAAACAGGAGGGAAATGTCATCAGAGATATCCAGATCATCGAGATGCTTTGTCAGAGGAATCCATTGAACTCCATTTCTGGTATTGCTTGTTGTTGTCATCAATAATCCAGTAAGAGGTGACAAAAGGCAACTCTGTCTACCTCCTGTTCTTATTTTTAACACCTCTGTTAATTTTCGCCCTAGGAGGGTTTTGTCCTTCACGTCTCTGTATGTGCCTCTTTATTAAGTTCATAATTTTATGTGGTATTAAATAAAAGTTAGTTGCATATCCTTTACACGATGTCTCAATTGCAAGAATCTGTATTTCATCTCTCTATATGTTGCCTTTATGCCTTACCCTATCAGAGTACTAAGAAATGTATGGAAGTCAAAGGAATGTAAGTTTAGCTACAAATGTAAAATGCTTAACTCTAATGTTTAGTCAGTACTACTTAATGAACTGTCGGCATCTGTTGATAATTGATAGTCTCACAATCCTGACATACCAGCTTCAAAGTCAGTGACAAGGGAGCAGATAGCTTGGCATTCTTGTTTGCAATGGTATGAGTGTCAGCCATTCAGAAAACAATGGCAAACTGCTGAAAATAAAATTGACTAGATAATCACACATAGTCAATAAATGTTGGGGTTGACTGGGATGTGCTGTAATGGACATGGAACTAACTTTATGGATCAAACACATGGAGAATAACTAAGAAAATTACTAATAAACTACAAACATTTACTAACTGGTGCCTCTAAAGTATGTGCCCTCTATGAGCTTGAAGAAAAGGATGCACCACAATCATCACATTTGTAAAGTATCTTGCCAGATGATATGTTGGGGTATGTGATAAACTGTAAACAAACTTGATAAAAGGATGGCTCGATAACCAATGAATATCGATCAGCAGGTCTTCGAAGCTGGAACTCAACTGAAGAAAGCTAGTCCAATCCGTAGACGCAGGCATTGCAATAAATATTTATTTCCGCAGCAGGCCTGCTTAGTACAAGTCCTTGGAAAAAACATATAACAAGATACTGGGCCTGTTCTACCCAGGCGGGACAGCATCATCAAAATAATTCGATTCAACCTAATATCCACAGCTAGTCCTGCTGAAAATTATACATAATACCTTGCCCGTCAACACGGCGATCTTCTGTCCATCCTTTCTCCTCTAATTCTCCTTCACGACGTTTCTCTGACATCAAGTTTCTACATTCGTCTCAATATTTAATTGTGGTTTCTAGGAACATTATGTTCACAGGCTGACTTGTCCATTCCATGTACTAACTCAGCCACGAATGTGATAAAGTGCTAGTGCTTCGCCAACTTATTCCTTCTCCAATTTACATGAGCTGCCGCTTTCCTGAAGGTCCCAAGTCGGCCTGTCTTTGTTGTTGTTGACAATCTCTTTGTGACGTTTTTGTCTTCGTACGTCAATCCCTAGTTTTATTAGGATTTTGGTTATATGCTTCTCTGCTACTTTTGAACTAGCTCATCATGTCACACCTGCTACTTGGCATATCTCATGTATGCATTCTTGTGTGGTTCTTTTGTTTGACAGTACAAGTAAATGATGCATCACACTTGTAGGGTTTACACCCAGTATATATTCTCATTTGCCACAGATTCACTGTGTGGATGTCATCTGCAGACTCCATTCTTGTGGTTTCCGGAAGAACAGCCTATGGTGAAAGGAAGGCCCAATATACGGAAGTGAGGCTAAGCAGCCATGTGCAGGACGTGACGATTCCTTGGGTGAGCCCAGTACCAGAGTGCTATGTGTCAGCTCTGCAAGTATGGAAGCCTCCTTGGATGGCGGGGAATGCCCATGGTCTGCCCCTGCCTTCCTTTGAGGGCTGACCCTTATGTCTTATGCTGTTCTAAATGGGCCAGCTGGATGGGGGATAACACCACAACAGTGAGAGTCAAACGTCCTAAGAAACTCCTGGGAAGGTTAACCCGGTCAACAAATGCCTGCAGAAGTTGGATGTATCGGCCTAACGGCGCAAGAACGCAGCTCTGCTGTAAACAGGCACAACGCAATCACGTCGGAAAAAATACTCCGGATGAACGCAGAAGATTTGCCACAGATGATGGTAAACATAAACAAATGATGCAACACAATCATTACAATTAACATATTTGTAAGGTTTCTCTCCTGTATGCGTTCTCTTGTGTGTAAGCAAACTAGAAGCGTGACTAAAAGTTGCGCTAAAATCATTACATTTGTAAGGTTTCTCTCCTGTATGTGTCTTGTGGCATTCCAGGTTGCCATGTCGAATAGAGAATTTTCTCTCCTGTACGCATTCTCATATAGTATTTAAGATTAATAGCATTAATACAAGAAGCACAACTATCATGACATTTGTAAGGTTTATCTCATTTATTTGTTATTATGTGGAGAATCAGACTGCCAACTTTAGATAAAGATGCACCACAATCATCACATTTGTAAGGTTTCTCTCACGTAAGTGTTCTTATGTGGCGCTTCAGTCTGCGCCAGCTATAGTAAAAGATGCACCACAATCCTCACATTTGTAAGGTTTCTCTCCTGTATGTGTTCTTTAGTGGTTAAATAAATGTGAAATTTGAGTAAAATTTGCACCACAATCATCACATTTGTAAGGTTTCTCTCCTATATGTGGTCTCTAGTGGATCTTCAGACTGCAAACAAATTTAGTAAAAGATTCACCACAATCATCACATTTGTAAGATTTCTCTTCTATATGTGTTCTCATGTGGATCTTCAAACTGCCAGATTTAGTAAAAGAAGCACAGCACTCACTACACTAGTAAGGTTTCTCTCCTTTGTGTGTTTTCTCTTGTGAATCTTCAGACTGATAGATGTAGTAAAAGATACACAGCGATCATCACATTTGTAAGGTTTCTCTCCAATGTGTTCTCTTGTGGACAACCAAATGAGAAGCTTGAGTAAATCTTGCACTACAATCATCACATTTGTAAGTCTTCTCTCCTGTGTGTGTTCTTAAGTGGTTAATTAAACCAGAAGCTTGAGTAAAAGTGTGCACCATAATATCAATTTTGTAAGGTTTCTCTCCTGTAAGCATTCTGTTTTGGTATTTAAAAATACAAGCTTTAATAAAAGATGCACCACAATCATCACATTTGTAAGGTTTTTCTCCTGTATGTGTCATTTTGTGGCATTTCAGGTTTGCCCTAATAAGTAAAAAAATCACTAAAATTATCACAGTTGTAAAGTTTCTCTCCTGAATGCAATCTCTTATAGTATTTAAGATTATTAGCATTAATAAAAGAAGCACAACTATCATCACATTTGTAAGATTTCTCTCCTTTATGTGTCATTTTGTGGAGAATAAGATTGCCACCTGTAGTGAAAGATGCATCACAATCATTACATTCATAAGGATTCTCTCATGTATGTGTTCTTATGTGGCGTTTCAGACTGCAAGCTATAGTAAAACATGCATCACAATCATCACATTTGTAAGGTTTCTCTCCTGTATGTGTTCGCAAGTGATACACTAAATGGCCAGTGTAAGTAAAAGATGCACCACAATCATCACAGTTGTAAGGTTTCTCTCCTGTATGTGTTCTCTTGTGGATCTTCAGAGTGCCAGATTTAGGAAAAGATGCACCACAATCATCACATTTGTAAGGTTTCTCTCCAGTATGTGTTCTCAAATGTTGCACTAAGTGGGCATGTTGAGTAAAGGATGCACTACAATCATCACATTTGTAAGGTTTCTCTCCTGTATGTGTTCTTTTGTGGCTAATTAAATGTGAAGTTTGAGAAAAAGTTGCACCACAATCATCACATTTGTAAGGTTTCCCTCTTGTATGTGTTCTCTTGTGGAGCTTCAAACTGCCAGCTTTAGTAAAAGATGCACTACAATCACCACATTCGTAAGGTTTCTCTCCTGAATGTTTTCTCTTGTGGTCAATCAAATGAGAAGTGTAATTAAAAGTTGCTCCACAATCATCACATTTGTAAGGTTTTTCTCCCATATGTGTCCTTTTGTGGTATTTCAGGCTGCCAGGTTGAGAATAACAAACACCACAATCATCACATTTGTAAGGTGTCTCTCCTGTGTGTGTTCTTTTATGGCGCTTCAGATTGGCAGCTACATAAAAAGACACACCACAATGATCACAAATGTAAGGTTTCTCTCCTGTATGTGTTCTCTTGTGGCGCTTCAGACTGTCAGCACAAATAAATGATGCACCACAATCATCACATTTGTAAGGTTTCTCACCTGTATGTGTTCTTTTGTGGATAATTAAATGAGAAGTTTGAGTAAAAGTTGCACCACAATAATCACATTTGTAAGGTTTCTCTCCTGTATGTGTTCTCTTGTGGAGATTCAGACTGCCAGCTTTAGTAAAAGATGCACCACAATCATCACATTTGTAAGGTTTCTCTCCTGTATGTGTTCTCTTGTGGTCAATCAAATGAGAAGCTCGAGTAAAATTTGCTCCACAATCATCACATTTGTAAGGTCTCTCTCCTGAATGTGTTCTTATGTGGTGAATCAAACCAGAAGCTTGAGTAAAAGCTGCACCACAATCATCACATTTATAAGGTTTCTCTCCTGTATGTCTCCTTTTGTGGTATTTCAGGCTGCCAGGGCGAGAATAATGAGCTCCACAATCATCACATTTGTAAGGTTTCTCTCCTGTATGTGTTCTTAAGTGGTACACTAAAAGGCCAGTGTGAGTAAAAGATGCACCACAATCATCACATTTGTAAGAATTCTCTCCTGTATGTGTTCTCTTGTGGGTCTTTAGACTGCCAACTTTATTAAAAGATACACCACAATCATCACATTTGTAAGGTTTCTCTCCTGTATGTGTCCTCACATGGTACACTATTTGGTCAATGTGAGTAAAAGATGCACCACAATCATCACACTTGTAAGATTTCTTTACTGAATTTGTTCTTATCAATCTTTTTAAATATATATCTGCACCAGTGTTTGGATCACAAACTTTAGACATGCAAGTTGTGGCTTTTTGTTTCATTCTTTCATCAGAACAACTGATAAGGTTATCATAATAATCAAGAGACTTCTCAGAGTTCTGTGTACATGTCACTGGTGCTTCTACATTTTGTAATTCATTAGTCTTATTGGCCACACACTTTAGTTTAGTGTTAATTTCATTGGTAGAAGACACACTCTCTGTTATGTGATCACATTCTTCATGTTTTACAACTATTCTCAATCCCACTATCATCAAGTGATATTTGTTATTGGTGAGTCTGATCCTGTGTCTCCTACCATTTTTTCAAGGCTGCAGCAACCTTCCACGCCTACCATGTTATTGAATCTTCATGAATTTTGTAATCATAGAACACATCTGGAAGTTCTTGTTTCACAAACTCCAATGTAATGTGATCAGATGCCATCTTCTCTATTTGTGGCTGTACTTATGTGAAATAGGAAATCACAATTCTGGCAACAGTGGTGTATTTCTGAAACACACAAACAGAGAATATTTATTTAAACAATAGAGTTGGAGGCAATATTTTATAATAAACTGTTTGAACTTTATAAAATGAACAGTTACTGTAAATGTACTATATCATCTGATAAGTCACTGCAATTATCATCTATCAATTGAACATTATATATATATACTTCAACGTTCCGAGCCATTGAGGTTCTTTGCTGCAGATACAATCTGTCTCCATTCGTCTCTCTGGTTAACCTTCTCTTGCCAGTCGTTGATTCCAAGTGCCTGTAGGTCTGTATATATATTATCTCTCCATCATCTTCTTGGTCTACCTCGGGGGTCTACGGTCATTTATTTCCTGAGTTTAAGTGAGTTTTGTTTCCCTATTATCTTCCATTCTTTCTATATGCCCCAGCCATTGTAGTCTATTAGCCTTCATGATACCAGTGATTAGCGGGGACTTAAACAGATCATAAATGTCTTTGTTACTTCTTCTTTTCCACTCTCCACTTTGTGTATCCCTAATGGGTCCAAAGATGCATCTTAAAACTGTGTTCTTAAAGGTTTGTAACAAGGCTTCGTCTCCTTTCGCTGTACTCCAGGTTTCAGAGCCATACAGCACAACTGGTCTGATCAGGGTTTTGTATATTGTGATTTTGGTGTTACGAGATAGCACATTTGATCTTAGTAGATGTTGTAGTGCATAGTATATCTTATTTCCAGAATTGATTCTAGTGTGTATTTCTTCCCTTATGATGTTGGAGCAGTTGAAGATTGTACCCAGGTATTTGTATGTTTCCGTTCTTTGAATGGTCATATTATCTATTTGTATGTGGCCAGAGGTTTTAGCCATTACTTCTCTTGAAATTACCATATATTCTGTCTTATCTTGGTTGATAGCCAGCCCCATCTGTTGGGCTTTTTCCTTTGAGTAAGTCAACATTTCCAATGTCTTTTGTTCATTTTCCGCTATAATATTTATCTCTCATTCTATTTATTTATTGATATTTATATCATCTGCATAACCAAGCAGCTTGGATGTTCCTCCAATATCACATTCCTCCTTTACCTTCCTTACAACTTTCTCTAGAGCCAGACTGAAGAGTAGCGGCAATAGTGTATCACCTTGTTTCAAGCCAGATGTTATTTGGAAAGGAGCTGATTTTCTGCCTTTATATGTTACTATATTATAAGTATCTTCCATGCAGTTTGGTCATGTTGATTAACTTCCTTGGTATTCCAAATTCCAGCAAAGCATTCCATAGACTACTCCTATGGATACTATCAAAAACCTTTTTAAAATCCACAAAAATGTTATGGAGATCTCTTTTATATTCCCAATTTTTCTCGGCTATGTGTCGTAAGATAAATCTCTGATCTATTGTTGATCTGTTTTGTCTAAATCCCGCCTGGTAGTCACCTAATATGTCTTCTGAATATGGTTTTAGTCTATTTAGTAATACTGTGGATAGTATCTTATAGCTTGTGGACAGTAGTGATATTCCTCTATAATTTTCACATTGAAACTTGTCTCTTCTTAAAGATAGGTATCAATAATGATTCTTTCCAGTCATGGGGTAATTCTTCTGTCCTCCAGATTTTTATTATTAGTTCGTATAGCTTTAGATGTAATGCATGGCCACCTGCCTTTATAAATTCAGCAGCAATTCCATCAGTCCCAGTTGCCTTATTGTTTTTAAGTCGTGTGATCTCCCCCGATGTGTCTCCACCTTGACGTGGTGGGGGAGCTTGCGTGTCCCATCGACCCCATTTGCTTGCCGATGGGTGAAAAATTACATATCGGACAGCTTATGGGATAGGGACCAGACTAAGAGAGACACAACCTGCTGCTCTGCAGGTATAGACTGAGGATGGCAGTCAAAATTTAAATCAGGTGCACGAAGGCAGAATTTCTTGGTTCGGACAAAACTCTTAGGGCTCCTTGTCGAGGGCTGTGGCTGAACGCCTCTAAGCCACAAACCCTCGGATCTGAGAGCCAGGCCGATACCCGTCTACCGGAAAATAGAAACGTGATACTGAGCAAGCTACATGCTCAGGTCTAATACATGTTCGAAGGCTCTCAGCTGGGGGATATGAGGGATTCCCGGATGAGAGGGCCTGAGGGATTCCCGGATGAGAGGGCCTGACCGTTTCCCGTTCGCTGCTGCACGAAGGTAAGGTGCTGAGCCGGCAGCACATGTAGCCTACCTCGTGAGCGAGTACAAAAAAGACAGAAAAGTGCCCCAGTCGAAGGGCATGGTTACGGAAACTCTGTATCTAACTCATAGAGAGTGTAGATATAAGTGGAAGAACGTCTCAACGCAAAATGGAACGCACGGCGAGCGAACCTATTGCGTGGGTTGAAGTCACAAGCAAAAGCTTACCGAGTGGATGTCGCCCGCAATCTGACCGCTCCTGGTGTGTGCTCGAGCGATCAGTGGCAAGCGGGATGCTCAACACATGGAAGTGAGGAACAAAAGCAGCCATGAGCAGGACGTGGAAACTCCTTGGGTGAGCCCAGTCTCAGAGCAATATGTGCCGGCTCTGCAATTATGGAAGCCTCCTCGGATAGTGAGATGATGCCCATGGTCTGCCCCTGCCTTCCCTTGAGGGCCGTCCGCGATATCGTTGATCGTTCTATCTTGACCAGCTGAGATGTGGGTGACATTACAACAGTCTAACGTGTCTCGAAACCGGAGGAAGGCTAACCTCACTAAAAAATGCCCGCCAGAAGTCGGAAGTGTCGGCCTACGGGTGGCAAACTAAAAATTGACACTACGCAATTACGTCCGAGTGAAATGTCTCGCCCGAATGTCTCTCGTGCTAGGAACAGCTCTGACTACCTAGTTCCCGAATGCCGCTCTTGTTCGGAACAGCACTGACTAGGTAGTTTCCGAATGTCTGTCGTGCCTGGAACAGCTCTGATGGGCGCAACGACAAGCACATGTCCGAAAACTCGCTGAGTGGATGCCGTCTGCGAACATGTCTGGTTTGTGCGGGAATGGCCCGGGGAAAACGAAATGACCAATATATAGAAGTGAGGATTCAAAGCAGCCATGAGCAGGACGTGACGATTTCCCTCGGTGAGCCCAGATCCAGGGCGTTATGTGTCGGCCCTGCAACTATGGAAGCAACCTTGGATGGCGGAAAATGCTATGGACTGTCCCTGCCTTCCTTTGAGGGATGACCGTTGTCTTCGACCGTTCAACCTTGGCCAGCATGGTTGTAGATGGCACCACAAAAGTGAGAGTCTCCCAGGTATGCTACCTGGTCAAAAAAGCACGCTAAAGTCGATGTGTTGGCCTACGGGTTTCGGCCCAAGGGCGCATAACAGACACACCGCAATGACATCTGAAAAAACACTCCGGATGAACGAAAAGAAGAAGAAGTCGTGTGATTACATATATGATTTCTTCAAATGTAGGTTCTTCAATTTGTGGTTCGCATGTTAGAACCTCTTCCTGTGGGAAAATGTTACTTGGAGCTTCACAATTTAGTAATTCAATAAAATATTCTTTCCATGTGTTGCACATTTCCTCATTGGTATTTATCATATTCCCATTTTTATCTTTTAAACCATATGTGTTGTGTTGGTGCCCAAGTTTCATTGACTTCAGTTCTTTAAAAAACTTTCTGGATTCATTTTTCTGGTGATTAGTTTCCAAATCTTTGATTATATTACTCATATATTCTCGCTTCTGCTGTCGAACTATGTTTGTTGCCTCTTTGCATTCATTTCTATATTGCTCGCCCTTTTTGATGTTGATGTCATTTAACCATAAATGTCTGGCATTCTTTTTCCTAATGACTGCTTCTTCACATTTTTGATTGAACCATCTGTTCTTTCTATGCGTCGTTAACACACCGAGACATTCTTCTGCGGTAGATTGAATTGTATTCTTGATGTTCAACCAAGTTTGGTCAACGCTTTCCTCCAACTGGTTTTGCAGAGTTTCAAGTTTACATTTTATTTCATGTGTAAATTTCTCTTTGACTGTAATTTCTTGTAGTTTTTCTCTGTTTGCTCCAACGAGGAAGTGGTCACTGTGGCACTCAGCTCCTCTATAACTTCTAACTAGCTGTATGTTTGATGCATTTCTGTTGTTAATTAAAATGTGATCTATTTGATTATAGGTTCTCTTGTCACATGATTTCCAAGTTTATTTGTGTATATCCTTTCTTTGTAGTTTGGTACTGCTAATCTGCAGTCCTTTGGCTTCTACCAGGTTGACGACTCTCCATCCATTATCATTTGAAGTTGTACATAGGCTTTCCATACCGGCCACTTTTTTATGAGTTTGCTCTCTACCTATGTTTGCATTGAAGTCTCCCAGCACTTCCACAGCAGTTGTTTATGTTCAACTTTTAGATTATTCTTATATATATATACATGTTCTGTATGGCTTAATGTAAACATTTTATTGACAGTCTGCATGGCTTAATGTAAACATTCTATTGGCAGTCTGCATGGCCGTGGGACTTAATGTATTTGTATTCAGCGGAGCAGTCAGACTTGTGCAGAGTTATAATCACATTGAGCCGGGAGTGCAGGGAATAGCCAGCAGGAGCCACGGAAGTGGAAATCCAGCAACTAATTCAGGATAATGCTTGCCCGGGTGATGTGATTATTTGCACAGATGGTTCGGTGTTGAGAGGTAGTAGAAGTGCCTGGGGGTTCTTGGCGAAGGCTAATGGTAGGTACTTTAGTAACATTTTCTAAATTGCTTTTTAATTATATAACCTGCATAGTTGGATACCTCTTGAAAAAACATATCCAATGATACCTTATTCAAGTCTGCAAGTGAATTGTAAGCTGAGATATTAATTTTTGTATGTCAGTTTAATATTTAACATTGGCATATTGGTAACTAATGGTAACCCACTCTGGAAAGTGTGACCACAAAACACGTAAGCTAAGGACAGATAACTGCTCTTGGTTTTTTTATGCGCTAAGGGGGATAACTCAGGTTTTTATTTTGAACGCAAAATTCAAATGAAAACCTGAAACTCCCTCTTCCTCCAGCCTCTTCCTCCACTCCTAAATACTAGAATGGATGGTGAATGCAAACGTGCATCATTATAATCTCGTCGCTCTGAATAATCCATAAGAATATTAAATGATCATCACTGTATTATGACACGGAAAACCGCTTATATTCCCGCCATTGAAATTTCGCACATTAGCATACAATCTTAATAATTTCTGTTTGGGATGACCCCGCCGACTAAAATATTTGAAAATTTCACAGTACGCATAAGAATGGATGCTCAATTTAATTATTTATACTAAATCAAGCGGCAACGTCTATAATAATGAGTACTATATAAATCCTTACTACCGGGGAACAATAACAAGGAAACGTAAATCGCCGTTTGAAACATCGCCGGCAACGTTCGGTAACGGAAAATGTAGTACCTAGCTAATGGTCGATGTTTGGTGCAGGAAAGCCTGGCATATGATACCACAACATCTAGCTTAAAAATGGAGTGGAGGCAGTCAGTGCAGCTTTCCGCGGGATGGAGAATACAGCACACACACACATCGTGATTGTTACTGACTTAGAAAGCATGCTGAGTAGGGTGAAGACAGGCAGGCTTCGTGCAGAGTGGCTTGCTTCGCTTCGGAAGTTACAGGTGGCAAGCACTGTCTGGATCTTTTCTCCGGGGCATGCTGGTGTGCTGGGGAATGAACAGGCAGACAGATTGGCTGGCGCTGCAAAACTTGGTGGAATATTGATGCATGATAAGGCAGACATGGTTGCGGCCTTGTGGGAGCACTGTACACCTCGGAGGTGCAAATGGATCACCATGGTCTGGCAAGAATGCGACAGCGAGGAGTGACGAGGGCATCTGGCTGATGCTCGACGCTTAGAGGAAAGGCGAAATGCATATATAATCAGATTGTTACTGGTACTATTGGGGTTGGAACTCTTCGCTGCTTCTGAGGATGGGGACGGAGCGCTTATGGGAATGCCCCAAATGCTGTGATGTCGATTCCTAAATCAATCAATCAATCAATAAAGCAATGTATTTGTTCTTGTACCTGCAATGAGCTGATGGTGGGGGTTGGAGTATCAAGCACTGCCCTGGTCAGTTGGACTTGTTCTTGTACCTGCAATGAGCTGATGGTGGGGTTGGAGTATCAAGTACTGCACTGGTCAGTTGGACTTCAAAGTTGACTTCCCTTTCAGCGATGGCAAACTACTGAATATGTTATTTGTCCATAAAGAATAATTATGACCATTCATTTCATCCAGTGGGGTTGAAAGTATGGAGCCGTGAGTTCGAAGATAGCTGATAAGGCTTATTTTGGCTCGAAATGTTCTTTGACAATGTGGACAAAGAATGCTTGACGTTTCTGGAGGAGGATTTTCTGCAGTGGTTTTTCTGTTCTGTCTTTTCTTCACAGCTCTTGCAGTCCTGGTTGCCTCACAAGTGACTGCACCCTTGCGTAATGATTCACGCCACGAATTTCAGTCTCTGGCTGCAGTCTCCCAGGTGTCATAATGAATTCCAAAGGCATTCAGTGAGATTTTCAGAGTGTCTTTAAAGCTAGTTAGTTAGTTAGTCAACAGATCATCCTCATTGCACATCGAACCATTCAGCCCATAAGTGCTCGGATCCCCTCCTCAGCAAATCCCGCAGCGTGTAGCGGCTAACGATGCCAGTTCTGTGTTGGTTTATCAATCTTCTTTGGCTTCCTACGTAGTGTTCTTGTTTGGCCACCCCTCTTTTAATTTGTTGCTCTCGCAGTCTGGCCATTGTTGTAGATTCACCGTCATCACTTGGTTCTCGCAAAAGTCTTACTTCTCGTAGAGCATTCAGAATGTCAGCCAGGTCCATGGCGAGTCAGCCCTCCAGCGTAGCCTCACCTGCGAGCTTGTCAGCCCGCTCATTTCCTTGTACTCCCGCATGCCCTGGCACGAAGATGAAACTAATCTTTGCCAGCCGAGACCGCTCCAGAGGCAGCAACCATTCTCTTCGGATCGACCCCTCCTCTATCCTCTTGATCATGTTCATTGAGTCGCTAAGGAAACAGGCCCTAGTGAATGTCTGTGTCTCGAGCCATGTTATTGCTTTACTTACTGCCATGACTTCCATGGTCAGGCTACTTGTGGTTTCAGTGAAAGCACCAGAGTCCTCCTTCACAATTCTCCCTCCGGCCCGAGCTGTAAAGGCCCATGAGCTTCTCACATGTCGGACGACCGACCCATCTGTGTAGATAACCGCGTCACCGTCTAGCGAATTCTCGAAAATCAACGCTTGTACTTCAGCCTCCACAGCAGCTGGATTTTCTTGTCTGCATTTTCTATCTAGTTGGATGCAAACTGAAAAGGATGTGCAGAAGTCTGTTGGCACTTGCACCCACTCCTCGCCAGGTTCTAAGTCCTCAAGTGAACACACCTGTTGAAGAATGTCTTCGGCTTGACCCATCCACGACCGTCCTCTTTTTAACCTGCTGCCCTTCACCTTCCTAATTTCACTATGCAGTGGATGTTGTGTGTTTGCGTTAATTCTGAGGTAGGCGCGTGCCCTGCAAACTTGTATTCTCTCTTCAATGGTTGGAAAATCAAGAAGGTAGCGCATCGCCCTGCATGCTGTATCTCTTGTACATCCAAGAATAATGCGCATAGCTTCATTCTGTATCCTTTCCATCCTTTCTATCTGCTTATGGCTGAGAGTCAGGATTGCCATTGCATACTCCAAAACAGACATGACAAGCCCCTCGTACAGAAGACATAGATGGCGCTGCTCACAGTTTGCTGCCGCTATAACCCGCATCGCAGCCAAGCCCTGCTTGGCCTTTGTTATCACCTGGTCTATGTGCACATTATAAGCAAGGCTTCGATCAAACTGTATCCCCAGGTAATTCATTGCCTGCGTTCTTTCCACCGTCTCTGAACACAGCATTACAGTTGGTGTTGGATTGTTGACAATATGATTATTCAACGAGAACCAAGTCACTGTTGCCTTTGTTGGGTTGACCATTGCCCCAGCTTCATCACACCAAGTACTAATGCGATTGAGTTCGGTTTGTAGTTCCACAGCAACCTGCTCTCTATCCTTACCCTGACGATACACTAAAACATCATCGGCATATGACAATGTCCTGCCTGTCTTTAAAGCATTTCCTCTGACCGCCTTGGGAGCATTTACCACAATGCAATTCCCCGTAAAAGATTTGTTTAGGGAGCCTGTGATCTGGCATGCGAGTCAAGTGACCAGCCCAGCGAATCTGATTCTTCATTAGTAGAGTGTGGATACTGGGCAAGGACGCTCTTTCTAGGACTTCAGTGTCTGGGATCTTGTCTTGCCATTTAATCTTCAGTAACTTCCTAAGGCAGACTGTGTGGAAGTGGTTTAATTTCCTAGCGTGTCGCTGATAAACAGTCCAGGTTTCACAAGCATATAGCAATGTGGATAATACAACTGCTTTGTAGACTTTTAGCTTTGTTTGCAGGCTTATTCCATTTATGTCCCATACATTCTTGTACAGTCTTCCAAAGTCTGCGCTGGCCTTGGAGATTCTTGCATTCACTTTGTCATCAATTGTGACAGCTTGTGACACGGTGCTGCCAAGATAGGTGAATTTGTCCACAACACTTAGACTATGACCATTTACTTTGATATTCGGCACAGTGTGATTATTTCCTGGAGCTGGCTGGTTCATAACTACAGTCTTCTCCAAATTGATATTGAGCCAAAGTTGGCACAGGCATGTGAGAAAGCTGAAACATTATGTTGCATGTCCGCCTCTGAGTTGGCGTATAGAGCGCAATCATCAGCAAACAGGAGCTCTCTAACTGTGTCGCTGTTAATATTGGTTTTAGCTTTCAGCCTTCTGAGATTGAATAACTTTCCATCCATACGGTAGTTGACGTCTATTCCAATGTCGTTGTTCTCGAAGGCATTCGTCAACATAGCTGAAAACATGAGGCTGAACAGTGTTGGTGCCAGGACACATCCTTGTTTCACTCCATTGGTGACAGGAAAGGGCTCAGACAGTTCACAATTTTCCTGTACTCTTGCCTGCATGCCATCATGAAATAGCCGCACTATTTGGACAAACTTTCGTGGACAGCCATATTTTGCCATAATCTTCCACAGTCCTTCTCTGCTGACTGTATCAAAAGCCTTGGTAAGGCCAATGAAAGTGGAGAACATTTCGCAGTTCTGTTCCTGACATTTCTCTTGCAGCTGCCTTGCAGCGAAAATCATGTTAACAGTTCCACGTTCTTTTCTGAAGCCACATTGACTCTCAGGAAGAAGACCTTGATCGAGATGGGCCGTGAGGCGACTGAGAAGAATTCTGGCTAGTATCTTCCCTGCAATTGAAAGCAAGGAGATGCCTCGGTGGTTGTCACAGGATTGGCGGGTTCCTTTTCGTTTGTAAAAGTGGACTATTGACGTGTCCTTGAAATCTTGTGGCATGGTCTCGTTCACCCATATGTTTGTAAAGACTGTGAAGCTGCTCTGTTAGGACCGGCCCACCTGCCTTGTATATCTCTGCTGGGATGGAGTCTAGACCAGGTGCCTTGCCGCTGGAGAGTTGCTGGATGGCTTTGTTTATTTTCATTATGGTTGGCAGGTTATCAAGTGTATCATTGATGGGAACGTGAGGAAGGCAACTGCATTTAAGATGTTGCTGAAATGTTCTGCCCAGCGCTGAAGGATTTCTTTCTTATCGGTGACCAATGTTCCCCCATCTGCACTGAGGAGGGGAACTGTGCCTGGTGATGCAGGACCATAGACTGCTTTCAGTGAGTCATAGAAGTTTTTCATATCATGTCTGTCAGCAAAGCCTTGAATTTCATCGATGTTTCTGCTGTACTACTCTCTGAATGTTCTTGAAGGCATCTTTTTTTTATGTTGACTTCGGTTCATTCAAATGTGCCTTGAGGAGAAGATGTTTCTCGGCCAGCAATTGGTTGATGTCTTCGGAATTTTCATCAAACCAGTCATGGTCAACCCTCAAGGGAAGGCAGGGGCAGACCATGGGCATTTCCCACCATCCAGGGAGGCTTCCATAATTGCAGCACATTGCACACTGGTACTGGGCTCACCAAAGGAATCGCCACGTACTGCTCATGGCTGCTTTAATTCCTCACTTCCATGTATTGGGTATTCCGTTCGCCACTGGCTGCTCCCCACACGAACCAGGAATAGATGTGTGGACGACATCCACTCAGCAAGCTTTTACTTTGGACTTCCACGTAATGGATTCGCTAGCAAAGCATTCCATTTCGTGTTAATGAGACGACATCTGCTCAGTAAGCTTTCTTTGTGGACTTCCACATAATGGATTTGCTAGCCAAGCATTCCATTGCGTATTAATGAGACTTTTCTCCACGTTTGACTATACTCACTCAATGAGTTCTTTATACAGACTTGCATCATAGCCATTGCGTGTGATTGGGATCCTTTTTCACCGTTAGTAAAGCTCACGAGGTAGGCTACATGTGCTGCTGGTTCAGCACCTTACCTCCATGCAGCAGAGAGTGAGTAACGGCCATGCCCTCTCATCTGGGGATCCCTCATATCCCTCAGTGGAGAGCCTTCGAACAAGTGTCTGGACCAAGCATGTAGCAGGCTCAGCATCCAACCTCCTTTTTGCAGTGGATGAGAATTGGCCCGGTTCTCACATCTGGGGCATATTGG
Source organism: Cepaea hortensis (assembly GCA_963921405.1). Lineage (NCBI taxonomy): Eukaryota > Metazoa > Mollusca > Gastropoda > Stylommatophora > Helicidae > Cepaea > Cepaea hortensis. The sequence continues at coordinate 497,810,895 of OY992876.1, read as the reverse complement.
CTTAGAAGCGTTCAGCTATATCCCTCAACAGAGAGCCATAGAATATGTGTCTGGACCAAAAATGTTGTGGCATTGTGCGCTTGAATTGGAGTTTTGACTGCCTGTCCTCAGTCTACCTGCAAGGCAGCAGGTGTGTGTTCTCTTGGTCTGGTTCCAGCACCCCTTGACGTGTCCGACATGTAGGTGTGCTATCGTCAGCATAGCTCTTGGGGTCATTGGAACACACAAGCCCCTCTACCACGACAAGGTGGAGACACGTCAGAGGGGTAGGCTTGATCTCTGCTGTTCCATTTATACCAGGTTTTGGTGTGGCTGCGATGATGTTGGAAAAAACTATTTGCTATTATTAGTCCCTGTCTGGAGCACATGTTAGGTAGGTGTTCACCATTGCAATTACTAGCTAGTCCATTTACTAACAAAACCACAACTAGTATGCCACGTTGCGCAGAAGGATCCATCATGTCACCAAAAGGTTACAAAAAGACCATGCATGTTTCCGACAAGATCCATTCATTCAAATATCACATGACAATAACAAATGCCATCTTAGTTTCTGCAGAATAGGTCAGTCTAACATTCCATGCATAGTGATTGGCTGAAAGTACCATTATCTTTGAAATAATTTAAATTATTTGGCATATGGTAAGTAATTTTATTTTCTAGAGATTGATTAAATAATTTTAACACATAATTAGATGGATTTTCAAATTCTGCATCCATTTTTACATAAATTTAAGGAGTTTCACCACCCATCGCCTTCAATATGTGGTAGAAAAAAATATTTCTGGGCAGATGTTTCATCTTTGCAATTGGAAATTCAAAATGACGGTGCCTTGCATATAAATCGGACTAGCGCGTATACTTTTTACACTTAAAATGTGCAATTTTAACTACTTAAGTTAAAGAGAGTTGAGTTTTCATATCCGTCTATGACCTATTTGAGTCAATCTTGCATGGACTGGCAGTACAATTTATTTTTAAAAAACTGTAAATGGAAAATACTGTTAGATGAGAATTTATTTAATCCGCAGCAATGGTCTTGTATTGGCATTGTATCTGCAGCAAAGAACCTCAATGGCTCCGAACGCTGAAGAAGAAGACATTTTTGTACATAGATCCCATCATACTCAGAAAATGAATTTTCATGGCGACATCATGCCTGATAATTTTTGAAGACTAAATTTTTAAATGTTAATGTTGCATTACTTTAATTGTTTTTCAAATTGGGTATTTACTACTGAGTGCCATTACAGCTGCATAGGCCTTGAAAAACCAAATCCAACAATACCTCAGCGAAGCCTGTATGTCAATTCTAAGTGGAGATATTGAGTGTTGTCATCTTGAACAAAGAAATAATCAGAAATCCGCTCACTGAAGTTCTTGATACTATAACTTTGTTTGTTTTTAAGAGAACTTCTTAGCAACCATATATCATTCCAATCGGGGTAACGAGACCTAACTGATATGTCATCTATAATTAGTAATTAATGAATAATAATTAATTGGTGGCCATTTTAATTACTAATTAGGTCACAGCACATCCTATAGAAAAATCAGGGAAGTAACCACTGGGTCCCTAGCATCATAGCATATAATAAAATATACATCTTGCCAAGTTTTTAAGCTAACATTAATGATGCATAGTGTAATTAATGAATTAGTAATTAATCAGTGGCCATTTTTGCACATACTCCAAGACTGCTCAAAATACAACATATCTAGGCAAACCTTTTGGCCTAGAGAGACAACAGTGGATGATAAACTCTATGGACCACTGAGTGAACTAAAAACGACAGTTAAATTCATACAGGAGACAACATTGCAGTTATAGACATATTTTAAGCAAACGAAAGAAGGAGAAGTGGCTATTTTTAATTTCTAATTAGGTCGCGATGCATCATATCTAAAAATAGATGATGTGAGCAGTTAGGGCTCGCTGCCCCAATCACAGTGATAAATGGCTGCTAAGATGTTCATTTAAAAACAAAAAAGTTATTATAGTATAAAACCATCACATACTCAACTCACTCTTAATAATAGACAATGAATGAATCACAGAAAAATGAGAAGTAGATTTTAATATTACTTAATACGAGAAGTAGATCTTAATAATAGAGAAATGCAGAGAATTTAATGTCAACCTATTCTCATGTTTTGTGGATTATTTACAGGCATTTGACTGTGTACAACATCAGAAACTTTGGGAAATCATTAGGAATATGGGCCTTCCATCACATGTAGTACAACTCATAAAAATGCTCTATCTAGACCAACAAGCAGCAGTTAGAATAGATGGCGAGACATCAGATTTGCTTGACAGCAAGCAAGGAGTCCATCAGGGCTGCGTGCTGTCACCCTATTTGTTTAACTTGTACGCCGAAAATATAATGAGAAATGTCAGAGATGATATAAACAGGGAGCAATATGATGCCCTAAATATCGGCGGTCATGACATACCAGAGATTTGATATTCTGATACAGTATTACTATCAACATCACAGAATGGTATAGAAAACCTAATAACCTCAACCCAAAGGAATAGTGAAAATCACAACTTATATCTTAACATAGCAAAAACAAAGATAATGCATACAGATAAAACTACCATGGAGAAAGAAATATATGTTAATGAGGAAAGATTGGAGGGGGTGGAGAATTTTGAATATCTTGGGTCATTGATTACCAGCAATGGTGAGACATTGAAAGAAATTAAAATGAATAAATTGTGGAGTGGGGCAGACAGAACTACATAAATTAGATGTTTAAGAGCATGCATCTTTCTCATTGTAACATACACCTGTGAGACCTGGACACTTATTAAACAAGCTGAACAGTGCATAAATGCTTTTGATTATAAATTTTATAGACGGGTTCTAAGAATATCTTGGGTAAAGAAAAGAACAAATACATCCATACTTCAAGAGTTGAATACTGAAGAAGGTTGGCTATTGAAGATGACAAAACAAAGAAAATTGAAATATTTTGGTCACTTGAAAGGTCATGAAAGTTGGCGAGAACACTAATGGAGGGGTATATGCCTGGGAAGAAAGGAAGAGGAAGGATAAAGAGAAGATAGCTGCATGAAGTGGCGGATGATCGTCAGATGGGTGTATCGCACGCGGGACATCTTGCTTATGATCGAGTTTTTCTGAAGGTTGTTATGAGAGCAAGGTTCTGCAAAGGACATGCTACTGAATGAATGAATGAATGAATGAGTATGAAACAAAAATTTAATCATTTCAGCTATCACGCCGAATGGGAAACAAAGCACAGCTGCTCAGAGAGCAAAATGCTGAATAATTTTTAGTGTTTAAAACAAAGGTCGTTTAAAAGTCGACAGGGTCGACTTCACTGCACCAGGTTTTTATCTTATATGGCTCGGTCTCTTTCCGCAGCACGGAAAGCGTTGCACAAAGCACGAACTCCGCAGCTGTAGTGACGACCCACAGGAGTCTCTGAAAAATGTTACTCGTGAACCGAAGAACGTGGCCCAGAATCAAACCCACAACCTTTGGAGCCCGAGTCAAACGGCTTGACCACTTCGCCACGGAGACCCTGATTTTTAGTGCTCAGGATCCGGACACTCAAATGTGAATATCTCCACTTAGAATTGACATACAGGCATCATTAAGGTACCGTTGGATTTGGCTTTAAAAGGCCTATCTATCTGTGGTGTCTCGTTGGTAAATACTTAATTTGAAGAAGAAAAAATTGATCAATATACCTAAAAGCAAGTCATAATCTGTCATTTGAGTGTCATGAAAATCCGAATCGGAAAACGACCACTGACTTGGAACGTTGGTGTGACACAATAACACATGATAATGATAAAATAAATTATGACAAGGACCGTCATAAGATAAGAGAAATATGTAACTCACTGTTTACCATCTAACAACAAATCTCTCAGATGTAGACATATTCAGCAATGTCAATTAACAAGAGAGTGCAGTCCGACATTCGCAAGCCGCCATGTTTAGTAGGCGACGGAAGTGAATCTACTTCTTTAGTTCCCTTGAAAATGGCCTATAACTGTAATGTTGTCTCTTGTAATACGTGTATACATGTATTTGTATTGTTTCAGGCCGTGCCGTGCTATGATACAGAGAAACAATATAAAATGACATAAAGTAGTGCAGCTTTACATAACAGAATTAAGACACATACAGGACGTTGCGGCGATTAGCCTTCATCAGCAAACAAACACATTCACAAACACTACATACAGTCAAGGAGATCTCCTGTGACTACATCAGAAGGTGACGACAGGACGAGAAGAACAAAAGCATGAAAAAATGAAAGCAATGAAGAGACAATGAGAATTGAAAAAAATGTTAATTGAAAAACATGTTAATAGAAAAAAATGTTCATTGAAAAAATTTTCATACTCACCTCAAAGCAACTCAGAAAATCTCCGATGTATTCTTTTATACCCGGTGCTGGATGTTACGGTTCAGTGAGCACATTGAAAGAAGGGGGAGGGGGCAGGAGGGCAGGACGGTAACTAGTCTGGTAGGGGTATCTGAGCAATCACAGTGGATGTACTAACGAAACATGAGGCGCGCAAGCATGATGGTGGCACTAACCAAAACCCCATTATGTACTCCTATATATGCTATTGTGAGGAGAGTCCTAAAGTCTGGGTGGAATGAAACGCGTGAACGCACATACATACATATACACCGCTCAACAGACATAATGCTAGTGTATGCGGGCATGTGCAAGGTATATGGAAGAGAGAGAGAGAGAGAGAGAGAGAGAGAGAGGGGGGGGGGAAGTGCCTGTGACATACCACATGAGCAGTGCAGGATTTACGTATAAGCTACACAAGCTATAGCGTGGGGCCCCCCAAGAAAGTGGGGGGGGGACCCCAAAAAATATTGTCCGAGTGAGCAATTGTCATATATGTGTACTTAAATATACTGCAGTAATTGTCATATATGTGTACTTAAATATACTGCAGTAATTGTCATATATGTATACTTAAATATACTGCAGTAATTGTCATATATGTATACTTAAATATACTGCAGCATTATTAGTCCCAATGCTGCACGTCCGGGACGCCCCATACTCTTCACTGTCAACGACAGTGAGGGCCCTTCCGGCCCAAAACTTAAAAAAAAAACATCAATCGATCGGTCTAGCAATCCACCGAACCCTAAACCGGAAAATAATTGCCGGACCGATGCAAATGAGGCTCGACGGGATTCTTCTTGGTTTGCGGTGAATTAAAATAGAAGTACCTGCAATAATTTTTCTGCTATCGTATTTTAATTGAAAAAATAGAGAAAATAGAGAACATAGTTTCTATATTTTCAAGTCAAAATAACAGTAGACTTTGCATGATCACAATTTTTTGTAAATAAACATTGGTAAAACGTATTCAAATTAATGGCATATTGTCCTAAATAGGTTTAAGTGATAAAACATTCTTCTTCTTCTTCTTCAGCGTTCCGAGCCATTGAGGTTCTTTGCTGCAAATACAATCCGTCTCCATTCGTCTCTCTGGTGGACCTTCTCTTGCCAGTCGTTGATTCCAAGTGCTTGTAGGTCTTGAATTGCTGTTATATCCATTTGATATTCACCCAGCTCCCGGGTAAGTTCTTCGGCCGCTCCAGCTCGATATAGTGTCCGTACATTCCATGTTCCAAATCTCAAAAGTCCTTTAACGTTCCAAGGTCGTTGTCCAGATAAGTCAGTCCGATATCGAGGCTCATGTATTTGTTTCGTAACAAAGAAAGGTTTTTACAAAGGTGGGGATGTTAACCCCACGCTTCAACCCCCAACCTGGAGGACCAGGGTGTTTCTCTTTGTCTGTTCTCTACCCTTTGACCTGTCCGGCTTGGGAGGCCCTGCTGGTAGCTACGCTACCGCCGGCATAGCTCTCAGGGTCATTGAGAAACTCAAGCTCCCCCACCACGACAAGGTGGAAACACCATCGGGGGAGATAAAACATTAGATATCATATTTAAAATGTATAGATAGGTCGATCCTATGCGGACACCTGTAGCTGTAATTATATAGTCCCCCCCCCCCCCCCTCAATATAAGATTCAATATCTCAGTAACCAACTGAGGGGAAATGATGAGATTTACTATATAACCTTATCATTATATCCACCCAACCAAAAAAAAAAAAATTTTCTGGAGATTTTACAGCAGATTTCAAAGTTTGTTTATATTAGGTATATAAATTACGACTTAGAGATTACGTCCATCATTTTAACAGTATTACAGCTTTACCAAGACACGTCCCCACATTTTAAAAGATTTTCACGTGATTTCCGTTTTGAAACAAACTGCGCGAAGTTAAATGGGATTGTTCAGAGGTGTCTCCAAATGGGGGTTCTTTCATGAAACGTGATTATATAAATAAACTAGTTGACAAGGTCCGGCTTCTAGCGGGGATCGATTCGATCGATCGATCGATCGATCGATCGATCTATCTATCTATCTATCTATCTATCTATCTATCTATCTATCTATCTATCTATCTATCTATCTATCTATCTATCTATCTATCTATCTATCTATCTGTCTATCTATCTATCTGCCTGCCTGCCTGCCTGTCTGTCTGTCTGTCTATTTATCTATCTAGCGACCGACCGACCGACCTACCTACCTACCTACCTCCTACATACCTACCTACCTACCTAGTGTGTGTGTGTGTTTTTTTTTTTTCCTCAATATCTTCTTCTCTTCTTTGCGTTCATCCGGAGTATTTTTTCAGATGTGATTGCGGTGTGTCTGTTATGCGCCCTTGGGCCGAAACCCGTAGGCCAACACATCCGACGATAACGTGCTTTTTTGACCAGGTAGCATTCCTGGGAGACTCACTTTTGTGGTGCCATCTACAACCCAGCTGGCCAAGTTGGAACGGTCGAAGACAATGGTCATCCCTCAAAGGAAGGCAGGGACAGTCCATAGCATTTTCCGCCATCCAAGGTTGCTTCCATAGTTGCAGGGCCGACACATAGCGCCCTGGTGCTGAGCTCACCGAGGGAATCGTCACGTCCTGCTCATGGCTGCTTTAAATCCTCACTTCAATATATTGGGCGTTCCTTCACCACGGTCCGCTCCCGCACAAACCAGGCCAGTCTGCAGACGGTATCCACTCAGCGAGTTTTCGGTTCGGACATGTGCTTGTCTTTGTGCCCTTCAGAGCTGTTCCAGGCACGACGGACATTCGGAAAATTACCTAGTCAGAGCTGTTCCGAACAAGAGCGGCATTCGGAAACTAGGTAGTCAGAGCTGTTCCAAGCACGAGAGACATTCGGACGAGACGTTTCACTCGGACGTAAATGCGTAGTACCAATTTTTATTTTGCCATCCGTAGGACGGCACTTCCGGCTTCGGCGGACATTTTTTAATGAGGTTAGCCTTCCTCGGGTTTCGAGGCACGTTAGACTTATTGTTGTGATGCCGCCCACATCTCAGCTGGTCAAGATAGAACGGTCAACGACATCAGCCCTCAAGGGAAGGCAGGGGCAGACCATGGGCATTCCCTTGTTATCCAAGGAGGCTTCCATAATTGCAGAGCCGGCACATATTGCTCTGAGACTGGGATCACCCGAGGAGTTGCCACGTCCTGCTCATGATTGCTTCAGTTCCTCCCTTCCATGTGCTGGGCATCTCGCTTGCCACTGGTCGCTCAAGCACACACCAGGAATGGTCAGACTGCCGGCGACATCCACTCGGTAAGCTTTTGCTTTTGACGTCGGACCACGCAATAGGTTCGCTCGCCGTGCGTTCCATTTCGTGTTATTGAGACGTTTTTCCACTTGTGTCTACACTCTCTATGAGTTAGATACAGACAGTTTTCGTAACCATTTCGTTCGATTGGAGCACTTTTCTGACTTTTTGTACTCGCTCACGAGGTAGGCTACATGTGCTGCCGGCTCAGCACCTTACCTTCGTGCAGCAGTGAAAGAGAAACGACCAGGCTCTCTCATCCGGGAATCCCTCATATCCCCCAGGTGAGAGCCTTCGAACATGTATCAGACCTGAATATGTAGCTTGCTCAGTATCTCACCTCTATTTTTCGGTAGGTGGGTATCGGCCCGGCTCTCAGATCCGAGGGTTTGTGGCTTAGAGGCTTTCAGCCACAGCCCTCGACAGAGAGCCTTAAAGTATTGTCCGGACCAAGGTCTTCTGCCTTCGTGTACCTGATTTAATCTTTTGACTGCTATCCTCAGTCTACCTGCAGAGCAGCAGGTTGTGTCTTTCTTAGTCTGGCCCCTATCCGATTAGCTGTCCGATATGTAGTTTTCATCCATCGGCAAGCAGATGGGGTCAATTTGACACGCAAGCTCCCCCACCACGGCAAGGTGGAGACACATCGGGGGAGTTGCCTCAATATAAAAGAAACACTGACAACTATTTTCATAATGCAAAACAAGTAATCATGTTCAGTTTCTGAACGGTAAACAGCAGAGTAGACAGTCTTTCACGAATACTAAAAGCGGGTCTGTCACAAATGTGTACGTGTGAACAAACTACACATACAGCTGAACAGATCCTTAAAAATGGGAACATGATGACTAAATTGCGGTATCATTTCTGGTCACTCCATACGCACATTAACGCACAGCTATTTGGAAGCTTTCACGAACTCAATATAAAAAGCTAACATGAATACTTGTGTACACTTTATTAACCAGCAGCTGAAGAAACAAGTAGGAAATGAAAAATAAGGTAAGAAATATATTCCTTCTACTTTCCTGTTAATTTACAAATTATTTACCCCGTGCCTCTGTAAATTCTCTGTCTTTACTAATATTACACATTGCACCGCTCTCGGGATTCTCCGTGGAGAAGTAGTCAAGCCGTCTGACTCGGGCTCCGAAGGTTGTATGTTCGATTCCGGGCCGCGTCCTTCATTTCAAGAGTGCATTTTTTCCGGAGACTCCCAAGGGTCGTCGCTGGAGCTACGGAGTTCGTGCTTTGTGCGACGCTTTCCGCGCTGCGGAAAGAAACTGAGCCATATGGGATAAAAACCCGGTGCAATGCAGCCGACCCTGTCGATTGTAAGCTACTTCTTTCATTGCACCCACTCCCATACGAATCCGGATACGCCTTTGTGTGTCATCTGAATTTGCAGGTCCACATTACCGTAAACATAACTTTGTTAGCGAGAAATCACTAGTTGTTCAGCAAAACATCAAAGGAATGTAGCCGCTTTCAATGATTTAAGTTGTTTTTGGACCTATCAAAGACATATTCCATGGGTGGGGGTAAATATAAGACGGCTGGAAAAACTTCATAACGATGCAACAGACAGTTTTCAAAATAATTGATCGTGAATGAAGGCATTCAACATACGATAGCATATAATATATTTTTAACGGGTTTTTTTTTGTCCGTATAATAACAAATTGTGAGTTTAATATATAAACTTACAATTTGCTATTATTAAATGTACATTTGAAAGAACTGCACATTAAAAAATGCATATTATTTTGTTTTGATTGTATTAAATTAAGTATTATTGATTGTATTAAATTAAGTATTAATGTATATGTTAATTGTTTTTTCCCCCTTCTTTTAATTTAATTAATTAAACTAATATTAAAACTTGAGAGGATATTGTTAATTTTTTTCTTTGTTATAAAAATATCGCTTGCTGGTAAGTAGTGGAAATTTTCAATAAAAAAAAATGTCATGCATTATATTACTTGTAAATGTATGTTTATAGTTATATTATTATTAAATATTCTGCCCACAGTTTGCAAGATGTCAACCAGAAGTTATAAAAGTGGAGCTCAAAAGAGGAAAAAGAAGCAGAGAGCTGAAGAAGAGCTTAGTAAGATAACAAAATTAGATATATTCTTAACAAAGATAGGTAAGGGGCCCAATGAACCAAAAGCCTCTGCCACAGTGAGTCAGTCACAGGATATTCACCCTATTCCTGATACAGAGCCTGGTACATCTAGTTGTATAGAATCTACTTCAACGAATGAAGCAACAAATATTAAAATTAATAAACCAGAGAGTAGTACAAGCACAGAAGATTCAGCATAAAAAGAAACAGAATGATGTTGGGGTATGGGGTGATTTAAGTAAAGATGAGATTTTAATTTTATACTGGGTAGAAAAAGGTCCGTCAGAATGTCAGCACTCAAATGGCTCATTTCCCCTCTGCCGTGCGTCCACCTTGACGAGGTAGAGGGGCTTGAGCGTTCCAATGACCCCAAGAGCTATGCCGACGGTAGCACAGCTACTGGTAGGGTCACCCATGTCGGACAGGTCAAGGGAGAGGGACCAGACGAAGTGACGCACAAACCTGCTGCCTTGTAGGTAGACTGGGGACAGTCAAAGGCTAGGGAAAGCATCCCGAACAAATGCTTGTCGAAATCGGATGTACTGAGCCACAGGCTTGACAAAGAAGTGCAACGTAACTTTATCATTTCATGATGCCACAGATGAAAGTTAATCGATATGGTGCTAATCCCGTGAAGTCCCATCAGGCGGTGATAGTGCCGGGCCCCCTGCCTCGAGGGGGTCCACCCATGACTACTGGTGGTCACCTTCCCCTGTGCTGTGGAGTCAAGGCACAGAGGAGTAGGTTAAGAGCTATTGACCAAACACCCCGGACACTCAACATACTACAATGGAATGCAGAAGGAGTTTATAACAAGAAAGCCTCCCTAACACAGCGTCTTCATAAAGATAGAATAGATGTGGCATGCATTCAAGAGACACACCTCAACGCCAATCGCACATTTTCAGTCGAGGGATATCAGGCCACACGTTTCGACCGCGAAGGACATAAAGGAGGAGTTGTAATACTTACACGAAATACAATACCTTGCAGCGAAGTATCTGTGATCTCTGACAACCAAACGGAAATTATAGGTGTTGATATAATGATAAAGGACGTGAAAATAAGAATTTACAATCTATATAGCCCGGCAGATAAGGATCTTACACTCTCAAACATGGAAATAACTGACACAAATTGCATTGTTGTCGGAGACTTTAATAGCCGTTCAGAAAGATGGGGATACCCAGATACTGACAAAAGAGGAGATGAAGTGGAGGACTGGGAAATAGACTCAAATCTCCATCTACTTAACAAAGCGGATGACACACCGAGCTTCTACTCCAGAAGATGGATTACCACTTCTACTCCAGACTTAGCTTTCTGCACAGGAGACATCCTCCACAAAATCGATCGCCATGTGCTGGACCAATTAGCAGGTAGTGACCACAGACCGATCAAGCTTGTAATAAATATGGAGTATGTTCCACAGGAGCAAAAGCCTTTGCCCCGTTGGAATTACAAACGAGCAGATTGGGACAGATTTGCCATACTAACAGACAAATATTGTGAAAACGTAAATACACGATATGGCAACATGAAGCAAATGGTGGAAAGTCTAAACAGAGCAATAATACAGGCAGCCACTGAGTCTATTCCAAGAGGAGCAAGGAAAAATTACAAACCATACTGGACTGAAGAACTACAATTTTTGGAGGACAAAGTTGAAGATGCTAGGAAGACTGCAGAGAGAGAACAAACAACTGAAGCGAACATCTCTCTCAAAGCCATCTCAGCAAAATATAAAAGAACAGTAAATCAAACAACAAGAGATTGTTGGAGGAAAAAAACAGAAAACCTGAATTTTGACAGGGATGGAAACAAACTATGGAAACTAGTGAAAGCCATGAACAATGAAGGACCTAGAAACAAACAAATAACAATTAAACAAGGAAATTCCTTGCTTACAGGAAAAAAGGCTGCAAATGCACTAATGGAACACTATGCCAGTGCAAACCACATTGATATTACAGCCGAACAGAAGAAAGCAATCAAAGATAAACAGATGCATCATACATATACAGAGACAGCAGCAGAATATATGATGGCAAATCTAACAATGGAAGAAATGGAACAGGCAATGAATACCCTAAAAAAGAAGACATCACCAGGAAAGGATGGAATCACAAATGAAATGCTAATAGGACTAGGCACTAAGGCAAAAAAGAAACTACTAGCAGTCCTAAATTACAGCTGGAAGAGGGGAATAGTCCCACAGGCATGGAAGGAAGCTATACTAATACCAGTCCCAAAGAAAGGAAAAGACCTGGAAGAACCAAATGGCTATCGACCTATCAGTCTTCTTAGCTGTGTAGGAAAATTAATGGAACGCATTATCAATGGCAGGCTAACATGGCATCTGGAAGAAAACCAACTCTTAACACCTCACCAAGCAGGATTCAGAAAGTACAGATCTACTGAAGATCAAATAACCTATATAGCTCAGGAAATAGAGGATGCCTTCCAAGAGAAAAAGCACACACTAGCAGTCTGGATAGATTTAGAAAAAGCATTTGATAAAGTATGGAAGGAAGGACTGAAAGTAAAACTGCAAAAAATGCATGTTTGCGGGAAAATGTACAAATGGATCAGCCACTACCTTGAGAACAGAACTGCCAGGACAAAAGTACAAGGACAAAACAGCAAAATGATGCTGTTGGAGCAAGGTGTCCCCCAAGGAGGAGTTCTTTCACCAACATTATTCCTAGCATATATAAACGACATCACGGAAAATTTTCCAGCCAGAGTACACACATCATCCTTTGCAGATGACCTAGCCATATGGACATCTGAAGAATATATTAGTACAGCTAACAGCAGAATACAGGAAGCCCTATTAGCGCTAGAGGACTGGTCAAAATCATGGCTAGTGAAGATAAGTGAGGAGAAAACAACATGCACAGTGTTCTCCCTCTCAACTAAAACTCAGCAACCTAAGCTGGTATTGAATGGAAAAATATTGCGCCATGAAGAAAATCCAAACTATCTAGGAGTCACCTTTGATCATCGCCTGACATGGAAGACACAGGTTGAGAAAAATCGAACAAGAGCAAGGCAAAGAATGGCAATCATGAAAAAGCTTGCTGGTACAACATGGGGAGCAGATGAGAAAGTTCTCAAGAAGTTATATACTGGGCGGGTGAGGCCAGTACTGGAATATGGCATTGCAGCTTGGGCAACAGCAGCTAAGTCAAACTTTAACAAAATAAGTAGAGTCCAAAATCAAGGAATGCGAATCATAACTGGAAGCCTGAAGACAACGCCTATTAATGAATTAGAAAAGATCACTTGTTTACAACCAATGCAGGATAGAAGAGATAGCAGAGCCCAGCAACAAGCAGAAAAATTTAGAAGATTGACAGACCACCCTATGTACAACAGATTTAATGGTTTTGGAAAGGGAAGACTGAAGCGTAGCAACTTTGTAGAAACTGCAAAACGAAGGATTAGGTCAGATCCTATTCTTAACATATCAACAGTCAAGCCCATACACAATGCACACAAGTTCCCAGCTTGGAGACAGCAGCAACTGCCTGAGATGATAGAAAACATTCCTGGTATTGAGAAAAAGAACACTCAGCATGAAACCGAAAGAAGAGAAATAACTCTAAACTACATAAAAGAACATTACCCAAGCAGGAATTGGACCCATGCATATACAGATGGATCAGCCAAAAATTCAATAGAGAATGGAGGAGGAGGAATTCTCCTAAATTTAAAAAATGGAGCGAAAAAAAAACACATTCAATGGCAACTGGAAAATTTTCAAGTAACTTCAAAGCGGAGGTAGAGGCTCTGAAAACTGCAGCAGAAATGCTCCTGATGGAGGAAAATAAAGAGAAGCAAATAGCTATCTTCACAGATGCAAAGTCAGCTGTCTCAATACTGAAGAGCAATAACAGCACAGAACTAACTGACCTAAGAGCAGCACTCCATGGTCTATGCCAGAAATCCAAAAAAGTTGTAATACAGTGGATCCCATCACATTGCAGTATACCTGGAAACGAAGAGGCTGACAGACTGGCAAAAGAGGGCGGACGACTACCACAGCCTGACATAGACATAACCTATAATGAGGCAAAGAGGTTGATAAAAAGCACTTATAGAACCAAATGGGAATCAGAGCATCCAGGCCATCAGAAGGATGATGCATATTACAAACTCGACAGAAGAGAACAAGTAGCAATCTTCAGACTCCGCACAGGACACAACAGGCTGAAATACCACTTGTTCAATAAACTAAAGATAGGAGATACCGATGAATGTAATTGTAGAACTGGAAAAATGACAGCAAAACATTTGCTGCAGGATTGCCCAACGTATGCAGAACAGAGAAAGATATTTTGGCCCACACCTGCTTCATTTGAGGACAAGCTCTATGGAGATATCAACAAGCTAAAGTTAACCGCAGATTACTTTAACTATATACAGGTTGACATTTAAAGGTGCATGAAGACCCAGAGGCATGAAAAGGAATATTGCTTGGATAGCAAATCCATCACGTGGAAAGTCCAAATCAAAAGCCCATTGTGTGGGCTTCATAAAACGTGGAAAAGTGTCCTAGTGGCACGAAATGGAATATTGCTTGGATAGCAAATCCATTACGTGGAAAGTCCGAATCAAAAGCCCACTGTGTGGGCTTCATAAAAGGTGGAAAAGTGTCCTAGTGGCACGAAATGGAATATTGCTTGGATAGCAAATCCATTACGTGGAAAGTCTGAATCAAAAGCCCACTGTGTGGGCTTCATAAAAGGTGGAAAAGTGTCCTAGTGGCACGAAATGGAATATTGCTTGGCTAGCAAATCCATTACATGGAAAGTCCGAATCGAAAGCTCACTGTGTGGATGTCATCTGCAGACTGCATACTTCTGGTTTCCGGAAGAACAGCCTATGGTGAACGGAAGGCCCAATATACGGAAGTGAGGCTAAGCAGCCATGTGCAGGACGTGACGATTCCTTGGGTGAGCCCAGTACCAGAGCGCTATGTATCGGCTCTGCAAGTATGGAAGCCTCCTTGGATGGCGGGGAATGCCCATGGTCTGCCCCTGCCTTCCCTTGAGGGCTGACCAGGATCTTTGGCTGTTCTATATGGACCAGCTGGGATGGGGGATAACACCACAACAGTGAGAGTCAAACGTCCTAAGAAACCCCCGGGAAGGTTAACCCGGTCAACAAATGCCCGCAGAAGTCGGATGTGTCGGCCTAACGGCGCAAGAACGCAGCTCTGCTGTAAACAGGCACAACGCAATCACATCCGAAAAAAAACTCCGGATGAACGAAGAAGAAATGGCTCATTTGTAAAATCAAAGAAGCTTTTTGCAAACCAAGACAGATATTGCTCGAAAAGCTTGTTCTATCCCAAGCGGGCTAATGGTGAAACATATTGCAGAGAATGGTTAGTATATTCGCCAGCAACTGGTCGTGTATACTGTTTCGTGTGTAAACTCTTTTCAAATTCTTCTACACCATTATCATCCGATGGATTTTGTGATTGGCGCAATACCTATTTAGTTCAAAGTCATGAAAACTATGTAGACCATAGAACAGCTTCGGTAACATATCTTACAAGAAAACGTGGCTCAACAATTGACTGCCAACTAGCAGAACAGATAAATAATAAACGGCAGTACTGGAAAAATGCTCTTGAACGAGTTGTGGCAGTCATAATTACTATGGCAGAACGTGGTTTACCTTTTAGAGGAGATAAGGAAACATTTGGTTCTCCTCACAATGGCAATTTCCTTAGATTACTCGAACTTATAGCAAAATTTGATCCTTTTCTAGCAAGCCATATAACAAAATTTAGGAATAAAGGATCAGGTGACACATCTTATATTTCTAAAACAATATGTGATGAATTTATCCAAATTACGGCACATAAAGTAAGAGACTCAATCTTGGATGATTTAAGAACTGCAGGGTACTTCAGTTTATCTGTAGATTCCACTCCAGACCGGTCCCATATTGATCAGCTCACTATTATTGTGAGGTATGTTTCACCAGATGATGGGCTCCCTATTGAACGTTTTCTAACTTTCCTAGAGATGGGTAGCCACACAGGGGAAAGTATGGCTAAGATGGTTCACAACTACCTTACAAATGAGTGCAAAATAGATTTTAGTAAGTGTCGAAGCCAGTCATATGATAGTGCTGCCAATATGTCTGGCAAATACAAGGGTATGCAAGAAATAATATTAAAGATTAACAAGTATGCTATGTATATTATATTCCATGTGCTGGTCATTCCCTGAATCTTGTTGGTAGAGCAGCAGTTGTTTAGATGCAGTAAACTTTTTTTGAATTTGTTCCAGACATATATAATTTCTTTTCATCATCTACGCACAGATGGGCAGTACTGTTGTCATTCTTCAAAGATGATTCAAAAGTTCCAAAGTCTTTGTCAAAGACTTGATGGGAAGCACATTCAATGGCCACAAGTGCAATACTTGATAGTTATGATGGAATAATTTCTGCATTGCATCAGCTGCATATTGATACTACAGAGAAAGGCGAAATAAGAAATCAAGCCATAAACATTTTGAATAAAATAGAGGAGTTTGAATTTATGGTATTGTTATATTTGTGGAGTTACTTGCTGGATGAATTTCACAAGACTAGTCAATCACTGCAAGACCCCCAAATTAGTCTAGATGTATGTAGGAAATTGTATTCTTCAGTTTCGGATTTTGTTAAAGGTTCCAGGGATCGTTTCGATCATTTTGAAGAAGAAGCAAAGAAAAAATTGCCTGATGTTGATTACAAGAAAAGAAGATATAGAAGAAAGCATATCAATGACGATGAAGATGATGCTTTAGAGAACCTTTAGCCAAGAGACAAGTTCAGAATCAAAACATTTATACCTGTGATGGATGCATTAGAGTCAAGTCTGGCACAGAGGGCCTCAGTATACAATGATGCTGCAAAAAAGTTTTCATTCTTAACAAAACTAGAAGCTACAGAAGAAGAGATTCATGAAGGAGTTAGTACTTTATGCCAAACATATCCTGAAGATGTGGACATGAATCTTGCAGGAGAAGTCAAGCATTTTCATCAATATGTTAGATATAGTCAAGCCCATAGTTCAGCGGAACAAGATAGTCTGACACATCAGGATCTGTATAGGGTAATATTTAACGATCGTGTCCAATCAGCATTTCCTAATGTAGAAGCAATTTTGAGATTGTTTCTTAGTATGATGGTTGCAAATTGCTCTGGAGAAAGATATTTTTCTCAGCTGAAGAGGATAAAAAATGAATTGAGAACAACAATGATTCAAGATAAATTATGTTCCCTCAGTCTCATGTGCATAGAAAGCGACAAACAGTTTAACATTTGATGATGTCATCAGTGACTTTGCTCTGGCAAAGGCAAAAAAGAAAATATCTTAGTTTAATTTAATTCCTTAATCCTTTTAACATGTTTCAAGAGATTAGATAATAAGCCTTTGTAAATTGTGCCTTTTAAAAGAACTTTTGTTTCTTTTTACCAGAGTTTGCATTTTTAAGTTTGTTATGAATAAAAATGATTTTAAGTTAAAGATTTATTATTTCACTATCAATATACTTCTTACTTGTATTTCAGTTTAACCCTCTAGGTATTCGAAAATCATATTTGTCACTGACATAGAGTATCTGGATTTATAAAGGGCCCCATATTTCAAATAGCTTAGGGCCTTATCAAGTCTAAATCCGGCCCTGCACATGAGGCATGCGGAGTACGTCGGTCTACAAGTACGACGCTTCACTCATACTGTTCCCTATGAAATAGTCAGTAAGGTTGATTGTTATACAACATTTTAAGGATCAAATCGACCAGAGTTTGTGTTATTGGGGCTGTATAAGATTCAACCACTGGTAATACACGTGATGTAGGTAGGCACAGAGAAGCAAGATTGTTAGGAGAGAGAGAGAGAGAGAGAGAGAGAGAGAGAGAGAGAGAGAGAGAGAGAGAGAGAGAGAGAGCGAGAGAGCGAGAGAGAGAGAGGTTGGGAAAATGCCTGCGACATACCACATGAGGTATGCGGAGTAGATAGGTCTACAAATACGAGGCTTCACTCATACTGTTCCCTATGAAATAGAGTAAGTAATGTTGATTGTTATACAACGTATAAGGATCAAAACACCCAGTGCTTGTGTTATTGAGGATGTATAAGATCATACCGCCAGCAATACACATGGCATAGGTAGGCACAGAGAAGTAAGATTGTTGAGAGAGAGAGAGAGAGAGAGAGAGAGAGAGAGAGAGAGAGAGAGAGACAGAGAGACAGAGAGACAGAGACAGACAGAGAGATAGAGAGATGGGCAGAGAGAGAGGGTTGGTGTAATATTATTAAGAGAGGGAGAGAGGGGGGGGGGAGAAAAACATATATATCAGTGCACATACACACATACACATATGAACTAGTATCTATGCGCATGCACACACGACCGCATATCCAGGGTAATTGCTAACTAGTGGGGGGGGGGGGGTTATTGGGTCCGGGGGGAGTAGTGATTTCATAACGGGTGCACACTGTATTTCGTACGAGAGGAGTGCCGAGAGTGGTAATATGAAATGCCCAGATAACTACTGGTTCGGTCACTCGGAATCGGGACGAGGCAGACAGGGTAGATGATAATATTAGTAAAGAAAAGGACTGGTTAGAGACCGGAAGAGGGTGACACTTAGGAGGGTGTGGAAGCAACAGAGTGGGGAGGGGAGGGGAAAGGACTACGATTAGATGAAACTATGTTGGGTGTTGAGGCCGTGTGGTGTTAGGCACCCCATAGTAAATACGAGCCAGTTTTCTGTATTTTTGCGATGTTGAGCGCCAGAGGAGCAGGACTGGATGACAGTGACCTGGATATCGGAAGCACATTGATGGTTGGCGCTGTTGAAGTGGGTGGAGACAGGCTTGGGCTCGTTGGTATTGATGTCCATCAGATGTTGGCGGAATCTGTCAGCTAGCATGAGGCCCGTCTTCCCAATATACTTCATATCACACCGTTTGCATTTATGGCATAAATAATGTTGCGGCTGGTGCAGGAAAATTCTTCTTTGATGCGTAAACTGCCTTTAGGGAATAGCACCACTGGGGTGTGGATCACATATGGGCAGGTCGTGCAACGAGATCTTAGGCAAGCCTTAGTACCTAATTGTGATGGTGGAGGTGGAGATCCCTGTACGCTATTATGGACGAGTACATCTTTGAGGTTGCGGTCGCTCTGTAGGCCACCAGTGGTTTCTCTGAAAATATCGCGCTGGTAGTAGGATCAGCTTGAAGGATAGATAGATGTTGAAACAGGATATTTTTGACTGAAATATTGTGCGGATGGTAGGTAAGAGAAAGAGTACCGGTCGAAGGTTTTTTGGTTTAGGTGCAGAGATGAGAGCCTCTGCGCGGCTAATAGGTAGAGCCCGGCGGAAGGCTGACGATAGGACATGATCAGGATAGCCATGGAGCCTGAAGAAGTCCAACATTTCCTGAGCCCTGTGGCGAAAATCCTCTAAAAGTACTGGAGAGTTTTGGTCAGAGACCATAACTTTATGAAGGGAAAATCCCAACTGCACCTTCCCGTGGTAGAGGATGGAAACACACTACGGTGTGGCTAACACAGCTCTGGGGACCGAGTATCCACCGGAATAAGTGGACAACTCTGCAGCTGAGCAGAGCAGGGCACTCACTTGTCCTTGCAGTCGGAAATGGCTGTCAAAGGCAGAGGTAAAAAGACCACCATGTGAATGTGGAAGGCAAGGGGAAACCACCACATTATCTTCCCAAGACTTCATGGCAAAACATATATCAAAGTTAGTGAAGGACGTTAATGGCTGTCTTAGGGCATCCTCGTCCGGTAGGGACAGTCATGAGCCACAGGTGACACCAGACCGTCATCCAGCTACTGATGGCAAAATCTTAACTAAAATAAATAAATTTAGAGTAGGAACATGGAATGTTAGGACATTAAATGAGCTAGGAAAGTTGACCAATGTTCTAAGAGAGATGGATAGCATGAAAATGAATGTACTAGGCGTTAGTGAGATAAGATGGAAGGGATCGGGCAAAATTATAGCTGACAATCACACAATAATTTATTCTGGAGGGGATACACATGAAAAAGGTGTAGGAATAATATTAGACGAAAAAACAGCCAAGTCAATTAATGGATACTGGTGTATTTCAGATAGAGTTATTATGGTAAAAATCAAAGGCAAACCAATAGACATAAATATTATACAAGTATATGCACCAACAGCAAGCAGTAGTGATGAAGAAATACAACACTTTTACGATGAAATAGAAATGGTGATGGCTCAAATTGGATCACAGGAAATAAAAATAATACTTGGTGATTTTAATGCAAAAGTAGGAAAGGGGAAAATGGAGGATGTAGTTGGGGAATTATGGTTTAGGTACAAGAAATGAAAGAGGGGAAAAGCTAATAGAATGGGCAAATATCAATGATATGATAATTGGAAACACATGGTTTAAACACCATAAAAGACGACTGTGCACAAGGATAAGCCCTGATAAGAAAATACGCAACCAAATTGACTACATACTAATTAATAAAAGATTTAGAAATGCTTTAATTAATGTAAAGACAATGCCTGGTGCTGACTGTAATAGTGATCATGTACCACTATGTGGACAAATAAAAGTAAGATTAAAGAGAGGGAAAAAAATGGTTAAGAATATGAGACTTAATAAAGAGGTTCTGAAAATAGATAAAGAAATGCAAGAACAATACAGAGTGACTGTGAAAAATAGGTACAATGCAATAACTAAAATAAAGAGTATAGATGAACAATGGGAAATGTTAAGGGACTCCATTCATCAAACTAGCAAAGAAGTATTACCAGAGAGAGGCAAAATAGCTAAGAAAAAATGGATGAATGAAGATATCTTAAAACTGATGGACAAAAGAAAACAGAGTAAAAATGACAAACAAGAATATGCTAAGATAAATAAAGAAATAAAAGATAAATGTGGGAAGGCTAAAGAAAGTTAGTTAAATGAGCAATGCAAAAAATTTGAATTAAATTCCATTAAAGATACAAAAAATAGGCACAGACAAATCAGTGAGCTTACAGGAAGAAAAATAAGAATAAATACAGGGTGTTTGAAATCAAAAACAGGAAAGATAATATTAGAGGAAGATGCTATAATGAAGAGGTGGAATGAGTATATAAGAGAATTATATGAAGGAGAAAGGGAAGAATTAACAGAAGATAGTAACTTAGAAGGTCCATCTATTCTGAAAGAAGAAGTCGCTGACGCTATGAAACGTATGAAGAAAGGAAAAACAGCCGGGCCAGATGAAATCACAATAGAAGAATTAGAAGTATTGGGAGAATTTGGAGTAGATATATTAACCAAAATGTTGAATGATATTTACAGCAGTGGATATTTACCCAGTGATATGCTGAAATCTGTATTTATAGCTATACCAAAAAGACCAGGAGCAATTGATTGTGAAGATTTTCGTACAATTAACCTTATAAACCATATCACTAAGCTTCTACTCAGAATCATAATGAAAAGAACCAAAAATAAAATAAAAATGGAAATTAGTGAAGAACAGTATGGATTTGTGGAAGGAAAGGGCACAAACAATGCAATTTATACATTACGGACACTAATAGAAAGGTCAATAGAGAAACAGAGAGACATATATTTGTGCTTCATAGATTATACTAAGGCATTTGATAAAGTAAAACATGATGAACTGATTAAAATGTTGGCAGATATCAACACTGATGGAAAAGATTTAAGAATAATAAAGAATATTTACTGGAACCAAGTAGCAGCAATTAAAATGGGAAATAAAGAGGGTAGTTACGAACAGATAAAGCTAGGAGTACGACAAGGGTGTGTCTTGTCACCAGATCTTTTCTCCCTGTATAGGGAAGTAATAATGAGAGAGATCAAAGAGATGCCAGGAATACTAGTTGGAGGTTATAATATAAATAATATACGCTATGCAGATGACACAGTATTGGTGGCGGATAATTCAACAGACCTACAACAATTATTAGACGTTGTAGTAACAGAGAGTGCAAGGAAAGGACTCTCCTTGAATATCAAGAAAACAGTAACAATGGTAATATCAAAGAAAATGGTGACACCAAAATGTGACATAGAAATAGAAGGGAAAATCCTTAACCAAGTTGATAATTTTAGATACCTAGGGGCATTTATAACATCAGATGGAAGATGTACAACAGAGATTAGGAGCAGAATAGGGCAGGCAAAAGCCGCATTTCAGAAAATGAAGAGTATCTTATCCAATAAGTCACTATCACTGAATGTAAGAAAGAGAGTGCTGAAATGCTATGTAGAACCAGTTTTGCTGTATGGCAGTGAATCTTGGAATGTAAATGAACAAATTAAGAAGAAATTAGAAGCAACAGAGATGTGGTTCCTGAGATGAATGTTGCGAATTCCTTGGACTGCCAGAGTAACTAACGACGACTGCCTGAAACAGGCTAATGAAACTAGAACATTATATACAACAATAAGACAGAGACAAACAGCTTTCCTCGGTCATGTGATGAGAAGAGAGGCATTGGAGAACATCGTAACAACTGGAAAGATCGAGGGGAAGAGAGGCAGAGGTAGACCAAGAGAAGTGATGCTGGATGGATTGAGACGGTGGCATGGAGGAATATCAGCAGCAGAGCTGATCCAGAAAACCAAAGACCGAGATATATGGAGAGCCATGAACGCCTACGCCAGCCGGCACGGCACTTGATGATGATGATGATGTGGCGAAAATCCTCATCATCTTGGCATAGTCGTCGAAGACGCAGAAGTTGAGAATAAGGAATTGCGTCTTTGCAGGACGGGGGTGAGAAGAGGTGTAGAGTAGAAAGGCGTGAGAGTCAGTCGGTTTGTAGTAGACCGTCGTGGTGAGACCATGGGTCCCAATAGAAACCGTAAGCTCTAAGAAGTTGACAGAAGTAGAGGAAATATGGGAAGTGAGTTTGATAGAAGGATGAAAGTTGGAGAAGAAGTCTATGAATGTTTCGAGATCCGCTAATGGCATCAGGTGACACCAAGACCATGATCAATGTACCGTCTTATATTTCAGGGACTCTACCGTTGTAGAGTTGCCATATCTGGTACTCAAGGTGGCCCATAAAAAGGCATGCATAGCTAGGACCCATTTTAGTACCCATTGCAGCCCCACTAATCTGATTGAAGTACTGGCCGTTAAACTCAAATGAGTTGAGAGTAAGGACCAGTTCAGCCAGGCGCAGAATAGGATCCGTGGCAATAGTAGGGTTCGGGCGCCTGTCAAGGAAGAACTTTAAAGCTGAGAGACCATCATTGTGTGGGATCAAAGTGTACAGTGAGGCCACATAAAGGGTGAAGATATGATACTGGTTGTCAGACATGAATGTAATAGATTCAAGCATCGCTATCGCGTGGTTGGTGTCTTTCAAATATGATGGAAGGTCACCAACTAGCGGTTGAAAAATGCTGTCTAAGAACCCGGATATGTGCTCAGTAGGGCATGCACAGGCTGATACGTTCGGTCTGCCCGGATTGTTCAGTTTGTGTGTTTTAGGCAGCATATAAAACGTCGATCTACCTAAACAGCTGTCTTGGATATTTAAAGACTTGGCTGCTGGGGGAAGAAGCTCTTCTTGGATCAGCGTAGAAGTGGCTAGTTTGACCTGGTGGTTATTGTCGACAGTGCCATCTGTAGGGCGTGGTTGGTAGAAAGACCCATCACTGAGTTGTTTGTGTCCTTCTGCAATGTAAAGATCCTTCCGCCAAACCACGACTGCTCCACCGTTGTCGGCGGGTTTAATGATAATGTCGTCCTGACGCTGAAGCTGGGTCAGCGCTAACCTTTCATCTGAAGTGAGGTTCGAACGTCTGAGTGGTGGTGGCCGCAGTTTCTGAATGTCAAAAAGCGTCTTCTCGGTAAATAGATCGAGTGCTTCCGAAGATCCAGGGCCAGGTGTCCACGAAGACTTGGCTTTTGAAAATCCAGAAAAGCCATCCTCTGGGGTTGAAGGGGTTGAAGTGGCGGCATTGTTAGTTTTAGTGCTGAAGAAATATTTCAGCCTGAGAGTACGGTGAAACCGGTGCACATCCTGCAGTAATGTGTATCGGTCGGCGGATGGGCGTAAGGGAAAGAAACGAAGACCCTTGTTCAAGACTGCCCTCTCACAGTCTGACAAAGGAAGATCAGGAGGAATACAGACTATACGATTGCCGGGCCTATTGTCAACTGGCTGGGTTGATGGGGGAGTAGGAGGCAAGCGGGTGCGTAGATCTGCCAATTTGGCGTGTTTAGCCACAGATAGAGATTTGTATAGTGTATGGTTGGAGGTATTGATAATACATCGGATGACACAGTACAAGAAGTAATTATGGGTGGTCAACTCGCGTGGGTGTGTCGATAGCCTTGTAATTTGAGACGTGAAGTCCGATAGTTGGTACCCATAATTGGCCACTATACAACGCATCGACTGAAGGAACATTGTCTATCTATCTGTGACAAGCGTGTCACGGACTGGCTGTTAAGATTACCTGCTGCCGGGTGAAACCGGGAAGAAAGACCGCGGGGCACTATACGGGATCGTAAACATGCCTGTAAAAAAAGTGAACATGGCAGGGGCCCGAGTCTTTTTAAGTATGTAGAGGCCAAGATCAGTGCAATTATCATGCAAAGAGTTAGGAAGAAAATACAACCCGAAATAGGAGAAGAACAATGTGGGTTTGTAGAAGGCAAGGGCACAGTAAATGCTGTGTATATACTGAGAACAGTAATTGAGCGTTCTATAGAAGTAAACAAAGATATATATCTTTGCTTTATTGATTACACAAAGGCTTTCGATAAAGTGAGACATGTCGACATGATAAGGATGCTTGAAGATCTACAAATTGATGGAAAAGACCTTAGACTTGCAAAAAACATATACTAGAAGCAACAATCTGCCATCAGAATTGATAACGTTGTAGGTCAATATCAGCCTATTAAAAGAGGTGTGAGACAGGGATGTGTAATGTCTCCAGATCTTTTTTCCCTGTACAGTGAAAATATATTTAGAAATATAGAAGATACGGAAGGAATCAACATTGGGGGACGATACATCAATAACATTAGATATGCAGATGATACAGTCTTGATTGCAGACAATGAACAGGACCTACACAATTTAGTAGATGCGGTTGTTGCACACAGTGAACAACTAGGATTAGAATTAAATTGTAAAAAGACACAGATTATGGTCGTCACTAGGAAGAAGGAAATACCACAATGTGATATACGAGTGGATGGACATATTCTTAAACAAGTGAATCGATACTGTTATCTCGGCACAGTCATAACATCTGATGGGAGATGTCTTAAAGATATTAGAACAAGAATTGCCATTGCGAAGGTAGCCTTTTGCAAGATGAAAAACATACTGACCAACAAAAAGATATCAATTGAAACGAGAAAAAGAGTGTTGAGTAGCTACATAGAACCTATACTTTTGTATGGATGTGAAGCGTGGGCAATAAGCAGTCAAGCTGTAAAACAGCTAATGGCTGTGGAAATGTGGTTTCTGAGGAAAATGTAAAGCATACCATGGACAGATAGAAAAACCAACGAACAAGTCCTTCAAGAAACAAATGAAGATCGTAAACTAATTAGAGTCATTAGACGTAGACAGTCACATTTTTTGGTCATGTTATGAGAAGAAATGAATTGGAGAACTTGGTGACAACTGGCAAGATCGAAGGGAGGAGACCAAAGGGAAGACCTAGAAGCAAATACCTGGATGGCTTGGCCATGTAGCATGGACGAGACAGGAACACGGAGCTGATCCACGACTCTGGTGATCAAGTGAGATGGCAGAACACGACCGCCCACGCTTACCGGCATGGCACATGATGGATGGATGTATTTCGAACCCGGGTATACGGGCTCACAAACCGCGTTCGCAAGCCCTTAGCCACAGAGGCCGACCATAAATGAAACATAGAGGAAAATACAGATTTGGCTGTTTTTGACTTGCTGCCCAGAAACAACAATTGTTTACAATGTGTTTAAAACTGCTACAACTTCTTTAATATTGCGAAAACCCCTTTAGCAACTATATAATATATTTTCGTATTCAGAACAGCGACGCCTAACTGCCTAGATAGAACAATTTTGATGTTATGCGATATCGGCTCATTAAAATTCAAAATGGCCGCTAACTAATTATTTAATAATTATTAAATTTAGTTAACGAACCTTGAAATGCCAATTATGAATATTTTTCCCTTCAGTTTGATAAAACAAATCAAAAGACCATGTTATGAATTTGTAAATATGCTTTATTATTAATAAAACTCAAAATGGCAGCTAAATAATCATATATTAGTTTATACATTTGCTTCTGTTTATTGCCTTCATCGACCTCACAAAGGCATTCGATTTGGTCAGTCGTGAGGGTCTGTTCAAAGCACTAAAGAAGATTGGCTGCCCACCAACTCTTCTGTCCATTGTGGAATCGTTCCACACAGGCATGAAGGGTATAATCAAGTTTGGTGGCTCAACTTCAGAAGAGTATGAAATCAAGAGTGGAGTTAAGCAAGGCTGTGTGCTAGCACCCACCCTCTTTGGGATATACTTTTCACTTCTACTGAAATATGCCTTTCGTGATCAGGATGATGGTATATACATTCACTCACGCTCAGATGGTGGCCTCTATAATGCTCAGAGATTGAAGGCCAAGACCAAAATTAGCAGGGTTCTAATCAGAGAGTTGATTTTTGCGGATGATGCTGCGATTACGACCCACTCTGAGGAAGAATTACAACATCTACTATCTGCATTCTCCAATGCTTGTTCTGAATTTGGTTTAAAAATTAACAAAAAGAAGACACAGATTATGTCACAAGGTGCACATGGTGTACCATCAATCTTTATTGACGACGCCGAACTGGAGATAGTAGACCATTTTACATATCTAGGATCAGAGGTAAATAGCAAATTATCCCTCGATCAGGAAATCAACATCAGGATTGGCAAGGCAGCAACAACAATGAACATGTTAGCAAAAAGAGTCTGGGAGAACAGGAAGCTTACTGCCAAAACAAAAGTCCTCGTCTACCAAGCCTGTGTCCTTAGTACTCTTCTTTATGGCAGTGAAACCTGGACAACTTACTCACGACAAGAGAAACGTTTAAACAGCTTTCATATGCGGTGTCTGCGAAGAATACTTGGTATTAAGTGGCAAGACAAAATCACAAATACTGAAGTATTGGAAAGATCAGGTTGTGTGACGGTGTATTCCATGCTCAGTCTTCGTAGACTTAGATGGATAGGACACGTTAGGAGGATGGATGATGGTAGAATACCAAAGGACATCTTTTTTGGTGAATTACAGACGGGTAGGAGATCTCAGGGTCGGCCTCTACTACGATACAAAGATGTGTGTAAGCGGGACATGATTGATACAGGCATTGATAATGCACATTGGGAGCACGTCGCCGCTGAACGTGTTGCATGGAGGGCAACTATCAGAAACGGAATAAAGACAAAGGAGAAAATGATTGCAGATAAAGCACACACAGAGCGTGAGAGACGTAAGATGGTGCAAAATGGTGGAAATGACCATGTTTTCACATGCACCTACTGTGGGCAAACATTTGCAGCAAGAATTGGCCTTACCAGCCACACTCGCCACCGCCATGGATCGTAGTTATTAAGCCTTTTTAAAGCACAATGTACCAAACTATCGTCTGTCAAGACGGAAAGGTGCCAATGTAAATTTGCTTCTGCTCTCTAACAATAGCATCCTGGCAACCTGAGGGGAAAAAAACTATTAGTTAATAGTTATACTAATTAATAGTAGTAGTACTACTAGTACTAATTAAAAAACTAATCGCATGTTCTTTGTCATTAAAACCGTCCAGTGACTACTGCAAATCTCTTAAGCCTTGTAAACAGATTTCCGTCCTCTTTACCTGTGTGAAATGAATGTTTCAGAAGCTTGCTTAACAAAGGTAATTTTGAAATCATATATACATAGTAAGACTAAAAACATTTGATCCACTTGCTTTTATATTAATATTTGATGAGTATAATAAGTGCTTTAACTTCATATGTGATTCGTTGTCTTGTGGATTATGTTGTGACGGTAAGTGGAAACAAAATATTTCACTTAATTTCCGAAAGCATGTCATCTGTTTGCTATTTTACTATTATACAACTACTAATATATTTGTTTATTTTAGCAATAATATAATATACAAAGCTGCAACTAAAAGAACATGTTATTTTTTAAAATATGACAATAGTACATCGAAGTGTCTTTTTCTGCCTCCGTAAAACCTCTGCATCTCTGGTCCGGCGAAGAAGCGCGTGAGTACAGCCTAAGCACTTGCAAGTGAAGTAGAATACGTGGGTCTGTCAAACCTTCAGAGATCAGGAGATCACGTGTGAAATATGAATAAAATTAGTGGAACTGGGGTAAAGCGGTGGAAAAGTAAACAATATAACACAAGGTAATGCAGCTTTACAGAATAGAATTACGAACAATACAAGGATGTTGCAACTAGCCATTATCAACAAATTCATACACAAAACACAACATTAGATGCCATACACATAATTTTCTGCAAAAGAATTACAACACGATTCGGATTATGATGGTACTAGGTAATGGTGCACTGCAATGATGATGATGATGATGATGATGATGATGATGATGATGATGATGATGATGATGATGATGATGATGATGATGATGATGATGATGATGATGATGATGATTACCTCAGTTTGGAAATTTGATGAATAAGTTCTGCAGCGACATCCCAAGGCATTCTTCTGTCTGTCTTCATTTGTAGCGTTGACCGAGACTGGTTCCAGCGTGTGCAAAACTTCACCAGCATCCATCTGTCTCATGTCACTTGCAGATTTCTTCTCCATGATGAAGATGAACTTCAAAACTGTAGAGGAATAAAATTGTTCTAAAATCATTTCAGTGGCATGAAGTTGGAGGGAGGGAGGGGGAAGGAGAGAGAGAGGGAGGGGAAGGGAGGGGGAGGGAGAGAGAGAGGGAGGAAGGGGAGGGAAGGAGAGAGGGGGAGAGAGGGGAAGGGAGATATAGGGAGGGAGAGAGAGAGAGAAAGAAATATTGAAATAAAATTTAAAAGAAAAAGTGGAGGGACAGGGAGCGGTTTAATTAATAGGGTCATATGTATTAATTAATCAGGCTATTTTATCTATTTTACACAGAGATATAAACATGTATGGAGACTTCAATTATTAATAATATTAATCGCTGTGGGGCTTTACTAATGAACTGTTAAATAAAGAACTAGTGTAAACAACGATAAAAGTCCTATCTATATTATAAATAACTAGCTGACCCTGCCCGGCTTCGCCCAGTCCCTGGTGGGAAGCATCTCATTTAATTCATATAAGTAGTCATATAAGTTCCCGTTCCCGTTACCGACTATCTGTCTGTCTGTCTGTCTGTCTGTATGTCTGACCCGCCCGGCATCGCCCAGCTCCTGGTGTGAAGCATCTCATTTAATTTATATAAGTAGTCATATAAGTTCCTGTTCCCGACTGTCTATCGGTCTGTCTATCTGTCTGCCTGACCCTGTCCGGCTTCATTAAATTCATACAACAAAAAAAGTAACTTAAAAGAACGTTCTTCCACACACCATTCATTATTTTTAATGAAAACTCTTTCTAATCACCTGCATGACTACAGTAACTTCTTAAGCAAAAAAAGATGAGTTACAATTTTATGCATTGTGCATCATTTTTATGAAAACTTTAAAAATGCCTGACAGATTGTATCATTATTTATTATAACTCATATGCCGGTACATAACTATGGACAAAGAGTTTATAAATCTTTGAAAACGATGCCACAATATGACTATAAGTTATACAGAAAAGTTATGCCCCTTGAAATAACTTTTACAGAGTTAGGTCCCCTGAGATATATGAAATTATGATGAAAAATGAAAAATGAAATAATACTGAGTAAGCAGGCGATTTCACACTAACAAAATATCTCAGTTGACAGCTCTGGAATGAAAGGAAGGCGTGTAGAAAATTTCATCTCAATCGGATGGGCCGTTCGCGAACAAATGAAGGACATACAGAGATACATAAATACATACGCACATCCTAATTTATATATAAGATAAGGCAAGATGGCTGCCGAGTTTTCCAACAGAAACAGACTAAAGTGATTCACTTCAAACAGCTAATTTAAATCATCCCGATCATTTCAAGTATTGCTCCCCCGATGTGTCTCCACCTTGCCGCGGTGAGGGAGCTTGAGTGTCCCACTGACCCCAAGCGCTGTGCCAATGGATATAAACTACATATTGAACAGCTCTTGGGATAGGGACCAGAGTAAGAGAGACACAACCTGCTGCTCTGCAGGTAGACTGAGGTTAGCAGTCAGAATTTGAACTAAGGCGCACGAAGCCACAAACTTGATCCAGACACTTACACAAAGGCCTCCATCTGAGAGATGTAGCTGAACGCCTCTAAGCTACTACC
Organism: Cepaea hortensis; assembly: GCA_963921405.1. Classification (NCBI taxonomy): domain Eukaryota; kingdom Metazoa; phylum Mollusca; class Gastropoda; order Stylommatophora; family Helicidae; genus Cepaea; species Cepaea hortensis. The sequence continues at coordinate 497,780,569 of OY992876.1, read as the reverse complement.
CTTGGATGAGAGAGCCGGGCCGATACTCACCTACCGAAAAATAGAGGTGAGATACTGAGCACGCTACATGCCCAGTTCGGACACCTGTCCGAAGGCTCTCATCTGGGGGATATGAGAGATCCCCGGATGAGAGGGCCTGGCCGTTTCTCGCTCACTGCTGTACGGAGGTAAGGTGCTGAGCCAGCAGCACATGTAGCCTACCTCGTGAGCAAGTACAAAAAGGTTGATGAAGTGCCCCAGTCGAATGAAATGGCTACGAAAACTGTCTGTATCTAACTCATAGAGAGTGTAGACAAAGGTGGAAAAACAAGGTGGAAAAATGTCTCAATAACACGAAATGGAACGCACGGCTAGCGAATCCATCGCGTAGTTAGTTAGTTAGTTAGTCGCAGTTCCAACTTCACAGCAATGGGTCGTCCCCATTATGCTCCGTTCCTGTGGCAGTGAATATCACATAAAACGCCCCCCACTGCCCAATGTGAAAAGTGGAAAAGACAGGAGTCTCGACAAACAACAGCCCGCATAGATACACTGTGCATAATGCCGCCACCAGAATGTTAACAAACCAGCCCCCCACGAAACACCCAGTTCATCTCTGATGGAATCGGCAGTCATTTTCCTATCTTAAAGTTTCCTAAATGTTCACCCATACAGTCCACAAAAATACAGTTCATCGCTGATGGTAGAGGCAGTCAACCAGAAGCCCAGCAGCCACGCATTTCTGCATAAGGCAAAAACCGGTCAACTCTGGGATATAGCCACCTGCCATCACTCCGAGCATGCAGTCACATTCCAAAAAACCTCAGGCAGATTCAAAAGCATTTCAAACGAAACTCACAGCTCACAGCGTCGCGCCACGAACTCACCCAGTAGCAGGGCGACGGAACCATCAAGCCTCCTTAGTCGCCTCTTACGACAAGCGTGGTAGGCTACAGTGTTGCTATTCTTTGCTTCTCTTATGGGCCCCGGCAACACACGGGCGGAATCCATTGCGTAGTCCGAAGCGAAAGCTTACCTAGTGGATGTCGCCTGCAGACTGACCGTTCCTGGTGTGTGCTTGAGCGACAAGTGGCAAGCGAGATGCCCAACACATGGAAGTGAGGAACTAAAGCAGCCATGAGCAGGACGAGGCAACTCCTCGGGTGAGCCCAGTCTCAGAGCAATATGTGCCGGCTCTGCAATTATGGAAGCCTCCTTGGATAGCGAGGGAATGCCCATGGTCTGCCCCTGCCTTCCCTTGAGGGTCGACCGTTGCCATTTAGCTATAACACCAACACAAGATGCAGAGAGAGGATAAAGGGATTTTCCTAAGGGTGCACCAAAGTGGATAGTGAACAAAGAAACTAAGGGCTACAAGAGATGTCACAGGACACCAAAAAAACATACGCTGTGGCGCCATATTCAAGACTAGGTGTGTTTTTCGATTGTGGAACCAAATTGGATATTTGGATGCAAGTGTACTTGATCTTCAAGTGGATAACAACCGGAGGCAATTGTTGGGAAGGAACTATGGATCTAAGAACGGTGGACTGAAACTAAATGAATCTATCAAGAAACGTAACGGCAAGGATAAAAGAATATTGGAATAGAAATAGGCTAGGTGGCAAGGTGAATAATGATGCAGGTATAAACATATTAACTGTGGACACGTTAAACAGATGTTGTCTCGTTGGACGGGAACCGATCTATAGTGACACTAAATTATATTGTTATTAATCTGCAACACCAAATTAAAACGGTGTTAAACTTTTACTGGAGCCACGTCCTTATTTTCATTATCAAGTTCTTGTTGGTTATTTCTACGAGCCAAATTAAAAATACTTGCTGTGGATTCTTAATAAGTTATAGTATGGATCAACAGCTCAGCAACCGTGATGTCTCTTATCATTCTATCTTGACCAGCTGAGATGTGGGCGACATCACAACAATAAGTCTAACGTGCCTCGAAACCCGAGGAAGGCTAACCTCATTAAAAAAAAATTCCCGCCGAAGCCGGAAGTGCCGTCCTAGGGGTGACAAAATAAGAATTGGCACTACGCATTTACGTCTGAGTGAAATGTCTCGTCCGAATGTCTCTCGTGCTAGGAACAGCTCTGTCTACCTAGTTTCCGAATGCCGCTCTTGTTCGGAACAGTTCTGACTAGGTAGTTTTCCGATTGTCCGTCGTGCCTGGAACAGCTCTGACCGGCGCAACGACAAGCACATGTCCGTGACGAAAACTCGCTGAGTGGATACCGTCTGCAGACCGGTCTGGTTTGTGCGGGAACGACCCGTGGTGAAGGAAATGCCCAATATATTGAAGTGAGGATTTAAAGCAGCCATGAGCAGGACGTGACGATTCCCTCGGTGAGTCAATCACCAGGCCGCTATGTGTCGGCCCTGCAACTATGGAAGCAACCTTGGATGGCGGAAAATGCTATGGACTGTCCCTGCCTTCTCTTGAGGGATGACCGAAGTCTTCGACCGTTCCAACTTGACCAGCTTGGATGTGGACAGTACCACAAAAGTGTGAGTTTTCAAGGAATGCTAACCTCGTCAAAACAGCATGCTGAAAGTCGGATGTGTTGGCCTGAGGGTTTCGATCCAAGGGTGCCTAACTAGACACACCGCAATAACATCTGAAAAGAAAAATAAAACACTCCGGATGAACGCAAAAAAGAAGATTTCAAGTATTGAAATTTTACACAGAGATATAGAAATGGTTCGAAAATTCAATTATTACTCATATTAATCACATGGTGGCTTTACCAACATTCTGTACAAACGTGAATTCACCTCGATACTTGAAAATACACAGCAATGATGGTTAGCAACGAAAAGGCTTCAGAGCACACGTGCTTGAAACTAGAACTCATGGCTCACAATGCTGTACTATTTATAGCCCATCAAAATCCCTCGATTTTTGGAATTTAGGGGGGAAAACGACCACATTAGGAATTTGGCCACTGATGTCTTGTACTATATACATGACACTGAGGTTACGATGATGACTTGTATCGTACATGGGTTGCCATTCACCGTAGCACGATATAACCTCCTCTGGAACCGGTATTGCCATGTCTGGGAGATGGACCAGGAACTTCTGAACAAAGACGGATTATTACGGCCTGTTGGTCCCGCAATCAACTATGTAAAAGGATGTTTCCACCTGGGATCCATGACTAATAATGAACACCTGCCTACCTACGTCAAGTATTCTAATAGGACACACACACATACGCACGCACGTACACAGAGAGAGGTGGTTTCATATATCAGAGTAGACGAGTTATTTTCCCTAACCCTAACAGCAACCGTAACGGTTCCAAATTGCTGTATGTAGCCGGGGCGCAGTGTTGGGGTGAGCGCCCAACATTGCTTAAATACCCCAATGGCTCGTGAATACATAACCTCTGCAGAAAATGTCCAACTCCTGGCCTTCACGTGGCGGAACTGTTTAAACTAACCAGAGAAGGGGAGACGGCGAGTTTCTGGCGCCGAAAAATAACCAGTATGCTCTAGATGTGTATGCACGTACATGCATGCGCAGGCACGTGTGTGCGTGCGTACACATCTAAACTCGAGTGAGATCACAGTCTGCTCTAGCAAAGGAAAGGTGCTGAAGACGGAGGCAACCAGCTAGGAGGCGCATCACAGAAATCAGGATGCCACGCAATTACGCAAAATGAAATATATCGACTACTGCTAAATGTTATGGTGTTCGCCCTGCTTTGGACCCCCAGGCAGGTGCAGTGCCGGACCCTATGTCTCGAAAGGGTCCAACCCCAACTACTGGAGATCCTTCTCAGATGTCCTGTGGAGCCAGGGGACATGAGAATATAACGGCTGGCTATACTAAACAAAAACTTAAAATAATGCACTGGAATGCGGAGGGAGTCAGCAACAACAACAAAATAGAATTAGAAAACATCCTGGACCAAGAAAAAGTAAGCGTATGTTGCTTGCAAGAAACTCACCTCAACGAAAAAAATGGCCTTCAAAATCAGAGGCTACCAGTGTTACCGATCTGACGGAAAGGACAGGCGAAATGGTGGGATACTGACCCTTGTAAAAAAATAACATCACTGCCTCCCATATTGAAGTCTACATGGAAGGGGCTGAGTATCAGACACTCAAACTTAAGACAGGCAATACAGACCTACATCTGATCAATTACTACTGTCCAAGCGACCGCCCACAGGCACTGGACACACTATCATTAACAGAAAAAATGATTGTGTGTGGCGATTTCAACAGCCACTCGCAGAGCTGGGGCTATGATCACATGGACCAGAGAGGAGAGAGACTGGAAGACTGGCAGGATGAGAATAGATTCATCTTGATTAACAAGCCGTCTGACCCACATACTTTCTACTCGAGATCATGGCACACTACAACTACACCTGGCCTGGCTTTTCATTCACCAGACCTAGAGTGAAACATTACACGAATTGTTGGGAAACAACTTGGTGGCAGTGATCATCGGCCAGTCTTTCTAACTGTAGAAAATGAGCTTGTAAGTGAAAGCAGCACCCTCTCGAGGTGGAACTACAAGAAAGCAAACTGGGCAATGTACAAGAATCGCACCAGCATACTGGTTAAAAACCTAAACACTGAGAAAGACATAAATAACGTACTTGAAGAGTTTGGGAAATGCATATTGCAGGCAGCGCGGGAAACAGTACCAAGAGGAGCCCGTAAACAATAGCCCGTAAAAGAACCTACTGGAGTAGTGAACTGGAACAGTTGCACAATGATGTGGAAGAGTGTAGAAAGTAAGCAGAGGCCACACCCAGCCAAGAGCACCACAATAAATTCCAGCATGCAAAAGCCAAATTCCAAAGGGCCAAACTGCAGGCTAGACGGAAAAGCTGGCAGGAGAAAACGGAGTCTCAGTCTCTTTGAAAGAGACCCAAGGAAATTGTGGAAGCTAATAAAACAATTTAACGATGAGGGCACAGGGAGAAACTCAAAAATTGCATTACATAAAGATGGAAACATCTTAACAAGCAAGCAGCTGACCATTTTGCGGACTCATTCGCACAAGATAACAATATCAAAATTAGTCCAGAGAAACAACAAGAGATTCGAGAGAAACAGCAACATACGGGACAGAAGGAAATAGTACATGAGTTTCTGGAGGCACCCATCACAATCAGCGAACTGGAGCTAGCCATATCAAAACTGAAAATGAGAAAGTCACCAGGAGCTGATGGTATCTCCAATGAAATGATCAGGAACCTAAGAACAGAGGCCAAAGCAAAGCTGTTGCAGATCTTCAATAACAGTTGGACCTTAGGCAGTGTTCCACAAGCCTGGAAAGAAGCAATCATGATACCCCTCCTAAAATCAGGGAAAGATAGTTCCATTGCCTCTAGCTACAGACCAATTAGGCTCACCAGCTGTCTCTGCAAAACACTGGAGCGCATCATCAATCACAGACTGCAGTGGTACATTGAAAGTAAAAACATCCTTGTGCCACAGCAGGCTGGCTGTAGGCAGTGCTACTCTACGGAAGATCAGACAACCTACCTCTCTCAAGAAATTGAGGATGCATTCCAAGAGAAGAAACTGGTGCTTGCGGCATGGATAGATCTGAAGAAAGCCTTTGACAAAGTCTGGAAAGAAGGTCTGATGAAGAAACTGAGACACTGCAAAGTCAATGGAAAAATGTACAAATGGGTGAAAGCATACTTGCAAAACAGAAGAGCCCGAGTACAGATAGATGGACTCAAGAGCAAGAAAGTACTACTGCGTCACAGTGTTCCCCAGGGCGGAGTCTTGTCCCCCACACTTTTTCTAATCTTCATCAATTATCTCGTTGCTAATCTACCGCATGGAATTAAAGCAGCAATGTACGCCGATGACCTGGTTCTATGGAGCACAAATGAACATGTATCAATGGCCACCAGATCGCTACAAAGAGCTGTAGATACATTTGTTGCATGGGCAAATAGATGGTGTTTCAGCATAAACACTGACAAGTGCAGCACCACTCTATTTACTCTCTCTCCAAAACAAAAGGCAGGGGTCATCCAGATAAATGGAACATCCCTAAGAGAAGATAAAGAACCAACATACCTTGGAGTAACATTTGATGGCAGGCTGACATGGAGAAAGCACATCAACAAAGCAGCAGCAAAGGCAAGAAGGAAAATAGCCATCCTGAGAAAGCTAAGTGGAACCACATGGGGAACCAGTGGGAAAATACTTAGCAAAGTTTATCAACAGAGCATACGACCACACCTGGAATACGGGTCAACTGCGTGGTGTTCGGTATCAAACACCACACTACAAGAGCTGGACAAGGTGCAAAATCAAGCACTTAGAGTCACCACAGGAGGGATGAGATCAACCCCTATAGCGGAAATTGAGAAGATGGGGAGGACACAAGCACTGAGAGAGCGCAGAGATACGAAAACGCTAATACAAGCAGAAAAGTTCCTCAGCTTGCCAGGCCACCCTATGAAGAACGGATTTGATAACCTAGCTATGGGGCGGTTGAAAAGAAGTAGTTTCATCCACCAGGCCAAACGACTCTGCAGAGAAACCACCGATCTGCCCACAGTTGGTATCCCCCTAACAACTATACCAGAGCAAACTCCATGGAAAGATGAACATAAACTATCATTTCAAATCCAGACAAAAGTGAGAGGAATATTTGACAAGGAAGAACAGAACAGTGTGCAGCGCAGAGCAGCCACTCTCAGCTTCCTTGATGAAGAATACCCACAGGACCTCTGGATCAGAGTCTACACAGATAGGTCAGCACAAAATGCTGTTCGAAACGAAGGAGCGGGAGTGTACATAGAATACCCAAATAATACCAGGGACACAGCTAGAGTACCGACAGGAAAGTACTGCCATAACTATGATGCTGAAATTGAGAGCAACAGAGAAATTACTGGGTGCCAGCAATGATACACAACCTGTGGTGCTATTGACTGATGCAAAATCAGTACTCGGGGCGCTTCTGTCTGGGAAATTGCCATTACTAAGGACACTACTTTCTGAACTTAGCAGTCAGCATAAGGTCACCATACAGTGGATACCATCCCACTGTGGAGTACCCGAAAACGACAGAGCTGATCAATTGGCTAAGGAAGGAGCCAAAGAAGAACAGCCTGATGTGCCCGTTACATACCACCAAAAGAAAAGAATGATCAAATCAGTCAGAAAGCCACCAAAACCTGCTCAAGATGACTACCACGTTATGGATAGACCAAAACAAGTCATTATTCTGCGACTCAGAACAGGACACAATAGAATACGCAACCACATATATACAAAATTCAAGATTGGTGAAACAGCCATGTGCACATGTGGATTGGCGTCGCAGACAGCAGAGCACATACTCCAAGACTGCCCAATATATAACATATCTAGGCAAACCTTCTGGCCTAGCGAGATGACAGTGGAAGATAAACTCTATGGACCACTGTGTGAACTGAAAAAGACAGTTCAATTCATACAAGAGACAGCATTGCTGTTATAGACATATTTTAAGCGAACGAAAGAAGAAGAAGAAGAAGCAACCGTAACCGTAACCCTAATCCTAACATATAAAATGATTTTACTGCCAGCGGACCTCATAGTGAACGTCATTTGTGCCTTACATACCACTTCCCCTACTATTAACACATAGTCTCTACAATTCAGTCAAGGCTTTGTGCTATAAAGAGGTATACGCTGTCTGTAAAGAATTCTTGGTATTAAGTGGCAAGACAAAATCACAAATTCTAAAGTATTGGACAGATCAGCTTGTGTGCCGGTTTGTTCCATGCTCAGACTTCGTAGACTTAGATGGATATCCCGCATTAGGAGGATGGATGATGGTGGGATACCAAAGGATAGCTTTTTTTTTGTGTGTGAATTACAGATGGGTTAAATATCTCGGGGTAGGTCTCTATTATGATACAAAGATGTGTGTATGCAGGACATGGTTCAGTGGTTCCCAAGCTTTTCAAGCAGAGGGCCATATCTACTATTTTCGGTAGTTAAGCGGGCCATAACGTTTTAAAATTAAAAATGTCGTGCAATATCTAGTCTAGTTTAGTTTAGTCGATGGATCAACATCACGGCACACGGGTGCAACCCATAGGTGCTCCGTTCTCATCCTAACTCATACCTGAGTCTGGAGAAACTCAGCTCAGTGCACGAACTCTGTAGCACCGGCGAGGATCCTGAAATACTTTGGGTAGATTTTTAACTCTAAATTTTGCTCGGGTAGCGCCGTTAGGCTACTCTTTTTCTATTTCCAACTGCCAAGGGATTTGTTAGTGCGCAACAATACACACGGGCGTCCGATCTCACTACCCAGAGACCAGGGGAAATCTTATTACTAGAAGTCCACGAGAAAAAATCCCGGTCATCACCGGGCTTGAACCTGGTACCTCCAGCACTCAAGCTAAAACTTTAAAGGAAGTCAGTGTCAGTACTACACTGCGGTCATTTTTTTGGCTTACAATCAAAATCTCTGGCCACATACAAATAGATAATATGACCATTAAAAGAACGGAAACATACAAATACCTGGGTACGTTCTTCAACTGCTCCAACATCATAAGGGAAGAAATACAAACTAGAATCAACTCTGGAAATAAGATATACTATGCACTACAACATCTACTAAAATCAAAGGCGCTATCTCGTAACACCAAAATCACAATATACAAAACACTGATCAGACCAGTTGTGCTGTATGGCTCTGAAACCTGGAGTACAACGAAAGGAGACGAAGCCTTGTTACAAACCTTTGAGAATAAAATTTTAAGACGCATCTTTGGACCCATTAGGGATAGACAAAGTGGAGAGTGGAAAAGAAGAAGTAACAAAGACATTTATGATCTGTTTAAGTCCCCGCTAATCACTGGTATCATGAAGGCTAATAGACTACAATGGCTGGGGCATATAGAAAGAATGGAAGATAATAGGGAAACAAAACTCGCTTACACTCAGGAAATAAATGACCGTAGACCCCGAGGTAGACTAAGAAGACGGTGGAGAGATAATACATGTACAGACCTACAAGCACTTGGAATCAACGACTGGCAAGAGAAGGTCCACCAGAGAGACGAATGGAGACGGATTGTATTTGCAGCAAAGAACCTCAATGGCTCGGAAAGCTGAAGAAGAAGAAGAAGAAGAAGAAGAAGAAGAAGAAGAAGAAGAAGAAGAAGAAGAAGAAGAAGAAGAAGAAGAAGAAGAAGAAGAAGAAGAATGATCTAGTTACTTTCCCCAATACACATCTGCGTCTCTTGTACACTTAGGAGCGTCAGCTGTGGTTAGGGTTGGGACCCATTTCCTTTCCTATCACATCACCAGTACAGTCACAGTTAGGGATTGGTTCTATAGAGAGATTCAGAATGAAGACAGAGGGTAGTCACAGGCTAGGACAGACATATGAGATCACAACCCAGGCCACCACTGACCAGTCGTTTATTTTGGTTTGACTTTCAGAGTGTTGTGGTATACCAGAGCAACTCACTAGCAGCATCAACTAAGATAACTCACCAGCAGCATAAGATTCAATTTGCGCATCCGCGACTCTGAAAGAACTTATTGTGGGCCACTGGCGAAGAGGGTGACCCGAAGAGGAACGCCGGAGAGACTACCATCTTCACCGGTGGAAACACCATTTGCAGCTGAGTGCCTAAACACCTTCCTGGAGTCACGGCCATACTTTGCTTGACTTACCACAATCCCGTCTTATGATTAAGACCTCGCTCCGAGAACATTGTTTGATTTACATATTGTTTTTTTTTTTTTTATACTTCTCATCAATTATTTGCCTTTTACGGTCCTTGTGGGAACTTATATTTATCTTTGATCAGAATTAAACTTGTGATAAGCGGTGTTGTCGCTTATTGCTATATAAGAATTCCTAGTTGTCATCCTCATATCCACCATTTAATTAGATCACACAAGTGTGAGAGTAGGACGAAAGTTGAATCTTTCATCTTTATCTACTTCTTTGTGCTGCATAGCTCAAGTCAAGTCTGGGGGATAAATTCTTTTCCACAGGATCATCGTGTCGCTGCTAACTAAGTTTGCTGTCATCTTTGTGTGTATAGCTGTACAACTTTATCTGCAGTCCTGTGCCACTGTAAGAATAGTAGACTTCTTTTTCTGGGACAATTTGTCATACTCCCTTTGTTTTTCACGAGCCACTTGTCTGCTATTTCTTCAGTGGGGAGTCTTTGCTAGGGGTTAGGCTCATTGTCTTCTACTGTACCTGTGAGACTTCTCTCAACAGTAGTGGACCACGCGACAGTCCGCAAAATGGTCAGCTGCTTGCTTTCTTGTTAAGATGTTTCCATCTTTATATAGTGCAATTTTTGAGTTTCTCCCTGTGACCTCGTCATTAAGCTGTTTTATTAGCTTCCACAATTTCCTTGCGTCTCTTTCAAAGTTCAGAGACTCCGTTTTCTCCTGCCAGCTTTTCTGTCTAGCCTGCAGCTTGGCCCTTTGAAATTTGGCTTTTGCGTGCTGGAATTTGCGATGCTCTTGGCTGGGTGTAGCCTCTGCTTGCTTTCTACACACTTCCACATCGTTATGCAACTGTTCCAGTTCACTACTCCAGTAGGGTTTATATTGTTTATGGGCTCCTCTTGATACTGTTTCTCGCGCTGCCTGTAGTATGCATTTCCCAAACTCTTCAAGTACTTTATTTATGTCTTTCTCAGTGTTCAGGTTTCTAACCAGTATGCTGGTGCGATTCTTGTACATTGCCCAGTCTGCTTTCTTGTAGTTCCACCTCGAGAGGGTGCTGCTTTCACTTACAGCTCATTTTCTACAGTTAGAAAGACTGGCCGATGGTCGCTGCCACCAAGTTGTTTCCCAACAATTCGTGTAATGTTCCACTCCAGGTCTGGTGAATGAAAAGCCAGGTCAGGTGTAGTTGTAGAGTGCCATGATCTCGAGTAGAAAGTATGTGGGTCGGACGGCTTGTTAACCAAGATGAATCTATTCTCATCCTACCAGTCTTCCAGTCTCTCTCCTCTCTGGTCTATGTGATCATAGTCCCAACTCTGCGAGTGGCTGTTGAAATGGCCGCACACAATCATTTTTTTTCTTTTAATGGTAGTGTGTCCAGTGCCTGTGGGCGGTCACTTGGACAGTAGTAATTGATCAGATGTAGGTCTGTATTACCTGTCTTAAGTTTAAGTGTCTGATACTCAGCCCCTTCCATGTAGACTTCGATTTGGGAAGCAATGATGTTATTTTTAACAAGGGTCAGTATCCCACCTTTTCGCCTGTCCTTTCGGTCAGATCGGTAACACTGGTAGCCTCTGATTTTGAAGGCTATATTTTCGTTGAGGTGAGTTACTTGCAAGCAACATATGCTTACTTTTTCTTGGTCCAAGATGTTTTCTAATTCTATTTTTTGTTGTTGCTGACTCCCACTGCATTCCAGTGCATTATTTTAAGTCTTCGTTTAGTATGGCCAGCTGTCATATTCTCATGTCCCCTGGCTCCACGGGACATCTGAGAAGGACCTCCAGTAGATGTGGTTGGACCCTTTCGAGACATAGGGCCAGGCACTGCACCTGCCTGGGGGTCCAAATCAGGGCGAGCACCATAACATTTAGCAGTAGTCAACATATTCCATTTTGCGTGATTGCGTGGCATCCTGATTTCTGTGGTGCGCCTCCTGGCTGGTTGCCTCCGTCTTCAGCACCTTTATTTGCTAGAGCAGACTGTGGTCTCACTCGAGTGTAGATGTGTGCGCGCGCACACACGTGTCTGCGCATGCATACACATCTAGAGTATACTGGGTATTTTCCGAAGCCAGAAACTCGCCGTCGCCTCTTCTCCTGTTAGTTTAAACAGTTCCGTCACGTGAAGGCCAGGAGTTGGACTTTTGCTGCATAGGTTATGTATTCACGAGCCATTGGGGTATTTAAGCAATGTTGGGCGCTCACCCCAACACTGCGCCCCGGCTACATACAGCAACATTTGGAACCAACCAGTCTGATGTCTCGCCATCTATTCTAACCGCTGCTTGTTGGTCTAGATCAGTGGTTCTCAACCGGTGGGGAATTCACCCCCCCCCCAGGGGGAAATTTTGGGGTTTCCAGGGGGGGAGGGGGGGATGAAGATTATTTCAAGATCACGTTAATACAAGAACCGATTACTTGATATTGTTTTTCCCTTCATACTTTAAGATTCTGTACGTACCACCCTTCTGAAATTCATTTTATAACATAAGTAGATCCGCAAATCACGTTTTATGTAGATGTCTAGACTTGTTTTAGTGTGTGCTATTAAATTTAGCTTCAATTATTACGTATACTGTGTAGGGGCAGGGGAGAATTTTTAGGGAGGAAATACGAAAGGGGTGGGGGAGTGACATTCTAAAATTATGGTGAGGGGGGGGGGGGAATGACGTCCTAAAAATATGGTGAAGGGGGGCACGGGCCAAAAAATGTTGAGAACCACTGGTCTAGATAGAGCATTTTTATGAGTTGTATTACATGAGACGGAAAGACATATTCCTCATGATTTCCAAAAGTTTCTGATGTTGTACAGTCAAATGCCTTTGAATAATCCAGAAATCATGAGAATATGTTTACACTAAATTCTCTGTACTTCTCTCTTACTCATGTTAAGCATGTGATCTCTTATTCCTCTTCCTTGTCTAAATACAGCTTGAACCATATTAATTTCTTCTTACATTTTCTTACAAAGTCTTCCCATTTTGATTTTCAGTACACTGGTAATAGGGAAAGCTAATCCACACACACAAATCAGCCCAGTTCACAAGACGTAGTAGCACATGTACAGACTACACTTGAGTTCAAATTGAGCAAACGCAACAACCAGAAAATGACACTTGTAAAGTTTCTCTCTGTCTGGATGCTACAATTGTAAAGTTTCTCTCTGTCTGGATGCTACAATTGTAAAGTTTCTCTCTGTCTGGATGCTACAATTGTAAAGTTTCTCTCTGTCTGGATGCTACAATTGTAAAGTTTCTCTCTGTCTGGATGCTACAATTGTAAAGTTTCTCTCTGTCTGGATGCTACAATTGTAAAGTTTCTCTCTGTCTGGATGCTACAATTGTAAAGTTTCTCTCTGTCTGGATGCTACAATTGTAAAGTTTCTCTCTGTCTGGATGCTACAATTGTAAAGTTTCTCTCTGTCTGGATGCTACAATTGTAAAGTTTCTCTCTGTCTGGATGCTACAATTGTAAAGTTTCTCTCTGTCTGGATGCTACAATTGTAAAGTTTCTCTCTGTCTGGATGCTACAATTGTAAAGTTTCTCTCTGTCTGGATGCTACAATTGTAAAGTTTCTCTCTGTCTGGATGCTACAATTGTAAAGTTTCTCTCTGTCTGGATGCTACAATTGTAAAGTTTCTCTCTGTCTGGATGCTACAATTGTAAAGTTTCTCTCTGTCTGGATGCTACAATTGTAAAGTTTCTCTCTGTCTGGATGCTACAATTGTAAAGTTTCTCTCTGTCTGGATGCTACAATTGTAAAGTTTCTCTCTGTCTGGATGCTACAATTGTAAAGTTTCTCTGTCTGGATGCTACAATTGTAAAGTTTCTCTGTCTGGATGCTACAATTGTAAAGTTTCTCTGTCTGGATGCTACAATTGTAAAGTTTCTCTCTGTCTGGATGCTACAATTGTAAATTTTCTCTCTGTCTGGATGCTACAACTGTAAATGCCACTCTTTTGTCCTTGAAGAAGTTCTATCAATAATTCTAGCATTCTACACATCAATGAACAACCATGTCAGACATATATTCATTTACACTACCAACACATTCCCCAATATACATACATAAGAACAATGACATAGAACACATCGTTAACAGTATTGTAGCAGCAAGGCCACAACACTCATTGTCACAAATATCAAACTACATGAGTAAATTATTTTCATTTAGTGGATGGATCAACATCACGGCACACAGGTGTAACCCATAAGAGCTCCGTTCTACTCCTAACTCAAGCCCGAGTCTGGAGAATCTCAGCTCAGTTCACAAACTTCATAGAACCAGCGAGGATCCTGAAATACTTTGGGTAGATTTTTAACTCAAAATTTGGCCCGGGAAGCGCCGATGGGCAACTCTTGTTTTTATTTCCAACTGCCAAGGGATTTTTTTACGTGCGCAACAATACACACGGGCGTCCGATCTGACCACCTAGAGACCAGAGGACATTTTGTTCTATAAAAAAAATTTTTTTGTTGCGTATCCCTTACGGGACGTTGCAGTCAACACCAGCATTTTCAGCTGCTGTTGATGTACTAGGCAAGTGTTACGTTCAGTAGTTTGCCATTGCTTTCTGAACGACCGGCCCCTATACCTTTTTTTCGAAACAACCAGCACCGCCGTGTTTCAAACCCGGTTTTAAGGGCTTACAAACCGCGTTCGCAAGCCCTTAGCCACAGAGACCGGCTTGTTCTATAAGTCCATGAGAAAACATCCCGGCCCTCACAGGGGCTTGAAACCGGGACCTCCAGCACTAGAGGTAGACACCATGCCTCGAGACCACTCAGCCTCCCCCCCCCCCCCCCGTGAGTTCATGATTACATGAGTAATCATCATCATCATGTTCCATGCTGATAAGCGCGGGCAATCATATTTTACCATCTTATACAATCACCAGTCGTGGATCAGCTTTGTGTTCTTGTTTCTACCATGACATATGGTCAAGCCATCCAGATATTTACTTCTCTGCTTACCCCTTGTTCTTTTCCTCTCAATTTTGCCAGTTGTCACCAAGTTCTCTAATTTATGTCTTCTCATAATGTGTATAACAAATCTGACTATCTACATCATATTCCTATAATCAGTTTATGGTTTTCATTTGCTTATTGTAGACTTGCTCATTGGTTGTTCTGTATGTCCGTGTTGCATATTCCTAAGAAACCACATTTCCACGACCCTTAGTGTTTTTTCAGCTACAAGAGTATTAGGACACCATCGTCCTGTGGGCCATGGTAGCGTAGTGTCTAGATGCTTGCCTGCTGGTCCATTGGTGATGGGTTTAAATCTGAAGTGGATTAGAAAACTGACCAGGGTTCCCATGTCAACCCAGACTACACTGGGCAACAGACACCTCTGAAGTCAGAGTGTATTCACCTGATGGTGAGGGACACAGGTAATATGGGAAGCTAATTGCCATGAGTCAGCTCAGCTGGAAAAGTCGACAGACAACAGTTCAGGAACTAGTCTGTGATAGTGACGAATAGTCACAGTAAATTGGAAGAAAGAACTTGTACAAAATAGACGGCTAATCAGATAGCGAGCTCATGCCATGTGCTGGAAGGGACAAGCGCAGAAAGGCGGGGACAGTAGTCAGTCTGCTGAGAACTGTCATCACGAGCACATCAACTTAAACTGAGAGCCCGAGTAGAAATTGAGATGAGAACAGAGAGATTGTCTATCAAGCAAGATTGTTATATTTTGGTGAGAGAGTATATTCAGCAACCACCAATTTATGATGGCTAGTAGGCACGCCACCGCAACCAAGCGGCTGAACACACTACATCCAGACTAGCGAGCCAGCTGTGTCGTTTGAGTGGACTGACAACCCGGTACTGACCAGAGGTCACGTCGAACTGGAAGGTTGTGAGTAGCACAGTTATATTAACTAGTGTTGAAACTAAGTAACAATTGCCATGACGAGAGGCAGTGAAGTGTTGGCCAGTCGGGGGTTAGTGGGACGTGAATACGGCTTGAAGAGCCGACGTAACTAAAGCCGACTTTACTAGTAATCAAATAAAGATATTTGTGGTTGACTTCACACCCGTGACACAGCTTTTGTTTACTATTGTCTTGAACTCATTCAAATCCAATTGTCAGCATAGCTTGCCAGCACCCCTAACAACACACTGGCACTAATCGGCATCCAAACATCATTCCAGTGCACTAGAAGTAGTAACACGTGCATGGACTACACTTGAGTTCCACACTGGTGATGCTGTTATTCCATTTCATTCCTTATATTTTGCACAGGTACCAATTAGTGAATGTTTGTAACTTAATTCTAATTGTTTGTGTTGTTCTCCACATTTCTGATCCATACAGTAGTACTGATTGAATGCTAGAATTACATATTCAAAGTTCTGTGCCAAGTTTAATTTCTGTTGACTTCCACAAATGTCCCAGTGTTATAAAATCTCCTCAAGCCTTCTGTATTCTAATTCTGACATCCGTATCTGTTCCACCCTCTGTGTCAATGCTGCCACTTACACATGTTTATGATTCCATCTTAAAGTGAGGATTCATCAAGGGAGACCTGGTTTGATCGATATATACCTAATGTTGTGAACTTCCATTCATTGTTAGTTTTTCCTGCATCTGATGTCATGTGAGAGAGGAGGGCAAAGTCATCAGTTATATCCAGGTCATCGACATGCTTTGTCAGGGGAATCCAGTTAATTCCATTTCTGACAGTGCTTTCTGTTGCCATCATAATCCAGATTATAGCCAATAAGAATAGTAGAGGTGACAATGGGCAACTCTTATCTCACTCCTATTCTTATTTTCAACACCTTTGTTAGTTTTCCTCTATGGATGATTTTACCCTTCAATGTCTCTGATAATGCCTTTATTAAGTTAATAATTGTATGTGGTATTCAATAAAAGTTAGTTGCATATTTTTTACAGGACGTCGCAGATGCAAGACTGCACTTCATCTCTATATCTCTATATATGTTGCCTTTATGCCTTAACGTATCATAGAACTAGGAAATGTGTGGAATTACAAGGAGTGTAAGTTCCTCAAGGGAAGGCAGGGGCAGACCATGGGCATTCCCCGCAATCCATACTTGCAGAGCCATCACACAGCGCTCTGGTACTGGGCTCACCCAAGGAATCGTCACGTCCTGCACATGGCTGCTTAGCCTCAATTCCGTATATTGGGCCTTCCGTTCACCATAGGCTGTTCCTCTGGAAACCAGAATAATGCAGTCTGCAGATGACATCCACACAGTGAGCTTTCGATTCAGACTTTCCACATAATGGATTTGCTATCCAAGCAATATTCCATTTCATGCCCTTGGGACGCTTTTGTAACCGACATACCTGTGGTATGAAGTGTGGCAGTCTAAATACATCTTCATGCACCTTTAGATGTCAACCTGAATGTAGTTAAAGTAAGCTGTAGTCAACTTGAGCTTGTTGATATCTCCATAGATCTTGTCCTCAAATGAAGCAGGCGTCTGCCAAAATATCTTTCTCTGTTCTGCATATATTGGGCACCCCTGCTGCAAATATTTAGCTGTCATTTTACTAGTTCCACAATTACATTCATCGGTATCTCCTATCTTTAGTTTATTGAACAAGTGGTGTTTCAGCCTGTTATGTCATGTGCGGAGTCTGAAGATTGCTACTTGTTCTCTTCGGTCGAGTTTGTAATATGCATCATCCTTCTGGTGGCCTGGATGCTCTGATTCCCATTTGGTTCTATAAGTGCTTTTTATAAACCTTTTTGCCTCATTATAGGTTATGTCTATGTCAGGCTGTGGTAATCGTCCACCCTCTTTTGCTAGTCTGTCAGCCTCTTCATTTCCAGGTATACTACAATGTGATGGGATCCACCGTATTACAACTTTTTCGGATTCCTGGCATAGACCATGGAGTGCTGCTCTTAGGTCAGCTAGTTCTGTGCTGTTTTTGCTCTTGAATATTGAGACAGCTGACTTTGCATCTGTGAAGATAGCTATTTGCTTTTCTTTATTTTCCTCCATCAAGAGCATTTCTGCTGCAGTTTTCAAAGCCTCCACCTCCGTTTTGAAGCTACTTGAAAATTTTCCAGTTGCCATTGACTGTGTTTTTTTTTCCACTCCATTTTTAAATTAAGGAGAATTCCTCCTCCTCCATTGAATTTTTGGCTGATCCATCTGTATATGCATGGGTCCAATTGCTGCTTGGGTAATGTTCTTTTATGTAGTTTAGGGTTATATTTCTTCTTTCTGTTTCATTCTGAGTGTTCTTTTTCTCAATACCTGGAATGTTTTCTATCATCTCAGGCAGTTGCTGCTGTCTCCAAGCTGGGAACTTGTGTGCATTGTAAATGGGTTTGACTGTTGATATGTTAAGTATGGGATCTTCCCTAATCTTTCGTTTTGCAGTTTCTACACAGTTTCTACGCTTCAGTCTTCCCTTTCCAAAACCATTAAACCTGTTATACATAGGGTGGTCTGTCAATCTTCTCAATTTTTCTACTTGTTGCTGGGCTCTGCTATCTCTTCTATCCTGCATTTGTTGTAAACAAGTGATCTTTTCTAGTTCATTAATAGGCGTTGTCTTCAGGCTTTCAGTTATGATTCGCATTCCTTGATTTTAGACTCTATTTATTTTGTTAAAGTTTGACTTAGCTGGTGTTGCCCAATCTGCAATGCCATATTCTAGTACTGGCCTCACCCGTCCAGTATATATCTTCTTGAGAACTTTTTCATCTGCTCCCCATGTTGTACCAGCAAGCTTTTTCATCATTGCCATTCTTTGCCTTGCTATTGTTCGATTTTTCTCAACCTGTGTCTGCCATGTCAGGCGACGATCAAAGGTGACTCCTAGATAGTTTGGATTTTCTTCATGGTGCAATATTTTCCCATTCAATACCAGCTTAGGTTGCTGAGTTTTATTTGAGAGGGAGAACACTGTGCATGTTGTTTTCTCTTCACTAGCCATGATTTTGACCAGTCCTCTAGCGCTAATAAGGCTTGCTGTATTCTGCTGTTAGCTGTACTAATATATTCTTCAGATGTCCATATGGCTAGGTCATCTGCAAAAGAGGATGTGTGTACTCTGGCTGGAATATTTTCCGTGGTGTCATTTATATATGCTAGAAATAATGTTGGTGAAAGAACTCCTCCTTGGGGGACACCTTGCTCCATCAGCATCATTTTGCTGGTTTGTCCTTGTACTTTTGTCCTGGCAGTTCTGTTCTCAAGGTAGTGGCTGATCCATTTATACATTTTCCCACAAACATGCATTTTTTGCAGTTTTACTTTCAGCCCTTCCTTCCATACATTATCACGTGCTTTGTCTAAATCTATCCAAACTGCTAGTGTGTGCTTTTTCTCTTGGAAGGCTTCCTCTATTTCCTGAACTATATAGGTTATTTGATCTTCAGTGGATCTGTACTTTCTGAATCCTGCTTGGTGTGGTGTTAAGAATTGGTTTCCTTCCAGATGCCATGTTAGCCTGCCATTGATAATGCGTTCCATTAATTTTCCTGCACAGCTAAGTAGACTGATAGGTCGATAGCCATTTGATTCTTCCAGGTCTTTTCCTTTCTTTGGGACTGGTATAGCTTCCTTCCATGCCTGTGGGACTATTCCTCTCTTCCAGCTATAATTTAGGACTGCTAGTAGTTTCTTTTTTGCCTTTGTGCCTAGTCCTATTAGCATTTCATTTGTGATTCCATCCTTTCCTGGTGATATCTTCTTTTTTAGGGTATGCATTGCCTGTTCCATTTCTTCAATTGTTAGATTTGCCATCATATATTCTGCTGCTGTCTCCGTATTACTACGATGCATCTGTTTGTCTTTGATTGCTTTCTTCTGTTCGATTGTAATATCAATGTGACTTGCACAGGCATAGTGTTCCATTAGTGCATTTGCAGCCTTTTTCCCTGTCAGCAAGGCATCTCCTTGTTTAATTGTTATCTGTTTGTTTCTAGGTCCTTCATTGTTCATGGCTTTCACTAGTTTCCATAGTTTGTTTCCCTCCCTATCAAAATTCAGGTTTTCAGTTTTTTTCCCTCCAACAATCTCTTGTTGTTTGATTTACTGTTCTTTTATATTTTGCTGAGATGGCTTTGAGAGAGATGTACGCTTCAGTTGTTTGTTCTCTCTCTGCTGTCTTCCTGGCATCTTCAACTTTGTAGTTCTTCAGTCCAGTATGGTTTGTAATTTTTCCTCGCTCCTCTTGGAATAGACTCAGTGGCCGCCTGTAATATTGCTCTGTTTAGACTTTCCACCATTTGCTTCATGTTGTCATATCGTGTATTTATGTTTTCACAATATTTGTCTGTTAGTCTGGCAAATATGTCCCAATCTGCTCGTTTGTAATTCCAGCGGGGCAAAGGCTTTTGCTCTTGTGGAACATACTCCATATTCATTACAAGCTTGATTGGTCTGTGGTCACTACCTGCTAATTGGTCAAGCACATGGCGATCGATTTTGTGGAGGATGTCTCCTGTGCAGAAAGCTAAGTCTGGAGTAGAAGTGGTAAACCATCTTCTGGAGTAGAAGCTCGGTGTGTCGTCCGCTTTGTTGAGTAGATGGAGATTTGAATCTATTTCCCAGTCCTCCACTTCATATCCTCTTTTGTCAGTATCTGGGTATCCCCATCTTTCTGAACGGCTATTAAAGTCTCCGACAAAAATGCAGTTTGTGTCAGTTATATTCATGTTTGAGAGTGTAAGGTCCTGTCGCGTAATGTTGACTATTTTGATAGATAAGGATCAGAAATAGCAACCAATAGACTTTCAGGATTCCGAAAGACTAATCACTGTCGAAGAAGAGGTCGAAATGGCTCGAACTAGGACGTACGATTCGGAACTGTCCCAGGAATGACCAGGTCTTCAGACAGTGTTCAGGCACAGATAGGTAAAGCGAACAACCGTTCTAGGAATAATTCTAGACAGTAGGCTTAATGAATCTGGCGACGAATGCCTGCAAAAATTAAAGGGCCCCCTTTAACTGATCCATTCTCACAACATGGAGGAAGAGTACAAATATAAAGTTACAACTTGCATTCCTTCTCTCTCTCTCTCTCTCTCTCTCTCTCTCTCTCTCTCTCTCTCTCTCTCTCTCTCTCTCTCTCTCTCTCAGTATCCTAATATTAAATTAGAGTATAACAGCAACAGACTAAGTATGTTTCTGGTATCACATATAACTATTAATTTATTGAAAACTGTGGCATGTAAAAGTCTGTTGCCCTAGTGTGTAGGCAATCAAATCATAGACTAAGTTGGCAGGCTAAAGGTGTCAGCCGAGGAGGTCGGCCACTTAGCTCAAGACTTGGGTCTGGCTTGTCAACTCGGGTGACGTTCCAGTTCAGGTTGCGGATTCACTCTCCGGCAATAGACATGGTGCTCACGACTGGTAAGTATGCGTTGCTGCAAGTTGCTGGCTCATATTACCACCAAAGAAGGTGCAGAACTTCTGGAAGTTAATCAGAAAAACAGAACCGGTGAATGCTTGTCCTACGTCCAGGATACTCTCATTGCACACCTCGCTCTCAGTCTCATATTCAGACACGACTAGCATCACAAGACTATCACCTCTGTCACAGACACATCACTAGCGCTATGACAACACAATGACAAATGGCTAACGTGGACAACTACTATTTTCCTTAGCCACATATTATCAATCTCATCAGACTCAGATGCACATGTATTCCAGTTTACAGACACGGACACATCAATGTATATTTCTGAGTCTGATCACACTCTACAACATTCTTACTGTGATGCATTCACATATATTATAAATCACACCAATTGCATTTAACACAATGAAGTGTACACAATGAGTATGAATCCCACAGATTATATTTACTCGACGATGTATCACCATAGATTATGAATCACAGATTACATTCACGTGACGAGGTATGAACATAGATTATGAATGACAGATTCCCTTTATTCGAAGTACACCACAGATTACGAATCATACAGAGTACATTCAATCGACGAAGGAACACCATAGATTATGAAGCACACAAATTACATTCACTTGACGAAGTACGAACATATATTATGAATCACTCAGATTCTATCTCAGCACATGAAGCAGTATTGTAAATTATAATTCTGATTCACTCCCGAAACACACAAATTAAATTCTACAGGAGGTTGAAGTATTAACATAGGTGTAGAGGGTAGGCAATGAAGGACTGCGTTGAAGCAAGGATACTGATGTGAATGAAAGGCCTGTCCCACGCTGTCATGAGATGACCTCTGACAAGCGTGGTCTCCAGTAGACTATGTGAAAGAATTATTATTTCACAATTAACTATCAGTATTTCCTATCACCGTTTATTCCTCCGAATTACCCCTCTCATTCTATAATTATATTCTTCACTGGCGATATATTATTCTAGTATATATTATATTAATCCCTAGTTAAACATCAAGCTTCATTGTCTGACCATTCTTCGATAGTCCAGTTCCCGCCTGTTAGATTTCGCCATTTTGTGTCGCTGTTCCCTTCATTCTTCAGTCCTCTATTTTGGTCTTAGTATAATCAGCGTCTCCATTTATTATAGATTTATTCCGGCTGTAGTTTACGATCCCTGTTCTCTAACATTAGTTATCGCGTAGTTCACCCTGAATCTACACTACAAATGCCGGTAAATATATGCATGTAAATTCGTACTAATTAATTAAATCAACGTACCATCCAAATTGTGGTGATTAAACCTCTCCACGGGGGAACAGTGCCACTAGCAGTGTAAATATTACTTTTGGGTATCAATTTGGCTCGCAATTTGCTTTTCCCAAATATAGGCTAACTAGAGCCTGGATTCTTTTGTTGCAATGTGTCTTTTTAAAGCTAGTATCGGCTCCTGTGTCCTCGCCGCTTCGGGTCAGTCAACCAAATGGACGATCTGCCGGCTGACGACAACTGGCCAGGCAGATTCTCGTGTTGCCACCCGGGTCGCAGGCTAAAACTGAATATGTTATTCAGCCAAACTTGCGCTGGGGCAGAAGGTATGCACAACTAATAGTTCTATAATATACTGTATAATATATATTTTAAAAACACTAGAATATTCACTAGGTTTACGGGAGATTAATATCTCGCCAATAATACAGGCATATTTATGGATATCTACAAACAAGGGAAAATAGGGAAAAGATCGTTTTTCTAGATATATTTATAATGAAAAATATGATCTGCAATGTAATTTAAGCAAAAATAGTGGGAGACTGTCTATTACGTCACAGGTCCTTATCCGCTGGGCTATACAGATTGTAAATTCTTATTTTCACGTCCTTTATCACTATATCAACACCTATAATTTCCGTTTGGTTGTCAGAGATCACAGATTAGCACTCCTCCTTTGTGTCCTTCGCGGTCGAAACGTGTTGCCTGATATCCCCTGACTGAGAATTTGCGATTAGCATTGAGGTGTTTCTCTTGAATGCATGCCACATCTATTCTATCTTTATGAAGACGCTGTGTTAGGGAGACTTTCTTGCTATAAACTCCTTCCGCATTCCACTGTAGTATGTTGACTTTCCGGGGTATTTGGTCAATAGCTCTTAACCTACTCCTCTGTGCCTTGACTCCACAGCACAGGGGAAGGTGACCACCAGTAGTCATGGGTGGACCCTCTCAAGGCAGGGGGGCCCGGCACTATCACCGCCTGATGGGACTTCGCCGGATTAACACCATAACGATTAATTTTGATTTGTGACATCATGAATTAAGTTACGTTGCACTACTTTGTCAAGCCTGTGGCTCAGTGCATCCGATTTCGACAAGCATTTTTTGGGGTGCTTTCCCTAGCCTTTGACTGTCCCCAGTACACCTACAAGGCAGCAGGTTTGTGTGTCTCTTCGTCTGGTCCCTCTCCCTTGACCTGTCCGACATGGGTGACCCTACTAGTAGCTGTGCTACCGTCGGCATAGCTCTTGGGGTCATTGGAACACACAAGCCCCTGTAACAGAGGTAGGGATTTTGGTAGTATTTAGGTGGGAAACGGCTACAGCACGATTGAGCATCGGGGTTGAACGAGAGGAGAGATGCTCAAGTTGTGACGTAGTAGGTTGTTAAGGGCAGTTAACATCAAGCTAGAAAACCAGAAGGTCGCCAACTTAGACCCAGCTGTCATCTATCGTATTAAACACTTTTTTATAAAGAACCAACTGAGTTCCGTCATTTGTATGAGTTCGCCTTGTTACAGAAGGTGAAATGGTGCCGTGACCAGGATTTCCAGGATCTTTAGTTGTCGCGGCAGAAGTCACAACAAACCACTATTTACGTCAACAACTTGAAGAGACAGAAGCAGTTCAGCACGATTCGATACGTAACTTGAACAGAAACAAAGCGCAGTTAGAAAAATGGCCAATAACTTATCACCGAGAAATACAGCGACCAAAAGCCCGCCCAGGGGTGGTTGTCTGTAAGTCTTTTTCAAGACTTGCTGTCAAAATTTAATTGGCGTCAAGAGAAGAGTGAAAACCAGTTTGCCTACGAGCGTAATCATCATGCTGTTGAAGGTCAATCCAGTCTGAACATTGTGTCGGGTGAACAAGAATTCAAGAATTCCGTTGAAGATCAATCTCCGGTCATCATGCTGTTGAAGGTCAATCCAGTCTGAACATTGTTTGTTGCAGGTGAGCGAGAATTTTCCAATAGCTCCCTCAAATTGACCCCTTGCCTCCAATTAAAGTTTCAAAGCTAAATTAAAGACTTTAAGAATTACTCGCCTACAATCAAAAGTCTTCCAAAGTTCGTGTAATCAAGTCAAATTAATGGAGGTGATCATGAAATATCAGGACAGCATATAAATACCTCGTTCTTCCATTGATTGGGCCATGTTTTGTTTGAAGCAGTCAGACTATCGCTAGGCCGCTAGCTGATCCTGATCCTTTTGGGCTCTGTTACCTCTGAATCCTTCTCAAAACGTCGATGATGTACCCCACCCGGGGCGAAGTCAGAAGCCAGAAATCTGGTCGGGACCCAACCAGGGGTTGAAGTTTTGTCGAGGCATCCTAAGAGAAGTAACTACCTGAAGAGACGAGATTCCCTGGAGGAAGAGACAGACTACCTGAACTCCGCTACCTGAACTCCGCGATTGATTGGATTTCAGCTGACGCAGACTCATAGTGACTCACTTGACGGCGAACGTAGAGGAATTTTGAGTCGAGAAGAAAAAATAGAGTAGGCAGTAAACTTATTAACCAGGTGAAATTGTTATTGAATGTAATATTTCTTGTATTGGTTGATTATAAATGTGAAATTGTTTGAGATTGTGATACAATAATATTTCAGCATGACAGAGCAGGAATCATTGACACAGGTGTTGACGGGAGTAGGAACAGTGTTAGATAGACTAAATACAAGTATGAAACAACAAGGTATGGCAACTGAAATTGTGAAGTTTAGTGGACAGGCCAGAGAGTTTAAGAAATGGATAACTTCCATAGAGAAATATGCGTATTTGGTATCTGCATCAGATGAAGAGAAAATGAGACTTGCATATCAGGCAGCCACAGAACCGGTTTCACAGCATATTAGAAGAAAATTAGAGGCTAGAATAGATGAGACATGGGAACAGTTTAAGGACGACCTAGCACACAAATAACGGATCCACAACATGCGTTTTCGGTATTGAGACAGTCTAAACAAGAGACGGGAGAGACAGTACAGTTGTTCAGCGATAGGTTGATTAACTTGGCTGAAGATGCATTCTTAGGACAGAATGTACGAGGAGAAGAGGTGGAGAGGATGTTAGTCGGGATTTTTGTAGATGGCATAAAATCCGATGGATTAAAATTTAAGTTGATGAGAGAAAACCCTGAGAGGTTGTCACAAGCTGTAGATATTGCAGTACAAGAAGAAAATTTGAGACGTAGGTTTAGATTGAGAACAGGACGAGAAATAGGAACTAGTCGAGAAGATAGAGTTGAGGAGCCTATGGAAATAGGACAAACAAGGTTCGGATGGAATAGGAGAGGAGGTGTACAGATGTTACAAGGCAGAAATAGAGGTGAATACAATGAAAGAAGACAAATAAGGTATCCTACCAGTGAGACAGTGCGCAAAACAAATAACACAAATGTGGTCTGTTGGGTTTGTGGTCAACGCGGACACTTTTCTCGTTTTTGTGGTAACAGGCATGTTCAGTCGAATACACAGAGTAGAACTGGCAATAGCAGTTTAAATAGGAATGTTGAAGATAGACACAGAAATTTTACAGGTACAAGAACGCAGGGAAACGGGCGCCCCACCTATTAAATAGGACCTGTGATAGGAGGGAAAATGATAAGGTCCCAAGGTTTAAAGAATATGTTAATAACAGGTATAGTAGAACGAACACAGAATATTGTCAACTAGATGAAGTCAAACAGTTTACGGAAAATAGAACAGATTATAGCTCTTGTATAATAGAAATAGGAAAGTATAGAATTCGTACATTAATTGATTCGGGAGCTCAGGTTAGTGTGGTAAAAGAAAGTTTTCTATACAAAATAGTGAGAAACTGTAGGATATTTAAGAGCCATAATAATCTTCACTCTGTTACGGGACAGAATTTACAAGTAATTGGGCAAACGATGATAAATTTCAAGCTAGGAGGGGTCAACGTAAGACATCTTTTTCATGTAGTGAAAGATTTAAATAGAAACATGCTGTTAGGAAGAGATTTTTTGATAAAAAATGGAGTAAGACTTTTCTTTGATTTACACAAATTAAAGTTCAAGGACGTCTATGTCGATATGGAAGAAGACATGCATATATCAGCACTAGTTAGAGTTAAAATGTCCACGACGTTAAAACCACAGTCGGTTAATTTGATACAGGCAAAGGTAAAGAGAAACCCATATTATGTGGCAGGGGACACAGTCAGAGTCACTGAGTTACAAGAAGAAGTAATTGATGAGCCTGGTTTGGAAGTTCCGGATGGAATAATAGCATTAGATAAACACTTAACATTTCCAGTAATGGTGATTAACAACACAGGTAGAGAAATTAAGTTATACAGAGGGTGTGTAGTAGCAAAACTAGAACATAACGTTAGTGATATATTGGCAACTGATAGAGTAGAAATGCCGGGAGCAAACTGTTCACAATCTTCTAGTGAAAGAGTTAATAACAGACGCGGACGCGGAAGTAAAGGAAACTCACAAATGGATGAATTGATCCATCCATGCAAAAGAAATACAGCCCAAATACATTCACTAGATAAAAAGACAAGAGAACAAGAGTTGTTGGCACAGTTAAAGGCTCCACCAGAAAATAAAAAAGTATTGGAACAACTTATAAAAGAAAACCAGGATGTATTTGCAATTAGTGATTTAGAATTGGGAAAGACAAAAACAGTTACAATGGAAATAGATACGGGAGACCATCCACCGATTAGCTTAAAACCATATAGAACTCCCTTAAGAAATAGAGAAATTGTCGAAAAAGCAATAGAAGAAATGTTGAAAGCAGGAATAATCACAAGATCAAAATCAGAGTGGTCATCTCCGGTGACGCATCCAGACTTGAATAAACAGTTAATACTATACACAGATGCTTCTGATAGTGCTATAGGAGCGTGTTTAGTTCAACCATATGAAGGAAAAGAGTCTGGAATACCAGGGGTTAAAAATGAAAGGCCAATTTATTTCTTGTCTCATAAGCTTAGCAGGTCACAACGAAAATGGACTACTATTGAGAAGGAGGCTTATGCAATACACTACGCTCTTCAGAAACTAGATTATTACTTATATAATGCAAATTTTGTTATTAGAACTGACCATATGCCTTTAAAGTCTCTTTTAGAAGCTCCAGTGCAGAACAGGAAAATACAGACCTGGGCGTTGAATCTACAAGGATACAATGCCAGAGTTGAATACATTCCAGGTAGGATTAACACGTGTGCTGACTTACTATCTAGGATCCCCTACCCACAGTCGTCAGGTGACACAGAAGATGAAGGAGAACCAGAGATCGACGACCGAAACTGGCAAGTAAATATTTTAGATTCTGCCATAATAAATGGAGAAGACTTTGAGAGTTTACCATCGGATCATGAGGCTGAACATAGAGTGGAAGAAGACCCACATTTAGCACAATTTAGTATGAAAGAAGAAGAGGAGTTAGATCCAAAAGTCTTACAAATAAAACAGAAGTTGAAAGAAACAGAAGAGAACAAATATAAGAAAAATTATTTAGTGTTACAAGAGGACGAGCAGTTATATTATATGTGTGAAAGGAATGAACAGCTAAGGAAATATATTCCAAAACATTTGGAAAGTGAAGTTTTAAAAGCATATCATGATGAGAATGGTCATCTCGGTCGGGATAAATTGGTGAAAGCACTTACTAGTAAATATTATTGGCCGAATTTATTTAGATCTGCTTGCAAATATGTGGATACGTGTGAA
This sequence comes from Cepaea hortensis, assembly GCA_963921405.1. Classification (NCBI taxonomy): domain Eukaryota; kingdom Metazoa; phylum Mollusca; class Gastropoda; order Stylommatophora; family Helicidae; genus Cepaea; species Cepaea hortensis. Next base: position 497,752,512 of record OY992876.1, on the reverse strand, counting down.
AGATGCAGGTTAAGGAATGTGAAAACAATTAAGTGTCCTTTACAAGATACAGATATTCCTCAGTTTCCTATGCAGAAAGTTAGTTTAGATATATCGGGTCCTCACCCTAGAACATTGTCAGGGAATGTGTATTTAATTCATATAGTAGACGTTTACAGTCTTTGGCCGGAAGTTTATGCAATTCCAGATAGGAGCGCTGATACTGTCATTAATATTTTTTTACAGGAGTTTGTACCAAGGTTTAGTTGTCCACAGGTTGTACTCACGGATAATGGTAGAGAATTTGTGAATAAAAAGTTTGAAAAATTGTTGAAGGATTTAAATATAAAACATGTAAAGACCTCATACTATAGACCTTCTTCAAATGCTAAAAACGAACGACAACATCGGACATTATATGATGTTATAGCAAAGATTGTGGATGAACATGAAAAAGACTGGGATTTATTTTTAGGACCAGCACTTAGCGCCATACGCACAAATCAAAATGAGAGCACAGGCTTTTCACCATTTTATTTAATACACGGGAGAGAACCAATACTACCAATAGATAATCTGTTAAAACCAAGACGGAAGTATATGGGAGAAGACTTTCAGGAGACCATTATACAAGAAATGCATAAAGCACACATGAGGTTGAAGAATAATATAGTTAAAGCTAGAGAAAGACAGAAAAAGTACAAAAACCTAAATACAAAGTTACAGGAGTTTAAAGTAGGAGATAGGGTTTATTACAAAAAGCATAGAAGGAACTCTAAGTTTGATGATCGTTGGATACCAGGTTATTGCGTTATAGAAAGGCTAGGAAAGGTATCGTATAGTATCAAGAACCAGGTGACGGGACATGTAGCAAGGGCACACGTGGAACACTTAAGAAGAGATGATGATGAGAAGGAAAATTATAATTATAATAATAATTGTTGTTCAAACACCGGATACATAGATTAACGAGTCGTCAGGGGGACTACAATAATACCAGATTTTAGTAAAGATCCGACACACCGTCAGTTAAAAACAGCTTCAGGTTATGATGATACTCAAGAACAAACAATACCGAAAACGATAGTAGAGGAAAAGGTGAATGAGAGTCATTATGATAGCATAGAAACTATGGAAGAAGAAGTAGGTGCTCCATTTAAAAATACTAGACAAGCAACAAAAAGAAGAATGGATAAACAAAGAGAAAGAGAAGTGAAAAGACAGAGGAGAATTAGAGAGTATTCAACAAGTGGTGAAGAAATGCCTTTACTAGAAAGGTCCTTAAGAAATAATGATAGACAGATTAGATGGGATATTGAAAGGAAGAGATTAGCGGCTGCTAACGAAAGACAAACAGATGAAGAAGAAGAAATGGATGAGAAGTCAGAGTCAATTAGTAGTATGGAGGAAGATGATAGATTATACGGAGAGGAAGATATTGATGTAGAGATAGCGTTGATACAGAGAAACTTGGAGTTGTTGAAGAAGTGGAAACGGAAGAGATAAATTGATAGAGATATTGCAGATAGCAAGATATAAGTTTCAGGCTTTAGGGAAAGTGATACTTGATGAAGTGTGTGAGACTTCTGTTGGTTAATTTTTTATAAATGATAGGGAGGAGTAGTGAAGCAGTGGGGGTAGGTTTGATTGAGGCATATATGTAATTTTTCTCTCGCTGACGGAATTGCTGGTGGATATTATGTTTTGGCTTCTTATATGTTAGTCAATGGTACAGCAGGTAGATTAGGTGATAAGAATATCGTGGTGTGTGGTAGTAATTAAGTAGTACATGGACTGTATATAGTATGGTCATTGTTAGTTAAAGACTTTCATGAAAAGAACAGATATTGTTTTAAGTTAGAATTTGGTCTGTAAATAACAGATATAGATATATATAGACCTGGCGGTGAATTGTTTCAGTTTCTTGCTTATAAAAACAATGGAGTGACTTGAGTGAATAGATATGACTTACGTTGATTCGTATAGGAGGAAAATTTTGCTTGGTTACTTTAAGTAGCTAATTCTATGTGAATTATAATTTTTTTGAAGAACTTCTCTTTAGCGAGAAGACACTTGTTTTATTGAGGCTGAGTTTTTTTGTGTGTGTGCTTAATTTGCTCCTGTAATATGATTGTTGTTACTTGATTTTAGAATAGGGTGATTGTGTTCTTAGACTTTTGCGTACAAACTATTGGTCCGTAAAAGAGACCAATAGTGTTAGGTAGTATTAGAAGATTTTATTTTGATTTGATAAGATGCATGTTGTATTGTTTTAAAATCTGTTTTCTTTGATTGAATTGGGGGGGGGGGTATAATATTTGGTTTGGATTTTGTTTAATTAAGTAGATTTGTGTATTAGATTACCTCGTTATATATTTAATTAAGTAAATTTAATTTTTTTGAATAGTTATGGTGTTGGCTGGAATAAGGAAAATAGATGAGGGCTAACAGAGGGACACATACTGAGGGCTAATAGAGAGACATGTAGATAGTCGGCATGAAGAGGTTCTTATGGATATAAAGTCTTAGAAAATAAAGTAGGAGCTGCGTAAAGTCAGCGTTATATGAAGAAAAAGGAGGAGAAAACTGTGAATGGCAGCATATAGGCGAGTATAATTATATGGTTGGATAAAGAAGCAAATAATGGGATGTGAGGGGGAAAGAAATAGGTGCTGTGAAAAACCAGCGTTAATTAAATTGATAATGTTCATAGAATATGAACATTGGCTCGTGGTAAAAGGTGAGGTGACGGAAAAATAGACAAGATTGTGGATGGCAATATAAATGTTATATATATAAATGTTGGAAAAACTTATGTCAACTTGGTTTATGGAGAACAAAGATCTATAAGACGTATTTTAAAAAAAAATTGTTGTACAAAATTTTTATTGGCAAGGGAGGTAAATGTGGTTATGTGGACTATGCATTACTGTATGTAGATGTGATCATGTTGACTATTCATTCTTTATGCTTTACACTGGGTGCGCACCCCTTCTTTACTTTTTCTAACTACGTTGTTTCTGGTTGTCTTGTGTTGTGAAGGAGTGAGAGATTTTATAATGCCATGTGTACAATAACAATTATACGACCTATTATTCTTATGATATGTATGTTTGATACAGGAACTTGAGGAGACAAGCAAGAATTTGGAGTATATATAGTGGATTGCTATATGCTTCGAGGAAATAGATTGGTTTATTTAAAATAAAGTAGTGTAAAGAGATTAGGGGAACTGTGAGAACTAAAAGAAAGGGAAGAAGGAGTTAGTTTAAAGGCGTAATCATATGGGGTATGAAGTACATGTATAAGTTTATAAAGTTGAGATTTATATCCGGTAAAGTATGAAGAGGCAGAAACGAAGAAGAAGTTTATAGTAGGTTACTAGATTAACAATATGACAGGGAGAACGGTTAAAGGATATAATATATACTCAAATTTGAGTTGGTTTGGGGAAGATTAGAGGAAATGTGGGAGTTAAGGAAAAAGAGGGAATAGAGTAAGAGAGTTGGGAGTAAAGAATTTTTCCTTTATAGGAAAAATTCTTTAGAAAAAACATAGGGAGGTGTAACAGAGGTAGGGATTTTGGTAGTATTTAGGTGGGAAACGGCTACAGCACGATTGAGCATCGGGGTTGAACGAGAGGAGAGATGCTCAAGTCGTGACGTGGTTTGTTGTCAAAGGGGCAGTTACCATCAAGCTAGAGAACCAGAAGGTCGCCAACTTAGATCCAGCTGTCATCTATAGTATTAAACACTTTTTATAAAGAACCAACTGAGTTCCGTCAATTGTATGAGTTCGCCTTGTTACACCCCTCTACCTCGTCACGGTGGACACACAGCAGAGGGGACCTGTGGTGCTATTGACAGATGCAAAATCAGTACTCGAAGCGCTCCTGTCTGGGAAATTGCCAGTACTAAGGACACTACTTTCTGAACTTAGCAGTCAGCATAAGGTCACCATACAGTGGATACCATCACACTGTGGAATACCTGGAAACGACAGTGCTGATCGATAGGCTAAGGAAGGAGCAAAAGAACAATAGCCTGATGTGCCCGTTACATACCACCAAACGAAAAGAATGATCAAATCAGTCAGAAAGCCACCAAAACATGCTCAAGATGACTACCACATTATGGACAGACCTGAACAAGTCATTATTCTGCGCCTCAGAGCAGGACACAATAGATTACACAACCACATGTATACAAAATTCAAAATTGGTGAATCAGCCATGTGCACATGTGGATTGGCGTCTCAGACATCCTTCACAGCTTCAAAGTCAGTGATTAGGCAGCAGATTGCTTGGCATTCATGTGCACAATGGTATAAGTGACAGCCATTCAGAATACAATAGCAAACTGCTGGACATAAAATTGCCTAGAAGATCACAAACAGCCAATAAATGTTGGGGTTGACTGGGATGTGATGTAAAGGACATGCAGTTAACTTTATGGATCAAACACACGGAGAATAACTAACAAAATTACCAATAAACTACAAACATTTATTAACTGGTGCCTCTAAAGTATGTGCCCTCTGTGAGCTTGAAGAAAAGGATGCACCACAATCATCACATTTGTAAAGTAGCTCTCATGTATGCATTCCTGTGTTGGGCTTTTTGTTGACAGTACAAGTAAATGATGCATCACACATATCACATTTGTATGGCTAATACACTGTATGTATTCTCATGTGCCACAATAGATGGTAAACGATGCACCACAATCATTATACATGAAAGGTTTCTCTCTTTTTTATGGTCTCTTGTGGTGGTCTAACTACTCAACTTTAGCAAACAAATTCCATAATTACAACATTTGTAAGGTTTCTCTCCTGTGTGTATTCTCATATGTATCAACAAATTGCTAGTCTGAGAAAAACATGCACCACAATCATCACATCTGTAAGGTTTTCCTCTTGCTTGTGTCCTTTCATGACATTTCAGGTTGCCATAGTGAGTTTTAAAAAAAAAAACACATTTGTAAGGTTTCTCTTCTGTATACATTCTCTTATGATATGTAAGATTGCCAGCAGTAAAATGTATTTCAGTCATCACATTTGTAAGGTTTCTTTCCTGTATGCATTCTGTTATGGTATTTAAGATTGCCAGAACTACTAAAAGATGCACCATAATCATTACATTTGTAAGCTTTCTCTTATATATGTATCACACGTGGCACATCAAATGACAATCATAACACAATCATAACTTTTGTAAGTCTTTCCAGCATGTAGATTCTTGTTGCACTTCAGATTATGAAATGGGTCAAAGGATGCACCACAGACATCCCTTTTGTAAGGTTTCAACAAGTGATTCAGCAAATGGCCAGCGTGAGTACAAGATGAACCACAATCATTACACTCATAAGTTGTCCTCCTGTGTTCTCACATGGTACATCAATGGGCCAGCATGAATTCATAGAAGAGAACACACCGCACTCATCACATGTATAAGCCTTCACTCCAGTAAATGTTCTCTTGTGGTATTTCATAAATGAATTTAAGTAAAAGATGCACTTCAATCATAATTGCAAGGCTGCTCTTCTGCATGTGTTTACTTACTACACATCAGAAATTCAACCTGACAGAATGACATACCACAATCATCACATTTGTAAGGTATCCCGCCTATGTGTGTTTTTTCAAACTGTCAGCTTGAAGAAAAGGATGCACTACAAAATCATCACATTTGTAAGGTATCTATCGTGTATGCATTCTTGTGTGGTGCTTTTGTTTGAGAGTATGAGTAAATAATACATCACACGCATCACATTTGTAAGGTTCTTCTTCTTCTGCTTTCATCCGGATTTTTCTTTTTCTGATGTGATTGCGTTGTGCCTGTTTACAGCAGAGCTGCGTTCTTGCGCCTTTAGGCCGACACATCCGACTTCTGCGGGCATTTGTTGACCAGGTTAACCTTCCCGGGGATTTGTAAGGTTTAAACCCTGCATGTATTCTTATGAGCCATGCTAGATGGTAAACATAAGTAAACGATGCACAACAATCATTAAACTTGTAAGGATTCTCTCCTTTATGTGGTCTAAATTAGTTGGTTAGTTAGTTAGTTAGTCAGTCGACAGATCACCCTCATTGCACATCAAACCATTCAGTCCATAATTGCTCAGATCCCCTCCTCAGCAAATCTTGCAGTGTGTATGTGTGTGTGTGTGTACACTGCCCACTGGTATCATTGATATCTAGCTGCAATTCAGCAATCTTCGTGCTCTTAAACTGAACCCAGCAAACCACCGCTATCACTTGAAGAATCATCTAAATCCATTTTGAAATACAAAGCGTAATCCCCCCCCCACCCCCCCCCCCCAAAAAAAAAACTATTTTAAAAATCTGTTCAAATTCGAAGTGTCAAAGTGCACACTTGCAAATGGCGGCCACATTGTCAAGCTATCGGCGAAACCGAAAGTAGAAGTCTTACAAAGTCGCTAGATTGCATTTTTAAAATGCTCAGCATTCACGGACGCTTTGCCTGTCCATGGGTAAAGCCGTTTTCAGCCCGGTAAAGGGTTAAACAGCTTTCATATGCGGTGTCTGCGAAGAATTCTTGGTATTAAGTAGCAAGACAAAATCACAAATACTGAAGTATTGGAAAGATCAGGTTGTGTGACGGTTTACTCCATGCTCAGTCTTCGTAGACTTAGATGGATAGGACATCTTAGGAGGATGGATGATGGTAGAATACCAAAGGGGATCTTTTTTGGTGAATTACAGATGGATAAGAGATCTCAGGGTCGGCCTCTACTATGATACAAAGATGTGTGTAAGCGGGACATGATTGATACAGGCATTGATAATGCACATTGGAAGCAAATCGCCACTGAACGTGTTGCATGGAGGACAAACATCAGAAATGGAATGAAGACAAAGGAGAAAATTATTGCAGACAAGTCACACACCGAGCGTGTGAGACGTAAGATGGTGCATGATGGTGGAAATGACCACGTGTTCACAAACACCCACTGCGGACAAACATTTACAGCACGAATTGGCCTTATCAGTCACATTTGCTACCGCCATTGTCAGGGTCTTACAATCTAATGAATCTGGCTCGCTGGACCTAACATATGCGAGACATACACAAGTATAGAATGAGTTGACGGGACACACGGTAACTCTAAGTTTGATGGTTTTATTTACACTTCACATGCAACACAATCTAATTCGGCATGTGGCCATTACAAGGTGAATATCACAACCTATACATAATACATCAATGCACTCACAAACTGAAACCCACAGCTATGCAGTCTTTCTATCTTCTCACAAGAGCTACGAGCACTCGACATTCAGGCACAGAAACACAAGAGCCGCTTTCATACACGTCAGTCTCGTCCGATCCCCTAGCCGTGTCTCCCGTTTCCCGCTCACAGTGCTTGCCCTGTGGATTCGATCGCAGCGAGAATTGCATGCGTCACGCTTGTACTGACTTGACCGCTGACGGTCACTCTCTCTCGTCAACGAAACCTGTGAATAGGTAACTGGTGTTCGCCTGGCGGGCGTAACGATGTCGCGGCATATCAATGGGGGATTATGACACTCTCCCCGCGCCTCATTCATGAAAGATTCTATCTTTCATGTGCATTCTCTGTAAATTCAAGGTTACTATTCTTAACCCAGTCAGAATCTTCCCATTGGTTGTCATATACCCTGGCATAGGTTCAATAGAAATACATAAGTATTGTAAATTATACGAAGCCTGACAAAGACCACAAAAAAATTCAGGGATATCGAATTATAACCATGCAGAATACAATAGGCAAGCTGCTGGAGAAGGTAATTGTCATGAAATTATCAAGCCAACTAGAGAGGCAAGGTGTTTTCCCACCTACCCTGGGTGGGTACCGTCCAAAAAGAGAAACCTGGACCAATGCAGCAGTCTTTGCCCAGGATGTCTATGAAGGTTTCCACTCAGGCACTGAAACCGTTGCTGCAGCGATTGATCTTGAGGACGCATACAACAGAGTACCACTGGATTTTTTAATGTTTCAGCTTCTTGAACTAAACGTAAGTCCATTCCTCCTTAGTTGGATCGCTGCAGCCCTCTTCCAACGGAAAGTAGTTTTTAGATGTGGCAGTTGGACTTCGGAACCAACAACAATATATCCTGGCCTACCACAGGGATCACCATTATCTCCGGTACTGTTCAACGCCTACACAGTGAGAATCACCAGTGAGCAGAGCACTGGACCTGGCAGGACATTGTCATATGCCGATGATGTTTTAGTGTATCGTCAGGGTAAGGATAGAGAGGAGGTTGCTGGGGAACTACAAACCGAACTCAATCGCATAAGTACTTGGTGTGATGAAGCTGGGGCAATGGTCAACCCAACAAAGGCAACAGTGACTTGGTTCTCGTTGAATAATCATATTGTCAACAATCCAACACCAACTGTAATGCTGTGTTCAGAGACGGTGGAAAGAACGCAGGCAATGAATTACCTGGGAATACGGTTTGATCGAAGCCTTGCTTATAATGTGCACATAGACCAGGTGATAACAAAGGCCAAGCGGGGTTTGGCAGCGATGCGGGTGATGGCAGCAGCAAACTGTGAGCAACGCCATCTATGCCTTCTGTACGAGGGGCTGGTCATGTCTGTTTTGGAGTATGCAATGGCAATCTTGACTCTCAGCCATAAGCAGATAGAAAGGATGGAAAGGATACAGAATGAAGCTATGCGCATTATTCTTGGATGTACAAGAGATACAGCATGCAGGGCGATGCGCTACCTTCTTGATTTTCCAACCATTGAAGAGAGAATACAAGTTTGCAGGGCACGCGCCTACCTCAGAATTAACGCAAACACACAACATCCACTGCATAGTGAAATTAGGAAGGTGAAGGGCAGCAGGTTAAAAAGAGGACGGTCGTGGATGGGTCAAGCCGAAGACATTCTTCAACAGGTGTGTTCACTTGAGGACTTAGAACCTGGCGAGGAGTGGGTGCAAGTGCCAACAGACTTCTGCACATCCTTTTCAGTTTGCATCCAACTAGATAGAAAATGCAGACAAGAAAATCCGGCTGCTGTTGAGGCTGAAGTACAAGCGTTGATTTTCGAGAATTCGCTAGACGGTGACGCGGTCATCTACACAGATGGGTCGGTCGTCCGACATGTGAGAAGCTCATGGGCCTTTACAGCTCTGGCCGGAGGGAGAATTGTGAAGGAGGACTCTGGTGCTTTCACTGAAACCACAAGTAGCCTGACCATGGAAGTCATGGCAGTAAGTAAAGCAATAACATGGCTCGAGACACAGACATTCACCAGGGCTTGTTTCCTTAGCGACTCAATGAACATGATCAAGAGGATAGAGGAGGGGTCGATCCGAAGAGAATGGTTGCTGCCTCTGAAGCGGTCTCGGCTGGCAAAGATTAGTTTCATCTTCGTGCCAGGGCATGCGGGAGTACAAGGAAATGAGCGGGCTGACAAGCTCGCAGGTGAGGCTACTGTGGAGGGCGGACGCGCCATGGACCAGGCTGACATTCTGAATGCTCTACGTGATGTGAGACTTTTGCGAGAACCAAGTGATGACTGTGAATCTACAACAATGGCCAGACTGCTAGAGCAGCAAATTAAAAGAGGGGTGGCCAAACAAGAACACTACGCAGGAAGCCAAAGAAGATTGATAAACCAACACAGAACTGGCGTCGTTAGCCGCTACACGCTGCGGGATTTGCTGAGGAGGGGATCCGAGCACTTATGGACTGAATGGTTCGATGTGCAGCGAGGATGATCTGTCGACTAACTAACTAACTAACTAACATATTAAGTCATGCTGTATTCAGACTTCAACACTTGCCAAGTATCATCCTCTCGATGGATGATCACCTCTGTTGCAATTTTTACCCAGTCAGACCGGTAGCACCAGCAATCCATGCAACTACCTCGCAACCAACCAAAAAAAAAAAAAAACGTATAATATGTCCTTAGACATCAGGTTAGACCGTAAAACGTCTTAATATGAGACGAATTCAACTGTAGAGTTCCAACCAAACTTGGTAGGGAGCTCTCATGTTGGTCTACAACTTTGGCAATCTTCTCCATGCCCAGCTGATGCAATTTTGGAGTGTCGACCATCTTGCAACACAATGGCTATTTTTATACATTATCCATTACTATCTATTTCGATTTACCGCCCTTTGGTGTAATCTGTGACACCCATTAAATGAAAGGGAAATAATTTAAACAGATGTTAAACATAATAAATTACAATTATTAATATATTTCTCAGCGTCATAGCTTGATACTTCTTTACAATAGTGAAAAAATGTCGCTACTGTGAATCAGTTAATCAAGATATGATTCTCAGATTACACTAGTTTCAAAAATATTAATACACAATTTGTGTATTTCAAATTCTTGTTTCACAAATATTTTACAAGCGTAATTAATTTTTAAGGTTTTGTTCATAGTCTGCTAGATTTTTGTTTAAATTTCTAACTTTCCGGAAGTACACACGAACAGCTGATGTAAGCAATAGTTTTTTCACACACTTGTTCCGTAATGATGTTGGAATACTCGGAATGTAACGTTGTGCTATTCGCTGGTGTTTTCGATGTTTCGTTGGACTTCTGGATTACGATCTTATACAGTGGAGTAACTGTCCCAGTTAAGTTCACTCAATCGTTCAATTCACACGGGATAAAATATTGCTGGATAACTCCAGTTTGCAGATACCACGGATAACTTAAATTGTTCTTGTTCACTTGAGGTAAGTTACGACACTGGCATGTGGCACTGTTCTTAGTTTATAATCTTTATAATTACTATTGTTCACTTTCTAACACATACTACGCACTTATACAACACAATTATCACCTTATTTTAGAAACATAGTAATATTTATAGTGGGAAATGATCCCTATCACAATGATGTAGTTGACACTCACAGCTTTTCTGGGGAAAAAAAACTTCATTACTGGCTGTGCTGGTCTGAGTGTTTTGACACACTGCACTCAGACATATGTGGCTATTGGGTATCATCGGGACAACGCGACAAAAGGTCAGCCAGTGTATTCGATCTGCCAGGGATGTGTTTCACTTCAAAGCTGTAGTCTTGAAGCAAAAGTGACCATCGAGCTATCATATGGTTCGATGGCACTCCAGATGTAATAAATGTCAATGGGCTGTTGTCAGATTCTACTAAAAAATGGCTTCTAAGGAGAAATCTAGACAATCTCGTTATTGCAAACACTAACGCGAGGGCTTCCTTCTGTGGGGTCGACCAAGTGCGTTCTCTTGGTTTAAGTTTCCTGGATAGGTAATATAAAGGATGCAAAATGCCGTCATGTTCATGTAATAGTACCGCCCCAATCGCCACGGAGCTCGCATCTGTGCGCAATCTGAAAGGAACATGCAAATTTGGCAATTTGAGAATGGGATTCTTTAAACTATTCTCAGAAAAATAGGACAATACTTTCTGGAATGCAAATTTTAGGCATTCATTGTTTACAATTTTGTTTGGGTGATCTTTTTTTAGTATGTTAGTAAAACTTTCAGTCAGTTCAGCAAAATCTGGTATGAACTGCCTGTAATAATTTAGAAGTCCTAATACACTTCTGACTTGTTTCTTCGTAGTCGGAAGTGTTAGTTTTAGAATTTTTGACACGATGTTGTCGCAGTCGTGACAAAGCCATTAGAGATTTTATAATCCAAGAAGGAGATTTCCTGGTAGACTATGTCAACTTTGGCAGGTTTAATAGTAAGTCCGTGCTGTCTGATCCGTTCAAACGTCTGCTGTAATGTCGTTATGTGCTCTGTCATTGTCGTTGTGTGTACACAGATATCATCCATATACGAAATGATATTCTTTATGTCCGTCAGTAATAGTCTTGTCATGCGTACGAATGTTGCAGGTGCATTAACAAGACCAAATGGTAATTTGCACCATTCGTACAGTCCCCAAGGTGTGGCAAAGGCTGTCAGATGTCTGCTCTGTTCGTCTACCGTTATCTGCCAGTAACCTTTTGTCATGTCCAGTTTCGTAAAGTACCTAGAGTCTGTCAGCTCTGTCAGCAGTTCCTCGCAGTTGGTCATTGGTTCTAAATCAAACTGTGTAATTTTATTTAATTTCCTATAGTCTATGCAGTCTTATTGTGTCGTCCTTTTTGCGTATAATGACTATTGGAGAAGAGAAGTGTGATTGCGATCGTCTAATGATGTTGTTCTTTTCTAAGTCAATGATTTCCTGATGCAGTTTTTCTTTGTAATGTAATGGAATTGTGTAGGGTCTGCATTTTATTGGTGTGTTGGAAGTCAGAGTAATGTGGTGTTGTACTAGTTCTGTTTGTCCTGGGTTGTTGGAGAAGATGGTACTGTAGTCCTGTATGAGTTGTTTGCAGCTGTCGGTGTCTGCTTGAGTTAACTGGGGGTTTATCTTAATGTCTTGTAAGCAGTTCGTCGTGTTTAGTGCTGGTGTTGGTATTTCGTCGCTTTCTTCGTCGCCTTCATGGTCGATTATTGTTGTACAGGCTGCTGTATCGTCTTGTTCGTTGTCCCTGTTGTAGTATGGTCTTAGCATATTGATGTGGAATATTTTGTGTTTGTCTTTAACTTGAATTTCATAGTCCACCGGTGAAATCTGTCTTAGTACCTTAAATGGTCCTTGCCAAGAATCGGTCAGTAATTGTCGGTCGCTAGGTAGGAGTAGTAGTACGTCCTGTCCAGGTGTCAGTGTTATCGTCCTGTTTCCTTTGTTTGCATATTGTCTATACATCGCACCAGATTGTTTCAGTGCTTCTTTGGCAATAATAAAAGATTTAATTATCCTTTCACGCAATGATGTTACATATACGTATGATTATATGGGTTTAAGTATAGGAGTTGCTTCAGTTAACATGGAATGGTATATACTTAATGGGCCGCGTGGTTTGGCACCATAGATAAGTTCGAATGGAGAGAACCCAGTGCTTGACTGAGGGACCTCGCGATATGCGAATAATATGGCAGGCAAATAGATGTCCCAATTTTCGGGATATTCTTGGGTGACTTTGGAAAGCATATGCTTTAGATCCCCGTTAAACTTTTCTATTACTCCTGTCGAGTGAGGATGGTACGGTGAGTTGAAACATTGTTTCACACCTAACATTTTAGTGAAAGCTTGAGTGGATGCAGCAATAAATTGACTTCCACGGTCGGATAGGATAGTATCAGGTAAACCTATCCTTGAAAATACATGGAAAAAGACTTCCATTATATCATTGGCAGTTATGTTCTTGAGAGGAATAGCTTCAGGCCAGCGGCTACATAGATCAATAATTGTAACTATAAATCTATTTCCTCTAGATGTTACATGATTTAGAGGACCTACGCTGTCAACAGATATTTTCTCAAAGGGTCGACTGGCTAAATCTGTAACCTGTAATTCAGCCTGTGGGTGATTCCCCTTTTTCAGTAGTTTCTGGCAGATGTCACAACTTCTGCAATATTGTTTAATGTCATTACAGAATTTTGGCCAATAAAACTGTGACAACAATCTAGATCTGGTCTTTGAATACGCCATATGCCCTGCAAGAGGTATATCATGGGCAAGATGTAAGGCTTGCTTACGGTATTCTAGTGGCAAAACAGTTTGCTCTGTGGTGGTGTCACCTCTGGTATAGTACCTAGTGAGGATGCAATTTTTGAGAGCAAAATGCCATCTTGCATTCTTAGTTAACCTTGGCTTTTGGCCTATCAGATTAAAATACTTATATAATGAAGGATCAGCCTTTTGGGCTGTTACAAAATTTTCCTTCATGGTCTTCGAAGGTAGTAATACTGGGCTTAGCATTTCATCGCCTCAGTTTGATCAATTTGTTCTTGCACTCTAGCAGCAGATCTAGTTACTGATTTCACACTTTCAGTGATATGAGATGATGGTGAAATACTTGGATCAATGATTTCATGTGGTGGTGAAACAATTGGATCAATGATATCATCTAATGATGATGCAATTGGATCACTGATTTCATGTGATGATAGTGCTGCATTAGCTAGCATAGAATTATTTGATGATAACACACTTTCCATGATGACATTAGATGGAGAAGATGTTACATATCATCAATACATGCAGATGTTATGGTGTTATGAGGCATCTCATTCACTTCGGGAAGGTACCCAATGATAACATCACAACAAGGATTGGTTAATGCTGCGCATTTGACCTTTCAAGTGAGGAATGGAGTCTCAATGTATGCCCATGCCAATGGATACTTCTCGATATTTCCCGAGAATGTTCTGCATGTTACGTGCCTGCCTGTATAGTCTGTAGGCATTATGAAATCTCTTTTAAGACCTATAAGAGTGCTTCCGCTGTCTCGTAAGACTGTAGCAGGCTTGCCATTCACATACCCATGGTGGATGTTAATTCTGCCTTTGGAATCTATTACCAAATTGACTTCCTCATTGGCAATAGGTATCGAGTGGCCGCATGTTAATAGGCCATCTTCATGGAACTGATTACAGATGGTACATTTTTGTGGATTAAATGTATCTATGGCCTGTGCTGAGTTCACAGGATGATTTTCAAGATGTTCTTCATCTGATGAAGAGCTATCAAACAAGTCAGCATTCGCCTTCCTGGTCATATGTTTCCCTTTACACGCATGACGCCAGTGGCCATAAGCTTTACAAAGGAAGCATTTTGTTAGCCGTTTGAAGTTTCTTCGCTCTTTATCTTGGTTATTTACATAGTTTTGCAAGTATGTTAGATATGCAGGGTTCTTATCGCAAATCTCATTCCGGTGGTGAGGAAATTGGCAAAATCTACATTTCTCAGTAATAGGCTTAAATGTCTTTTGCCTATTATATGTATCTGATTTTGATTTCTCATAGCTAGCAGCTGCTATGAAATTTATATCAGTTGCTCCACTAGCAAAACAATGTTTATTGGCTGTAAAATACGCCGACCCACGTTTCTCGATCTGCTCTACATTCATACACTCACTTTCTTGCAGAAATTTTGAAAATAATGGTGGAAGGGATGTGATGATTTTATCGCTAAGGATGAGATCTTTCAATTTGTTAAGTCATTATTAACTTTGGCTGCTGAAAGCCATTTACTGAATATATCCTGTACTACAGAGATGTAGTCAGAGAACGTTTGAGTAGGTTTTGGAGTTAATTTACTGAACTGTTCTCTGTAGCCTGCTTCATCTAACAGGAAATGTGACATAATTTTTGACTTTATGTAATGGTAATCTTTTCTGAGATCTTTAGGGATAGTCTCTATAACTTTTAGAGGTTCCCCTGACAAACTTCTCATATAAATGATGTTCCACTCAGATACTGGGATCTGGTAGTGGTCCATTAAAGTCTCAAAGTTTTGGGTGAAAGCTGCTCTGCAGTCCCCCGAGGTATAATTTCTGACAATACCTTGGTACTTTTTGTACTGGTTTTCTTTTTCCAGTCATTCAGATTTACGAGATTCTTTTTCAACAGCTGTTTCAGCTTCAAGCTGTTTGATTTTCAGTTGGAGTTCAAGCTCTTCTCGTTTGCTTTGAGCTGAGATTTCTGCTTTTTTCAATTTGGCCTCTATTTCTGACTGTTTAGTTTTTGCAGTCAACTCCAATTCTGACTGTTTCACTGCCATTTCTGCCTTCTTCGTTTCTGCATCTGTTTCTGACTGTTTAGCAGCTCTTTCCGCCGCTCTGTCTTCGCGTTCCATAGCATTTTCCTGTGCTAGGAGGTGTTCTGAATACTTTGTCTCACTCCATTTTGTCAACTCATCACCAGTTAACTTTAGTTTTAAACCCATCTCGACGAAGTCGTTTAGAGAGGACATGATGTAATGTTTCAATGGAAATGATTTCTCACACACGCAATTTTGTTATCAAGTGTTAGTAATATGAACAATTTTTACAATATTTTTAAACTTACAGCGTGTGCCCAAATTTGCATCCAAAAGTATATAAAAAAATAATACTCAAGTACTCTGGATACACTGAAGAATGGTGAAAACCAGGGCCAGGAACTTGTAGGGTCACTACTGCAACGGCAAATGACCTCTACGGGTAACAGTTTCAGATGGCACAGAAAACCTGGTTACTTTTGGAAGGAAATAAATTAGAATCTATGTCTGTGTGATGTGTATGCTTGTCAATTAAGTTTTGGTTAGGTTTGTATGGCGTTGAGTGTTATTGTTGGTCGTAATGTCGTCGTTCAACAATTTTCACAAGTTGCTTTCTTTCCCGAACTTTCTGCTTCCACACGCTTTTTCCTGTACACAACTACTTTCACGAAGACAAGTTAGTCATGTTTAAACGTTCAACAACTATGATGGTACATCACTTATACATAGATTACACAATTTTATCGAGACAAGTTTCACAATCACTGATGTTTTTCCACGTTAACACATTCAAATCTATGTAATTTACGTTAGTATGTTCAATGAGGACAAGCCCCCACGTTCACACATGTCAGGGTCTTACAATCTAATGAATCTGGCTCGCTGGACCTAACATATGCGAGACATACACAAGTATAGAATGAGTTGACGGGACACACAGTAACACTAAGTTTGATGGTTTTATTTTCACTTCACATGCAACACAATCTAATTCGGCATGTGGCCATCACAACCTATACATAATACATCAATGCACACACAAACTCAAACCCACAGCTATGCAGTCTTTCTATCTTCTCACAAGAGCTACGAGCACTCGACATTCAGGCACAGAAACACAAGAGCCGCTTTCATACACGTCAGTCTCGTCCGATCCCCTAGCCGTGTCTCCCGTTTCCCGTTCACAGATTCGAGCGCAGCGAGAATTGCATGCGTCACGCTTGTACTGACTTGACCGCTGACGGTCACTCTCTCTCGTCAGCGAAACCTGTGAATAGGTAACTGGTGTTCGCCTGGCGGGCGTAACGATGTCGCGGCATATCAATGGGATATTATGACACTCATGGATAATAGTTATTGTACCTTTTTGAATAACAAACTATCGTCTGTCAAGACGGCAAGGTGTCAATGAATGAGTAAAATTTGCACCAAAATATTACATTTGTAAGGTTGCTCTCCTGTATGAATTCTCTTATGGTATTTAAGAATGAAAGCTTTAATAAAAGATGCACCACAATCATCACATTTGTAAGGTTTCTCTCCTGTATGTATTCTTTTGTTGCATTTCAGGTTCCAGGGTGAGTAAAATAATCACTACTATTATCACAGTTGTAAAGTTTCTCTCCTGCATGCATTCTCTCATAGTATTTAAGATTATTAGCATTAATAAAAGATACACAACACTCATCACATTTGTAAGGTTTCTCTTCTTTTTGTGTCCTTACAAGGCGCTTCAAACTGCCAGCTTTATTAAAAGATGCACCACAATCATCACATATGT
This sequence comes from Cepaea hortensis, assembly GCA_963921405.1. Taxonomy (NCBI): domain Eukaryota; kingdom Metazoa; phylum Mollusca; class Gastropoda; order Stylommatophora; family Helicidae; genus Cepaea; species Cepaea hortensis. The sequence continues at coordinate 497,735,189 of OY992876.1, read as the reverse complement.
AGTATTTCTCTCCTCTATGTGTTCCTAAGTGTTGCACTAAGTTGGCATGTTGAGTAAAAGATGGACTACAATCATCACATTTGTGTGGTTTCTATCCTTTGTGTGTGTGTTTTTGTGTGTGTGTGTGGTGCTTCAGGCTGCCAATTAAATTAAAAGATGCACCACAATCATCACGTTTGTAAGGTTTCTCTCCTGTATGTGTTCTCTTGTGGCGCTTCAGATTGCTAGCCTGAGTAAAAGATGTACCACAATCATCACATTAGTAAGGTTTCTCTCCTGTATGTGTTCTCTTGTGGCACATCGGATTGCTAGGCTGAGTAAAAGATGCACCACAATCATCACATTTGTAAGGTTTCTCTCCTGTATGTGTTATCTTGTGGCATCTCATATTGTTAGCAAGAGTAAAAGACGCATGACAATTATTACATTTGTAAGGTTTCTCTCCTGTATGTGTTCTCTTGTGGATCTTCAGACCGCCAGCTTGAGTAAAAGATGCACCACAAACATTACATCTGTAAGGTTTCTCTCCTGTACATGTTCTTATGTGGTTAATCAAACTAGAAGCTTGAGTAAAAGTTGCACCACAATCATCACATTTGTAAGGTTTCTCTCCTGTATGTGTTCTTTTGTGGCATTTCAGGCTGCCAGCGTGAGAATAATGAGCACTACAAACATCACATTTGTATGGTTTCTCTCCTGTATGTGTTCTCTTGTGGATCTTCAGACTGCCAGCTTGAGTAAAAAATGCACTACAATCATCACATTTGTAAGGTTTCTCTCCTGTATGTGTTCTCTTGTGGTTAATCAAACTAGTAGCTTGAGTAAAAGTTGCACCACAATCATCACATTTGTAAGGTCTCTCTCCTGTATGTGTCCTTGCGTGGCATTTCAGTTTGCTACGGTTAGCAAAACAAGCACTACAATCATCACATTTGTAAGGTTTCTCTCCTGTATGTGGAATGCTCGCTCGGGTGATGTGATTATCTACACAGATGGTTCGGTGTCGAGAGGTAGGAGAAGTGCTTGGGAGTTCATAGCAAAAGCTAATGGCCGACGTTTGGTGCAGGAGAGCCTGGATTATGACACCACAACATCTAGCTTAAGAATGGAGGTGGAGGCGGTCACTGCAGCTTTCCGCTGGATCGAGAATACGATACACACAAACATTGTGATTGTAACTGACTCAGAAAGCATATTGAGGAAGGTGAGGACAGGCATGATTCGTGCAGAGTGACTTGCTTCTCTTCGGAGGTCACGGGTGACAAGCATCTCCTGGATCTTTTCTTTGGGGCATGCCGGTATGCTGGGGAATGAACAGGCGGACGGATTGGCTGGTTCTGCAAAACTTGGTGAAGTATTGATACATGACAAAGCAGACGTGGTTGCGGCCTTGTACACCTCTGCGGAGCAAATGGATCATTATGGTCGGGCAAGAATGAGGCAGCAAGGAGCGTCGAAGAAATCTGGCCGACGTTCGACGCTCAGAGGAAAGGCGAGACGGACATATAATCATTTTGCTACTGGTACTATTGGAGTTGGAACTCTTTGCTGGCTATTGAGGATGGGGACGGAGAGAGTATGGGAATACCCTGAATGCTGTGATGTCGGTTCCAATGTCAATCAATCTATACTCTTTGGGGGTGGTCCCGTCCGGGTCATGACTCCGAGCGTCTCCCCCTGCCGTGAAGACGTTTGGTAGATTTTTTAAAAATCCCTTTTCCTTGTGGAGCGGCTGGACGAGCGGCTAGAATGCTGGACTCACCTTCAAGAGACCCGGGTTCGAATCCTCGGTAAGGCGTGGAGTTTTTTTTGTCCGGGGCAAAAAGAAAACTCTAACCTGCACAGTTCGCGGCGACTGCACTAGCCATGCGGCCTTAATTCCACAGGCTCAAGACCCACCCCACCCTCCCCCCGTCCTACACCGCAAGGTACTATAGGCAGTAAACGACAGTTATCCCTTTTCCTTGGTGGCAATAGGGAACTTGACCTTCACCCTGGGACATTCGGAGGGCTGCTCAGTTATGTCACACGTGACCTCGGCTTGAGTCTTTCAGCTACGGAACTTTGAGGTTCTCTATGGGGTTCTCCCCGACTAAGGTCCTCTTACGTCTCATCATCCCTTTCGGGACAGCGCTGTCGTGAATCCCATGACGCACTCTTGCACCACTTACGTCCAGCGTGAATTCTCATTCCCCGGAAGCTCAGCAGGGGCCTCAAGATCGACAGAAGGAACCCCCCTTCACTGAGTATTTCGGACCTTTAATTTATGGGACAACATCTATATGGCTGAAATAAAGATTATGCCCCTGAATATCCCAGAATACAGATGCAAGTGGCTCGTGTAAGGGCCGAATGTAAGACGGGCCTGCGTGCCAAATTTGTTACCCTTTGAAAATAAAATTTGTTCGTTCGTTCGTTAAATTAGCTGAGCTGGATATTCTCCAAGGAGTGGAAAACGGGAAAGTTAGTTAATTAAGTTTACATCTCCAAACGGATTTCTAGCCAGGGCAGATTATCCCCTCCGATTGCTTTCCCTTCCCTGGTAATTAATTAATCCCCCACCAAGGTAAGCAAGGCAACTGCGTCCTTTTGGAAAACAAAAGTATAACAAGTGAACTATGAGTTGAAGCAACTATAATAACCTTTATTACCTATCATTCATGAGTTCACATATGATGGTTTTCATGAGGATGTTGATTAACCTCGATGTGTATGTAATACAAAAATCATCTAAATGAAATTATAAAAACAGAATACATAACTCTGGAGTATCCTATCTGGATCTATGTCCGGGCTCCCAATTGAGATAACAAAAATGGTCAGATCTCCACAGCAGGGCAGTGTTCGGAATAATAGTGGTGTTCCGTCCTGTCACCTCCAAGTATCTCTCAGTATCTGTACGGGAAACCGGCGCTCTTGTCAAGTGCTTGGAAGAGATAATCAAGAATGTGTATTGTCTAGTTCTACTTCAGTACAATCATAATTAACACATACATTCTATCACCCTCCTATACAATGACCAGTCTGGCCGAGTCTCTCTTCCAGCTTCCTTGCGTTAACTCTTTTCCTGTCCTTCTAAATCTCCGTCCTGTTTTCTAGTCTGGGAAGGACTTTTCCATCATCTCACACGCCTGTAATTATTACATTTCTGCCATCCCTTTTAACGTCCGTCATGAAGAATCAAGCGTCCTAAGTCCAGGTCATTAATTTAGGCAAACATACCGTTCCTCACCGCCGCTTTGTCTGAGGTTGGGTTAGCAGATCCCAGGGTTGGTAATGGTATCATAACAGTTCCTGATCTCCGAGCTTACATGCCGTGATCAGCTCCGTGAAAGACACTTGTGAGTTACCGTAAACGCTCGTCCACAACACACTTAAATGGTTAAGCACCATATACCATATACCAATTGTGGGTAAGGTCCGTACCACTACACCTCTGCATCAACAACCATCATTAGGGCCTATGCCAATGCGCGAACAAAGTAGCATAACCACATTCATACTGGTAGGTTTGCATATGTCCAATAAATCTCACATCAAATACACATAAAGTATACCAATTCAAAATAGACACATATTGATACTCAACACACTGCATTATTAATTAGTAACATTATTGTATAGCTACAAAATGAGATATACAACAAATCTAATTGAAGTGACCACACAGAAAAGCTACATTGCTGATCTGCCCGGTTTAGTCACTACTTAGCCTCTGTCGTGGTAAGAATAAAAGAGATAAAACCCGGTGCAATGAAGTCGACCCTGTCGACTTTTAAGCGACTTTTTTTTTTTAAGAATAAAAGAAAAATAGTCATAGACTATATTTTGTACAACAAATGCACACAACAAAAGGTGACTAGGCTAATTTGCATAGGAGTGACAAGCGTTTGCTAAGACACGTGAAAGTCAAAAGTCTATCTAGAACATAGCCGAGATCTGCCTAAGATGAGGTTACTTGTCAGGAGAATAGTCAATCTATAAAATATGATATATACACAAAAACTAAGGAATATGAGTTCCCAGATCAGTAACAACGGCTACTGATAGTCTCAAAGAACTAGCCTGCCACAGGCCGACAGAAAGTCAATCATCTAAAAGACTTGTATAGTTTACTAAGAAATATACATTCACTCTTTCTTCTCACATGTTCAAAGATTTTTCATTCTTGATCTGAGTATTAGAATCTTCTAGCATATATACTCTTCCTTATCATTCCCCCCCCCCCCCCCCGGCGTTTAATTCAATTACAACTTTCTTGTAGTTTTAAATGCCTTATTTAATCTGCGGGTCTGGTTCCCACCATTGATTGTGGTACTCTCCTGTCTGTGCAATTTCAATTCAAACATTTCTATAATGTATACTAAATTATCTCTCAATATGTAGTCATAAATTCTTTCTGACCAACTGGCCATCACACCTGGGGCCGTGGACAGTCTCTATTCAGCCTGCCTTTCACACCTTGTGTGACTGAGAGGCCCCAGTCAGTCTGACACTGTTTACCTCCAGGAGTCTTATCAAGAAGTGAGTTCGCACCTTGCTTCTCTGGTCTGTTTCACAAGGCGGTCAGCCTTCAAGGTTGAGAAATTTTCCTGGACCTGCTTATCATGTCAATGTCATGTCAAGGGTGCAATTAGGCTCTGGGGTAGACCAGCTTTCCAACTCTTTTGATAAACCAGGTTGCTTGCGTCATGCCTGAGCGGTTTTAACTGCCATTCACAGTCCGTTGAGTCTGCCCTCCTGTCTGGCTGGATTGATAACCTCTGCGGGTGAATCGTACTGGTGTCAAATTAAAATTCCCAGGTAGAAAGTCGTCTGTGGTTTGTTTACATGCAGACTTTTGTAGGTATCCTTACCTCATGGCACTTGCCATGCTCAGTCCTGATCTCTAAAGCCAGGAAAGTTAAGGCTGGGAGAGCGCGCAAGACCTTCCGGTATGAGTGGACCGATAGCCTTCTTGGAAGCCTCAGACAGCGGGCTTGCAACAGGAATGTTAAAACTCTTTTTTGCAGCCCTCATGGTGGACCCCAGAAGTAGACCAGGCTTGGAAAGCAAAGAGAGCTGCAGTGAAGCAGCTAAGGAAAGTGCGACAGACACCCCGAAGCTCACGAGAGGAAGTGGACACCGCGGAAAATGTCAAGAAAGACAAGGTGGAGGTCTTCAAGCGCTGTGCTGCAGAGGCCAAAAACGCAAAATGGGAATGCTTCATGAAGGAGATTGGAGGTGATAAAACACTGCGAAAATTATGGAAACTGCACAGACAAATGCAAAGAATAGATCGGCTTGTGACAATGGGAACTTTCCAATTGATAGAGATGATAGTGTGCACGTGACAACAGACAAAGAGAAAGGGGAGGCGTTTCTCCAGAGATTTTTAGAGCAGACCAATCATAATGATGCGGACACCAGGGATGCAGTTAGAGAGGAATTATCTGGCACCATGAAGAATATGCATTATGAAGACATCATACGGGTTGAAGATGTTAAACATATTTTGAAAAAGGCAAACGACACGGCACCAGGGCCCGATGGGGTTAGGTATGGCCACATGAAGACTTTGAGCGATGCAGACCTGAAGGAAATGACCGACTGCTTTAACCAGAGCATTAGGACAGCATCAGTACCGCAGGATTGGGTGCACAGCTATCTCATCCCTCTCCCAAAACCATTCAAGGATCATTCAAAGCTTAGTGGCTTTAGGATCATCACCCTTCAAAATACATTTGGGAAGGTTCTAGAGAAGATAGTCGCTGTCAAGCTGCAAGAGTTCTTGGAAAGGGGGAAGCTTCTTCCAAGAGGCCTGGTGAAATACAGGCCAAGAAAAGATACCTGGTCAAATGCAGCCACTTTTGAGTTTGATGTTTATGAGGGGTTCCAGAGTAGACAGGAAACGATGGCGGTAGCGCTTGATCTCGAGGATGCATACAATAGAGTTCGATATGATATTTTGATGACCGTACTGATGGAGAAGGGGGTCAATCCCTGGTTGGTGAACTGTATAGCAGCCGTCCTACATTCTCGCCGAATTTCTCTCCGTCTGGGTGCATGGACCTCAGAGTCACATATTTTAACCCCGGGACTGCCACAGGGATCAGCAATCTCACCGGTGCTCTTTAATGTGTATATGAGCAAGATTGCAAACCTAGAAGCACCAGGGGTTGGAAGGATACTAACATTTGCAGATGATATTCTTGCATATAGGCAGGGGAGAGATAGGCAGCAAACAGCCCAGGAGCTACAGGCAACAGTAGTCAATGTGATTGACTGGTGCACTGAAATGAGGGCTGTCATCCACCCAGAAAAGGAAGCTGTTTTGTGGCGCTCTCTGGACAACAGGATTGTGAAAGCTGATGTCCCAAGCCTCACGATAGATGGTAGAAGCGTCAACAGAGAGAACAAACTGAAGTATCTGGGAATCACATTTGACAGGAGCCTGTCCTTCATGGACCATGTGGAGACGGTCGTGACAAGGTCTCAAAAGGGACTCAATGCACTTAAAACTATGGCTGCAATGGACACAGAGCAGAGAATGCTTTTCACACTATACCAGCACTTGATCCTCTCAGTAATTGATTATGGACTAGTACTGCTCACTGTCTCAAAGAGTCAGCTGGTGAAATTAGAGCGCATACAGAACGAAGCGATGCGAGTCATTCTGGGATGCACCAGAGACACCCCAGTTGTGTGTATGCGTTACATCCTTGGTTTACCGACTGTTGCTGGTAGGCTCAAGGTGATGCAGGCGAAGGCATACCTCAGAGTAGCTGCAGACACAGATCACCCGTTGCATGAGGCGCTGGACGCCGTTAAGGGTCAGCGACTGATAAGAGGGAAATCATGAATGGCTCAGGCGGAGGATACGATCAGGCAGGTGTGCCCCTTGGAGAACATTAGGAGAGGAGAAGAGTGGGTCAGAGTGTCAGCGGAGCAGTCAGACTTGTGCAGAGTTATAATCACATTGAGCCGGGAGTGCAGGGAGTGGCCAGCAGGGGCCACAGAAGTGGAAATCCAGCAACTAATTCAGGATAATGCTCGCTCAGGTGAAGTGATTATCTACACAGATGGGTCGGTGTTGAGAGATAGAAGTGCCTGGGGGTTCTTAGCAAAAGCCAATGGTTGACGTTTGGTACAGGAGAGCCTGGCATATGATACAACATCTAGCTTAAGAATGTAGGTGGAGGCGGTCAGTGTAGCTTTCCGCTGGATAGGGAATACGATACACACACACATCGTGATTGTAACTGACTCAGAAAGCATGCTGAGTAGGGTGAAGACAGGCAAGCTTCGTGCAGAGTGGCTTGCTTCGCTTCGGAAGTCACGGGTGACAAGCATCGTCTGGATCTTTTCTCCGGGGCATGCTGGTGTGCTGGGGAATGAACAGGTGGACAGATTGGCTGGCTCGGCAAAACTTGGAGTATTGATGCATGACAAAGCAGATGTGGTTGCGACCTTGTGGGAGCATGTGTACACCTCGGAGGAGCAAATGGATCACCATGGTCTGGCAAGAATGCAACAGTGAGGGGTGACGAGGGGATCTGGCCGACGATCAACGCTCAGAGGAAAGGCGAGACGGACATATAATCAGATTGCTACTGGTACTATTAGTGTTGGAACTCTTCGCTGGCTGCTGATGATGGGGACTGAGCGCTTATGGGAATGCCCCGATTGCTGTGATGTCGGTTCCTAAATCAATCAATCAATCAATCATGGCTAGATCGGCATGAAGCAGCGTGATTAATTCACTCTTTCTCACTTTGGCCTCTCAAATTTGGAGACCGAGAAAATATTCTGGGATGGTAAAGTTGCATTCTGGGATTTCCGGTTTCAAGATGGCGACGGATGGTCGGGTTGTTTTGTGATCGTTAACTTTTTCGCGTAGGAGATGGATTTATTCATCTCTTGCGTGTAATTTGTGTGCCAGGATGTAAAACCAGGAGTTACTACTCAAGATCTGCGCGGATGCTACAGATTTTCGTGCATTGAGCGAAGCAATCCTTGAGTGAATTTTTCGCAGCGTGTGTGGTTTTGTGTTGTTTTCGGTTTTTCAACATGGCGAAACAACGTGTGTTCTCTGAGCGGTCAGCAGTCAACCTAACGAGGCAGCGTGGGCGTCGGGCAGCCAGAAAGAGACAAGGTAAGCATGGTGGTTTAAGACATTTTAGACTCAAGTGTCACCGTCTAGGACTCAGGAATATCCGTATTCTGTATTGGAACTGCGCCAGCGTAAAACAATGGGGCTCTATTTTAGAAACCCTGGTTTACAGGAACGACATTGTAGCGCTCCAGGAGACGAGACTGGGCGATCAGCTATTCTGAATTGCCGGCTTCAAATGTTTCTACAACAGACGACATCTGGGAATGGCGATTCTCATTCACGACAGCATGGTGGTGTCAGAGCCAGACATGTCCAGTTGGGACAGTGACGATATACAAATACAGGCGGTGAGAGTTCAATCCAGTATACCATTTGCGTTGGTTAATGTTTATGCCCGCAACGCGAGTATGGATTCCCAGAAGTGGCTGTGCTTAAGTGATATATTAGGTCACGAGAGAAATGTTATTTTCTGTGGAAATTTCAACGCTAAAGGCAGATCATGGGGAAACATTTGCTCCAACACACAGGGGGAGGAGCTCGAGACTGCACTTGAAACCATTGACCTGGTTTGTATAAACAGTGGCTGTGTCACCAGGACAGCAAGCCGTCCAGGCGATGAGGACAGTGCTATTGATCTGGCGCTGGTTTCACCTTCACTCACTACAGTGTGTAGATGGGGTGTCCTAGGACACCACGGCAGCGACCACCACCCTTACAGCATATTGGTGGAGAAAGGCAGAACCAGGCAGCACAAGCTAAAGGTTAAGACTTTCCAGTATGACAGTATAGGGCAAGATGTAGTGAGTAAAATAAGACGTGACAAGCGCAGAAAGCTTCAGGGCAGGAAAAAAATCTGGAAGCAGCCACCTTGGTAGAATTTCGAGGTGGAGAAGGCTTGGGTGGATAAGTGTAGTGCTGTAAGGAGATGGCAGAATGCCAAGAAGAACAGAGCTGGTCATCCTAGTCCCTGCATGCACTTAGAAAGAGAGATGCACACAAAAGTAACCTATTTAAAAAACCTGGTCAAGGTGGTTAAAAGCGAAAAATGGGCAGAGGTGTGTCAAAGAGTAAGCACAGACAAGTCACTGAAATTGTTCTGGCGACTACATAAAAGCATGAGTGGTGTAGTCAAGAGTAAGAGCATTTCTGACTTCCAAGGTGCTGACCTCATCTGGCAGAGGACTGACGAGGACAAGGGCAAAGCCCTCTTTGAACGCTATCTAGAGCAGAGTAACAAGACAGACATGGGAGGCCGAAATCTGGCCAAGGAGGTCACCTCAGACAGGTGCAAGGCCCAGAACACTTCGGATGAAGACACAGTGACAGTGAAAGAAATCAAGGCTGTGCTTCGACGATCAAAAAACAACGCTCCAGGGCCTGATGGCATAAGATACGACGACATCAATAGGTGTATCGACAATGAGCTAGAGAAACTAGCAGACATGTACAACAACAGTATAGTAGGGAGTGCTAGCATCAAGGAGGAGTGGTTACACAGCTATCTTCTTCTTCTCCTTCTCCTGCGTTCATCCGGAGTTTTTTTTCCGGATGTGATTGCGTTGTGCCTGTTTACAGCAGAGCTGCGTTGTTGCGCAGTTAGGCCGACACATCCGACTTCTGCGGGCATTTGTTGACCAGGTTAACCTTCCCGGGGACACAGCTATCTGATTCCCTTGCCGAAGCCTGACAAAGACCACACACAAATTCAGGGATATCGAATTATAACCACGCAGAATACAATAGGCAAGCTGCTGGAGAAGGTAATTGCCAGGAAAATATCAAGCCAGCTAGAGAGGCAAGGTGTTTTCCCACCTACTCTGGGTGGGTACCGTCCAAAAAGAGAAACCTGGACCAATGCAGCAGTTTTTGCCCATGATGTCTACGAAGGTTTCCACTCAGGCATTGAAACCTTTGCTGCAGCGATTGATCTTGAGGACACGTACAACAGAGCACCATTGGATTTTTAATGTTTCAGCTTCTTAACTAAAAGTAAGTCCATTCCTCCTTAGTTGGATCGCTGCAGCCCTCTTCTAACGGAAAGTAGTTTTTAGATGTGGCAGTTGGACTTCGGAACCAACAACAATATATCCTGGCCTACCACAGGGATCACCATTATCTCCGGTACTGTACAACACCTACACAGTGAGAATCACCAGTGAGCAGATCACTGGACCTGGCAGGACATTGTCATATGCCGATGATGTTTGAGTGTATCGCCAGGGTAAGGATAGAGAGCAGGTTGCTGTGGAACTACAAACCAAACTCAATCGCATAAGTACTTGGTGTGATAAAGCTGGGGCAATGGTCAACCCAACAAACGACAGTGACTTGGTTCTCGTTGAATAATCATATTGTCAACACTCCAACACCAACTGTAAAGCTGTGTTCAGAGACGGTGGAAAGAACACAGGCAATGAATTACCTGGGGATACGATTTGATAAAAGCCTTGCTTATAATGAGCACATAGACCAGGTGATAAAGGCCAAGCGGGGTTTGGCTGCGATGCGGGTGATGGCGGCAGTAAACTGTGAGCAGCGCCATCTATGTCTTCTGTACGAGGGGCTGGTCATGTCTGTTTTTGAGTATGCAATGGCAATCCTGACTCTCAGCAGTAAGCAGATAGAAAGGATGGAAAGGATACAGAATGAAGGTATGCGCATTATTCTTGGATGTACAAGAGATACAGCATGCAGGGCGATGCACTACCTTCTTGATTTTCCAACCATTGAAGACAGAATACCAGTTTGTAGAGCACGCCCCTACCTCAGAGTTAACGCAAACACATAACATCCACTGCATAGTGAAATTATGAAGGTGAAGGGCAGCAGGTTAAAAAGAGGACGATCGTGGATGGGTCAAGCCGAAGACATTCTTCAACAGGTGTGTTCACTTGAGGACTTAGAACCTGGCGAGGAGTGGGTACAAGTGCCAACAGATTTTTGCACATCCTTTTCAGTTTGCATCCAGCTAGATAGAAAATGCAGACAAGAAAATCCGGCTGCTGTTGAGGCTGAAGTACAAGCGTTGATTTTCGAGAATTCGCTAGACGGTGATGCTGTCATCTACACAGATGGGTCGGTCGTCCGACATGTGAGAAGCTCATGGGCCTTTACGGCTCGGGCCGGAGGGAGATTTGTGAAGGAGGATTCTGGTGCTTTCACTGAAACCACAAGTAGCCTGACTATGGAAGTCATGGCAGTAAGTAAAGCAATAACATGGCTCGAGACACAGACATTCACTAGGGCATGTTTCCTTAGCGACTCAATGAACATGATCAAGAGGATAGAGGAGGGGTCGATCCGAAAAGAGAATGGCTGCTGCCCCTGGAGCGGTCTCGGCTGGCAAAGATTAGTTTCATCTTCGTGCCAGGGCATGCGGGAGTACAAGGGAATGAGCGGGCTGACAAGCTCGCAGGTGAGGCTACGGTGGAGGGCGGACGCGCCATGGACCAGGCTGACATTCTGAATGCTCTACGAGAAGTAAGACTTCTGCGTCAACCAAGTGATGACTGTGAATCTACAACCATGGCCAGACTGCGAGAACTGCAAATTAAAAGAGGGGTGGCCAAACAAGAACACTACGCAGGAAGCCAAAGAAGATTGATAAACCAACATAGAACTGGCGTCGTTAGCCGCTACACGCTGCGGGATTTGCTGAGGAGGGGATCCGAGCACTTATGGACTGAATGGTTCGATGTGCAATGAGGATGATCTGTCGACTAACAAAGAAACTAACAAAGTTGCGTTCCGTAACAGGAGAGGAGGGCCCGCGCAGCTTGTACTTGCCCCTTAGCAAGTGTGGTTGTGAGAAGTCAGCTTCACCCCCCCCCCCCCCCCCCCCCCCCCCGCCCCGCCATGGCCTCTGTCACCTCCACACATCTCCGCTGCCGTGTTCCTTCTCCGGTACTTTGTCCCGCGAAAAGATTATTATACAGCGTTAGGGATTATCAGCCCGGTTCGCTGTCGGCCCCACCGTTTCACATATATATCATGTCAGATATGACTGAGCTACCGTAATGACAACAGACGGCACTACCTGCTTTTTGTTGGCGCCAAACGTTCAACTGTGCTTACCAAACCCAACATCCCACATTGTGCCAACGGCTTCAGACGGAAGAGCGCAATTGAGTGGGTACAAGCCCTATTATGGTGCGAGGAAATGCAACCTAAAAACAAATTGTCATGGCATGGCAGACCAAGCCCTAAGCTTTGGATGGCAGCTGGTCTAGGTTGAAGCTCCGACAGGCTGACAGTTAAAGCATTATTTTGCTGATCCAGCAGCTTCTGCAGCTTGTCTTGTTCCATATGTACAGGTGTTACCTTTCCTCTGAAGTGAACTAGGCAGGCCGAAATAGGGATCATGCTGCATGGGCAAACATGGTCTCTATATTTTAGCCCAGGCTTTGTGCTATGGAGAGGAAATAATTCCATCCCTGGTCTTAACCAGTCTCGGAATCAAATCGAGAAGCAACTGTTGCGGGTTATAAGTCCCTGTCAATTGGCATGGAAATGGGGTGCCACGCTTTGCCTCTGACGGTGGGAGACATCTACAGGTGTCACTGATCAGCTACCGCCCGCCTCAAGCTGGGTAACCACCGGCCAATTGGGTGCTGATCCGCCACAGCCTGCCCGCTTCAATGGGTGCTTGGGGCTAGGACAAAATCTGTATTTGCAGGCTGTAAAACCAATGCACCAGGTACTAATAAAAAGAAGAATAGAGACCTCAAGCTACGGCTTGCAACCTGGAACATGGGAACCATGTGTCCAGGATTTTCCACTGACTTGACCAATATTGACGATGTGAGAAAAACGGCTGTGATTGATGCCGAACTCAATCGTCTTAACATTGATATTGTTGGCCTGCAGAAGACTCACCTCGCTGAGGAAAGGTCACTCAGAGAAAATAATTACACCTTTGTTTCAAAGGGTAGAGAGCAGGCAGAAAAAAAGGCAACATGGTGTGGGCTTTGCAGGAAGAATTCGCTACTGGAAATGATTGAAATTCCAGCTGGAGGTAATGAAAGACTATTATCCCTGGGCTTGGCAACCTCTTGTGCTTTTGCCACCGTTATCACTGCATATGTACCGACTATCACTTCCCCTAATGATATGAAGGATTCGTTCTATGAGGAGTTAGACTCTGTGATCAAGGCAGCTCCAAAATCCAACTACATTTATATGCTCGGTGATTTCAATGCGCGTATGAGCAAGGACTTGAGGTCATGGCCAGTATGCCTTAGAAAATACAACATCGGTCGCATGAATGAAAATGGGCAAAGGCTACTGGAGCAGTGCACCAGAAATGACCTATGTATTATAAACTCCTTTTTTCAAAACAAAACAACTGCATAAGGTTACATGGAAATATCCAAGGTCCGGCCATTGGCATCAGCTGGACTTCATCATCACACGGAGACAACATCTGAACCAAACATCATTATCATGAAGTTATCACAGTGCTGACTGTGATACTGATCATTATTTGGTTGTTGCAATTCGGTTTTTGGAAAGGTAAAAGTTGCACTGATGCATTGTTTACACTTAGACATATGTGGAACAAACTATCGAATATAGTGACCAGCAGAATATTGTGTTTGTAGATCAGGAAAAGGCTTTAGATAGAGTAGACAGATACAAATTATGGACCATCCTTGAAGACTATGGGATACAAGGGCAACTGCTAGAAAACATCATTCGAGCCGAAGTGCAGTAAGAACACAAGAAGGTATATCAGATATGTTCACTGTCAATACAGGAGTGAGGCAGGGATGTGTGTTCTCTACCCTGCTATTTAATATCTACATGGACAGAATTTCCAAAGAAGCAGACAGAACAGATTCAGAAAATTTAGAACTCTTTACTCCAGATGAAACATCTGATCCACAGGAAATAAATGAACTTCTATTTCCAGATGATCAGTGCCTGTTTTATAGCGACGAGTGCAGACTGCAAAATCATATTAATAATCTGAGTTCAACATGCAGAAGATACAATATGAGTATAAATACAGCCAAAACCGAAGTAATGCGAGTTAGCAGATCGCCTGGCCCACTAAGTATACAGATAAATAGCACACCTTTGAAACATGTTAAAGAATTCAAATATCTTGAAAGTATGATCATAGTAGATGGCAGATTGGACAGAGAAATCAAAATCAGATGTCAAAAAGTTAGTGCACTTACACATCAACTATCACCCATACTGAAACATCCAAATATACCAATGTCCGCAAAATGACAGATAATAAAGAGCATATTCACACCAATCCTATTCTACCAATCTCAAACTTGGACTTTATCCAAATCACACTTTCGCAAAATCAACACCTGCGAGATGAGATGCCTGAGGAGAGCTGCCGAGACTGAGTAAGAAATGCTACTATCAGACAGATAGTGGGATCAACACCTTGTGCCACATTTATTGAAAGACAGAAGATCAAGTGGTTTGGACATGTCATTAGAATGCAACACCATCAACTACCATCACTGGCCTTACATCAAAGATCATCTGCGAAGAGACCACAAGGACATCCAAGAAGAAAATGGATTGACGACATCAGACATTGAACAATCACACGGAATGACACTATCCAGTGCCGCCCATCAGGCGCTGGAGCACAAATTATTCCTCCTCAGAAGGTAGAAGTGGCAGATGATGAAATACTCAGCTTTAGCAAACATTCCAAAATCATCACGTTTATCAGGTTTCTCTCCTCTTGTGGCAATTCAGATTGCTAGAGAAAGTAAAATCTGCACAACAATTACATTTGTGAGGTTTCTCTTCTGGGTATGCTCTCTCGTGGTTTATCAAAGGGTCTTATCTTGAATAAAAGTTGCATCACAATCATCACTTTTGTGAGGTTTCTCTTCGGTATGTGTTCTATTGTCGTACTTCAGAATGCAAGCAACAGTAAAAGATGCACCACAATCATCACATTTGTAAGTTTTCTCTCCTGTATGTGTTCTCTTGTGATACTTTAGATGGCAAGCAAGAGTAAAAGATGCACCACAATCATCACATTTGTAAGGTTTTTCTCCTGTATGTGTTCCTTTGTGGTACATCAAACTGGAAGTTTGAGCGAAAGCTGCACTACAGTCATCGCATTTGTAAGGTTTTTTTCATGTATGTTTTCTCAAAAGGTACACTAAATGGCCAGTGTGTGTAAAAGATGCGCAAACAATCATTCATTTGTAAGGTTTCTCAACTGTATGTCCCCTATTGTGATATCTAAAGATTTCAGTGCAAGCAAAGCGAGCACTATAATCATCATACTTGTTAGGTCTCTCTCTTGCATGTGTTGTCTTGTGGTACATCAAACCAGAAGATTGAGTAAAAGTAAATGTTGCATCACAATCATCACATGTGTAAGGTTTCTATCCTGTATGTTTTCTTATGTGGGTAATTAAATGATAAGTTCGAGTAAAAGTTGCACCACAATCATTACATTTGTAAGGTTTCTCTCCTGTGTGTGTTCTCATGTGGATCTTCAGACTGCCAGATTTAGTCAAAGATGCTCCACAATCATCACATTTGTAATATTTCTCTCCTGTATGTGTTCTCAAATGTTGCACTAAGTGGGCATGTTGAGTAAAAGATGCACTACAATCATCACATTTGTAAGATTTCTCGCCTGTATGTGCCCTTTTGTGGTATTTCAGGCTGCTTGGGTGAGAATAACAAGCACAACAATCATCACATTTGTGAGGTTTCTCTCCTGTGTGCGTTCTTTTGTGGAGCTTCAGTTTGGCAGCAACAATAAAAGACGCACCACAATGATCACATTTGTAAGGTTTCTCTCCTGTATGTATTCTCTTGTGGAGCTTCATATAGTCTGCACGAATAAATGATGCATCACAATCATCACATTTGTACGGTTTCTCTCCTGTATGTGTTCTCTTGTGGCGCTTCAGAATGCCAGCTTGAGTAAAAGTTGCACCACAATAATCACATTTGTAAGGTTTCTCTCCTGTATGTGTTCTCTTGTGGAGATTGAGACTGCCAGCTTTAGTAAAAGATGCACCACAATCATCACATTTGTAAGGTTTCTCTCCTGTATGTTTTCTTTTGTGGATCTTAAGACTGCTAGCAAGAGTAAGAGATGCACCACAATCATCACATTTGTAAGTTTCTCTCCTGTATGCTTTCTCTTGTGGATCTTCAGACTGCTAGCAAGAGTAAGAGATGCACCACAATCATCACATTTGTAAGGTTTCTCTCCTGTATGTGTCCTTTTGTGGTATTTCAGGCTGCCAGGTTGAGAATAACAAGCACTACAAACATCACATTTGTAAGGTTTCTCTCCTGTATGTGTTCTTAAGTGGTACACTAAAAGGTTAGTGTTAGTAAAAAATGCACCACAATCATCACATATGAAAGGTTTCTCTCCTGTATGTGTTATCTTATGGATCTTCAGACTGCCAGACTTGGTAAAAGATGCACCACAATCATCACATTTGTAATGTTTCTCTCCTGTATGTGTTCTCAAATGTCGCACTAAGTGGGCATATTGAGTAAAAGATGCACCACAATCATCACATTTGTAAGGTTTCTCTCCTGTATGTGTTCTCTTGTGGATCTTTAGACTGCTAGCTTTAGTAAAAGATGCACTACAATCATCACATTTGTAAGGTTTCTCTCCTGTATGTGCCATTTTGTGGTATTTCAGGCTGCTTGGGTGAGAATAACAAGCACAACAATCATCACATTTGTGAGGTTTCTCTCCTGTGTGCGTTCTTTTGTGGAGCTTCAGTTTGGCAGCAACATTAAAAGACGCACCACAATGATCACATTTGTAAGGTTTCTCTCCTGTATGTATTCTCTTGTGGAGCTTCATATAGTCTGCACGAATAAATGATGCATCACAATCATCACATTTGTACGGTTTCTCTCCTGTATGTGTTCTCTTGTGGCGCTTCAGAATGCCAGCTTGAGTAAAAGTTGCACCACAATAATCACATTTGTAAGGTTTCTCTCCTGTATGTGTTCTCTAGTGGAGATTGAGACTGCCAGGTTTAGTAAAAGATGCACCACAATCATCACATTTGTAATATTTCTCTCCTGTATGTGTTCTCAAATGTTGCACTAAGTGGGCATGTTGAGTAAAAGATGCACTACAATCATCACATTTGTAAGATTTCTCGCCTGTATGTGCCTTTTTGTGGTATTTCAGGCTGCTTGGGTGAGAATAACAAGCACAACAATCATCACATTTGTGAGGTTTCTCTCCTGTGTGCGTTCTTTTGTGGAGCTTCAGTTTGGCAGCAACATTAAAAGACGCACCACAATGATCACATTTGTAAGGTTTCTCTCCTGTATGTATTCTCTTGTGGAGCTTCATATAGTCTGCACGAATAAATGATGCATCACAATCATCACATTTGTAAGGTTTCTCTCCTGTATGTGTTCTTTTGTGGCGCTTCAGAATGCCAGCTTGAGTAAAAGTTGCACCACAATAATCACATTTGTAAGGTTTCTCTCCTGTATGTGTTCTCTTGTGGAGATTGAGACTGCCAGCTTTAGTAAAAGTTGCACCACAATAATCACATTTGTAAGGTTTCTCTCCTGTATGTGTTCTCTTGTGGAGATTGAGACTGCCAGCTTTAGTAAAAGATGCACCACAATCAACACATTTGTAAGGTTTCTCTCCTGTATGTATTCTCTTGTGGATCTTCAGACGGCTAAAAAGAGTAAGAGATGCACCACAATCATCACATTTGTAAGGCTTCTCTCCTGTATGTGTCCTTTTGTGGTATTTCAGGCTGCCAGGTTGAGAATAACAAGCACTACAAACATCACATTTGTAAGGTTTTTCTCCTGTATGTGTTCTTAAGTGGTACACTAAAAGGTAAGTGTTAGTAAAAAATGCACCACAATCATCACATATGAAAGGTTTCTCTCCTGTATGTGTTATCTTATGGATCTTCAGACTGCCAGACTTGGTAAAAGATGCACCACAATCATCACATTTGTAATGTTTCTCTCCTGTATGTGTTATCAAATGTCGCACTAAGTGGGCATATTGAGTAAAAGATGCACCACAATCATCACATTTGTAAGGTTTCTCTCCTGTATGTGTTCTCTTGTGGATCTTTAGACTGCTAGCTTTAGTAAAAGATGCACTACAATCATCACATTTGTAAGGTTTCACTCCTGTATGTGCCATTTTGTGGTATTTCAGGCTGCTTGGGTGAGAATAACAAGCACAACAATCATCACATTTGTGAGGTTTCTCTCCTGTGTGCGTTCTTTTGTGGAGCTTCAGTTTGGCAGCAACATTAAAAGACGCACCACAATGATCACATTTGTAAGGTTTCTCTCCTGTATGTATTCTCTTGTGGAGCTTCATATAGTCTGCACGAATAAATGATGCATCACAATCATCACATTTGTAAGGTTTCTCTCCTGTATGTGTTCTCTTGTGGCGCTTCAGAATACCAGCTTGAGTAAAAGTTGCACCACAATAATCACATTTGTAAGGTATCTCTCCTGTATGTGTTCTCTTGTGGATATTGAGACTGCCAGCTTTAGTAAAAGATGCACCACAATCATCACATTTGTAAGGTTTCTCTCCTGTATGTTTTCTCTTGTGGATCTTCAGACTGCTAGCAAGAGTAAGAGATGCACCACAATCATCACATTTGTAAGGTTTCTCTCCTGTATGTATTCTCTTGTGGATCTTCAGACTGCTAGCAAGAGTAAGAGATGCACCACAATCATCACATTTGTAAGTTTTCTCTCCTGTATGTGTCCTCTTGTGGTATTTCAGGCTGCCAGGTTGAGAATAACAAGCACTACAAACATCACATTTGTAAGGTTTCTCTCCTGTATGTGTTCTTAAGTGGTACACTAAAAGGTTAGTGTTAGTAAAAAATGCACCACAATCATCACATATGAAAGGTTTCTCTCCTGTATGTGTTATCTTATGGATCTTCAGACTGCCAGACTTGGTAAAAGATGCACCACAATCATCACATTTGTAATGTTTCTCTCCTGTATGTGTTCTCAAATGTCGCACTAAGTGGGCATATTGAGTAAAAGATGCACCACAATCATCACATTTGTAAGGTTTCTCTCATGTATGTGTTCTCTTGTGGATCTTTAGACTGCTAGCTTTAGTAAAAGATGCACTACAATCATCACATTTGTAAGGTTTCTCTCCTGTATGTGCCATTTTGTGGTATTTCAGGCTGCTTGGGTGAGAATAACAAGCACAACAATCATCACATTTGTGAGGTTTCTCTCCTGTGTGCGTTCTTTTGTGGAGCTTCAGTTTGGCAGCAACATTAAAAGACGCACCACAATGATCACATTTGTAAGGTTTCTCTCCTGTATGTATTCTCTTGTGGAGCTTCATATAGTCTGCACGAATAAATGATGCATCACAATCATCACATTTGTACGGTTTCTCTCCTGTATGTGTTCTCTTGTGGCGCTTCAGAATGCCAGCTTGAGTAAAAGTTGCACCACAATAATCACATTTGTAAGGTTTCTCTCCTGTATGTGTTCTCTAGTGGAGATTGAGACTGCCAGGTTTAGTAAAAGATGCACCACAATCATCACATTTGTAATATTTCTCTCCTGTATGTGTTCTCAAATGTTGCACTAAGTGGGCATGTTGAGTAAAAGATGCACTACAATCATCACATTTGTAAGATTTCTCGCCTGTATGTGCCTTTTTGTGGTATTTCAGGCTGCTTGGGTGAGAATAACAAGCACAACAATCATCACATTTGTGAGGTTTCTCTCCTGTGTGCGTTCTTTTGTGGAGCTTCAGTTTGGCAGCAACATTAAAAGACGCACCACAATGATCACATTTGTAAGGTTTCTCTCCTGTATGTATTCTCTTGTGGAGCTTCATATAGTCTGCACGAATAAATGATGCATCACAATCATCACATTTGTACGGTTTCTCTCCTGTATGTGTTCTTTTGTGGCGCTTCAGAATGCCAGCTTGAGTAAAAGTTGCACCACAATAATCACATTTGTAAGGTTTCTCTCCTGTATGTGTTCTCTTGTGGAGATTGAGACTGCCAGCTTTAGTAAAAGTTGCACCACAATAATCACATTTGTAAGGTTTCTCTCCTGTATGTGTTCTCTTGTGGAGATTGAGACTGCCAGCTTTAGTAAAAGATGCACCACAATCAACACATTTGTAAGGTTTCTCTCCTGTATGTATTCTCTTGTGGATCTTCAGACGGCTAAAAAGAGTAAGAGATGCACCACAATCATCACATTTGTAAGGCTTCTCTCCTGTATGTGTCCTTTTGTGGTATTTCAGGCTGCCAGGTTGAGAATAACAAGCACTACAAACATCACATTTGTAAGGTTTTTCTCCTGTATGTGTTCTTAAGTGGTACACTAAAAGGTAAGTGTTAGTAAAAAATGCACCACAATCATCACATATGAAAGGTTTCTCTCCTGTATGTGTTATCTTATGGATCTTCAGACTGCCAGACTTGGTAAAAGATGCACCACAATCATCACATTTGTAATGTTTCTCTCCTGTATGTGTTATCAAATGTCGCACTAAGTGGGCATATTGAGTAAAAGATGCACCACAATCATCACATTTGTAAGGTTTCTCTCCTGTATGTGTTCTCTTGTGGATCTTTAGACTGCTAGCTTTAGTAAAAGATGCACTACAATCATCACATTTGTAAGGTTTCACTCCTGTATGTGCCATTTTGTGGTATTTCAGGCTGCTTGGGTGAGAATAACAAGCACAACAATCATCACATTTGTGAGGTTTCTCTCCTGTGTGCGTTCTTTTGTGGAGCTTCAGTTTGGCAGCAACATTAAAAGACGCACCACAATGATCACATTTGTAAGGTTTCTCTCCTGTATGTATTCTCTTGTGGAGCTTCATATAGTCTGCACGAATAAATGATGCATCACAATCATCACATTTGTAAGGTTTCTCTCCTGTATGTGTTCTCTTGTGGCGCTTCAGAATGCCAGCTTGAGTAAAAGTTGCACCACAATAATCACATTTGTAAGGTATCTCTCCTGTATGTGTTCTCTTGTGGATATTGAGACTGCCAGCTTTAGTAAAAGATGCACCACAATCATCACATTTGTAAGGTTTCTCTCCTGTATGTTTTCTCTTGTGGATCTTCAGACTGCTAGCAAGAGTAAGAGATGCACCACAATCATCACATTTGTAAGGTTTCTCTCCTGTATGTATTCTCTTGTGGATCTTCAGACTGCAAGCAAGAGTAAGAGATGCACCACAATCATCACATTTGTAAGTTTTCTCTCCTGTATGTGTCCTCTTGTGGTATTTCAGGCTGCCAGGTTGAGAATAACAAGCACTACAAACATCACATTTGTAAGGTTTCTCTCCTGTATGTGTTCTTAAGTGGTACACTAAAAGGTAAGTGTATGTAAAAAATGCACCACAATCATCACATATGAAAGGTTTCTCTCCTGTATGTGTTATCTTATGGATCTTCAGACTGCCAGACTTGGTAAAAGATGCACCACAATCATCACATTTGTAATGTTTCTCTCCTGTATGTGTTCTCAAATGTCGCACTAAGTGGGCATATTGAGTAAAAGATGCACCACAATCATCACATTTGTAAGGTTTCTCTCCTGTATGTGTTCTCTTGTGGATCTTTAGACTGCTAGCTTTAGTAAAAGATGCACTACAATCATCACATTTGTAAGGTTTCTCTCCTGTATGTGCCATTTTGTGGTATTTCAGGCTGCTTGGGTGAGAATAACAAGCACAACAATCATCACATTTGTGAGGTTTCTCTCCTGTGTGCGTTCTTTTGTGGAGCTTCAGTTTGGCAGCAACATTAAAAGATGCACCACAATGATCACATTTGTAAGGTTTCTCTCCTGTATGTATTCTCTTGTGGAGCTTCATATAGTCTGCACGAATAAATGATGCATCACAATCATCACATTTGTACGGTTTCTCTCCTGTATGTGTTCTCTTGTGGCGCTTCAGAATGCCAGCTTGAGTAAAAGTTGCACCACAATAATCACATTTGTAAGGTTTCTCTCCTGTATGTGTTCTCTTGTGGAGATTGAGACTGCCAGCTTTAGTAAAAGATGCACCACAATCAACACATTTGTAAGGTTTCTCTCCTGTATGTATTCTCTTGTGGATCTTCAGACGGCTAAAAAGAGTAAGAGATGCACCACAATCATCACATTTGTAAGGCTTCTCTCCTGTATGTGTCCTTTTGTGGTATTTCAGGCTGCCAGGTTGAGAATAACAAGCACTACAAACATCACATTTGTAAGGTTTTTCTCCTGTATGTGTTCTTAAGTGGTACACTAAAAGGTAAGTGTTAGTAAAAAATGCACCACAATCATCACATATGAAAGGTTTCTCTCCTGTATGTGTTATCTTATGGATCTTCAGACTGCCAGACTTGGTAAAAGATGCACCACAATCATCACATTTGTAATGTTTCTCTCCTGTATGTGTTATCAAATGTCGCACTAAGTGGGCATATTGAGTAAAAGATGCACCACAATCATCACATTTGTAAGGTTTCTCTCCTGTATGTGTTCTCTTGTGGATCTTTAGACTGCTAGCTTTAGTAAAAGATGCACTACAATCATCACATTTGTAAGGTTTCACTCCTGTATGTGCCATTTTGTGGTATTTCAGGCTGCTTGGGTGAGAATAACAAGCACAACAATCATCACATTTGTGAGGTTTCTCTCCTGTGTGCGTTCTTTTGTGGAGCTTCAGTTTGGCAGCAACATTAAAAGACGCACCACAATGATCACATTTGTAAGGTTTCTCTCCTGTATGTATTCTCTTGTGGAGCTTCATATAGTCTGCACGAATAAATGATGCATCACAATCATCACATTTGTAAGGTTTCTCTCCTGTATGTGTTCTCTTGTGGCGCTTCAGAATGCCAGCTTGAGTAAAAGTTGCACCACAATAATCACATTTGTAAGGTTTCTCTCCTGTATGTGTTCTCTTGTGGAGATTGAGACTGCCAGCTTTAGTAAAAGATGCACCACAATCAACACATTTGTAAGGTTTCTCTCCTGTATGTGTCCTTTTGTGGTATTTCAGGCTGCCAGGTTGAGAATAACAAGCACTACAAACATCACATTTGTAAGGTTTTTCTCCTGTATGTGTTCTTAAGTGGTACACTAAAAGGAAAGTGTTAGTAAAAAATGCACCACAATCATCACATATGAAAGGTTTCTCTCCTGTATGTGTTATCTTATGGATCTTCAGACTGCCAGACTTGGTAAAAGATGCACCACAATCATCACATTTGTAATGTTTCTCTCCTGTATGTGTTATCAAATGTCGCACTAAGTGGGCATATTGAGTAAAAGATGCACCACAATCATCACATTTGTAAGGTTTCTCTCCTGTATGTGTTCTCTTGTGGATCTTTAGACTGCTAGCTTTAGTAAAAGATGCACTACAATCATCACATTTGTAAGGTTTCACTCCTGTATGTGCCATTTTGTGGTATTTCAGGCTGCTTGGGTGAGAATAACAAGCACAACAATCATCACATTTGTGAGGTTTCTCTCCTGTGTGCGTTCTTTTGTGGAGCTTCAGTTTGGCAGCAACATTAAAAGACGCACCACAATGATCACATTTGTAAGGTTTCTCTCCTGTATGTATTCTCTTGTGGAGCTTCATATAGTCTGCACGAATAAATGATGCATCACAATCATCACATTTGTAAGGTTTCTCTCCTGTATGTGTTCTCTTGTGGCGCTTCAGAATGCCAGCTTGAGTAAAAGTTGCACCACAATAATCACATTTGTAAGGTTTCTCTCCTGTATGTGTTCTCTTGTGGATATTGAGACTGCCAGCTTTAGTAAAAGATGCACCACAATCATCACATTTGTAAGGTTTCTCTCCTGTATGTTTTCTCTTGTGGATCTTCAGACTGCTAGCAAGAGTAAGAGATGCACCACAATCATCACATTTGTAAGGTTTCTCTCCTGTATGTATTCTCTTGTGGATCTTCAGACTGCTAGCAAGAGTAAAAGATGCACCACAATCATCACATTTGTAAGTTTTCTCTCCTGTATGTGTCCTCTTGTGGTATTTCAGGCTGCCAGGTTGAGAATAACAAGCACTACAAACATCACATTTGTAAGGTTTCTCTCCTGTATGTGTTCTTAAGTGGTACACTAAAAGGTAAGTGTATGTAAAAAATGCACCACAATCATCACATATGAAAGGTTTCTCTCCTGTATGTGTTATCTTATGAATCTTCAGACTGCCAGACTTTGTAAAAGATGCACCACAATCATCACATTTGTAATGTTTCTCTCCTGTATGTGTTCTCAAATGTCGCACTAAGTGGGCATATTGAGTAAAAGATGCACCACAATCATCACATTTGTAAGGTTTCTCTCCTGTATGTGTTCTCTTGTGGATCTTTAGACTGCTAGCTTTAGTAAAAGATGCACTACAATCATCACATTTGTAAGATTTCTCTCCTGTATGTGCCCTTTTGTGGTATTTCAGGCTGCTTGGGTGAGAATAACAAGCACAACAATCATCACATGTGTGAGGTTTCTCTCCTGTGTGCGTTCTTTTGTGGAGCTTCAGTTTGACAGCAACATTAAAAGACGCAACGCAATGATCACATTTGTAAGGTTTCTCTCCTGTATGTGTTCTCTTGTGGAGCTTCATATTGTCAGCACGAATAAATGATGCACCACAATAATCACATTTGTAAGGTTTCTCTCCTGTATGTATTCTCTTGTGGAGATTGAGACTGCCAGCTTTAGTAAAAGATGCACCTCAATCATCACATTTGTAAGGTTTCTCTCCTGTATGTTTTCTCTTGTGGATCTTCAGACTGCTAGCAAGAGTAAGAGATGCACCACAATCATCACATTTGTAAGGTGTCTCTTCTGTGTGTGTGTCCTTTAGTGGTATTTCAGGCTGCCAGGTTGAGAATAACAAGCACTACAAACATCACATTTGTAAGGTTTCTCTCCTGTATGTGTTCTTAAGTGGTACACTAAAAGGTAAGTGTTAGTAAAAAATGCACCACAATCATCACATATGAAAGGTTTCTCTCCTGTATGTGTTATCTTATGGATCTTCAGACTGCCAGACTTGGTAAAAGATGCACCACAATCACATTTGTAATGTTTCTCTCCTGCATGTGTTCTCAAATGTCGCACTAAGTGGGCATATTGAGTAAAAGATGCACCACAATCATCACATTTGTAAGGTTTCTCTCCTGTATGTATTCTCTTGTGGATCTTTAGACTGCTAGCTTTAGTAAAAGATACTTCAGAATCATCACATTTGTAAGGTTTCTCTCCTGTATGTTTTCCCTTGTGGCGCTACAAATTGCCAGCTGTATTAAAAGATGCACTACAATCATCACATTTGTAAGGTTTCACTCCTGTATGCGTTCTTAAGTGGTACACTAAAAGGCCAGTGTGAGTAAAAGATGCACCACAATCAATTTGTGGTTCTCTTGTGGATCTTCAGACTGCCAGAAATAGTAAAAGATGCACCACAATCACATTTGTAAGGTTTCTCTCCTGTATGTCTTCTCATGTGGTTAATCATACTAGAAGCTTGCGTAAATGTTGCACCATAATTATCACACTTGTAAGGTTTCTCTCCTGTATGTGTTCTCAAGTGGTACACTAAAAGGACAGTGTGAGTAAAAGAAGCACCACAAGAATCTTACATTTGTAAGGTTTCTCTCCTGTATGTGTTCTCTTGTGGATCTTCAGTCTGCTTGATTTAGTAAAAGATGCACCACAATCATCACGTTTGTTAGGTTTCTTGCCTGTGTGTGTTATCTTATGGTGATTCAGATGGCTAGAATAAGTAAAAGATGCACCACAATCATCACATTTGTAAGGTATCTCTCCTGTATGTGTTCTCAAGTGGTACACTAAAAGTCAAGTGAGTAAAAGATGCACCACAATCATCTCATGTGTAAGATTCTTTACTGAATGTGTTCTTATCATTCTTTTTAAAATATATATCTGCACCAGTGTTTGGATCACAAACTTCGGATATGTAAGCTGTGGCTCCTTGTTTCATTCTTTGATCAGTACAACTGGTAAGACTATCATGATAATCAAGAGACTTCCCAGAGATCTGTGTACATGTCACTGGTGCTTCTACATTTTGTAATTCACTAGTCTTTATTGGCCACACCCTTTAGTTTAGTGTTAATTTGATTGGTAGATGACACACTCTCTGTTATTTGATCACATTCTACATGTTTTACAGATGTTCTATAACTATTCTCAAGCCCACTATCATCAAGTGACATTTGTTCATGGTGAGTTATTTTACTTTCAGGCACTCTTGATCCTGTTTCAGTGTGTCCAGCCTTGTCTTCAAGGCTGTATTAACCTTCCATGTTACTGAATCTGTCATGAGTTTTGTCATCACAGAACACATCTGGAAGTTTTTGTTTCACAAACTCCAATTTAATGTTATCAGATGCCATCTCCTCTATTTGTGACTGCCCTTATGTGAAATAGAAAGTCACAACTCTGGCAACAATGGTGTAATTCTGAAACACACAAACAGTGAACATTTAGTTAAACATTAGAGTAGCTGGCAACATAATAAACTGTTTGAACTTCTATAAAATGAACAGTTACTGTAAATGTACTATAGCACCTGATAAGTCACTGCAGGGATCTTCTATGAAATGAACGTTTTATACATCATCATCATCAAGTGCCCTGCCAGCTGGCATAGGCATTCATGGCTCCCCACAGATCTCGATTTTTGCTGTTCTGGATAAACTCTGCTGATGATATTCCTCCATGCCAGCATCTCAGTCCATCCAGCATCATTCTCTAGCTCTGCCTCTCTTCCCCTCAATATGTCCAGTTGTCACGATGTTCTCCAATGTCTCTCTTCTCAACGTTTTATACACTTGTAGAAAATTCCAGGCACCTGCACATTTTTGCCTGGCACCTGAATTTTCAAATTCAGTTCTAGAAATAGTCATGTCTATTACTCAGTTTTAAAATGAGTACCATATATTTTTGCTGTTTTCTGTTCCTGTGTATCGTGAAATCAGAATAATAAACATGCATTATGCAGGTTTGCATTATTATTGCAAGCCGACTTGTGATTTCTGCACTGATATTTTACAGTAACATTAACAGTACAGATCCTGTAACTGGGACAACAGAGTTAGTCATCCTGATTCCTATAACAGTACAAGCATGTACCGATATGTCACAGGCACACCACGCATCATCAACATTTGTATTGTGTTGTTTTATGCTTATGTTAACTGCTCATGTCATCTATAATTAATCTCTATATATAAAAGACAATGTATGTCCGGATGTTATTGATGCGTTCGCGAACGGTCTATCCGATTGAGATGAAATTTTCTACATGTTTTCTTCTTATTCCCGTGCAGCGAACTGTCATAGTTTGTTAGTGTACAAACATTTACTTTCTTAATAAAATTTTATATTTTAATTTACATTATCATTTATATATAGCGAGGGGACTTAACTTAAGACAAGTTATATCAAGGAGCATAATTTTTAATAGCATTGCTATATATTTTATATGTAATATAAAATGGCTTCTTATTCCCGTGCAGCGAACTGTCATAGTTTGTTAGTGTACAAACATTTACTTTCTTAATAAAATTTAATATTTTAATTTACATTATCATTTATATATAGTGAGGGGACTTAACTTAAGAAAAGTTATATCAAGGAGCATAACTTTTAATAGCGTTGCTATATATTTTATATATAGATTGTTGCGTTGTTATCAAAGCTTTATAAACTGTTTGTCTACAGTTATTTAAAGGCATATGCGTTATAATATATAATGATAAAATCTTTAAGACATTTTTAAAGTTTTCATAAAAATAATGCATCTATTTTAAATAAGTGAGAATTTTCTAACTCATCTTTTTATTTCTCTTCGACATCTATACAGTCATCCCAGCATTCATTGGGTTTTCGTGGTATCTTGGTTAATTTTACGTTCAGTAGTTTCAGATTGCCCTTCACTTTCACTTTTTCTAAAATAAATGTCAAGAAAGGTTGGTAAATACTGGCAAAGAGAAATATATCCAAATCTCTAGAAAGTATTAGTCAAACGGATATAATTATCGTCAGCTCAATAGCTACATGTTTTAAAAATATGAAGCTGACTTCGGAGACAGCACAGAAGACCACACATTAATAACTTCAGCAGGATCAGATATACCGAATAACAGCTTTGAATTGTCAGATTGCCCTATTTAGTTATTGGGATGAAGATTGTTCTCTTCCAATCTGTTCACCATATTTCCGGGAATGGGAGCAGGGGCCGAATATGAATTAAACGAGACGGACCCTGCCAGGGGCTGGGCGAAGCCAGGCCAGGCTTCTTTTTTGGGAATGGGAATGGGAGCAGGGGCCGAATATGAATTAAATGAGACAGACAGACAGGCAGAGGGGTAGGTAGGTAGGTAGGTAGGCAGGCAGGCAGGCAGGCAGACAGATAGATCCCCGCCAGGGGCTGGGCGAAGCCGGGCCGGGTCAGCTAGTAATTAATAAATAATAATTAGAATAACGAAGACACAAACAATAGATTGCACGATTTATTGCCTGGCATATTTCGCTGCATCTCATCAGGTACATACTGCAGAAATCACACAACTTACGTGAATTAACTAGATAAATCCTTCAAGTTGAAATATACACATATTCGTACAGTAATGTCAATTATCTACCACGGTAATTTTAAGCTAACTAACATGTCTTTCTGTTTGCACAATTCTGGCTTGCGTTGATTGATCATAATTGCTTCTGCAAATTTTAACAAGCGAGTATTTTGTGTGTTAAACACCACGCGAAAGGCAGTGTCTCTGACAACCACATGGCCACTTTCGATAATGTGCCTACAGATTGAAGACGCCGGGAGCTTCCGGTGTGTCGGCGCCACGAGGCTAGCATCTCCTGTGTGTTGTGTCTTGTTGACCCATAGAGGTATGTGTTCTGACACTCGTTTGTTAAGCTGTCTCTCTGTTCTACCAATGTAAACGGCCTGGCATCTACATGTGAATTGGTAAATACAATTGTTTGTGTCGTACAGAGGAACAGGCTCTTTGACTGCTGGTGTAGGAATCGGTACGGTTTTATATCTAATGACTGGAGTTGCAGCACAGAATGTTCGGCCTACTGCTGTGGCAATAACAAACAAAATTTTAGTTTCTGCAGAATAGGTTAGTTCTGTGCATAGCGATTGGCTGAAATTACCTTTGTCATTTATATAATTAAAGTATTTTGGCATACGGTAAGTAATTTTGTTTTCTTCTTCTTGTAAGTCCTCAGATGTTTTTAGATGGATTTTCAAATTCTGCATCCATTTTTTTACATATATGTGGAAAATTTCATTGATGATTGTCAATGATTGGTGGTAGAAAATAAATATTTCTGCAGACCTGTTGCTTTGCCTTTGTGAATGGAAATCCAAAATGTCAGCTCCGTAGTATCGATAGGACAGGCAAGTGCACTTTTTAAAACTCAAAATGGGACGCAGAGGTGTTTACAAGGCACCAGGACTGGGTTCTATATTGGCCAAGACCTATTGACGCGTCCTTGCCGAGCATCCTGGGCAACAGGTCTCTTTGGAGTCCTGGCTAAAGTCAATAGGATCGTTGATTCCTCCGAAGTTGGAGAGTGTCTGCCTGCACGGCGAGGAACCACCAGTCTGCACACCAATAAGCCAGACATGGGACAACGGATACTCATGCAAACCTCAGGTCCTGTATGACATCACACTGATGTTGGACAACAGGATGTCTTAATCCGGCATACAGGACTTTGCGCTGGAGTTCACAGCCAGCGAACACAAGCAAGCAAGCAACACTCAAAACGTGCAATTTGAACTACTAAAGTTAAAGAGAATACAAGGTTAAAGATTATTAATAATTTATCTGTATACTTTTACTATTTTTTTTTAATCATTTAACATGACGGAACATATTTTTAAAGTCAGTTTTCATATCCATTTTCAGTTTTCATATCCATTTACGACCCGTTTGAGACAATCTCACACGGAATGACAGTAACATTTCTTTTATATTAACTGTAAATGAGAAAATACTCTTAGACTATTATTTTTTAAATCTGCAGCATTTGTTTTGCATTTGTGATTTTGTGCATCCCTCTTTATTGCTCATCAATGGTAGTGTCTGTTGGAGACATTTTTCTACATGTAGCTATTTCAGAATTATCGCCCTTTTTTTAGCTCTTCACTTTTTTTTTGTGTAGTTTCGCGAACTTTTATCTGCGTCATCGAACGATCACTTGCGGTTAGACATGTGCTGCCATGAGACCAAAAAAAAGTGAAAGCAGTGTGTACGATGAAAGGGGAACTTATTCTCATATATTTAGCATTGCGTCTGCTAGCTAAGCGCCAATTTATTACACCGAGAAAACGATTTGTCAGGATTTTATTTGGTTCTGTTCACGATTACTAATCGGATTAGTAAGGTAATTTGTCACATAACTCCTTGTAGCATAAAGAAATGTTAAATTTTTTTTGCATTTTTGAGTTCCCCGTTAAATTTTACATAAATGTGCCGAGTTGCAACATCCCCCTATTCGTCCTTCGATAGGAAATTTTTTTTTTTAGCAAACAACAAAGCAGCATAGCCAGATCAGCCATCTTAGAACCCACGACTCCATACCTTCAACCCCACTGGATGAAATGAATGGTTATTATCATTCTTGATGGACAAACAACATTGTATTGAGAATGAATAGACTCCTCTGAATAGCGCATGCACTTCGCAAAATTCTATCTACGGTGATACCCACGCTATAGTAATTAGTATTAGTAATTAGTATAGTAATACTATTAGTATTATGCTATTATATTATATTAATATTAACTATTATAGGTGGTCCTTTGTTTATTTTATAATTTGAACCGTCAGTTTAATTACTAAAATTAAAATTAGTAAAATTAAACAGAAGAGATTAGAATTAGAAGTTTCATTCATAGTTAGTGACTCAGACTATTTTGCAGGCAGAGCAGTACATACATAAATAATCCGATTTAAATAAAATACTACTGTGAGTTTTTTTTTTTTCTTGTATTTTTTTTTGGGAGGTTTACATTCACAACCAATGTTAATGTAACTTTTAATTTATTTTGGCATCTTTCATTTTCTGTTTTATTTACATTATGATAGTTTGTTGGAGACATTATTAATATTATCTAATCCTACAATAGATGATTGTATCAGCATAAATTTTACTTTTACCTTTGACAATCACGGCCACATTTCCTGAACATTTAGAAGAATAACTAGATGATGTTACACGTTGCTCATATATATTAAATCAATTCCAGTAACATAGTAATGAAGCTTACAGAAAGGAATCATGAAAAACACAGTTACAGACGTTTTGATTAGCTTCATCAGTGAACACATACCTACACAAAACACAACATATAATCACGGAGAAGACCTTCCAGTGACTACATTAAGGCATAAAAATGGAATGAGAAGAATAAAAGGGTGAAGAAATCACAGCAATGAAGAGAAAATGCAAATTTACAAACAGATTTCGCTACTTATCTCTGAATCCCAGGCTGAGATACTAACATGAGTGTCTCTTATTTTGTGAAGGTGGTCTGAGAGTGAAGGCTAAGAAGAAGTGATCAGGTGGATGTCCGTACAAACCATGAGTGGGTTGTTTCAGTGGATGGGTTGGCCAAAGTGAACGAATATTAAAGAGCAATGATGTTTGCACCTGGGTATGATGGTATATCAATCATCCGTGCTGTTCTTTATCTCTTGCACTGAGCAGCAACGAGAGAAGCTGCAGTTGACACAACTGCAGTATATCCCTCATCCGTGCTGGCTCTCATTCACACCTATCTGTTCTTTATGTCTTGCACTGAGCAGCAACGAGAGAAGCTGCAGTTGACACAACTGCAGTATATCCATCATCCGTGCAAGAGAAAACCTGAGTGTTACACATCAGTGCCACACAGTATAATAATCTTGCTGTGCCAACCCATATTTTGTGGATTACCGGTGGTCTGATCTTATACAACCGCAATAACGCAATGCATTGGGATTCTGAGGATAAGCAAAACACTTGTTGTCCAATTTGCATTTTCTCTTCATTGCTCCCATTTTTTTCAGCTTCCTATCCTTCTCATTCCATTCTTATGCCTTAATGTAGTCACTGTAGTCTTCTCCATTGTTATATGTTGTGTTTTGTGTATGTATTTGTTTGTATATGAAGGTATTCGCAGCAACGTCCTGTTCGTTTCATATTTTTTTTCTGTTAAGCTGGATTACTTTGTGTTATTTTTTATATTCTTGTGTTTCGCCCTCGTTTGAGTTCGTCAGTAGTGCATATCCCTGACCGGATCCGGAAACAGTCCCGGATCACGCGTGTGAAGCGGGTGTGTAACCACGCGGCACACACTGGACACACCAAATTATCACAACAGAACTGTCATATATTTTTGAAGGGAGTGGGAGATCACTGTAGTGCATGCCCCATCTCTAATAAAAGATGTAGAGCCCCATCCTCTTCTATCTTCAATAACCCCAGAATATGAACCTTGAGTTATCTGCAGGCCTCGTTCTATTAAGTATTGTCTAGGAGATATAGATTATGGCCCTGGTAAGAATGGTAATTTACTAACTGGGAATCTGTCCCTTCTCCAATGATTCTGATAGCTCTGGAGCCCCCTTATTGTTTATCAAATCTGAGGAAAGTCTGGAGAAGTTTCTCAGCCTGATTTAGATGAAGAAAACATGGATGTTGAGCAGTTGATAGATCTAGAGTCTTTTTATTTCCCCATTTAGTAAGTCATTATGAGTTAATTTATCTTTAACAATCAAACACATAAACAATCACATCAGATTCTGACAACATGATGTACAAAGAAGTTGTTGATACAGATAGGTTTGAACTTGACAAATTAACAGAAGGTCAATTCATGTTAATCATTTATTGACTGGCCTGAGCCTTCTGGTCAGTACATACATCTCTATTGTGATTTACACAAAGTAATAGAACAGTTGCACATTGGACCATTGTCCCAGACAATCAATAACAAGCATCAATATATGAGATGTCAACAAGTGTGAAAACATAGTAAACATTTTGATGTTGTACATATTAAGTATGATAGTGGTGTCTCAACCATAAAATGTCAGTAGTTTTCCTGAAATTGGGTGTGGTTCTACCTATGAGAAAAGTAACCTGGTGACTGGAGGATTAGGTAAGCCAGGGTCCATTGACTGATGGATCCACTTCAGGTCTGCCCGCATAGCTCCACTGAAGGCCTCCCCATGCTCTGCTCATAGCGAAGTCATCCTCCCTCTCACTTGTGGTTCATCTCTTTCTCTCGGCTTCCCTCCCTCAGGTCTGATTTAGGTGGTTAATTTGCTGATGTGTTGGGTGGTTGTTGGTATGTAGCCACCAAGATCACTGATGAATATTCGCATAAATATATACATTCCTACCAATACAATAATAAGAAGTAGGTCGGAAGAAATCTAAATTCCTGAAGTAGGAACTAGTTCCCCTCCCCTCCTTTTCTCTCTGAGCTAGTGTTGGGTTAAGTTGGGGTGGTCAGAGTTTATCACACGGTGTACGCCTTGTATCCTTGTTCCTGCTGTATGTAAGTTCTCATTTGACCGGGGTCAGTGAACGTGTACAGTAAGACATTGACAAGAGTGAGAATATGTCATGATGCATGTAAATAAATGACATACATTTAGAACATTTCTTCCACTAAATGGTGTTTACAATGTGTATAAATAATTCTCTGTGTTTTCCCAATTAACTACTTCTTCTTCTTGTGTCTAATAACTCTCTTTCATTACCTGTTGTTGTTGTGATGTTGAGTGTTGGGTTGTGTGGTGATGAGTGGTGTGGAGTGGTGTTGTGTTTTAAGTTATGTTGAGTCATGAGTTAAGTTCACTGCGCGTGAGGGTGTTCCGCGAAGCACAACTTTCTCATGTGTTGCAGTTCATGTGTGCCCTTATCTAATTAAATTTGACATAAATATAAATATTTATTTCGCCAAACCCTATTAATTCTATAGATAAAGGAGAAAGGAAAGATTTATTTCACTTTCAGCTTTCTAGATTGTAAATAGGCATAGATAAGTCTGTTTTAGAACAAGGCACTTATTCTAGTACACGAACTGTCATTTCAGCTGTAGATAGTGACAGCATCTTTTACAATGTTTCTGGTGAAATGCACAAGATTGCTTTCGAATCATCACTTCTCACAGTTGTTTAGAATAGAATATAGTAGTGGAATGCACTTCTTAAAGTTAATAATTATCTCTAAGAATATCAGAGATTGTAGTTTCATCGAAGAGAATATTCTGCCCGGGATTGGCTTTGCGTCGTTAGAATCTACAGTCGAGCATTTTTACATTTCAGAGGTTTTAATTAATAATCATACATTTCAATTGACATCACAAACATGGGTTTACATTACTTGATACTTGATACATCGGGTTCTTAGTCTAATCAAGGGCTAACAAACGTACCTCGGATCCAGACTTTTGCCTTGCCCATTGAATTTTTGGTCACACAATCTTCTCACATCCGTCCATGGAGCGAGTTCAGACAAAAGTGCGGGCTTATTAACATTTCTGATGAAATAGTAATATATGTTAATTATGCACTGGCGCGAAGGCGGGTCACGTGGTTTTCCTATCCAATGGTTTTCTGAGCTTGGTCTGATGAAATCTTTCTAAGAATCCACGTCATTTGTCACTTGTTCAGTTCCAGTTTTGATGTTAAGTTTTAAGTCCCAATCTCCAATTGCGTTTGTGAAATCAATTTCTTTTAATGTTGTTTCCTCTTTTTGCGGCATGTGTTGATAAAATGAATAATGTTGGCTGCGTTATGCCACAAGAACATCACAACGCTACCCATCGTAGCTACTCAATCTTGAGCATAGCCTACGATGGGTAGCGTTGTGATATTCTGTTGTGATAATTTGGTGTGTCCAGTGTGTGCCACGCGGTTACACGCCCGCTTCACAAGCATGATCCGGGACTGTTTCCGGATCCGGTCAGGGATATGCACTACTGACGAGCTCAAACGAGGGCGAAACTCGAGTATAGTGCTTCCATATTGACATGGATAGGCCTTAGGTTCATACCAATATTCAATATTCTTGTGTATTGTGCTATATATATATATATATATATATATATATATATATATATATATATATATATATATATATATATATATATATATATATATATATTTATCTATTTCTAGGGTATTTTATGATTTATATTTTTCAGTTCAAGGGAGACCCTGCGTAGACCATCATCAGAGAAGACTCATTGAACGGCCAAGTAAACATCCAAGGCCTGCAACAGGTAGAAGCGAACAGCCAGATCATGGAAATGTAAGTACATTTTAATTTTGTTTGGAGGTAGACAAGCTTTGAAGCCATTTTAAATTGTTAATTAGGTCACGGCAAATCCTATCGAAAAATAAAACATACATCAAGGTAGGCCTCGCAGCCCCGGACGCAATGATATATGGCACAACATTGTCCGTTTACAAATAACAAGGGCAGCCATTTTAAATTATTAATTAGGTCACGGCAAATCCTATCGAAAAATAAAACATACATCAAGGTAGGCCTCGCAGCCCCGGACGCAATGATATATGGCACAACGTTGTCCGTTTAAAAATAAACAAGCCACGGTAATAGAAGGCAAATAATAAACAATTGGCGGCCATTTTAAATTGGTAATTAGGTCACGGCTCATCCTATCGAAAAAAAGAAAAATACATCAAGGTAGGCCTTGCCGCCCCGGACGCAATGATATATGGCACAACGTTGTCCGTTTAAAAATAAACAAGCCACGGTAATAGTAGGTATTTCGTAACTAACGAAGGACGCGGTTTTCGGAAAGTTCAAGGTCGTTGGATGCGCAGAAGGTTACTGCGCGCCCGCAAGATCTGTATATGAAAATTCCCTTGCCGTGTTTCCAAAAGGATAAATGCGAAACTCTAGCATGAAAAAATGTGAATGACAACTTTAACGAGGGTTCAAAGGTCAATCTCACCTAGCGTGGCAAAGAGCAATTGAATGATTTTCATTCTTGAGAACAGGTCAATCTTTAAGACACCAAGTAAGGAAGTTTATAGTTTGCCTTGTCTATTATCAAATTTATAGTACTTTAACCCACATTTTTGAATTGTATGCTCATTTTTACATATAAATGTGTAATTGCAATAAGGTTCATTAACCAGACGGTGTAATACAAAAATGTTTAGTGTGATCAGTGTGTGGGTACTTCACTACTTTTCATGACCAGGAGATTCACAATGGCGGAGTCGTGACATGTTGGATGGATTTCAGTTTTTATTAATAAAACAAGGAGAGTTAGAATCATAAAGTTAAACAGAATATCAATAAACGTTTAACTGTTATAAACAATTTATTTTCTGGCTTTTATAATGCCAAATAACTTAAAATTTATGAATGTCAAGTCAGTTATCAAACCTCTTCACAGGTCCATGGCTGAAGAATTTCATTGACTGCCTTACACTTTACAGTTTTATTTGTCTATGCTATTATATGAATTGTCTTCATTATACTTTATTTTGCATTTTTAAATCCTGTGCCCATTTTTTTTTATATAACTGTAGAATTTCAACAAGGTTCGTTAACCAGGCGGTGTAAAATAAAAATGTTTTGTGTGATCAGGGTGGGTACTTTTCATGACTCGGAGATTCACAATGGCGGAGTTGTGACATATTGGATGGAAAGTCAAGTCAGTTTTCAAACCCCTTCACAGGTCCATGGCTGAATTTAATGGGCTGACTGCCTTAGTTTTATTTGTCTATGTTATATGAATTTATTTATTGTGCATTTATGAATTATGTGTCAAATTTTACACATAACTATAGTGTTTTAACAAGATTCATTATGCCGAGGTGTAAAAAATATATAAATTAATATATTTTGTGAGACCATCTGGTTACACCATTTATTTATGATCGTGAAAATTTACAAAGGCGGCATCCCAGCGTATATGAATCTGACTAGTCCAACTATTACTATTAGATTTGCATTTTATAAATCTGCAGCAATTTTTATTAACATTGTTTTGCTTTTATTTTCTATATTTCTCATTAGATTTATCATGGCAAGAAACAGAAATCATGCTCATCTGATATCACATCTGTCGGTGTTTGAACCTGAAGCTTGAATGCCAAGACAGATCAGTCGCCAACAGAGGTAGTATTTCTCTAATTAATGACCACGTTTCTACGGTGAGTTGAGTTTACCTTTATAGTTTGAATATCTATTTATTATACTGTAAATCAAAGGTTTTTTTAATACATATTAATATTTTGTTGCGTATCCCTTATGGGACGTTGCAGTCAACACCAACATTTTTCAGCTGCTGTTGATGTACTAGGCAAGTGTTACGTTCAGTAGTTTGCCATTGCTTTCTGAACGACCGGCTCCCATACCAGCACATTACAACACAATGCGACACCAGAGACACTGATCATGGAACCAGACATTCCACAAACACCAACAACACAATCTTCTGCATCATTAATGTTGCCTTCTTTTTCAGTGTGCGGTTAATAATTTATAACTTCTTCGTTATCTATCTTTATAATTTTAAGATCAATTTATTATAATATAAAACATTTTAAAAATAAATATACAGCTTCTTTAATTTCTTTTTCTTTTCTGTTCATATTTAAAGTTCACAATTAATAATGTACTATAAATTCTTCATGTTATTTTATAGCATTTTTGTTTTCCAAATTTAGTAATCTTTGTTTTTTTCTCTTTTCAGGTTCTGGTCAGAATCATCTGATTGCAATTGATAATAAGCTGATGCTCTCTTGCTCAAGTATCTGATGCGATCATTGATTCCGTGTCTATGTAGGTAATGTAGCTGCCATGAAGACAGAAGAGATATTGAATGCCAAGACAGGTCAGTCGCCAACAGAGGTAGTATGTCTCTAATTATGGACATATTTCTACGGTGAGTTGAGTTTACCTTTATAGTTTTAATATCTATTTATTATACTGTAAATCAAAGGTTTTTTAATACATATTTTGTTGCGTATCCCTTATGGTACGTTGCAGTCAACGCCAACATTTTTCAGCTGCTGTTGATGTACTAGGCAAGTGTTACGTTCAGTAGTTTGCCATTGCTTTCAGAACGACCAGCTCCCATACCAGCACGTTATAACACAATGCGACACAGTCTTAATACATATACAGTATCTTTAATTTCTTGTTCATTTCTCCTCAAATTTAAAGTTCACAGTTATTTAGTTAGTTAGTCGACAAATCATCCTCATTGCACATCGAACAATTCAGTGCATACATGCTCAGTTTATTAATCTTCTTTGACTTTCTGCATACTGTTCTTGTTTACCAAACCTCTTTGAATTTGCTGTTCACGCATTCTGACCGTGGTTGTAAATTCATTCATTACTTGTCTGTGTCTCGAACCACGTTATTGCTTTACTTAATGGCATGACTTCCATAGTCAGGCTACTTGTGATCAAAGCAAAAGCACCATAACCTTTCTTCGCAATGACAGCGTCACCGTCTGTCTGTAGTTTCTGTCTAGTTAGATGCAAATCTGAAATAAACAATTAATAATTTATAACTTCTTCATGTTATTTTATAGCATTTTATTAATCTTTTTTGTCCTCTTTCTTTTCAGGCTCTTGTCAGAATCAACTGATGTCAAGCTGCATATATAATGTAACCATAATATTAATAAAGATTATTAACGGCAAACTATATGAGTACATATTCATCTGTTGACACTTGTGTGCAAATTTACTAATTTTAAACGAACCTCATAACAACCATTTATCCCAATAATATACTTGTGATAACCATTAATAATCGGTGCTTACTGAGTTGATTTTGGTGAGGCCGAGTCAAAGTGAGAGCTAAAATATCAAAATTTAGCATTATTTGATTGTATCAATTTTGTGTTTAAACGAACATGTTAGCAACCATACATCCATATGCATTAGATCCATATCATCATTCCGCATAGAACCATATACATCTCAAATTTTTTAAAGCTAAAATTCAGAAAACGTAACCTAATTTATGAGTTAGTAATTAATTAGCGGCCATTTTAAATTGCTAATTAGGCCACAACACATACTATTAAAAATTCAAAGTGACCGTTAGATTCGTATCATCATTCCGCATAGAACCATATACATCTCAAAATTTTTAAAGCTAAAATTCAGAAAACGTAACCTAATTTAAGAGTTAGTAATTAATTAGCGGCCATTTTAAATTGCTAATTAGGCCACAACACATACTATTAAAAATTCAAAGTGACTGTTAGATCCGTATCATCATTCCGCATAGAACCATATACATCTCAAAATTTTTAAAGCTAAAATTCAGAAAACGTAACCTAATTTATGAGTTAGTAATTAATTAGCGGCCATTTTAAAATGCTAATTAGGCCACAACACATACTATTAAAAATTCAAAGTGACCATTAGATCCATATCATCATTCCGCATAGAACCATATACATCTCAAATTTTTTAAAGCTAAAATTCAGAAAACGTAACCTAATTTAAGAGTTAGTAATTAATTAGCGGCCATTTTAAATTGCTAATTAGGCCACAACACATACTATTAAAAATTCAAAATGACCGTTAGATTCGTATCATCATTCCGCATAGAACCATATACATCTCAAAATTTTTAAAGCTAAAATTCAGAAAACGTAACCTAATTTAAGAGTTAGTAATTAATTAGCGGCCATTTTAAATTGCTAATTAGGCCACAACACATACTATTAAAAATTCAAAGTGACTGTTAGATCCGTATCATCATTCCGCATAGAACCATATACATCTCAAAATTTTTAAAGCTAAAATTCAGAAAACATAACCTAATTTATGAGTTAGTAATTAATTAGTGGCCATTTTAAAATGCTAATTAGGCCACAACACATACTATTAAAAATTCAAAGTGACCATTAGATCCATATCATCATTCCGCATAGAACCATATACATCTCAAATTTTTTAAAGCTAAAATTCAGAAAACGTAACCTAATTTAAGAGTTAGTAATTAATTAGCGGCCATTTTAAATTGCTAATTAGGCCACAACACATACTATCACAAATTCAAAGTGATCGTTAGATCCGTATCATCATTCCGCATAAAACCATATACATCTCAAAATTTTTTAAAGCTAAAATTAAGAATGCACGGAGTAATTAATGAATTAGTAATTAATTAGCGGCCATTTTTACTTGCTAATTAGGTCACCACACGTCATATTAAAAAATAGTTGACATGAGCAGTTAGGCCTCGATACCCCGATCGCAGCGAAGTATGGTTGCTAGGATGTTCGTTTAAAAACTAAATAGATATTCTTAAAAAATGTTAAATTTTGACAATTTGGGCCCCAACACTGATTAGGCCGCGCCAAAATAAACTCAGTGAGCGGATTTTTAAGAAAATTTTAGTCAAAGGTCATGACACTAAAATTTGAATAACTCCACTTAGAATTGAGATACAAACATCATTGAGGTACCGTTAGATTTGTTTTTTCAAGGCCTATCTTTCTGTGGTGATCACATTAGTAAATGGCCAATTTGAAAATCATGATCAAAATACCTAGTAATAGAAGGCAAATAATAAACAATTGGCGGCCATTTTAAATTGGTAATTAGGTCACGGCACATCCTATCGAAAAAAAGAAAAATACATCAAGGTAGGCCTTGCCGCCCCGGACGCAATGATATATGGCACAACGTTGTCCGTTTAAAAATAAACAAGCCACGGTAATAGAAGGCAAATAATAAACAATTGGCGGCCATTTTAAATTGGTAATTAGGTCACGGCACATCCTATCGAAAAAAAGAAAAATACGTCAAGGTAGGCCTTGCCGCCCCGGACGCAATGATATATGGCACAATGTTGTCCGTTTAAAAATAAACAAGCCACGGTAATAGAAGGCAGAATTTCTCTGTTCCA
Organism: Cepaea hortensis; assembly: GCA_963921405.1. Lineage (NCBI taxonomy): Eukaryota > Metazoa > Mollusca > Gastropoda > Stylommatophora > Helicidae > Cepaea > Cepaea hortensis. Next base: position 497,694,097 of record OY992876.1, on the reverse strand, counting down.
ATCTTAGGGACGCGATAAATCCTGACTTATCAGTTAATTCTTCATTGCACTTCCTGGTATTAAATTACGTCACCAGAAAATTCATAACTCCGCTTAGAATCAACGTACAGTCTTCGTTGAGATACCGTTGGATTCGTCTTGTCAAGCTCTATCTAACTGGTATGATTTCATAAGTAAAAACCCAATTTTTAAATATTGACCAAAATACCTACACTACATGGACCCCATCCATTAAATACCTATCCGAATCGGGGGAAAGACGACTAACTTCGAGCGACGCCGTGACACATAATACATGATTACAATCACCTCACAAGATAAGTGAAATATGTGACCTATTACTTACCATCAGCAAATCTCACAGATGAAAACATATTCAGCAATGTCAGTTAACAAGAGAGTGCAGTCCGACATTTGAATGCAGCCATGTTTATTCCAAAACTTGACAATAACGGAAGTGAAAACATGAGCAGCCGCCAAAAGTAATACCGAAACAATTATGATTAATCATCATCCAGTGCCTTGCCGGTTGGCGTGGACGATCATGTCTCTCCACAAATTACAATCTCCGACGTCATGGAACCATTCATGTGTTGACTCCCTTCCATACCATGACACAAGACTCAATAATCTTGTCACGCTGTCAAGACGCAAATATTTTTGGTTGTCACAACATGTTCCAATTTCTGATTTCTCAAACGTGGCCGAAACTATGGTTGCTTTTTCTGATGTTTGTTATAAGCTGTCTTTGCCACTCAGCTTCCCTTAAAATATCCTGACTGCGCTTTTTGGCTGCCCAACTAATTTTCAGCATTCTTCTATACAACCACATCTCCAAGGCTTCCGGGGTTTATTTCCCCCCCCCCCCCCCCCCCCCGACTGTTTACTGATCAGGACTCGCAGCCGTATAGTAAAACTGGGGGATGCGTGGTCTCGAGGTATGGTGTCCGCCTCGAGTGCTGGAGGTCCCGGGTTCAAGCCCCGGTGAGGGCCGGGATATTGTTCAATTGGACTTCTAGTAATAAAAATTTCCCCTGGTCTCTGGGTAGTGAGATCGGACGCCCGTGTGTATTGTTGCGCACGTAAAAAATCTCTTGGCAGTTGGAAATCGAAAAAGAGTAGCCTAACGGTGCTGCCCGGGCAAAATTTCGAGTTAAAAATGTACCCAAAGTATTTCAGGATCCTCGCCGGTGCTACGGAGTTCGTGCACTGAGTTGAGTTTCTCCAGACTCAGGTTTGAGTTAGGAGGAGAACAGAGCACTTATGGTTACACCCGTGTGCAGTGATGTTGATCCATCGACTAAACTAAACTATTAAAAGTGGTTCAATATAACATGCAAGAACTCTTTCCCTGTCTTTCAAGGACAGTGACTTATTGCACAAAACGTTCTTCATTTGATAGAATGCAGTAGTTTTTGTTGTCCTATTCCGCTTTTTATCTCAGTGATGCATCCTCCATCTGATGTTATCGATACGCCTTGATATCTGCATTTCTGCACTTGCCCCAAAATAACGTCATGTACTGTAATTGCATATTCAGGCACAATATGTTTCTTTAATATTACCACAACTTCTGTCTTTCTGTTATTCAAACTAAGGCCCATTCTTTCACTTTCTACAACCATTGTATCAATCAAAGCTCGTTCTGACTTTTTACTATCGAGACAATGTCGTCAGCATAACGTCAGGTATTTGTATTATTTATATTATGTTCACCATCCAGGATCCCTGGCATGTTTTCTGTAGATCTCATTATATATTCACTGTACAATGAGAACAAACCAGGAGACAATACACAACCTTGTTTGACGCCCTTCTTTATACAATGTTGTTGATTCGTATGACTGCTGTTTGCTTCCAATATATGTTCTTTGTTATTGGCAGATCTTTGCCGTCGATGTTCAGTTGTTTTAGTAATTTTATTATTTCGTCATCTTTCACATTGCCAAATCCTTGTGTCCTTGTGTCAAATCTTATGAAACATAAGTACATATGTGATTTTTACTTCTATAGATCTTTCTCATAGTGTCCTGAGAATTTATACACTGTATAGCATTGTTTGTGCCCTTTGCCTCCACAAATCCACATTTTTCATCACGAATTCACTTTTTATTATTATAACTAGATGACACGGCCCGACTTCGCCCAAGTCCTGGCGGGAATCTATCTATCTATCTATCTATCTATCTATCTATCTATCTATCTATCTATCTATCTATCTATCTATCTATCATCTATCTATCTATCTATCTATCTATCTATCTATCTATCTATCTATCTATCTATCTATCTACCTATCTACCTATCTACCTATCTACCTACCTACCTACCTACCTACCTACCTATCTATCTATCTATCTTTCTACCTACCTACCTACTTACCTACCTACCTACCTACCCTATCTATCTATCTATCTATCTATCTATCTATCTATCTATCTATCTATCTATCTATCTATCTATCTATCTATCTATCTATCTGTCAGTCCGTCCGTCCGCCCGCCCGCCCCCCCCCCCATCCATCTGTCTGTCTGTCAATCTGTCTGTCTGTCTGTCTGTCTGTCTGTCTGTAAACTGCAGACGTTTGAATTCGAATGGCATATCTGTTGGAATCATTGGTATGCGAGGCAACAGTACATCTTCTCCTTTAAATTTCACACTTAAAATTGTAGCTTCGATGATATTGTTCAGAGATAGATAATTTTCAAGTATCTAAAATAGATCCATTATGTTTACGAAAACTTTGTAGATGCCTTAAAGTTTTTATCACTTTTTTTTTTTTTTTACACCAGATACGACTGTGGTGCACAGAGTATATGTTCGGCCCATTCCCATTCCCGTTGCGGGAAAAATGAGTTCGAAAATTTTCACGTATCTAAAATCCATCCATCATGTGCCATGCCGGTAAGCGTGGGCGGTCATGTTCTGCCATCTCACTCGATCACCAGAGTCGTGGATCAGCTCCGTGTTTCTGTCTCGACCATGCCACAAGGCCAAGCCATCCAGGTACTTGCTTCTAGGTCTTCCCCTTGGTCTGTTCCCCTTGATCTTACCAGTTGTCACCAAATTCTCCAATCCATTTCTTCTCATAACATGCCCAAAATATTTTTGACTGTCTACGTCTAATTTCTCTAATCAATTTACGATCTTCATTTGTTTCTTGAAGGACTTGTTCATTGGTCTTTCTGGCTGTCCATGGTATTCTTTGCATTTTCCTCAGAAACCACATCTCTACAGCCATCAGATGTTTTTCAGCCTGACTGCTCATTGTCCACGCTTCACATCCATACAAAAGTGCAGGTTCAATGTAGCATCTCAACACTCTTTTTCTCGTTTCAATTGACATCTTTTTATTGGTCAATATGTTTTTCATCTTGCTAAAGGCTACTTTTGCCATGGCGATTCTTGTTCTAATCTCTTCAAGGCATCTCCCATCAGATGTTATTACTGTTCCGAGATAATTGTACCTGCTCACTTGTTGAAGAATATTCCCATTTACTTGTATATTACATTGTGGTATTTCGTCCTTCCTAGTGATGACCATAATCTGTGTCTTTTTACAATTTAATTCTAACCTTAGTTGTTCACTGTGTGTAACAATCGCATCTACTAAATTTTGCAGGTCCTGTTCATTGTCTGCAATCAAGACTGTATCATCTGCATATCTAATGTTATTGATGCATCGTCCCCCAATGTTGATTCCTTCCATATCTTCAATATTTCTGAAAATACTTTCACTGTACAGGGAAAACAGATCTGGAGACATTACACATCCCTGTCTCACACCCCTTTTAATATCTAAAATAGATCCATTTAATTTTACGAAAACTTTGAGGATTTAAAAAAAAAAAAATTTCGGTTTGGCGGTTACCCCATACCAGCTGGTTCTCCCGCCTCCCCTTTTTTGTGTGGACCCTTAGTCTCACTGTGAGCTATTGCCCACAGTGGTCCACCAGGCCCACATTTAAGGTAAAGCTGTGTGGTGAGTTATGTGATCATCCCGGCCCCCGACCAGACCAGGTGCACTACTGGAGAGATGCAAATGCACCTGATCCTAGCCAAAAGACCGAGAAGGATCATCCCGGCCTCCGACCAGACCAAGCACACTAATGGAGGGGGGGGGGCAGCAAATTCACTTTGATCTTAGCCAGAAGGCCGAAAAGCAATGATGCCTTAAAGTTTTTATCACCTTGTTTATACCAGATACGACTGTGGTGCACATAGTATATGTTCGGCCCTTTCCCGTTCCCGTTACGGAAAAATGGGTTAGAAAATTTTCACTTATCTATAATAGATCCATTATTTTCACGAAAACTTTGAAGATGCCTTAAAGTGTTTATCACCTTTTTTATAACGCATATGCCTGTAAATAACTTCTTTAAACATTTTATACAACTTTAAGAAAAAGACAACAATTATCTACATTACATAATATAGCAATGTTACTAAAAGTAATGTCCCTTGATATAACTTTTGTTGTTAAGTCCCCTTAATTAGACGTCTTTCCTTTTAATATTGATTTAATACGTAAATAACTGTTTTTAAACTAACAAACTATGCCAGTTGGCTCGGCGGGAGTGAGAAGAATATCTGTAGACAATTTCATCTCAATCGGATGGACCGTTCAGGAACGCATAAAGGACACACAAACAAAGACACAAACATTCTCTTTTGTATATATAGATAATATCAAAGTGGCACGTGAAGGTATTAATGATTCATTCAGTAGCATGTCCTTTGCAGAACCTTGCTCCCATAGCAACCTTCCGGAAAACTTCTCGATCACAAGCAAGATGTCCCGCGTCTGATACACCCATCTGGGGATCACTCGTCACATCCTGCACCCATCTTCTCTTTGGCCTCCTCTTCCTCTCTTCCCAGGCATATACTCCTGCATTATTGTTCTCTGTAAACTGTCATGACGTTTCAAGTGACCAAATTGTTTCAATTTTCTTTGGTTTATCGTCTTTAATAGCCAACCTTCTTCAATATTCAGCTCTTGAAGTATGGATGCATTTGTTCTTTTCTTTATACAAGATATTCTTAGAACCCGTCTATAACATTTATATTCAAAGGCATTTATGAGCTGTTCGGCTTGTTTAGTAAGTGTCCAGGTCTTATGCGTGTGTGTGTGTGTGTGTGTGTGTGTGTGTGTGTGTGTGTGTGTGTGTGTGTATTCTTTCATTCGCTTGAAATGTGTCTAAAACTGCAATGTTGACTCTTGTATGAACTTCACTGTTTTATTTAGTTCAGTCAGTGACCATAGAGACCACTTAAAACTCTGCAAAACCCTTTGGAGGAAAGCGTTGACCAAACTTGGTTGAACATCAAGAATACAATTCAATCTACCGCAGAAGAATGTCTCGGTGTGTTAACCACGCATAGAAAGAACAGATGGTTCAATCAAAAATGTGAAGGAGCAGTCATTAGGAAAAAGAATGCCAGACATTTATGGTTAAATGACATCAACAACATCCAAAAGGAAAAGCATTATAGAAATGAATGTAAAGAGGCTACAAAAATAGTCCGACAGCAGAAGCGAGAATATATGAGTAATATAATCAAAGATATGGAAACTAATCACCAGAAAAATGAATCCAGAAAATATTTTAAAGAACTGAAGTCAATGAAACGAGGGCACCAACAAAACACATATGGTTTAAAAGACAAAAATGGGAATATGATAAATACCAATGAGGAAATGTGCAACACATGGAAAGAATATTTTGTTGAATTACTAAATTGTGAAGCTCCAAGTAACATTTTCTCACAGGAAGAGGTTCTAACATGCAAACCACAAATTGAAGAACCTACATTTGAAGAAATCCTATATGTAATCACACGACTTAAAAACAATAAGGCAACTGGGACTGATGGAATTGCTGCTGAATTTATAAAGGCAGGTGGCCATGCATTACATCTAAAGCTATACGAACTAATAATAAAAATCTGGAGGACAGAAGAATTACCCCATGACTGGAAAGAGTCATTATTGATACCTATCTTTAAGAAAGGAGACAAGTTCCAATGTGGAAATTATAGAGGAATATCACTACTGTCCACAAGCTATAAGATACTATCCGCAGTATTACTAAATAGACTGAAACCGTATTCATAAGACATATTAGGTGACTACCAGGCGGGTTTTTAGACAAAACAGATCAACAATAGATCAGATATTTATCTTACGACAAATAGCCGAGAAACATTGGGAATATAAAAGAGATCTCCATAACATTTTTGTGGATTTTAAAAAGGCTTATGATAGTATCCATAGGAATAGTCTATGGAATGCTATGCAGGAATTTGGAATACCAAAGAAGTTAATTAACATGACCAGACTATGCATGGAAGATACTTATAATATAGTAACATATAAAGGCAGGAAATCAGACCCCTTCCAAATAACATCTGGCTTGAAACAGGGTGATGCACTATCGCCGCTACTCTTCAATCTGGCTCTAGAGAAAGTTGTAAGGAAGGTAAAGGAGGAATGTGATATTGGAGGAACATCCAAGCTGCTTGGTTATGCAGATGATATAGATATTATAGGGCAAAGTGAACAAAAGACATTGAAAATATTGACTCACTTAAAGGAAAAAGCCCAACAGATGGGGCTGGTTATCAACCAAGATCAGACAGAATATATGGTAATTTCAAGAGACGGAATGGCTAAAAACTCTGGCCACATACAAATAGATAATATGACCATTAAAAGAACGGAAACATACAAATACCTGGGTGCAATCTTCAACTGCTCCAACATCATAAGGGAAGAAATACAAACTAGAATTAACTCTGGAAATAAGATATACTATGCACTACAACATCTACTAAAATCAAAGGCGCTATCTCGTAACACCAAAATCACAATATACAAAACACTGATCAGACCAGTTGTGCTGTATGGCTCTAAAACCTGGAGTACAACGAAAGGAGACGAAGCCTTGTTACAAACCTTTGAGAACAAAATTTTAAGACGCATCTTTGGACCCATTAGGGATACACAAAGTGGAGAGTGGAAAAGAAGAAGTAACAAAGACATTTATGATCTGTTTAAGTTCCCGCTAATCACTGGTATCATGAAGGCTAATAGACTACAATGGCTGGGGCATATAGAAAGAATGGAAGATAATAGGGAAACAAAACTCGCTTACACTCAGGAAATAAATGACCGTAGACCCCGAGGTAGACCAAGAAGGCGGTGGAGAGATAATACATATACAGATCTACAAGCACTTGGAATCAACGACTGGCAAGAGAAGGTCCACCAGAGAGACGAATGGAGACGGATTGTATCTGCAGCAAAGAACCTCAATGACTCGGAACGCTGAAGAAGAAGAAGAAGAAGAAGAAGAAGAAGAAGAAGAAGAAGAAGAAGAAGAAGAAGAAGAAGAAGAAGAAGAAGAAGAAGAAGAAGAAGAAGAAGAAGAAGAAAAAGAAGAAGTGACCATAGAGTTTATCTTCCACTGTTGTTTCTCTAAGCTAGAAGGTTTGCCTAGATATGTCGTATATTGGGAAGTCTTGGGGTATGTGCTCTCCTGTCTGCTGCACAAACCCACTTGTGCACATGGTTGATGAAACAATCTTGAATTTTGTAAACAAGATGATTCGCAGTCTATTGTGTCTTGTTCTGGGGCACAGTATAATTATTTATTCTGGTCTATCCATCAGGTGGTAGTTGTCTCGCGCAGGTATTGGTGTCTGGCGGATTTGATCATTCTTTTCTTTTGGTGGCATGTAACGAGTACATTAGGTTGTTCTTCTATTGCTCCCTCCTTAGCCAATCTATCACCTTTCTCGTCTCCGGGTATTCTACGGTGAGATGGTATCCACTGTATGGTGACCTTACCCTGACTGCTAAGTTCTTCTTCTTCTTCTTCTTCTTCTTCTTCTTCTTCTTCTTCTTCTTCTTCTTCTTCTTCTTCTTCTTCTTCTTCTTCTTCGTCTGCGTTCATCCGGGTCTTTTTTTCCTTTTCGGACGTGATTGTGTTCTGCCTGTTTACAGCAGAGCTGCGTTCTTGCACCGTTAGGTAGACACATCCGACTTTTGCGGGCATTTGTTGACCGGGTTAACCTTCCCGGGGACTGCTAAGTTTAGAAAGTAGTGTCCGTAGTACTAGCAATTTCAGTTTAGTTTAATTTAGTCGATGGATCAACATCACGGCACACGGGTGTAACCCATAAGTTCTCCGTTCGCAACTCAGTGCACGAACTCCGTAGCACCGGCGAGGATCCTGAAATACTTGGGTAGATGTTTAATTCGAAATTTTGTCCGAGCAGCGCAGTTAGGCTACTCTTTTTCGATTTCCAACTGCCAAGGGATTTTTTTACGTGCGCAACAATACACACGGGCGTCCGATCTCACAACCCAGAGACCAGAGATCAGGGGAAAGTTTATTACTAGAAGTCCACTTGAAAAAGTCCCAGTCCTCACCGGGGCTTGAACCCGGGACCTCCAGCACTCGAGGCGGACACCATACCCCGAGACCATGAAGCCCCCTTTAGTACTAGCAATTTCACAGACAGGAACGTCTCAAGTACTGATTTTGCGTCTGTCAATAGCACCACAGGTTGTGTACCATGGCTGGTATTTAGTACTTTCTCTGTGCTATCTTGATTGCCTGGATGTCAGCATCATAATAGTTATGGCGGTGATAACAACTCCGCCGCGGAGCAAACACGGTAAGAGGCTTTTGATCATTAGGAGCGTTCCCCCCTTCCCTGAATGCTTCGGCTCTTACACCTCTTAACATTCTCACGGGGCGGGCCCGTCCGGGTCATGACTCCGGGCGTGTTTCCCCTGCCGTACAAGACGGGTGCCTACGTTGTTCTTGTGTTGTTCCGCGCTTGTCCCATACCTGCGAACATGTCTGCTCACAAGCCACCACTCCATCAGGGAGGAGAGCCTGTACACCCGGTGCTTGATGCCCTCACACCATCTAGCACTGTCGCCTGCGTTAGTCTTCGCTGCCTTGTTCCTTCTTCGTGACCGGTTCACGGGGCCGCAATTTGGGAAGCCGACTCTTCCTCTGGGTTCCTCGACCCTTATTTCGGTAATTGCTGCGGAGTGCGGCTTTCGTAAGTTGACTGCCGCCCTGGTATAGCGGTACGGCAGTATCTACCGCGGTGCTTCAAATATCAGTGTTTCCCTTCTGTGTGTATATGTTTGTGGTGCTTCAAATATCAGTGTTTCCCTTCTGTGTGTGTACTACTACTTGTGTGATGCTTCAAATATCAGTGTTTCCCTTCTGTGTGTGTGTACTTTTCTGGTGCTTTAAATATCAGTGTTTCCCTTCTGTGTGTGTGTACTTTTCTGGTGCTTTAAATATCAGTGTTTCCCTTCTGTGTGTGTGTACTTTTCTGGTGCTTTAAATATCAGTGTTTCCCTTCTCTGTGTGTGTGTACTTTTCTGGTGCTTCAAATATCAGTGTTTCCTTTCTGTGTGTGTGTACTTTTCTGGTGCTTCAAATATCAGTGTTTCCCTTCTGTGTGTGTGTACTTTTCTGGTGCTTCAAATATCAGTGTTTCCCTTCTGTGAGTGTACTTTTCTGGTACTTCAAATATCAGTGTTTCCCTTCTGTGTGTGTGTGTACTTTTCTGGTGCTTTAAATATCAGTGTTTCCCTTCTGTGTGTGTGTACTTTTCTGGTGCTTTAAATATCAGTGTTTCCCTTCTGTGTGTGTGTGTGTGTGTACTTTTCTGGAGCTTCAAATATCAGTGTTTCCCTTCTGTGTGTGTGTGTGTGTGTGTGTGTGTGTGTGTGTACTTTTCTGGTGCTTCAAATATCAGTATTTCCCTTCTGTGTGTGTACTTTTGTGGTGCTTCAAATAGAATCTTCTTTTAAAAAGACACATCATTACACCTGTAGAGGTCAGCATGGCCAAATAGATCAGAGCAATTGCTCTTAAACTTCCTGTGTGCTGATGCCAAGGTGGTGGGTTTAATCCCTACACTGGTCAGTTGTTCTAAAGTGCTGACTTATCCTTTACTTGGGGATGTAAATTACAAGTACCTAAGGACTAAGAGTGGGTTCACCCGATGGCGAGGGACACTGGTAACATGGAAAGCTAATAAACAAATTCAGCCCAGTGCACCAGAAGTTGTAGCCCTTGTATGGGCTACGTTTGAGTTCAAAGTGAGTGAACGCAGCAACAAGAAAATGTAAAGTTTCTCTCTGTCTGGATGCTACAATTGTGAAGTTTCTCTCTGTCTGGATGCTACAATTGTGAAGTTTCTCTCTGTCTGGATGCTACAATTGTGAAGTTTCTCTCTGTCTGGATGCTACAATTGTAAAGTTTCTCTCTGTCTGGATGCTACAATTGTAAAGTTTCTCTCTGTATGGATGCTACAATTGTAAAGTTTCTCTCTGTCTGGATGCTACAATTGTAAAGTGTCTCTCTGTCTGGATGCTACAATTGTGAAGTTTCTCTCTGTCTGGATGCTACAATTGTAAAGTTTCTCTCTGTATGGATGCTACAATTGTAAAGTTTCTCTCTGTCTGGATGCTACAATTGTAAAGTTTCTCTCTGTCTGGATGCTACAATTGTAAAGTTTCTCTCTGTCTGGATGCTACAATTGTAAAGTTTCTGTCTGGATGCTACAATTGTAAAGTGTCTCTCTGTCTGGATGCTACAATTGTGAAGTTTCTCTCTGTTTGGATGCTACAATTGTAAAGTTTCTCTCTGTATGGATGCTACAATTGTAAAGTTTCTCTCTGTCTGGATGCTACAATTGTAAAGTTTCTCTCTGTCTGGATGCTACAATTGTAAAGTTTCTCCCTGTCTGGATGCTACAATTGTAAAGTTTCTCCCTGTCTGGATGCTACAATTGTAAAGTTTCTCCCTGTCTGGATGCTACAATTGTAAAGTTTCTCTCTGTCTGGATGCTACAATTGTAAATTTTCTCTCTGTCTGGATGCTACAATTGTAAAGTTTCTCTCTGTCTGGATGCTACAATTGTAAAGTTTCTCTCTGTCTGGATGCTACAATTGTAAAGTTTCTCTCTGTCTGGATGCTACAATTGTCAAGTTTCTCTCTGTCTGGATGCTACAGTTGTCAAGTTTCTCTCTGTCTGGATGCCACAATTGTCAAGTTTCTCTCTGTCTGGATGCTACAATTGTAAAGTTTCTCTCTGTATGGATGCTACAATTGTAAAGTTTCTCTCTGTCTGGATGCTACAATTGTAAAGTTTCTCTCTGTCTGGATGCTACAATTGTAATGTTTCTCTCTGTCTGGATGCCACAATTGTAAAGTGTCTCTCTGTCTGGATGCTACAATTGTAAAGTTTCTCTCTGTCTGGATGCTACAATTGTCAAGTTTCTCTCTGTCTGAATGCTAAAATTGTAAAGTTTCTCTCTGTCTGGATGCTATAATTGTAAAGTTTCTCTCTGTCTGGATGCTACAATTGTAAAGTTTCTCCCTGTCTGGATGCTACAATTGTAAAGTTTCTCCCTGTCTGGATGCTACAATTGTAAAGTTTCTCTCTGTCTGGATGCTACAATTGTCAAGTTTCTCTCTGTCTGGATGCTACAATTGTAAAGTTTCTCTCTGTCTGGATGCTACAATTGTCAAGTTTCTCTCTGTCTGGATGCTACAGTTGTCAAGTTTCTCTCTGTCTGGATGCTACAATTGTCAAGTTTCTCTCTGTCTGGATGCTACAATTGTAAAGTTTCTCTCTGTCTGGATGCTACAATTGTAAAGTTTCTCTCTGTCTGGATGCTACAATTGTAAAGTTTCTCTCTGTCTAGATCAGTGGTTCTAAACCAGTGGGGGAGGTCGGGGGGGGGGGGGGGAATCTTAGGGTTTCCAGGGGGGAATGAAGATCATTTCAAGATCGCGTTAATACAATAACCGATTACTTGATATTGCTTTTCCCTTCATACTTTACAGTTATGCACGTCTCATCCTTCTAAAATTCATTTTATAAAGTCACGTTAAAAATCACGTCTTATGTGGATGTCTAGACCTGTTTTAACATATTTACCTTCAATTTTTACATATACTATGTAGGGGTGGGGGGGGGGGGGGGTGATGGGTGATTTTTAGGTAGGAAATATGACAGGTGGGGAATGACGTTCTGAAAATATGGTGAAGGGGGGCACAGGCCAAATTTTTGATAGGAAGGGGGGAATGACGTTCTGAAAATATGGCGAAGGGGGGCACGGGCCAAAAAAGGTTGAGAACCACTGGCAGTGTTTCCCAACGTGGGGCCCACGCCCCACGGGGGGGGGGGGGGGGGGGGCAATTTGACTGTTAAGGGGGGCAATTCGAAAATGGAAGAAATCGGCTGAATATAACAAAACGGGGAGACTTGAGACTGAAGTTAACTAAATTGGAACCTGACATAAGATCTCTATGCAGCAAGCATCAAGCGCAAGGATCTCACTAAATTTAAATAATAAATAATTACTAATAATTAAAATAATATAGAAAAATCTTTCATTAAAATTATTTTTGGAGAATTTCAGTTCTCCATAATATGTTTTGAAAATTTACTTACTGTGTTTGCTCAATAATTACCTAGTGATTTCTTCCTAAAACCTATCATTCAAGTTTCTTTAGTGAACATTTCAATTTTTGAATATTAAAAATAATGTATATGTTGAGGGGGGGGGGGGGGCATGGGCCGGGGGAGGGGGCCAATATGAATTTTAGAAAGGCATGGTGGGGCATGGTACAAAAAAGGTTGGGAAACACTGGACTAAACGAAATGTGTAGGGAACATAACATGAAAATTAGCACAAGTAAAACAGACTATAACTAATGAAGAAAAAGCAATAAAGATTCACTTGAACGAACATCCCTTGTAACAAGTAAAGAGTTTCAAGTACCTAGGAAGTATACTATCATCAAATGGCAGATCAGAAGACGAGATCGAAAATAGGTGCAATAAGGCGGCTGTATTGTAGAGACTAATTACCCGCCTGCTGGCCGATTGGTAATGGGTTCGAATCTGAGGTGGATTAAAGAATACGCCAGGGCTACCATGTCGACCCAGATTAATATGGGTAATAGAAAACATCTTGGGAAATTGTGACATATTCACCTATCCATCATTTTCAGCGCGTCAATGTTACACAGCAACCCAGAGATTATCAAAACAATTACAGCACCGTAGAACATCGAACGCACTAAGCGATACTAATGACAGACAGATGCCAGGATAAGAATAAAAAAGTTAGCGTCAACAGAATAGAATGTGACTGGTAGAGACACATCACGTGGATATAGCGTCCCCCAGCTCGGACGCCGCTTTAATAAAACCGCGCACTTCTATGACTTCAGAGCGAGCGAGCAGTCGCCAAAGCTATGTGTTGTCCAACTTTCAAACTTTTACAACGGGCAGTTTGATCTAGTCTGAGGTAAGCGCGTGATTCTCAGATCTAAGTGGTACCAAGATGTATAACGTAAAGGTATCCAGTGTTGTGCGTCCAATGAATTGTATTTTTGATAAAATAAATCTCTGAAAATGTGAAAAAACTGCCGATCGCAACTTCAATACTGGCGCCACTTCCCCGGCGAAACCGACATCTTATAATTTCTCAAAACTGCAAAACTCTGACTTTCTACACTACATCTAACAACTTCACTATGTGCATATGACTATAATCTATCACAGAATAATGTACGAGATGAAATTTCCAATGCACTCAAATGCTTTTCATCAAAAACTTCTAGGAAAACGTTTCTGCAGAGATAGTCAGCTGGTGCGAACGAAACACTACCTTGCTTTAAAAATGTACTTAATTCTGTCTATTTTGCAATCTAAAGAACTGAAACAGGAATTATACTCTTCCTTTTCTCTTTACGAATTGAAAACAAATAGTATTTGATAGAAATTAGTTTATTCATGTGTCAGATTTTATTTAGACAACGCACTACATCAACTGCATTGCTTAAAATAGGTTTATGTTCACAAACGCCATTTGTGATAGCCGACCTACTTAATCTGCTCAGACTAACGGGTGAAAATTACCTTGGTCTATAGCCAACTGTGTCGCCAACAGAATGGACATGATATGCACTGGTAAAAGATGTAGGAGAAGTATAAGTAGACAGAGAGGAGGAGAGTATTAGGGAAAAATACTTTAAGTAATAATTTTTTTCTAATATATTGTGTCATGACCTTGTATAGATTACATTTTGTAACAAATACACATCAGAAATTCTGTATGTTGGACATGAACCACAATAAAAGCACACTAGATGAGTTAAACTCATATTAACTGATGTAGATGTGAGGACAATTAGTACAAGCTATGGAACCCCACACAACAGAAGTTAACTCAACACAATACACTTCACACCACACAACTCCACACCACAACGGCAGGAACAAGGAAATGATTTAGAATAGGAAGTAGTTGCCTTGGAAAGTACAGATAAACAATTATATACACAATGTAGAACAAATAGAGTAATGTGGATGTTTAAATGTATGCCATTTATACAAATGCATCTCATACTTGTGTTGATCTTGCCTGTCAGCTTGATTACCATGATTCAGGGAACATCGCATTATCACTCTTATCTGTGTCTGACTGTACACTACTCACTGAACTACAGGTCCACTGAGGAAATGCATACAGCAGGTACCAGACAACAGAAGCTGCATCCAGTGTAATAATCTCTGACCCACCCCAAAGTAACACAACAATACTTCTTCTGATCTTATCATTTTTGTTTTGTTATGTTGTGTGCACACTATGAACATGCTGTAAAGGATTATACATACCTGTATGAATTTTAAACAGTGATGTCTTGGTGCCACACCTAACCAACAAGGAGGGAAGAGGAGTGAATGAGATGATCAACACCTGTGATGGCAGATGACTCCAGTCTTAAGCAGAGAATGAGAAGTCTTCAGTGAAGCTAAACTGGTCAAACCTGAAGTGGATCCATCAGACCATGGACCCAGGCTTATCCACATCTCATCACACCAGGTTTTCTTATCACTCACACAAACTTCACCCTCTCAGGAAATGATTTTCTTGAATTATTGTTGGATGTAGAAATTGTTAACTATAACACATTTTGGTAGTTAAAATATCTCACTATACAATGAATGTTATTATTTATTGACTGACTATACTTGGTCCTATGAAAGGTTTTTTTCTATTTCATTCTGTAAATGTCAACAGCTGATGGAAAAAACGAAGAAAATGTCAAATAGGCCAAAAGAAACTGGCACAGTCAATAAATTTGTTTAAATGTGAAGATCTCTTCCACTTAATTTGTCAGTCCAAACTATCTGTGGGAAAATCTCTATCTTGTGTGTAGAACATGTCTCAATGCTCCCTTGTGTTTGTTGAATGTTTAATTAACAGATACACATTCACATAAGATAAATTCTTAGTTGGAGAGAGAGAACAGGAGACTCTTCATCTTTAACTGTTCCAAATCCATGTTATATTGCACCTGATTCTTATTGAGAAAGTCTTTTCAGACAATTTCTTGAGATGGAAGAAGGGGGTTCGTGAGCTATACCATTAAATATCAGGTGGAAAGACAGGGGACAAACCTAGTGATGCCTTTTCTATTAAAAGAGGACCACACACCCTTAGACAAATAACCAAATCCGAGTCTGTAAATCTTTCAAGGGTCGTATTCTTGATCTATTTACATATAAGAAGAGGATGGGGCCCAGCTACCTTTAACAGAGATGGGTCATGCACTTTAGTGATTGCCAGTCCCTTCAAAATATACGACATATATTGGATGCCCGTCCCGGACTTTGAAACCCAGCAGACAGTTTAGATAACTATTATCCTAGATGATAAACCCTGGGAATAGATAGATATCTGACGAGGGATTCTAAACTATAGTAGATCAGTGACACTAGATGTGAACAGTATTCATGTGTGAATTGGTGACATTGTACTTGTTTTGAACAATTATAGAAATTGTTACACAGATTTAGATTTCCAACTTTGTCATGTTTACATATGTTGAATAGACATCATGTGGGGTACTGATTGACTTCCATATGATATGATTGACAATTATAGAGGTTGTTAAACAAATTAAGATTTTTAACTTTGTCACTTCACATATGATAAATGAACATCATGTGGGGTACTGATTGACCTCCATATGATATGAATGACAATTATAGATAGAATATGGCAAGTGACTGATCATTTCTTCTGAAAAAATGAGGGCCTCTTTCAAATAGGTCTATATTTCAGAAAAAGGTGTTCCAGAGGAAATAGAGTGAGAATTTACCATCTACAACATTATTCTCTTTCGAGAAGATGTCTTTCTATAGAGGAATTTGGACTTAGAGAATTTCATCACCGACTGGGAAAAATTTTTCTCCATAGGGAAATCTCTATCAAAATTTCAGGTTCTTTTGGGAAGAGTGCAATCATTCTGGGTACTTCTTTGCTTCTGTCTTTAGCTTGAGGAGCATTGGCAGAAAGACAAGAATTTAAGTTGCAATTATTTCTTAGGTCAGATTCTCGTGGTGTATAAGAACTATTTTACTTGGGTCAGCGGACATTAGTTAGGTTTTGCTTGTTAATATTGTGCATGTTATGCTGTATAATTTCAGATCCGGGAAGTGACAGGCTTACCCAGACCTGAGCAAACTGCACAGTATTATTTTTTTTTACAAAAAGATAGGGTAGACAAAAATAGAGCATGGCCGAGGCTGCTAAGTTCCGTGCCCAGACAGTAGAAATAGGCAAGCTATGCAATTTAGACGGCCCTGAGCTGGCTAAATTTGTATCAGATGAATTTGACAGGAGGGAGAAACTGCAGGCTGAAATTGCTGAAAAGGAGAAGCAACGCCTACAATCATATGAATTAGAACAACAGAAACTTCAAGCTGAAATCGCTGAAAAGGAGAAACAACGCCTACAAGCTTATGAGTTAGAACAAAGGAAACATGAAGATGAAATAAGGGATAGGGAACGAGAACGTCAACATCAACTGGAGTTGAAGAGAATGGAGACTGATCTGGAGATCCGAAGACTAGAGGGAGGGATTCCCCCCACCCCCTCAAACTCACTAGGTTTTCCAGTGACAGAACAACATTCCAACGTCTCGTACCAAAATTCCGGAGCGATGTCATTTCCACTAGAACCATTTAATGAACAGACGGACAATGTCGAGGCTTTTTTATCACGTTTCGAACTTATGTGCGTCAGTTGTGGTCTAGAACAGGAAAAATGGGCGACGAAACTATCGCAAGCTTTAAGGTCTACCTCGTATGACGTGTTCTCTAGACTCACTCGAGAAGAACAACAGGATTACGAAACACTCAAAAAGGCACTCTTGAGCCGATTCGAAGTGGACGGGGACTCTTACAAAGTTCGATTCAAAACCGCAAGGAAAGAACCGGGCGAAAGTTATGCGCAATTAGTTGAAAGGCTGAAATCTTATGTTCAACGATGGGCAAGTCTAGGTAGGTTTGATGAGAGTTTCGAAGGGCTCCGAGAGATGATCATCATAGATCAGCTAAAAGGAAAGATGTCGAATGAAATGAAAGCATTCTTAACCCAAAACGGAGCTGACCGACTAGAAAGCATCATCATCCTAGCCGAGAGATTTGAGAAATCTCAGAAGGAAATCGGAGGTAAGGGACGTTCGGCCAACATTCCCCCTCAGGATAAAACTTCAAAAGCAAAGGAAGGTGATGGCAACTTGGGCACCAAGAAAAATGGGAAAACCAAAAACATCCCTCAGAACACAGCCCAAACAACAGCGAAGGAGGAAAAATTATTCTGCACTAATTGTAAAATTAAAGGACACACATTGAAGAATTGTAGGAAGAAGCCACCTCCACACACAGCTGCTTGTTTGGCCAGCCGAAGAGAGAAAGGAGTGAACACTGATGAAACGTCCAACCAGACACCTCATAAAGACACAGCATCTCATCTTCCGGTTGTCGAGTCCATATTGCTGAATGGATTCAAGACGACCTGTCTCTATGATACCGGGTTATCGTACGACTGTGTTGTATCATCATCCTTAGTTCACCCGGAACAGGTGACAGAGGAGATCGTCGAATTACAGGGACCCCTGAAGAGCTCTGCAGCTATGTCTCTTCCGGTGGCAAAGGTGAGCATAGCATCTCGTTATGTCACTGGGACAATCAAGGCTGCAGTCTTAGAAGATCCTATATATCCCGTAATTCTTGGCCGTAGATTTATAATTCTAGGAGAACCTGTTCAACCTGTGGCGATGTCGACGATGACAACTCGATCCCAGACGAAAAAGACTCCGGAAACAACTACGCCAATCCCTCGAAAGGAGGAACTGAAGAGGGCACAAGAAGCCGATAGCACCTTGGAACCCTGCTTCAGGAAACTGCCTAAATCACATTTACCTCCACGTAAAGGTGAGCTGTTTATGAAGTCAGCACTTCTATACAGGAAAGCAGGGAGAGCTGGACAAGAGTTCAACCAACTTGTTGTACCAACTCCACACAGAGCTCAGATTCTTGAAATGGGCCACAGTCTACCCTTTAGTGGGCATATGGGTATCAACGCCACTACACAGCGCATTGCAACTCACTACTTTTGGCCAGGGATGAACGCAGACATACAACGGTTTGTAAAATCATGCCCACAGTGTCAGAAAGTATCACAAAAACACCGGACACCACCGGCAATGTTGGGTGATCTGCCCATAACAGGAATACCGTTCGAGAAGGTAGCTGTAGACATAATCGGACCCCTCTCCGCAACGAAGAGGCGAAATCGATTCATATTAACGCTTGTGGACACAACGACCATGTGGGCCGAAGCGGTTCCTATGCCAAGCTGTGACTCCAAACACGTTGCTGAAGCATTATTAGGAATATTCACACGTCTAGGATTCCCCCAAAGAATCTTGACGGACAACGGTTCACAGTTTCGTAGTAAACTTATGGAGGAGACATTTAGACTTTTTCATTCACGCCATATCTTTAGTTCACCATATTACCCGCAATCCAACGGACTTGTGGAGCGGTGGAACGGGACCTTGATTAGTATTCTGCGCAAAATTGCCCAGGAGAATACGGAGGATTGGGACTTGTATTTACCCGCAGCACTATTCGCTTATAGGGAGGTACCCCATCACTCAACAGGTTTTGCTCCAGCAACATTGTTGTTTGGACGACCAATCAAGGGGCCATTGGAGGCATTGCTACGAACATGGACTGATGATCATACAGACGATACAGTCGTGACTGCATCTACGTATGTTGCCGAGTTGAAGAATCGTTTACAACACAGTTGGAAACAAGCGAATGTCAATCTACGTAAAGCCAGACGAAGAATTGCTAGCTACTTCAATCGCAAGGCAAAAGATAGAGAGTTAGAGGTGGGAGAGAAGGTGATGTTGCTGCTTCCAACCAGTCAGAATAAGCTGCAAATAGGATGGAGAGGACCTTATGTAGTGACGGAGAAAATCTCACGTACCAACTACAAGATTTCTGTCAAAGGCAAGATGAAAGTATTTCACATAAACCTTCTGAAGAAATATAATGAAAGACCCTCAACCACCAAACCTGCACATCTGATGGCCATGAGTGTGGCTACTGAAGTCGAAGAAGGATCAACAATGGGAGTCGAGTACCCACTGCAAGCCAAAGAAACCTTTAAGGATGTGGAAATTAATCCCAACTTAACAAAGGATCAGCAGGAGCAGATTCGGGAACTTATGGTTATGTATGCAGACGTACTTACAGATAAGCCAGGAAGAACTGATTTGGAGGAATTTGACATGAAGTTAAATGACACAGTGCCTGTGCGAGTCAAGACTTACCCAGTTCCTTATGCAAAGCAAAAGACTTTAGAGGAAGAAATACAACAGCTACTCACCGCAGGAATAATTTCACCATCTGAATCACCTTACAGTGCCAGCGTCGTATTATTGAGAAAGCCAAGTGGAGAACATAGATTGTGCATCGACTATCGACAGCTCAATGCTATTACTGAATTTCAAGCAGAACCTCTGCCTGATCAGAACAAACTCTTCACAGCACTCAACCGAGCGAAGTACTTTACTAGGATTGATCTCAGTAAGGGATATTATCAGATTCCTGTAAAGGAGGAGGTTAGACCATGGTTAGCTTTCAGTACGCCTGGAGGACACTATGAGTTCAACGTACTTCCATTCGGATTAAGTAATGCTCCTAGCGTTTTTACACGTATGATGAGAAAATTACTTGACCCACTACAACATCCAGACATTAGTCACTTTATGGATGATATACTGATCGCAACTGAAACATTTGACAAGCATGTAGAAACACTACATCTTTTGTTCAGACGACTCAGAGAAACTGGATTAACGGCTAGGCCAAAGAAATGTCAAGTAGGATTCCAAGAATTGGACTTTTTAGGTCATAAGATATCTCATGGACTAATAACTCCACAGGAAGGAAACGTGGACAAACTCCAGAGAGCACCTCGTCCAAAGACAAAGAAGGATGTGAGATCATTTGTATCTTTGGGTGGATTCTATCAACGATACATTAAAGACGTCAATACTCTGTCAGCACCTTTAACGGATCTTACCAAAAAAGGGAACCCAGAGAAAGTCAATTGGTCTGCTGAATGTGAGAGAGCTTTCACAGCACTAAAACAAGCCTTAACCAATCACCCAGTTTTACATCTGCCAGATCTCAACCAACCATTCGTACTGCGTACAGACGCCAGTGATGTAGGAATTGGGGCAACGCTGTTGCAGAGAAAAGGAGATGAAACAGAGCTATTCCCTGTAGCTTATGCCAGCAGGAAATTGAATGCAGCGGAGAAGAATTATAGTGTTATCGAGAGAGAATGTTTAGCTCTCGTATGGAGTGTACAGAAGTTTCAGGCATACCTATATGGAAAACACTTCACTGTACAATGTGATCATCAACCACTTATGTTTCTTGCAGCATCCAAAAATTTGGATGCAAGACTTATGAGGTGGTCACTACTTCTACAACCATACTCGTTCCAGATAGAATATGTCCCTGGAAAGATGAATGTGGGAGCAGACTTTCTAAGTCGACACCCAGTGTCTGATGAACCAGGTCAATCAGATACAGGAGAGAATACATTGGAGTAAATCATATAGGAAAAGCTTGACCACTGTAAATGCTGGAAACTTAGTTCCATACCCTAGAACAATCTGGAGTGGGGCTATGTGACATATTCACCTATCCATCATTTTCAGCGCGTCAATGTTACACAGCAACCCAGAGATTATCAAAACAATTACAGCACCGTAGAACATCGAACGCACTAAGCGATACTAATGACAGACAGATGCCAGGATAAGAATAAAAAAGTTAGCGTCAACAGAATAGAATGTGACTGGTAGAGACACATCACGTGGATATAGCGTCCCCCAGCTCGGACGCCGCTTTAATAAAACCGCGCACTTCTATGACTTCAGAGCGAACGAGCAGTCGCCAAAGCTATGTGTTGTCCAACTTTCAAACTTTTACAACGGGCAGTTTGATCTAGTCTGAGGTAAGCGCGTGATTCTCAGATCTAAGTGGTACCAAGATGTATAATGTAAAGGTATCCAGTGTTGTGCGTCCAATGAATTGTATTTTTGATAAAATAAATCTCTGAAAATGTGAAAAAACTGCCGATCGCAACTTCAATACTGGCGCCACTTCCCCGGCGAAACCGACATCTTATAATTTCTCAAAACTGCAAAACTCTGACTTTCTACACTACATCTAACAACTTCACTATGTGCATATGACTATAATCTATCACAGAATAATGTACGAGATGAAATTTCCAATGCACTCAAATGCTTTTCATCAAAAACTTCTAGGAAAACGTTTCTGCAGAGATAGTCAGCTGGTGCGAACGAAACACTACCTTGCTTTAAAAATGTACTTAATTCTGTCTATTTTGCAATCTAAAGAACTGAAACAGGAATTATACTCTTCCTTTTCTCTTTACGAATTGAAAACAAATAGTATTTGATAGAAATTAGTTTATTCATGTGTCAGATTTTATTTAGACAACGCACTACATCAACTGCATTGCTTAAAATAGGTTTATGTTCACAAACGCCATTTGTGATAGCCGACCTACTTAATCTGCTCAGACTAACGGGTGAAAATTACCTTGGTCTATAGCCAACTGTGTCGCCAACAGAATGGACATGATATGCACTGGTAAAAGATGTAGGAGAAGTATAAGTAGACAGAGAGGAGGAGAGTATTAGGGAAAAATACTTTAAGTAATAATTTTTTTCTAATATATTGTGTCATGACCTTGTATAGATTACATTTTGTAACAAATACACATCAGAAATTCTGTATGTTGGACATGAACCACAATAAAAGCACACTAGATGAGTTAAACTCATATTAACTGATGTAGATGTGAGGACAATTAGTACAAGCTATGGAACCCCACACAACAGAAGTTAACTCAACACAATACACTTCACACCACACCACAACGGCAGGAACAAGGAAATGATTTAGAATAGGAAGTAGTTGCCTTGGAAAGTACAGATAAACAATTATATACACAATGTAGAACAAATAGAGTAATGTGGATGTTTAAATGTATGCCATTTATACAAATGCATCTCATACTTGTGTTGATCTTGCCTGTCAGCTTGATTACCATGATTCAGGGAACATCGCATTATCACTCTTATCTGTGTCTGACTGTACACTACTCACTGAACTACAGGTCCACTGAGGAAATGCATACAGCAGGTACCAGACAACAGAAGCTGCATCCAGTGTAATAATCTCTGACCCACCCCAAAGTAACACAACAATACTTCTTCTGATCTTATCATTTTTGTTTTGTTATGTTGTGTGCACACTATGAACATGCTGTAAAGGATTATACATACCTGTATGAATTTTAAACAGTGATGTCTTGGTGCCACACCTAACCAACAAGGAGGGAAGAGGAGTGAATGAGATGATCAACACCTGTGATGGCAGATGACTCCAGCCTTAAGCAGAGAATGAGAAGTCTTCAGTGAAGCTAAACTGGTCAAACCTGAAGTGGATCCATCAGACCATGGACCCAGGCTTATCCACATCTCATCACACCAGGTTTTCTTATCACTCCCACAAACTTCACCCTCTCAGAAAATGATTTTCTTGAATTATTGTTGGATGTAGAAATTGTTAACTATAACACATTTTGGTAGTTAAAATATCTCACTATACAATGAATGTTATTATTTATTGACTGACTATACTTGGTCCTATGAAAGGTTTTTTTCTATTTCATTCTGTAAATGTCAACAGCTGATGGAAAAAACGAAGAAAATGTCAAATAGGCCAAAAGAAACTGGCACAGTCAATAAATTTGTTTAAATGTGAAGATCTCTTCCACTTAATTTGTCAGTCCAAACTATCTGTGGGAAAATCTCTATCTTGTGTGTAGAACATGTCTCAATGCTCCCTTGTGTTTGTTGAATGTTTAATTAACAGATACACATTCACATAAGATAAATTCTTAGTTGGAGAGAGAGAACAGGAGACTCTTCATCTTTAACTGTTCCAAATCCATGTTATATTGCACCTGATTCTTATTGAGAAAGTCTTTTCAGACAATTTCTTGAGATGGAAGAAGGGGGTTCGTGAGCTATACCATTAAATATCAGGTGGAAAGACAGGGGACAAACCTAGTGATGCCTTTTCTATTAAAAGAGGACCACACACCCTTAGACAAATAACCAAATCCGAGTCTGTAAATCTTTCAAGGGTCGTATTCTTGATCTATTTACATATAAGAAGAGCTTGGGGCCCAGCTACCTTTAACAGAGATGGGTCATGCACTTTAGTGATTGCCAGTCCCTTCAAAATATACGACAGAAATAAAGATGACTGAAGTGATATTGAACACATGGCCCCTGGAGTGATGATTATTCTATACAAATATGAAGACATGGCCCCTGGAGTGATGATTATTCTATACAAATATGAAGACATGGCCCCTGGAGTGATGATTATTCTATACAAATATGAACACATGGCCCCTGGAGTGATGATTGTTTCTCTTTCTCATTCCAATTGATATCATTTTATTGGTCAGTATGTTTTTCATCTTGCAAAAGGCTACCTTCACAATGACAATTTTTGTTCTGATCTCTTCAAGGCATCTCCCATCTGATGTTATGACTGTTCCAAGATGACTGTACAGATTCACTTGTTTAAGAATATGCCCATTTACTTGTATATTACATTGTGCTATTTCCTTCTTCCTAGTGACGACCATAATCTGTGTCTTTTTACAATTTAATTCTAACCCTAGTTGTTCACTGTGTGTAACAACCGCATCTACTAAATGTTGCAGGTCCTGTTCGTTGTCTGCAATCAAGACTGTATCATCTGCATATCTAATGTTACTGATGCATCGTCCCCCAATGTTGATTCTTTCCATATCTTCAATATTTCTGAAAATACTTTCACTATACAGGGAAAACAGATCTGGAGACATTGCACATCCCTGTCTCACACCTCTCTTAATAGGCTGATATTGGCTTACTTCATTATCAACTCTTATGGCAGCTTGTTGTTTCCAATATATGTTTTTTACAAGTCTAAGGTCTTTTCCATCAATCTGTAGATCCTCAAGCATCCTTATCATGTTGACATGTCTCACTTTATCGAAAGCCTTTGTGTAGTCAATAAAGCAAAGGTGTAGATCTTTCTTTACTTCTATAGAATGTTCAATTACAGTTCTCAGTATATACACAGCATTTACTGTACCCATGCCTTCTGCAAACCCACATTGTTCTTTTCATTTTTCAGATTGTATTTTCTTCCTAACTCTTTGCATGATAATTCTTAGTAAAATCTTCATGATGTGACTCATTATATTAATTGTTCGATGTTGATCACATTCCAAGGCTCCTGATTTCTTTGGGATTGCAATAAACACAGAATTACATAATTCATTAGGTATATCTCCAGTATTATATACTGTATTCAACAGTCTGGTAACTTTATCTATTCCATATTCTATATATGAACAAAATGATGACTTAATAAAAAAGACATAATAATGGTGAAATATAAAGTCATGCAATTCAGAGTTCTTCATGAGTGAAAACTAATAATTATACTTTGAAATAAGTAGACAGGGACACCTTTAGTCATCTTTAATATTATTATTGACTCCAGACTGAATTATGGAGCCACCAATAACTACAACCAGAAATTAAATTCAATGGCATCTGACTAATAAATCTGATAATGTGGACTTTGCTGATGACACTGTCCTCCTGTCTCACACACATACAGTCTGATGCTAGATAAACTAGAGGTCACTGGGAGGTCACAACAACTAGGTCTACAAATGCATCCCTCTTTCCCCCTTCATCCCCCCCCCCCCCCCATTGGGACATTGGCTCCCAACAAACTCACCCCCAGCCCCCCGTATCCTTAACTATCCCATGCAGCTCCGTGCATGTTGTCACCATATTGATTTCTGTCTACTTCTATTCTCCATGTGTTTTTAGGTTTTTCTTTATGTAAATGCATGTATTCCAGACAATAGACTTTCTAGTTATACCAGTCTCAGGTTTTCCTTTATGTAAAACCATGGATTCCAGACAATAGACTTTCTAGTTATACCAGTCTCAGGTTTTCCTTTATGTAAATCCATGGATTCCAGACAATAGACTTTCTAGTTATACCAGTCTCAGGTTTTCCTTTATGTAAATCCATGGATTCCAGACAATAGACTTTCTAGTTATACCAGTCTCAGCTTTTCCTTTATGTAAATCCATGGATTCCAGACAATAGACTTCCCAGTTATACCAGTCTCAGGTTTCCTTTTATGTAAATCCATGGATTCCAGACAATAGACTTTCTAGTTATACCAGTCTCAGGTTCTCCTTTATGTAAATCCATGGATTCCAGACAATAGACTTTCTAGTTATACCAGTCTCAGGTTCTCCTTTATGTAAATCCATGGATTCCAGACAATAGACTTTCTAGTTATACCAGTCTCAGGTTTTACTTTATGTAAATCCATGGATTCCAGACAATAGCCTTTCTAGTTATACCAGTCTCAGGTTTTCCTTTATGTAAATCCATGGATTCCAGACAATAGACTTTCTAGTTATACCAGTCTCAGGTTTTACTTTATGTAAATCCATGGATTCCAGACAATAGCCTTTCTAGTTATACCAGTCTCAGGTTTTCCTTTATGTAAATCCATGGATTCCAGACAATAGACTTTCTAGTTATACCAGTCTCAGGTTTTACTTTATGTAAATCCATGGATTCCAGACAATAGACTTTCTAGTTATACCAGTCTCAGGTTTTCCTTTATGTAAATCCATGGATTCCAGACAATAGACTTTCTAGTTATACCAGTCTCAGGTTCTCCTTTATGTAAATCCATGGATTCCAGACAATAGACTTTCTAGTTATACAAGTCTCAGGTTTTCCTTTATGTAAATCCATGGATTCCAGACAATAGACTTTCTAGTTATACCAGTCTCAGGTTTTACTTTATGTAAATCCATGGATTCCAGACAAAAGACTTTCTAGATATACCAGTCTCAGGTTTTCCTTTATGTAAATCCATGGATTCCAGACAATAGACTTTCTAGTTATACCAGTCTCAGGTTTTCCTTATGTAAATCCATGGATTCCAGACAAAAGACTTTCTAGATATACCAGTCTCAGGTTTTCCTTATGTAAATCCATGGATTCCAGACAAAAGACTTTCTAGTTATACCAGTCTCAGGTTTTCTCAATGTGTGCCCTATCCAGTGCCAGTGTCTTTTCTTCACCTCTTGGTTCACTGGTGTTTGTCTAGTTCTCTCCATGAGTTCCACACTGGTGTTTGTCTAGTTCTCTCCATGAGTTCCACACTGGTGTTTGTCTAGTTCTCTCCATGAGTTCCACACTGGTGTTTGTCTAGTTCTCTCCATGAGTTCCACACTGGTGTTTGTCTAGTTCTCTCCATGAGTTCCACATTGGTGTTTGTCTAGTTCTCTCTATGAGGTCCACACTGGTGTTTGTCTAGTTCTCTCCATGAGTTCCACACTGGTGTTTGTCTAGTTCTCTCCATGAGTTCCACATTGGTGTTTGTCTAGTTCTCTCTATGAGCTCCACACTGGTGTTTGTCTAGTTCTCTCCATGAGTTCCACACTGGTGTTTGTCTAGTTCTCTCCATGAGTTCCACACTGGTGTTTGTCTAGTTCTCTCCATGAGTTCCACACTGGTGTTTGTCTAGTTCTCTCCACGAGCTCCACACTGGTGTTTGTCTAGTTCTCTCCATGAGTTCCACACTGGTGTTTGTCTAGTTCTCTCCATGAGTTCCACACTGGTGTTTGTCTAGTTCTCTCCATGAGCTCCACACTGGTGATTGTCTAGTTCTCTCCATGAGTTCCACATTGGTGTTTGTCTAGTTCTCTCCACGAGTTCCACACTGGTGTTTGTCTAGTTCTCTCCATGAGCTCCACACTGGTGTTTGTCTAGTTCTCTCCACGAGCTCCACACTGGTGTTTGTCTAGTTCTCTCCATGAGCTCACCACTGGTGTTTGTCTAGTTCTCTCCACGAGCTCCACACTGGTGTTTGTCTAGTTCTCTCCACGAGGTCCACACTGGTGTTTGTCTAGTTCTCTCCATGAGCTCCACACTGGTGTTTGTCTAGTTCTCTCCATGAGTTCCATAATGGTGTTTGTCTAGTTCTCTCCATGAGCTCCACATTGGTGTTTGTCTAGTTCTCTCCTCGAGCTCCACACTGTTGTTTGTCTAATTCTCTCCATAAGTTCCACACTGGTGTGTGTATAGTTCACTCCACACTGGTGTTTGTCTAGTTCTCTCCATGAGCTCCACACTGGTGTTTGTCTAGTTCTCTCCATGAGCTCCACACTGGTGTTTGTCTAGTTCTCTCCATGTGCTCCACGTTGGTGTTTGTCTAGTTCTCTCCATGAGCTCCACATTGGTGTTTGTCTAGTTCTCTCCATGAGCTCCACATTGGTGTTTGTCTAGTTCTCTCCATGAGCTCCACACTGGTGTTTGTCTAGTTCTCTCCATTAGCTCCACATTGGTGTTTGTCTAGTTCTCTCCATGAGCTCCACACTGGTGTTTGTCTAGTTCTCTCCATGAGCTCCACATTGGTGTTTGTCTAGTTCTCTCCATGAGCTCCACATTGTTGTTTGTCTAGTTCTCTCCATGAGTTCCACACTGGTGTGTGTCTAGTTCTCTCCATGAGCTCCACATTGGTGTTTGTCTAGTTCTCTCCACGAGCTCCACATTGGTCTTTGTCTAGTTCTCTCCATGAGTTCCTTACTGGTGTGTTTCTAGTTCTCTCCACGAGCTCCATACTGGT
This sequence comes from Cepaea hortensis, assembly GCA_963921405.1. Classification (NCBI taxonomy): domain Eukaryota; kingdom Metazoa; phylum Mollusca; class Gastropoda; order Stylommatophora; family Helicidae; genus Cepaea; species Cepaea hortensis. The sequence goes on along the minus strand of OY992876.1, from coordinate 497,665,821 downwards.
GTTTGTCTAGTTCTCTCCATGAGCTCCACACTGGTGTTTGTCTAGTTCTCTCCATGAGTTCCACACTGGTGTTTGTCTAGTTCTCTCCATGAGTTCCACACTGGTGTTTGTCTAGTTCTCTCCATGAGCTCCACACTGGTGTTTGTCTAGTTCTCTCCATGAGTTCCACACTGGTGTTTGTCTAGTTCTATCCATGAGCTCCACACTGGTGTTTGTCTAGTTCTCTGCATGAGGTCCACACTGGTGTTTGTCTAGTTCTCTCCATGAGCTCCACACTAGTGTTTGTCTAGTTCTCTCCATGAGCTCCACATTGGTGTTTGTCTAGTTCTCTCCATGAGCTCCACATTAGTGTTTCTCTAGTTCTCTCCATGAGCTCCACATTGGTGTTTGTCTAGTTTTCTCCATGAGCTCCACATTGGTGTTTGTCTAGTTCTCTCCACGAGCTCCACACTGGTGTTTGTCTAGTTCTCTCCATGAGTTCCAAATTGGTGTTTGTCTAGTTCTCTCCATGAGTTCCACACTGGTGTTTGTCTAGTTCTATCCATGAGTTCCACACTGGTGTTTGTCTAGTTCTCTCCATGAGTTCCACACTGATGTTTGTCTAGTTCTCTCCATGAGTTCCACACTGGTGTTTGTCTAGTTCTCTCCATGAGTTCCACACTGGTGTTTGTCTAGTTCTCTCCATGAGTTCTATACGGGTGTTTGTCTAGTTCTCTCCATGAGCTCCACACTGGTGTTTGTCTAGTTCTCTCCATGAGTTCTACACAGGTTTTTGTCTAGTTCTCTCCATGAGTTCCACACTGGTGTTTGTCTAGTTCTCTCCATGAGTTCCACACTGGTGTTTGTCTAGTTCTCTCCATGAGTTCCACATTGGTGTTTGTCTAGTTCTCTCCATGAGTTCCACATTGGTGATTCTGTCTTTCCATTTAATTCCTTCTATTTTATGCAGGCATCAATTAGTGAATGCTTGTAACTTAATTCTTCTTCTTCTGCGTTCATCCAGAGTTTTTTTTTCTGGATGTGATTGCGTTGTGCCTGTTTACAGCAAAGCTGCGTTCTTGCGCTGTTAGGCCGACACATCTGACTTCTGCGGGCATTTGTTGACCGGGTTAACCATCCCGGCTACTTAATTCTAATTGTTTGCATTGTTTTCCATGTTTCTAACCCATACAGTAGTACTGATTTAACATAAGAATTAAATATTCTAAGTTTTGTGTCAAGTTTAATTTTTTATGACTTCCACAAATGTCCCAGTGTTTAAAATTTCCCCTAGCCTTTTGTATTCTAATTCTGACATTTGTATCTGTTTCACCCCCTTTGTCTACACTGCTACTTACACAGGTGTATGATTCCATCTTAAAGTGAGGTTTCATCAATTGAGACCTGGTTTGATCGATTTATTCTCAATTTCTATCTTTCCCATATGATTGTTCAAATCTAACGTTTGTCAACTCTGAAATTTGTAGTGTACATCATTATGCAAGGGTGCAGTCACTTGTGAAGCAATCAGGACTGTAAGAGCTGTGAAGAAATGACTGGACAGAAAAATAACTGCAGGAGATCTCCCTCCTGGAACGTCAAGCATTCTTTGCCCAAATTGTCAAAGAACATTTCGAGCCAAAATAGGCTTTATCAGCCATCTTAGAACTTACGGCTCTATACTTTCAACCCCACCGGATGAAATAAATGGTTATTTTAATTCTTGATGGACACCACATTCATCACATTTGTAAAGTATCTCTCATGTATGCATTCTTGTGTGGTGCTTTTGCATGACAGTGCATTGATTTGATTTGATTTAACTTTATGTTACAAGGGTCACAAATTGGCCACATTCGGCCCTTCCAATCACTCATCTTTCATTCATCAATAGTGCATGATACAATGGAAATAAACCATTGTCAAATGAATATTGTAAACATAAACAATGCACATTACCACGTTATGAGATACGTCCCCTATCCACTGCACATTCCCCCACCCACCCATACATCCAACCAACCACCAACACCCCACCCATACACACACCCTCAGGCACACTTACAATCCCCCACCCATATACACATCCACTCACCCATACATACATCCCTCATCCACACATCCCCACACATTCCTTCATCCTAACTTATCTCCCAGCAATACACCCCACCACCCACTCACCACACTCACATCCCCCTCTCACTCATGCTCCACCAATGCAGCCATTCCCAACCCACACATCCACCACACCCCTACACACTCCCACATCCCCCACCTCCACCCACTCAAACATCCTTCATCCACAAACACACCCCCACCCACACACTTTCCTCACTCACCCACACACACTCCCACCCACACACTACTCCCCTTCACACACCCACAAGCCACATCCCCCTACACACACATATCCTCACATCTTACAAGTAAGTGATGCACCACATTCATCACATTTGTAAGGTTTATACACTGTTATGTATTCTCATGTGCCACAGCAGATGGTAAACATAAATAAATACACCCCAATAATTATACATGTAAGGTTTCTATCCTTTATGTGGTCTCTTGTGGTGGTCTAAATACTCAGCTTTAGTAAACAACATTCAAAAATCACATTTGTAAGGGTTTTCTCCTGTGTGTATTCTCAGATGTTTCATCAAATTGCTGGTCTGAGAAACAACATGCACCACAATCACATTTGTAAGGTTTCTCTAAAGTATGTGCCTTTTCCCTAAAGAAAAGGATGCACCACATCATCATATTTCTAAAGTATCTCTCATGTATGCCTTCTTGTGTGGTACATTTGTTTGACAGTATGAGTAAATGATGCATCACACTCACCACATTTGTAAGATTTATACCATACTAGCTGACCCGGCCCGGCTTCGCCCAGGCCCTGGAGGGGATCTATCTGTCTATCAGTCTGTCTGTCTGCTTGTTTGTCTGTCTGGCTGACCTGGCCCGGCTTCACCCAGTCCCTGGTGGGGAGCATCTCATTTAATTCATATAAGTAGTCATATAATCTCTCCCGTTCCCGACTATCTGTCTGTCTGTCTATCTGACCCGGCCCGGCTTCACCCAGTCCCTGGTGGGGAGCATCTAATTTAATTCATATACGTAGTCATATAAGCTCTCCCGTTCCCGACTGTCTGTCTGACCCGGCTTCACCCAGTCCCTGGTGGGGAGCATGTCATTTAATTCATATAAGTAATCAAATAAGCTTCCGTTCCCGACTATCTGTCTGTCTGTCTATCTATCTGACCTGGCGTGGTTTCGCCAAGCTCCTGGCGCACAGTAACTTAAAAGAATGTCCTTCCACACACCATTCATTATTTTTAATGAAAACTGTTTTTAATCACCGACATAACAGTTGATAAGTTCTTTAAGCAGAAAAAGATGGGTTACAATGTTATGCATTATTTTTATGAAAACTTTGAAAATGCCTTAAAGATTATATCATTATTTATTATAACTTATATGCCTGAAAATAACTATAGACAAAGAGTTTAACATTAGTGCAAGTAAGTCCAACAATGACTATAAAGTATATAGAAATGTTATTAAAAGTTATGCCCCTTGAAATAACTTTTCTAGAGTGAAGTCCCCCTGCTATATAGAAATTATATAATGAAAAATGAAAAAGTAAATGTTATTAAATAAGTAGAAGATTTTACACTAAGAAACTATTATAGTCGGTTGCACAGGAATGAAAGGAAAATTTCATCTCAATCGGATGTACCGTTATCAAACGCATCCAATACAAAGCTACCCACAAACACACAAAACCACATACACTCTGTTTTATAGATATAGATTGTCAGAATCTCCATCGCCTGTAGGTGACCGACAAGCACGACAATGAACCTGATGGGCAGCTACTACGCAGTTGATGACCAGTGGTCAGCATGACACACAAAGCGCACGGGGACTAGAAGCCAAGGGCTAACAAGAAACATCGGCGTTAGCTCAGACTGATTCAGGACTTCAAGACAGAACGGACATGAGAGAAAGTGTTGCGTGTATTCGTGTATTCTTCTATGCTCGTTGTGAGAAAGCCTGTATGTTTAGTAGATTCTGTTCAGGGACTGAGTGAGTGCTTTGTTCCATTCATCTATGAACTTGTGTATTGCATATATGTATTTGCAATGGCATTGTCGCTAATTGAGAGCGCAGCATTATATGAATGCCATTGAGGAGAGTGGTTTATGTGATTAAAGTGTTTCAATTATGTTGCCGTGTGTCTGAGTACAATCATTCTTTGTGTATGATTGTTTCACTCCTGTTAGAGAACACAAGCCACTGTTAGTATAAAGTAAGACCCTGACAGGGAGTGAACGTGGGGATCTCGTCCGGCTTTGAACAAATCACATTTGTAAGCTAGTGATTGAACATGGAGAGCTCGTCTGTTGAGAAATGAGCGAAATATATTAGAGTTTAGGAGTGTTCACAAGTGTTAAAGAGGATTGTGAACAAACGACGATGGTAAAATAGTGTGTGAATGCAGTTTGAACGTGAGAAAAAAGTTAAAAGACATATATACATTGTTGATATGACATATGATGGCTTGGAAAATGAATTGTTAAATGAATGAAAGCATAAGCGAGCAAAGCAACAGTAGTCATTAATTTGAATTTGTACTAAATTTCTATTAATCTTATAAATGACGACTAGACGATAATACATTCATACTTGACTGCATACAAACCTATAAACACTTAGTTGACCATGCACACACCACAGAGTCAAACATGTACTAATATTCCCCTCTCCCAAGTAAACAGGTTTGTCAACTATTAATGTAGAAGTACAAAATTGATCTTCCTGGCTGTAAAATACCAAGCATCCCTTCTCTGGTGCAGTTACCAAAAGACTTCCAAAACTCCGAACCCCATCGGCATACTTTTGTAGGGGGTCAGGCCTTATCTGCATTTTTTTTTGGTCACTATTGTATACTGTACATGTACTATATTTGATTGCATATTGTAATTATTGTTGTACAAGACCATTGTAACAAAATTGGAAAAGAACCATGGCTACATTGCATGAATTTATTGAGTCAGGCCTAAAAATAGGTCTAACCAGAGACAAGTTATGGAGTGAGACAAAATATGCAGAACATGTCAAATTAGAAGAAAAAGGTAAAGAAATGGAGGAAAGAGCTGCTGAAAGGGAACTAAGAAAAGCTGAGTTAGATGCTAAGAAAGCAGAAACAGACGCTGAACTAAGAAAAGCCGAGTTAGATGCTAAAAATAAACAAGCTGAGTTAGATGCTAAGAAAGCAGAAACAGACGCTGAACTAAGAAAAGCTGAAATCAGCGCACAAAGTAAAAGAGAAGAACTTGAAATGCAGTTTAAACTTAAGCAGCTAGAAATCGAAACTTCTACCGACAGAGAATCTAGAAAACTAGAAATAAAAGAGAAAGAAAACCAACATAAGAAGTATCAAAGAATCGTTAAAAATTTCACTACTGGGGACTGTATGTCAGCATTTACCCAAAATTTTGAAACAATAATGGAGCACTACAAAGTACCACTTACAGATTGGAACATAAATTATATGAGAAGTCTTTCTGGGGAACCATTAAAAGTCATAGAAACCATCCCCAAGGAGTTAAGAAAAGACTATCACTACATGAAAGCCAAAATCATGGCACATTTTCTATTAGATGAGGCAGGTTATAGGGAACAGTTTGCTAAATTATCTCCAAAAGCAACACAAAAGTTCTCTGATTATACGTCGCAAGTGCAATACGTTTTCAGTAAATGGTTATCTTCAGCGAAAATTGACAACAATTTTGAACGCTTGAAAGATCTAATATTGAGAGATAAGATCATATCGTCGCTGCCACCACCTTTTTCACGGTTTTTACAAGAGTGTGAATGTGAGACTGTTCAGCAGATGGAGAAACATGGATCGGCTTATTTTACAGCCAATAAAGACTGTTTTGTAAATGTTCTCAAAGATACATAATTTGTAGCAGCCTCTGCATGTGATAAATCGAAACCAACCAGTTACAACAAACAAAAACCATTTAGACAATTTAACAACTACCATTGTACATACTGCAACTATAATCACAGTGAAAGTGAAATGTGTGATAAACAACCAGGATACCTTACATATTTACAAAATCACATAGATAAGCAAGAGAGGGAATGAAAGAACTATAAACGATTGACTAAATGTTTTCTTTGCAAAGCGTACAGCCATTAGCATCAGGCTTGTAAGGGAAGGCAAATGACAAGGAACGCCAATGCTGCAATGTTCGATAGTTCATCCTCTGAGGAAGAACAAGAAGAAAATCAACATCCAGCTAATGCAGCTGAAACTATTGATGTATTCCAACTAGAGAAATGCACAACCTGCAACCGCTTCCATGAAGATGGTGTTTTAACATGTGACCATCTATACCAATAGCAAATGAGGAAACCACTCTAGTAATAGATTCTAAAGGGAAGCTAAACATCCATCAGGGCTATGTCAATGGCAAAGTAGCCAGTGTTTTGAGAGATAGTGGCAGTACCCTTATTGGATTAAGGAGAGACTTTGTACATCCTGCAGATTACAAAGGCAAATATGTAACATGTAGAGCTTTTTCAGGAAATATTGAAAAATATCCACTTGCATGGGCATACATTCAAACACCTTTTTTGACAGGCAAGGTGAAATGCGCAACATTATTTAATCCATGTTGTGATGTAATTATTGGAAATCTGCCTGAAGTTAATTATATGCCACATGACCTTGTGACATCTGGGTTTGAAAATATGTTATCAAATAATGCAGTAACAAGATCAGTTGCAGAATTACAATCTCAGAAAAACCAAACTGAGACATTAGAACTACTAAACCCAATTATAACACCTCTCAAAGATATGAGAGAAAACTTTGTTAAGGCACAAAAAGCCGATTTATCATTACAGAAGTATTTTAAACTTGTAGGCCAACAGCCAAAGTTAACAAAGAATGCTAGCTGGCACTTCGGTTTGAAATGTGGTATCCTAACAAGATACTACACAAAAGATGCCAATACCATAGCACAAACGGTGTTACCAACTGAACACCGGAAAAAGGCACTGCAACCAGCACATAAGGTACCCTTTGCAGGGCATATGGCCTATGCCAAAACACGATCAAGAATACTGACACAGTTCTACTGGCCCAAATTCTGCAGTGATATCAAACAATACTGTAGATCATGTGAGGTCTGCCAGAAGCTTGTTAAAAAAGGGAAACGCCCGCAAGCAAAATTACAAACAACAGACCTTTTGAAAAAAATTTATGTAGATATTGTGGGACCATTGAACCACGTAACATCAAAAGGAAATAGATATATTTTAACAATGATTGATCTATGTACAAGATGGCCTGAGGCTATCACTCTCAAAAACATTACCTCTAAAGACATCATAGAAGTTTTCTTTCGTATCTTTTCTAGAATAGGCTTTCCCGACACTATTCTGACAGAGGGAGTCAGTTTATTTCAGCTGCAACTCAAGCCTTTAACAAGATGTTAGGCATTAAACAATGTTTCAACAGCCCCTATCACCCTCATTCAATGGGTGTTATAGAGAAAATTAATGGTGACCTAAAACACATGTTAGCAAAAGTCACCCAAGAATGCCCAAATGACTGGGATACCTTTTTACCTGCTACTTTTCGCCTATCGAGAATTGCCTCACTCTAGCACAGGGTTTTCACCTTTTGAGTTAGTATATGGAGCCAGACCACGTGGCCCTTTAGCAATTTATAAGAATTTGTTAACTGAATTGAACAATGAACAAAAACCAATGTCATCATACCAGCATGTTACAACATTACGTGACAGAATCATGAAATCATGCATATTAGCCAAAGAATCACTAAGACAATCTGGTGCCATCTACAGAGAATATACCAACAAAAAGAACAGAACACTTACGTTGCCACCAGGACAGGATGTGCTACTTCTCTTACCCAGCAACAAAAATCTCCTAGCAGACTCTTGGTAAGGACCTTTTAAAATACTAAGACACATTTCAACATTGGACTACAAAGTTGCAATAAATAACAAAAACAAAATAGAAGTTGAAGCTGAAGCTATACTAATCAACCTTCGTAAACCGTCCTTGTGTAAGCAGAAAGACATGTTAGTCAGTTTAAAATTACCGTGGTAGACAATCGACATTACTGTGTGAACATGTGTATATTTCAGTTTGAAGGATTTATCTAATTAATTCACGTAAGTTGTGTGATTTCTGTAGTATGTACCTGACGAGATGCAGCGAAATATGCCAGGCAATAAATCGTGCAATCTATTGTTTGTGTCTTCATTATTCAAATTCATCACGGGAAAACATTGTTTTGAAAAACAAAATATTCCACATTAACATGTTGAAATCCTACTACAACAAAGACAAAGACGAGACAGTAGCAAACACAACCATAGTAGACCACACAGACTTAGAAGATACAGACGAAATACCAGTCCCATCACTCAATATGACAGACACACTGCAAGACATTAAACTATCTCCAAATCTCTCTCAGACTGAGACAGACAACTGCATGCAACTATTACAAGACTATAGAACCATTTCCCCTCTGCCGTGCGTCCACCTTGACGAGGTAGAGGGGCTTGAGCGTTCCAATGACCCCAAGAGCTATGCCGACGGTAGCACAGCTACTGGTAGGGTCACCCATGTCGGACAGGTCAAGGGAGAGGGACCAGACGAAGTGACGCACAAACCTGCTGCCTTGTAGGTAGACTGGGGACAGTCAAAGGCTAGGGAAAGCATCCCGAAAAATGCTTGTCGAAATCGGATGTACTGAGCCACAGGCTTGACAAAGAAGTGCAACGTAACTTAATTCATGATGTCACAAATCAAAATTAATTGATATGGTGCTAATCCCGTGAAGTCCCATCAGGCGGTGATAGTGCCGGGCCCCCTGCCTCGAGGGGGTCCACCCATGACTACTGGTGGTCACCTTCCCCTGTGCTGTGGAGTCAAGGCACAGAGGAGTAGGTTAAAAGCTATTGACCAAATACCCCGGACACTCAACATACTACAGTGGAATGCCGAAGGAGTTTACAAGAAGAAAGACTCCCTAACACAGCGTCTTCATAAAGATAGATTAGATGTGGCATGCATTCAAGAGACACATCTCAACGCCAATCACAAATTCTCAGTCAGAGGATATCAGGCCACACGTTTTGACCGCGAAGGACACAAAGGAGGAGTTCTAATACTTACACGAAATACAATACCTTGCAGCGAAGTATCTGTGATCTCTGACAACCAAACGGAAATTATAGGTGTTGATATAATGATAAAGGACGCGAAAATAAGAATCTACAATCTGTATAGCCCAGCAGATAAGGACCTTACACTCTCAAACATGAAAATAACTGACACAAACTGCATTATTGTCGGAGACTTTAATAGCCGTTCAGAAAGATGGGGATACCCAGATACTGACAAAAGAGGAGATGAATTGGAGGACTGGGAAATAGACTCAAATCTCCATCTACTCAACAAAGCGGATGACACACCGAGCTTCTACTCCAGAAGATGGCTTACCACTTCTACTCCAGACAGCTTTCTGCACAGGAGACATCCTCCACAAAATCGATCGCCATGTGCTGGACCAATTAGCAGGTAGTGACCACAGACCAATCAAGCTTGAAATGAATATGGAGTATGTTCCACAGGAGCAAAAGCCCTTGCCCCGCTGGAATTACAAACGAGCAGATTGGGACAGATTTGCCATACTAACAGACAAATATTGTGAAAACATAAATACACGATATGGCAACATAAAGCAAATGGTGGAAAGTCTAAACAGAGCGATAATACAGGCAGCCACTGAGTCCATTCCAAGAGGAGCGAGGAAAAATTACAAACCATACTGGACTGAAGAACTACAAAGTTTGGAGGACAAAGTTGAAGATGCCAGGAAGACAGCAGAGAGAGAACAAACAATTGAAGCAAACATCTCTCTCAAAGCCATCTCAGCAAAATATAAAAGAACAGTAAATCAAACAACAAGAGATTGTTGGAGGGAAAAAACAGAAAACCTTAATTTTGACAGGGATGGAAACAAACTATGGAAACTAGTGAAAGCCATGAACAATGAAGGACTTAGAAACAAACAAATAATTAAACAAGGAAATGCCTTGCTTACAGGAAAAAAGGCTGCAAATGCACTAATGGAACACTATGCAAATGCAAACCACATTGATATTACAACCGAACAGAAGAAAGCAATCAAAGACAAACAGATACATCATAGAAATACAGAGACAGCAGCAGAATATATGATGGCAAATCTAACAATGGAAGAAATGGAACAGGCAATGAATACCCTAAAAAAGAAGAAATCACCAGGAAAGGATGGAATCACAAATGAAATGCTAATAGGACTAGGCACCAAGGCAAAGAAGAAACTACTAGCAGTCCTAAATAACAGCTGGAAGAGAGGAATAGTCCCACAGGCATGGAAGGAAGCTATACTAATATCAGTCCCAAAGAAAGTAAAAGACCTGGAAGAACCAAATGGCTATCGACCTATCAGTCTACTTAGCTGTGTAGGAAAATTAATGGAACGCATTATCAATGGCAGGCTAACATGGCATCTGGAAGAAAACAAACTCTTAACACCACACCAAGCAGGATTCAGAAAATACAGATCCACTGAAGATCAAATAACCTATATAGCTCAGGAAATAGAGGATGCCTTCCAAGAGAAAAAGCACACACTAGCAGTCTGGATAGATTTAGAAAAAGCATTTGATAAAGTATGGAAGGAAGGACTGAAAGTAAAACTGCAAAACATGCATGTTTGTGGAAAAATGTATAAATGGATCAGCCACTACCTTGAGAACAGAACTGCCAGGACAAAAGTACAAGGACAAACAAGCAAAATGATGCTGCTGGAGCAAGGTGTCCCCCAAGGAGGAGTTCTTTCACCAACATTATTCCTAGCATATATAAATGACATCACAGAAAATTTTTCAGCCAGAGTACACACATCCTCCTTTGCAGATGACCTAGCCATATGGACATCTGAAGAATATATTAGTACAGCTAACAGCAGAATACAGCAAGCCTTATTAGCGCTAGAGGACTGGTCAAAATCATGGCTAGTGAAGATAAGTGAGGAGAAAACAACATGCACAGTGTTCTCCCTCTCAACTAAAACTCAGCAACCTAAGCTGGTATTGAATGGAAAAATATTGCACCATGAAGAAAATCCAAACTATCTAGGAGTCACCTTTGATCGTCGCCTGACATGGAAGACACAGGTTGAGAAAAATCGAACAAGAGCAAGGCAGAGAATGGCAATCATGAAAAAGCTTGCTGATACAACGTGGGGAGCAGATGAGAAAGTTCTCAAGAAGTTATATACTGGACGGGTGAGGCCAGTACTGGAATATGGCATTGCAGCTTGGGCAACAGCAGCTAAGTCAAACTTTAGCAAAATAAGTAGAGTCCAAAACCAAGGAATGCGAATCATAACTGGAAGCCTGAAGACAACGCCTATTAATGAACTAGAAAAGATCACTTGTTTACAACCAATGCAGGATAGAAGAGATAGCAGAGCCCAGCAACAAGCAGAAAAATTTAGAAGATTGACAGACCACCCTATGTACAACAGATTTAATGGTTTTGGAAAGGGAAGACTGAAGCGTAGCAACTTTGTAGAAACTGCAAAACGAAGGATTAGGGCAGATCCTATACTTAACATATCAACAGTCAAGCCCATACACAATGCACACAAGTTCCCAGCTTGGAGACAGCAGCAACTGCCTGAGATGATAGAAAACATTCCTGGTATTGAGAAAAAGAACACTCAGCATGAAACCGAAAGAAGAGAAATAACCCTAAACTACATAAAAGAACATTACCCAAGCAGGAATTGGACCCATGCATATACAGATGGATCAGCCAAAAATTCAATAGAGAATGGAGGAGGAGGAATTCTCCTAAATTTAAAAAATGGAGTGAAAAAAACACATTCAATGGCAACTGGAAAATATTCAAGTAACTTCAAAGCGGAGGTAGAGGCTTTGAAAACTGCAGCAGAAATGCTCCTGATGGAGGAAAATAAAGAGAAGCAAATAGCTATCTTCACAGATGCAAAGTCAGCTGTCTCAATACTGAAGAGCAATAACAGCACAGAACTAACTGACCTAAGAGCAGCACTCCATGGTCTATGCCAGAAATCCAAAAAAGTTGCAATACAGTGGATCCCATCACATTGCAGTATACCTGGAAACGAAGAGGCTGACAGACTGGCAAAAGAGGGCGGACGACTACCACAGCCTGACATAGACATAACCTATAATGAGGCAAAGAGGTTGATAAAAAGCACTTATAGAACCAAATGGGAATCAGAGCATCCAGGCCATCAGAAGGATGATGCATATTACAAACTCGACCGAAGAGAACAAGTAGCAATCTTCAGACTCCGCACAGGACATAACAGGCTGAAATACCACTTGTTCAATAAACTAAAGATAGGAGATACCGATGAATGTAATTGTAGAACTGGAAAAATGACAGCAAAACATTTGCTGCAGGATTGCCCAACGTATGCAGAACAGAGAAAGATATTTTGGCCCACACCTGCTTCATTTGAGGACAAGCTCTATGGAGATATCAACAAGCTAAAGTTGACCGCAGATTACTTTAACTATATACAGGTTGACATTTAAAGGTGCATGAAGACCCAGAGGCATGAAATGGAATATTGCTTGGATAGCAAATCCATTACGTGGAAAGTCCAAATCAAAAGCCCATTGTGTGGGCTTCATAAAAGGTGGAAAAGTGTCCTAGTGGCACGAAATGGAATATTGCTTGGATAGCAAATCCATTACATGGAAAGTCCGAATCAAAAGCCCACTGTGTGGGCTTCATAAAAGGTGGAAAAGTGTCCTAGTGGCACGAAATGGAATATTGCTTGGATAGCAAATCCATTACGTGGAAAGTCTGAATCAAAAGCCCACTGTGTGGGCTTCATAAAAGGTGGAAAAGTGTCCTAGTGGCACGAAATGGAATATTGCTTGGCTAGCAAATCCATTACATGGAAAGTCCGAATCGAAAGCTCACTGTGTGGATGTCATCTGCAGACTGCATACTTCTGGTTTCCGGAAGAACAGCCTATGGTGAACGGAAGGCCCAATATACGGAAGTGAGGCTAAGCAGCCATGTGCAGGACGTGACGATTCCTTGGGTGAGCCCAGTACCAGAGCGCTATGTATCGGCTCTGCAAGTATGGAAGCCTCCTTGGATGGCGGGGAATGCCCATGGTCTGCCCCTGCCTTCCCTTGAGGGCTGACCAGGATCTTTGGCTGTTCTATATGGACCAGCTGGGATGGGGGATAACACCACAACAGTGAGAGTCAAACGTCCTAAGAAACCCCCGGGAAGGTTAACCCGGTCAACAAATGCCCGCAGAAGTCGGATGTGTCGGCCTAACGGCGCAAGAACGCAGCTCTGCTGTAAACAGGCACAACGCAATCACATCCGAAAAAAACCTCCGGATGAACGAAGAAGAAGAAGAAGAACCATTTTCTCCAACCATCCAGGACAGACGGATCTAGCAGAACACCGGATCATACTGACAACTCAAGTATCAATAAAGTGCAGACCTCATTCAATACCAATACATTACAAAGACAAATTACACCAAGAAATCTTAGACCTTGAGAAAAACCAAATTATTAGGAGATCACAATATTGTTCTCCTATCGTGATTGTTAGAAAACAAAAGACGATTCAATACGCCTATGCGTTGATTATCAGAAACTCAACGCAGTAACACAATTAGATTCAGAACCAATGTCTAACTGTGAGGACATATTGACAGAAATGACAGATGCCAAATACTTGTCGAAACTCGACATGACAAAAGGGTACTAGAAAATACCCATGATGGAAGACGCTAACCACTTGACAGCATTTGCAACACCTTGGGGTCTATACGAATGGTGTAAACTTCCATTTGGACTAGTCAATGCCCCAGCAACATTTGTAAGAATGACAAGACTGTTACTGACAGACATACCTAATATCCTGTCATATATGGATGACATCTGTGTGCACACCAGAACAATGACAGAACACCTAGTGACGCTTTGACAAACTTTTGATCGCATCAGGCAACATGGCCTGACAGTAAAGCCAGCAAAAGTAGAAGTTGCCCATCATGAAATTACTTTTCTAGGCTACAAAATTTGTGATGGATATATTACCACTGATGACAATATTGTTTCTAGAATTCTAAAATTATCACTTCCTACGACTAAATAGGAAGTAAGAAGTATGTTAGGATTGTTGAATTATTATAGAAGATTCATATCTAACTTCTCTAGTTTTACAGAAATGTTTACAAATCTGTTAACAAAAAACCAACCTAACAGAATTGTAGACAGAGAGGACCTGAGACCTGCCTTTACAAAAGTATTATCATATTTTTCTTCTAATCCCATATTAAAGTTGCCAAATCCGAACATTCCTTTCAGATTAAGGACTAACTCGAGCACTATAGGTATAGCTGGAGTTTTGTTACAAGCCTATGATGACATCTTACATCCAGTATATTATGTGAGCCGCAAGTTGTCGCCAAGAGAACGCAGATGGTCTACACCAGAGTTGGAAGGCCTCGCATTAATTTATTCTATCTCTAAATTATCTAAGTATTTGCTAGGTAAACATTTCATCGTTGAAACAGATAACAACCCATTAACCGTCATAACAAAAGGAGCACTGACAAACCACAGAATCGCCAGATGGGAGTTATTACTACAGAACTACAGCTTCGGAATACGACACATCAGTGGGACAGATAATACGATTGCAGACCTACTCTCAAGATGTACTCCAGTTTAACGACGCCTGAGCACAACAATTAATGATGTTACCTACGGCGCTCGGACAAGTATCACAGTCCAGCACACAATATTCAGTTATACAAATAATGCTGTGAAAAGTTACTTCCTGTGATATAGACTAAGTCCTTTGATTTATTCAAAATACATTTTTAACTAGTGAATGTGCCGAATAAATGAACGACCAGAATGTGAAAGGACAGTGATTTTAAACCATTATTATCATTCTCACAAACAGTGTTTAAAGAACAGTATTACATATTTGTATAGACTTACTGTATTCCAGCTTTCGGTAACATCCAGTAGTACCAGTGCTTATATATACTACTTAGATAGCGCAGTGAATTGTTTGAACATTTTAACTTCGTAACAGACTGTGTTAAATAGACGACAGCAGAGTAATCCAAAGCATCCAGAACAGTGTAATCCAAATGTGTACTTACAAGAACAAATTGTAGTACTACAACGTGTGAACACATTAGTTATGTACTTCCGCTTCCTTTTCTAATTATTTCCTAATTTATCAAAAAATAGCAGACTATACCACACATAGTCACGAATGAATGACCGAGTGAATGATTTTTGTGACACTAAAATTTACATATGATAAATAGAATGAAAGGATTTATATATTTGTGATCTAAGAATCATTGATTGATTAATTTTTTCTCAATGGTGCCAAGTAGGCCACTACTGAAAATAGATATCAAACTATGATGCTTAGAATGAAAATAACAAATGTACTTTATTTTTTTGAAAGAATTTGAAAATTACCTCCCATAACGGTTGATGATTGTACCTAAAGGGAAACAATCTGACATGTGAAAAATGTAAGCATGCATATATTGTCTTTTTCATAGTAGCCAGAATGACTACAGGTCACCAGGTGACGTCAACTATAGGTGGAATATAGTTACTAAGGTTGGCGGACCAGGATTGGATTATCCGACCATATCAGTGGGTTTCTAATTCTGAAATCATCTCATAAGGGAGATGATTTAGGGCCTAACATGCTCTTTTTGTGTGTTTTTTTCTTTTGTTGTAAGATAGGGCGTTGCTTGAAAGATAGCGTTAGTAGCTGTTAACTAACGGTCTGGCTTAAGTCCATTCTCAACCAAGGTACTAATCCAACTAGGGGACAATACTTGAGGGAGTAGCCTCATGGCAGCACTGAGGGAAATATGTATCATGCATCATTACCAAGTAAATGTCAATTTATAAACATACCAGAGAATCAACTAACTGGATAAACAGTTAGTTGATTCTGACGTATAAATATATTAACTTAAACCATGTATAAACACCCATGATGAAAGGATATTCCTTTCATAAGAGGGGGCGGCAGAGAGTGTCAGAATCTCCATCGCGTGTAGGTGACAGACAAGCACGATGATGAACCTACTATGCAGTTGATGCCCAGTGGTCAGCGTGACGCATGAAGCACACTGGGACTAGAAGCCAAGGACTAACGAGAAACATCGGCGTTAGCTCAGACTGATTCAGGACTTCAAGACAGAATGGACATGAGAGAAAGTGTTGCGTGTATTCGTGTATTAATCTATGCTCGTTGTGAGAAAGCCTGTATGTTTAGTAGATTCTGTTTGGGGACTGAGTGAGTGCTTTGTTCCATTCATCTATGAACTTGTGTATTGCATATATGTATTTGCAATGGCCTTGTCGTAAATTGTGAGCGCAGCATTATATGAATGCCGTTGAGGAGAGTGGTTTATGTGATTAAAGTGTTTCAGTTATGTTGCCGCATGTCTGAGTACAATCATTCTTTGTGTATGATTGTTTCACTCCTGTTAGAGAACATGAGCCACTGTTAGTATAAAGTAAGACCATGACAATATACATATTCTCATTTGCCACAGCGTATGGTAAGCATAAATAAATGATGCAACACAAAGATTATACCTGTAAGTCTTCTCTCATTTATGTGGTCTATTGTGGCGGTCTAAATACTCAGCTTTAGCAAACAACATACCAAAATTACCATATTTCAAAGGTTCTCTCATTTGTGTATTCTCAAATGTTTCCTCAAATTGCTAGTCTGAGAAAAATGTGCACCACAATCATTACATCACAAAGGTTTCTCTCCTGTATGTGTCCTTTTGTGTATCTTCAGACTGTCAGCTTTAGTAAAAGTTGCACCACACGTATCACATTTGTACGGTTTCTCTCCTGTATGTTTTCTCCTGTGGCACTTCAAATTGCCAGCTTGAGTAAAAGATGCACCACAATCATCACATTTGTAAGGTTTCTCTCCTGTATGTGTCCTCTTGTGGTTAATTAAACTAGCAGCTTGAGTAAAAGATGCACCACAATCATCACATTTGTAAGGTTTCTCTCCTGTATGTGTCCTCTTGTGGTTAATTAAACTAGCAGCTAAAGTAAAAGCTGCACCACAATTATCACATTTGTAAGGTTTCTCTCCTGTATGTGTTCTTCTGTGGCACTTCAGGTTGAAAGCTTGAGTAAAAGATGCACCACAATCATCACATTTGTAAGGTTTCTCTTGTGTATGTTGTCTCCCGTGGAGCTTCAAACTGCTAGCTTGAATAAAAGATGCACCACAATTGTCACATTTGTAAGGTTTCTTTCCTGTATGTTTTCTCAAGTGGTACACTAAACTGCCAGTGTGAGTAAAAGATGCACCACAATCATCACATTTGTAAGGTTTCTCTCCTGTGTGTGTTATCTTGTGGCGATTCAGATTACTAGAATTAGTAAAAGATGCACAACAATCATCACATTTGTAAGGTTTCTCTCGTGTATGTGTTCTCCTGTGAAGCGTCAGACTCCAGGCTTTACTAAAAGATGCCCCACAATCATCACATTTGTAAGGTTTCTCTCCTGTATGTGTTCTCTTGTGGAGCTTCAGACTGCCAGCTTGAGTAAAAGATGCACCACAATCAACACATTTGTAAGGTTTCTCTCCTGTATGTGTTCTCTTGTGGATCTTCAGACTGCCAGAAAAAGTAAAAGATGCACAACAATCATCACATTTGTAAGTTTTCTCTCCTGTATGTGTTCTCTTGTGGAGCTTCAGACTGCCAGATTGAGTAAAAGATGCACCACAATCATCACATTTGTAAGGTTTCTCTCCTGTATGTATTCTCATGTGGTGAATCATACTAGAAGCTTGAGTAAAAGTTGCACCACAATCATCGCATGTGTAAGGTTTCTCTCCTGTATGTATTCTCATGTGGAACACTAAAAGGCCAGTATGAGTAAAAGAAGCACCACAATCATCACATTTGTAAGGTTTCTCTCCTGTATGTGTTCTCTTGTGGATCTTCAGTCTGCTACATTTAGTAAAAGATGTACCACAATCATCACATTTGTAAGGTTTCTCTCCTGTGTGTGTTATCTTGTGGTGATTCAGACTGCTAGAATTAGTAAAAGATGCACCACAATCATCACATTTGTAAGGTTTCTCTCCTGTATGTGTTCTCTTGTGGATCTTCAGTCTGCTAGATGTAGTAAAAGATGCACCACAATCATCACATTTGTAAGGTTTCTCTCCTGTGTGTGTTATCTTGTGGTGATTCAGACTGCTAGAATGACTAAAAGATGCACAACAATCATCACATTTGTAAGGTTTCTCTCCTGTGTGTGTTCTTTTGTGGCACTTCAGGTTTGCAGCTTGAGTAAAAGATGCACCACAATCATCACATTTGTAAGGTTTCTCTCCTGTATGTGTTCTCTTGTGGATCTTCAGACTGTTAGAAATAGTAAAAGATGCACCACAATCACACTTGTAAGGTTTCACTCCTGTATGTGCTCTTCTGTGCAACTTCAGGTTGAAGGCTTGAGTAAAAGATGCACCACAATCATCACATTTGTAAGGTTTCTCTCCTGTATGTGTTCTCTTGTGGATCTTCAGACTGCCAGAAATAGTAAAAGATGCACCACAATCACACTTGTAAGGTTTCACTCCTGTATGTGTTCTTCTGTGCAACTTCAGGCTGAAAGCTTGAGTAAAAGATGCACCACAATCATCACATTTGTAAGGTTTCTCTCCTGTATGTATTCTCATGTGGTGAATCATACTAGAAGCTTGAGTAAAAGTTGCACCACAATCATCGCATGTGTAAGGTTTCTCTCCTGTATGTATTCTCATGTGGTACACTAAAAGGCCAGTGTGAGTAAAAGAAGCACCACAATCATCACATTTGTAAGGTTTCTCTCCTGTATGTGTTCTCTTGTGGATCTTCAGTCTGCTATATGTAGTAAAAGATGCACCACAATCATCACATTTGTAAGGTTTCTCTCCTGTGTGTGTTCTTTTGTGGCACTTCAGGTTTCCAGCTTGAGTAAAAGATGCACCACAATCATCACATTTGTAAGGTTTCTCTCCTGTATGTGTTCTCTTGTGGATCTTCAGACTGTCAGAAATAGTAAAAGATGCACCACAATCATCACATTTATAAGGTTTCTCTCCTGTATGTCTTCTCATTTGGTTAATCATACTAGAAGCTTGCGTAAATGTTGCACCACAATTATCACACTTGTAAGGTTTCTCTCCTGCAGGTGTTCTCAAGTGGTACACTAAAAGTCCAGTGTGAGTAAAAGATGCACCACAATCATCACACGTGTAAGATTCTTTACTGAATTTGTTCTTATCATTCTTTTTTAAATATATATCTGCACCAGTGTTTGGATCACAAACTTCAGATATGTAAGCTGTGGCTCCTTGTTTCATTCGTTGATCAGTACAACTGGTAAGACTATCATGATAATCAAGGGACTTCTCAGATATCTGTGTGCATGTCACTAGTGCTTCTACATTTTGTAATTCACTGGTCTTATTGGCCACACACTTTAGTTTAGTGTTAATTTGATTGGTAGAAGACACACTCTCTGTTATTTGATCACATTCCTCATGTTTTACAGATGTTCTATAACTATTCCCAAGCCCACTATCATCAAGTGATATTTGTTATTGGTGAGTGAAGGTTATTTTACTTTCAGTCACTCTTAATACTGTGTCTGTGCGTCCTGCCATTTTGTGAGACTGCAACAACCTTTCATGCCAACAATGTTACTGAATCTGTCATAAGTTTTGTAATCATAGAACATATCTGGAAGTTCTTGTTTCACAAACTCCAATTTAATGTTATCAGATGCCATCTCCTCTATTTGTGGTTGTACTTATGTGAAATAGGAAGTTACAACTCTGGCAACAGTGGTGGATTTCTGAAACACACAAACAGTGAACATTTAGTTAAACATTAGAGTGGCAGGCAACATATTATAATAAACTGTTTGAACTTCTATCAAATGAAGTTACTGTAAATGTACTACAGCACCTGATAAGTCACTGCATGTATCATCTATCAAATGAACATTTATTATACAACTAAGTGTAATCTAACAGGTGAACACCTACAGTAAGCACAGTCTAATACATGAACAATTACTGCATGTCATGGACATTTACATGCTTTATTATTGTTGTTATATATGAAATCAGTACTTGAGATGCTCCTGTCTGGGGAAAATGCCAGTACTACAGACACTACTTTCTGACCTTTGCAGCCTGCGTAAGGTCACAATACAGTGGATACAATCTCACTGTGTAGTACCTAGAAATGAGAAAGCTGATCAATTAGCTAAGGAAGGAGCATTAAAAGAACAACCTGATGTACCAGTTATATAACACCAAAATAAAAGAATGATACAATCAATCAGAAAGCCACAAAACCTGCTCATGACGACTACCACCTTGTGGACAGACCGGAACAAATTATTCTGCGCCTTAGAACAGGACACAATAGATTATGGAACCACATGTATACAAAATTCATGATTGGTGAATCAGCCATGTGCACATATCAATTTACGACTCAGACAGCGGATCACATACTCCAAGAATGCCCAAAATACGATATATCAAGGCAAACCTTCTGGCTAAGAGAAACAACAGTGGAAGATAAACTCTATAGACCACTGAGTGAACTGAAAAAGACAGTTAAATTAATACAAGAGATAACACTACAGTTATAGACAAATTTCAAAGCAAACACAAAAAAAAAAAAAAAAAAAAAAAAGAAACCAGGGGGCTGTGATGTCACAGTGGCTCCCACGCTTGCCAGCATCTTTATGTCCTTGCATCCTCCTCGATGTGGGGATTTTAAAAAATAAATAACTTGGTCCCAAGTCAACCCAGCCTAAATCAGACATGAGTCCCAGGTCAACCTGGCCTAAATCAGACACCAGGTCCCAGGTCAACCCAGCCTAAAGCAGACATGAGTCCCAGGTCAACCTGACCTAAAGCAGACACCAGGTCCCAGGTCAACCCAGCCTAAAGCAGACACAAGGTCCCAGGCCAGCCCAGCCTAAAGCAGACACAAGGTCCCAGGTCAACCCAGCCTAAAGCAGACACAAGGTCCCAGGTCAACCCAGCCTAAAGCAGACACAAGGTCCCAGGTCAACCCAGCCTAAAGCAGACACAAGGTCCCAGGTCAGCCCAGCCTAAAGCAGACATAAGGTCTCAGGTCAACCCAGCCTAAAGCAGACACAAGGTCCCAGGACAACCCAGCCTAAAGCAGACACAAGGTCCCAGGTCAACCCAGCCTAAAGCAGACACTAGGACATGTCTGGGAAGTATAGGTGGCTGTGGTGATGTTGAGCAGGTCACCCACCAAGTGCTGATTGGTTGAACCAAATATGGAAATAGTACCATATACCTGACATGTGGCATAGTGTGACCAGGATTCTGTTTATATCAAGTCACATCTGAGGAGCTGATAATGATAAACATCTACAGCAGTCATAGTCTAGAATCTCATTCTCTTGTCTCAAAGACACTGTTGTGAAACTGTCTCTGTGGTTGTGTTAAAGGGAATGTATCTTTCTACGTTTATGACTAGAAAGTTTGATGAAAGGAAAGAAATATACGAGGACACATGTCAATCAGTCATTATACATATACAAAAATAAATGAACACTTGGCTAAAAAA
This sequence comes from Cepaea hortensis, assembly GCA_963921405.1. Classification (NCBI taxonomy): domain Eukaryota; kingdom Metazoa; phylum Mollusca; class Gastropoda; order Stylommatophora; family Helicidae; genus Cepaea; species Cepaea hortensis. The sequence goes on along the minus strand of OY992876.1, from coordinate 497,644,001 downwards.
CTAAAATATCACAAATACACAACTTACACAATGAAACCAATGACACACAAAGCATTTAAACTAGAACTGACACACCATGATCATCATATTTATAAGGTTTCTCTTTTGTAAACATTCTATTGGCAGTCTGCATGGCTGTGACATTAATGTGCTTGCACTTGCGATGAGTTGCTGGTGGGGTTGGGGTACCAAGCCCTGCACTGGTCAGCTGGACTTCAACACTGACTTCCTGTTCACAAAGCAATGGCAAACTACTGAATGTAAACTTGCCTAAGCAATCCAGCTGGAGTTGTGGTTGATCACAACATCCTGCCAAGGACATGCAACCAACAACAACAAAAATACATTCTATTGTGGCACTTCAGAAGGCCATCTTGACTAGAGGTCTTTTGTTTCATTCTGTGAAGCACCACAAATTATGTATTTATGATTGTGATATTTCAGCTTTCTAGTGATTGTTTAAAAAAAAATTCTGATAATGACTTTGGTGTAAACGATCACTTCTGTGTGTCATTCCTTCTATCAAGCCTCCTAGTTATGTTTGTGTTCATTAATTTTTCCTGATCAGATTGGCACACGTCACCCCATGTTTTGACATATTTAGCTCTAAAGGTTGTGTCTGTATGCTGGCCTGTCCCCAGGATGAGGCTCATTATCCTCTCTGGCAGCTCAAGAGCTTGTGTCTAAGATCAAAATGCTTTGTCTCTGTCTGGCAAAAAGAATTCAGGACTTCAAGGATCTGAGCTTAATTTCTATACTGACTTTGTTCTGTGTGAAAGACATTAGGATGGGTCTACAAAGAATATGCTGTCACATTAACTGGTCCACTACATCCGTACAAGGAAAGTTGTGTATATTCTGTCATTATTATCATCATCATGTAGCTGGTTCTTTGTAGAACATCGCTTTCATTACATTCCAACAAAACAAATGTCTCAATCTGTTGCCAGTTCTCCTGCCTTGTGCATTTTCATACGCAAGATATCTGCCATGTCCTGTGCCCATCTTCGTGCTGGCCAGCCCCACATATTTTCAAGACTATCATCTGACTATGCAGGTCTTATAAAACAATTTTGACAAATGTGTACATGTTTCACAGCTACTGTGAAACATACATTGTACAGTACAGTTAAGTAGACTCTTACTTGCTAGTATTTACTGAGTGCTCATTCAACTTCTAAATGAAAATATATTTACAAGAACAAAATATAAGCAGGTAGTTTAATTATCCAGCGCAATAAGATCAAAACTAGAGGTAGTATTCCGCGCCTGCGTAGAAGGATCCATTGTGACCCCAAATAATGCTAAGAAAACAGTGCTATTAATTTATTGAATCATATCACTAATTTTTTACGTTACACAATGTAAATGTATAATTTTTTCTCATTTTGTACATTTTTGTGAGAATGCTCACGATAATCGTCAGTGTATATATGTGTAAAATGTGGGAGTTTATTCATATTAGTTTCAGTGATTATGTGAGACATCATGTATGTGTCTAGATGTGAGGATGTGTGTGTGGGGGATGTGTGTGTGTAGGAATGTTGTGTGGGATGTGTGTGTGGTGGGTTGTGTGTGGGGGTTGGGTGTGTGTGGTAAGGAGATGTTTGTGTGTGGGGGATTCGTGTGTGGGTGAAGTGATGTGTGAATGGGTGGGGGAAATATGTGTAGGTGAGGGATATGTGTCTGGGTGGGTAGGTGGGGGAATGTGTGTGCGCATTACGGATGTGCAAACGGCTGCCAGGCAGTGTACAAATAATTATTGAATTAAGTTATGTGAGTCCATTCAAATCGCAAGTGATAAGGGAAACATCAGAGGCATGTATGAAGGAATAAAGAAAGCATGTGGTCCAATAATCAAAAGAAGTGCACCATTGAAAACCTTGACTGGAGAAATCATAACATAAGAAACAGCAGATGGACAGATGGGTAGAGCACTATTTGGAGGTTTACTCAAGTGAGACCAAACTAGCAGATGATGCCCTCAATGCCATAGAGGCTCTACCAACTCTTGACCACCTGGACACACTTCTCACCATAACAGAAGTTAAGTGTGCTATAAATGCACTTGCATCTGGCAAGGCTCCAGGTAAGGATGGGATTCCAATAGAGGTTATCAAGAGTGGGCAAGACACACACACTCTATAGATCCACCAGCTAATAGAGCTATGCTGGCATGAAGGACAAGTCCCACAGGATTTCAAAGATTCAAGCATCATAACACTGTACAAGAACAAGGGCGATCAGAGCGACTGCAACAACTATAGGGGTATCTCACTTCTGTGTATTGTTGGAAAAGTATTTGCCAGAATTGTTCTGCACAGACTTCAAGTCCTAGGAGATCAAGTCTACCCCGAATCACAGTGTGGCTTTTGACAAAACTGGTCTACCATTGATATGATATTCTCATTGCAACAAATGCAATAAAAATGCTGTGAACAGAATCAACCACTGTTTATTGCCTTCATCGACCTCACAAAGGCATTTGATTTGGTCAGTCGTGAGGGTTTGTTCAAGGCACTACAGAAGATTGGCTGCCCACCAACTCTTCTGTCCATTGTGGAATCATTCCACACAGGCATGAAGGGTATAATCAAGTTTGATGGTGCAACTTCTGAAGAGTTTGAAATCATGAGTGGAGTTAAGCAAGGTTGTGTACTAGCTCCCACCCTCTTTGGAATATACTTTTCCCTTCTACTGAAATATGCCTTTCGTGATCAGGATGGTGGTATATACATTCACACACGCTCAGATGGCAGCCTCTACAATGCTCAGAGATTGAAGGCCAAGACCAAAATTAGGAGGCTAATGATCAGAGAGTTGCTTTTTGCATATGATGCGGCAGTTGCGACCCACTCTGAGGAAGAATTACAATGTCTACTATCTGCATTTTCCAATGCTTGTTCTGAATTTGTTTTAACAATTAGCAAAAAGAAGACACCGATTATGTTATAAGGTGCACATGGGGTACCATCAATCTTTATTGACGCCGCCGAACTAGAGATGGTAGACCATTTTACATATCTAGGATCAGTGGTAAATAGCAAATTATCCCTAGATCAGGAAATCAACACCCGGATTGGTAAGGCAGCAACAACAATGAACAGGTTGAGAAAAAGAGTCTGGGAGAACAGGAAGCTTACTGCCAAAACAAAAGTCCTTGTCTATCAAGCCTGTGTCCTTAGTACTCTTCTTTATGGCAGTGAAACCTGGACAACTTACTCACACGAAGAGAAATGTTTAAACAGCTTTCATATGCGGTGTCTGCAAAGAATTCTTGATATTAAGTGGCAAGACAAAATCACAAATACTGAAGTATTGGAAAGATCAGATTGTGTGACGGTTTATTCCATGCTCAGTCTTCGTAGACTTAGATGGATAGGACATCTTAGGAGGATGGATGATGGTAGAATACCAAAGGACATCTTTTTTGGTGAATTACAGATGGGTTAAGAGATCTCAGGGTCGGCCTCTACTATGATACAAAGATTTGTGTAAGCGGGATATGATTGATAATGCACATTGGGAGCAAGTCGCCGCTGAACGTATTGCATGGAGGGCAACCATCAGAAATGGAATAAAGACAAAGGAGAAAATTATTGCAGATAAGTCACACACCAAGCGTGTGAGACGTAAGATGGTGCATGATGGTGGAAATGACCATGTGTTCACATGCACCCACTGTGAACGAACATTTAAAGCGCGAATTGGCCTTATCAGTCACATTCGCTACCCCCATGGGTAAAAGTTATTATGCCTTTTTAAAGCACAAACTATCGACTGTCAAGACTGCAAGGTGCCAATGAATGTGTATGACTAGATTTACATTCAGCTACAGTGTTATTTTGATGGTATAATACTTTGACAATTCAGAAAGCAATAGCAAACTCCTAAATGTAGAATTACCTAGTAAGTCACAAACAGCCAATAAGTGATGGAGTTGATTGCAACACCTTGTAAAGAATATTCTACTAACTGTTACATTATATTGCACTTAATCTTACCTTGACCAACACAGACTTCAGATTGTTCTATCTTGACATGTGATGGTAGTTTACTCTCCATCCTATGTCTACAGTTGGTATTTGACAATTAGGTACACATTTAATATTAAAGTGACTGTTTGGTGGTATGGAGAAATGTATGGACCATATAGTTTGCTCAATTATTAATTCACATATCAGAGATTAATGACTTGAAACATTAATTGGTGGCCATTTTGAACCTCTTAATCAGGTCACTTCCGGTCCCCAATATGGTGGCTAGGCATCTGAACCGTTAAGTCTCTGGAGTGTTTATGCTTCTGGCTGTCGTTTGCAGTCGCATTTCCTTCATGTTGGACTGGTAGTGCAAGGTTTCCATCGCCCTGCTACTGAGTTGAGTGTGTGGTGTGACACTGTGAGTTGTTAATTTCATTTGGAATGTGTTTACCGCTGTCCGCAGTTGTTGTAGTGTGAACTGCATGTTCGGAACGATGGTGGTCGGCCTGACACTTGCTTTGACTGGATTGCCTTTTTGGTTCACGGGTGAATTTTTCTCTGAGAGACCTGGGGGTTGTTGCTGGAGCTACAGAGTTCACGCTTTGTGTGGCGCTTTCATCAAGCCACCTGCCGAAAGTGACTGGGCCATATGGGATAAGTCCTGGGGCAATGAAGTCAATCCTCTCAACTTTTAATACAGTCATGTGTGGCTGCTGGTTTTCTAGTGACTGCCGCTTCCATCGACAATGAACTGTATTTTCCGTGGAGGACTTTTGTGTTGGCATTCTGATGGCGGCATCATGCACAATGTACCTGTGTGGGCTGTTGGTTTGTTGAGACTCCTGTCTTTTCCACTTTTCACATCGTAGCATTTCATGTTATATTCACTGGCATAGGACGGAGCATAATGGGGATGACCCTTTGCCGTGAAGTTGGAACGGTGACTAACTACGTAACTAACTAATCAGGTCAGAACATATAAGATTACAATGACAATATCACCTTTATGTTCAGTTTATCAGCCCTCACAAAACTAACAAATGGTTTGCTCAATTATTAGTTAATTTATCAGTGATTAATTACTTTCTTTAGACATTAATTGGTGGCCATTGTGAACATATTAATCAGGTCAGAATATTTAAGATCAGTGACAATATGACCTTTATCAGCCATTAGGTCTCATCATCACGAACAAAATAATATAACAATAACAACAAAACTTTATTTGGAACTTATATATGGATGCTAAGGTCTTTATTTATGAATAAAATAGTTACATAGGCATATGGATATGGCATATGTGTAAACAAAAACAAAACACTGTTGAGTTTAGGTCACACATCACTTTGTCAAAGTGCTCACATAGTCTTCTCCTCTTTGTTCATATTAAATTTGTTGTTTGTTTGTCCATCAAGAATGATGATGACCATTGATTTCATCCAGTGGGGTTGAAAGTATGGAGCCGTGAGTTCCTAAGATGGCTGATAAGGCCTATTTTGGCTCGAAATGTTCTTTGACAATGTGGGCAAAGAATGCTTGACGTTCTAGGAGGAGGATCTCCTGCAGTAGTTTTTCTGTCCAGTCTTTTCTTCACAGCTCATGCAGTCCTGGTTGCTTCACAAGTGACTGCACCCTTATGTAATGGTGTACGCCACGAATTACGGTCTTTAGCAGCAGTCTCCCAAGTGTCAAGATGAATTCTAAAAGCTTCCAAAGAGATTTTCAGAGTGAGAGATTTTTTTTAAATGGCCAGCTTTGAACCCAAAGACATGCTAGCATTGACTAGCTCTGATAGTAGCGATTTTGACAGTTCAGGACTGTCAGATAATGACTGTAGTGATACTGAAAGTGCCGAAGAAGAATCAGACCTCGTGTTCCCATGGTTTAAGTGATGGGACTGAAGAAGATTGTGATGATCCATATCCATTTACGGAGATGTCTGGACAAAAACACATGCCACCAGATGATAGCCCACCTATTATGTATTTGGAGTTGTTTCTCACACTCAATCTTATTAAATTGTTTGTGAAAGAAACAAACAAATATGCCAGGCAGTTTCTTGATAGTGGAGTCCTCAAGAGAAGGTCTGAGGCTCACAGTTGGGTTGAGGTTACTGTTAATGAAATGAGGGCCTTCATAGCCATAATTCTCAACATGGGTTGGTTCAAAAGCCTACAATAAAGTCATACTGGTCAACTGAACCATTCCAAAGAACCCCTTGGTTCGCAGAGCTAATGAGTAGGGTACCTGATTGTTCACAAATTCTTTCACATGGTGAATAATATTAGTTTATCCTAGGGAGCCCAATTAAGATCCTTGTGGAAGGTTCAGTCCTCTCGTTGAACATGTGAATACCATGTTCCGACATTATTACACCCCTCATAGAGAGATCTGCATAGATGAGACTATGATTGGTACTAAAAACAGAACACAGCTAATCCAGTATCTCCCAAATAAGCATCATCATAAATGGGGAATAAAGCTTTTTATGTTATGTGATTCTCATACAGCATACGTTCTCGGTTTCTTTGTCTATAAAGGCAAGCGTGATAATATAACTGATGATCAACAAGCAGATGATAGTGGATTAGCCCATAGAGTTGTGATGAGACTGCTCAGAATGGACAACTCTCTGAATAAAGGATACCATCTGTTTGTTGATAATGTTTTTTCAAGCATGCCTTTTGTCAAAGAGCCGAGAGACAATCGGACACACTTCACTGGGATGCTGAGACGCAATAGGAAAGGAATACCAAAAGGACTGAAAGTGAAGATGAACCTGGAGACATAAATAACTTCAGACAAGGGGAAACACTTGCCACTGCCTTTAGGAATAAGAAGTCTCAAAAGAATGCTGTTCTACTACTGTCCACTTTGAACAAGGCAGAGACTGGAGAAGTGCCACTGCGGAAACATGGAAACATGGTCAACATGAAGGTGGAGATGCTCCTCCCACTGTTCGGAAGCCAAGAAGTGTTCTGGATTACAACAAACATATGGGTGGGATAGATCAGAATGACATGATGTTGTACTGTTATCTGGATGAGAGGAGGACTGTGAAGTACTGAAAGAAAGTAACTTTCAATATTCTCTCACGAATGATGCTGAATGCGTACATTTTGTACAAAGCTCATTCGACTGTAAATGTGATGGCTAGATACAAATTCACCACATTAGCAATTTAAGCACTTTGCGAGGAATATCATACCCCACAGGTAAGCAATGAAGTCTCTGAAGTTAAAGGGGTAAGTTCCATTCCAGATGGAAAAGAGAAAGATTGTGTGCATTGACCGAAAAATTCCTGGAGGGCGCAAGCAAGCCCGGTCAATGTGCAACAAATGTCAAAAGGGACTTCATGGTTGTTGTTTTTCTAAACATAAGTGTTTAAAATTATTCTAAAGTGGTGTAGGTATTAAATGAGGAATTCTTAGGTGAGTACCATTGTGTTTTAATATGTAGTACAAACAAATATATACTGGTATGAAATATTGTATTTTTCACAAAATGCAAATTAGTTAGTTAGTTAGTCGAGGTTCTAACATCACGGCAACGGGTCGTCCCAATTATGCTCCGTTCCTGTGCCAGTGAGTATCACACAAAATGCTCCCCACTGTCCAATGTGAAAAGTGGAACAGACAGGAGTCTCAGCAATCCAAAAGCCCGCACAGGTACACTATGCATAATGCTGCTGCCAGAATGCCAACACAAAAGTCTTCCACGAAAACCACAGTTCATCGTCGATGGAATCGGCAGTCACCAGAAAGACCTCATTAACCAGGGTTTTCTCACAAAAATGCAAATAAAGTCACCAAAGTTGCATAAACATGAACAAAGTAACTTCAATAATACACAGAAATACACTTTAGTATATCCTCTTTAAGAACATATATACTTGTATATACCTGTATAGGGATCTAATATTTTTTTTTTTAATTTACAAAATTGTCACTTCAGTCATTTCTGTACTACTCCAAAACAATGACTCAATCTTCTTCAGAGGGAAAGCTAAATTTGGCCCAATGTTGTTCTGTCCTAAAATAGCAATTTTGGTCAATATTTACTTAAAAATTGGATTTTTACTTATGAAATCATAACAGTTGGATACAGCTTGGCAAGATGAATCCAACGGTATCTCAACGAAGAGTATACATTCATTCTAAGCGGAGTTATGAATATTTTGGTGATGTAATTTAGTACCAGGAAGTGTATTGATGTCCTAAGAGATAGGGGAGATTTTATCGAAGCTCATTAAATTGGAAGCTGAGAAATTCTGCCTTCTATTACTGTGGCTTGTTTATTTTTAAACGGACAACGTAGTACCATATATCATTGCGTCCGGGGTGGCGAGGCCTAACTTGACATAATATTTATTTGTCGATACGATGTGTCGTAACCTAATTAACAATTTAAAATGGCCGCCAATTGTGTATTATTTGCCTTCTATTACTGTGGCTTGTTTATTTTTAAATAAACAACGTAGTACCATAAATCATTGCGTCCGGGGTGGCGAGGCCTAACTTGACACAATATTTATTTTTCGAAAGGATGTGCCGTGACCTAATTAACAATTTAAAATGGCCACCAATTGTTTATTATTCATTAAAAGTCTGTCACATTGCTAACAAACCTGGTAAGATGTATATTTTATTGTGTGTTTTGGTAACAGAAAAGTAAAGGTCAAATTCCTCTTTTGATAGAATGTCGAGAGGATCAACTTCATTGCACCGGGTTTTACCTTATTTGGCTCGGTCTCTTTCCGCACAGCGGCCTGCCGAAAGCATCGTACAGAGCACGAGAGTCTCAGTCGCTGACAAAAATGCACTTGACTTTTAAGACTTTTCGATAGGATGTGCTGTGAACTAATCACGAGATGCAGCGAAATATGCCAGGCAATAAATCGTGCAATCTATTGTTTGTGTCTTCGTTATTCAAACTACCCATTTATATTAATTAAATGTCATGCGATATGGTCACCGTTAGTGAAAAAACAATTCATGAAAATGTACTCATATTGTCTTAATGCACCAACTGCATTGCGACAGCTTTCTTTTGTTGATTAAATATCATGCATTAATGTAAGTAAATAAGTTTGTAACTGCTGCATTAATTAATTATTAAAATATTAAATAATAAAAAAATAAAAATATTAATTAATTAAATATTCATTAAAACTGATTTCTACTTCTGCTCGATAATTACACTGTTCTGTATCTAAAAGTGAGCAATTAATAATTAAATACTAACATTTTAAAAAACAACAATTTATTTCCCAGTGTTTTATGTAATAAATACTATAGCGTGGGTGTCGCTATAGATAAAATTTTGCGAAATGGATGCGTTATTTCAATTTCATTCTCAATCTGACTGGCTATGCTGCACTAATCTTAGACTATACTGTTAATGTTATACTAAAAAAAAAATTTCATAACCAAGGCTGAATCAGGAAATGTTGAAACTCTTCACATTTATGTAAAATTGAACGGGGGAATTCAAAAATTCAACAAAAAGTTAAGGTTTCTTTTTACTTCAGGAGTTATAAGACAAATTAGCTTACTATTCGTGAATAGACTCCAAGAAATTCAAGAGACAACAGTTTCTCGGCATCAAACTTTTGGCTGTTAGTAGAAGGACCTATACTGCAAATGTCAGAGTAGGTTCCCCTTTCATCGTACCACACTAGTTTCGAATAATTCAAATCTAGCAGGACACGAAAGTATCTTGTATCACTTGAAATAATATTAAAGAGATCAGAATGAGGTTGGCGACCAGAGCACAGTCAGCAAAATATAGATGAGAGAACTGCTTTCATTTGTTGCTGTGGCTAACTGCCAAGATCTCTATATAACCTAGAAGAGAAATCATCTACTAAAAATTCTGTGTTGAACTTAAACTTTTGTCTAATTTCTTACAGTGGGGGTACTCGATGAGCCATCAACACTTAGTTAGTTAGTCTTTCCTCTTGAGCCTAAGGCGGCGCATAGGGCAGAAGTCCTGTCTCTCCATGCTTGGCGGTTCGCTGCTACCTGTTGTAGATCTTGGATATTTACTTGGCCATTGAATGAGCCTTCTCTAATGATGGTTCTACGCAGGGTCTCTCTTGGTCTTCCCCGTTTTCTTTTCCCTACTGGTGACCATATGAGGGCTTGATATGGGAGTCTTGACTTGTCCATTCTGAGTACATGGCCGATGTAGTTCCAACGGCGTCTTCTTATGAAATTGGATACTGTATCTTGCTTAGTCTCTTGTCTTATTCGCGAATTGGTTTTGAAGTCTGTCCAGTGGATGTTTAGAAGTCTTCTAAGACATTTGTTCTCAAAATTGTCTAATTTTTTATCTAAAGCTACCGTTGATTTCCAACTTTCACATCCATACGTTAACACTGGAATCACACAGGAGTTGAAGATTTTAAGTTTTGTGTGTTTGCTGAGTGTCTTTGACTTCCAGATGTTTGACAGTTTATTGAAGGCACTAGATGCCAGTGCGATTCTAGATGATATTTCTGGTGTTGAGTCCCCTGTAGATGTCATTTTGCTTCCTAGGTATGTAAAACTGTTGACTTTTTCAAGAACGTAGCTGTTCAATTTGGTGTCATCTGAACTGTTGGTAAGATCAATAGTCTTTGTTTTTGTGGTGTTAATTTGGAGACCAATTTGCCCTGAAACATTTTGGAGGTGGTTTATTTTCTCTTGGGCATCCGGGTGTGTTGAACTCAAAAGCACTATGTCGTCGGCAAAGTCCAGGTCTTCTAGAATTTTGTCAACCCAATGGATACCCATATTTGTGTTGTTTGTGCATTTGCGCATGACCCAGTCGATAGCTATTCCAAAAAGCATCGGTGATAAGACACAACCCTGTTTCACTCCTGTTTCGACTGAGAACCAGTCAGAGTTGCCTGTTTCTGTTCTTACGCAGCAACGTGTTTCTTTGTAGAAAGATTTTATGACGTTGGTATATTTGGTAGGAAAACCATAGATGTTAAGTAGATTCCAAAGTGAAGGACGGTGGATACTGTCGAAGGCTTTTTGAAAGTCGACAAAGTTGGTGATTAATTTCGACTGGAATTCTATGGAGTCTTCAATTATTATTCTGAGGGTGAAAATGTGGTCTATGCATGACTGTTTTGGTCTGAAGCCTGCTTGTTCTTCTCTGAGCCTTTCATCTATCGCCTTTTTCAATCTCTCAAGTAACATGCTACAAAAAAGTTTTCCTGGTACTGACAATAGAGTGATACCACGCCAATTATTGCAATCAGACATATCGCCCTTTTTAGGCAGTTTGAAAATTACACCATCTATCCACTGTTGTGGTGGGGATTCGCTTTGCCAGATTTCATTGATCAGCTGTAACAAACGTTGTAAGGTGTTCTCATCTGCTGCTTTGAGCATTTCTCCTGAGATTTCATCTTCACCAACAGCTTTGTTGTTCTTCAATTTTTTGATGGCTGCTTTAATCTCTTCCATGGTGAATGACTCGCAGGAGGCATCTAGTGGGGGCATAGTAATTTCTCCATCCAGGTTCGGAACAGTGTCAGGCTGCGGTCTATTTAATATTTCTTTGAAATGTTCTGCCCATCGTTGCTTTTGAAGGTCATCGGATAACAATTGATTGCCTTGTTTGTCTTTGATGGGTATATTTGGTGTAGGTGAGTGATTGCATAGTTGCTTCATGATATGGAATACGGCTCTGTTGTTTCCAGTTCTGGCAGCTGCTTCGGCTTCGGAGGCCAGGCTGTGAATGAAGTTCAACATCCATCAACACTGATGGAAAATATTTACGAATAATAAAGAATGTTTACTGGAACCAAGTAGCAGCAATTAAAATGGGAAATAAAAAGGGTAGTTACGAACAGATAAAGCTAGGAGTACGACAAGGATGTGTCTTGTCACCAGATCTTTTTCCCATGTATAGCGAAGTAATATTAGTATTAATAATGAGAGAGATCAAAGAGATGCCAGGAATACTAGTTGGAGGTTATAATATAAATAATATACGCTATGCAGATGACACAGTATTGGCACAGTATAGCGTATAGTATAGTATAGTATATTATCGTATAGTATAGTATATTGACACAGTATAGCGAAGTGATAATGAGAGAGATCAAAGAGATGCCAGGAATACTAGTTGGAGGTTATAATATAAATAATATACGCTATGCAGATGACACAGTATTGGTGGCGGATAATTCAACAGACCTACAACAATTATTAGACGTTGTAGTAACAGAGAGTGCAAGGAAAGGACTCTCCTTGAATATCAAGAAAACAGTAACAATGGTAATATCAAAGAAAATGGTGACACCAAAATGTGACATAGAAATAGAAGGGAAAATCCTTAACCAAGTTGATAATTTTAGATACCTAGGGGCACTTATAACATCAGATGGAAGATGTACAACAGAGATTAGGAGCAGAATAGGGCAGGCAAAAGCCGCATTTAAGAAAATGAAGAGTATCTTATGCAATAAGTCACTATCACTGAATGTAAGAAAGAGAGTGCTGAAATGCTATGTAGAACCAGTTTTGCTGTATGGCAGTGAATCTTGGAATATAAATGAACACATTAAGAAGAAATTAGAAGCAACAGAGATGTGGTTCCTGAGACGATTGTTGCGAGTTCCTTGGACTGCCAGAGTAACTAACGACGACTGCCTGAAACAGGCTAATGAAACTAGAACATTATATACAACAATAAGACAGAAGCAAACATCTTTCTTCGGTCATGTGATGAGAAGAGAGGCATTGGAGAACATCGTAACAACTGGAAAGATCGAGGGGAAGAGAGGCAGAGGTAGACCAAGAGAAGTGATGCTGGATGGAATGAGAAGGTGGCACGGAGGAATATCAGCAGCAGAGTTGATCCAGAAAACCAAAGACCGAGATCTGTGGAGAGCCATGAACGCCTACGACAGCCAGCACGGCACTTGATCATGATGATGAGCAGGACACGGTAACAACCGGAGTCAATCGTTGGTCGCTAAGAATAGGACACAAAGTCAAGATCGGGTTTCCCACCCCCGAGGGCAAAGTTCAATAACTCTGACATCGCTACTAAAAGGGTTAAGAGCAGAATAGGATAGGCAAAAGTCGAATTTCAGAAAATGAAGAGTAGCTTTTGCAATAAGTCGCTACCAATGAATGTAAGAAAGAGAGTGCTAAAATGCTATATATAAACAGTTTTGCTGTATGGCAGCAAATCTTGGAATGTAAATGAACAAATTAGGAAGAACTTAGAAGTAGACAGTTCCATCGTGCCATTACCCGAAATTAAATTGGAAGTGATATATGGAGTCATTCCGGCATGATTCACCGTGTCTCCCAGTTTGCTAGTTACGACCATGCATTCTTTCGACGTTATTCATTCATTCAAATCTCACGTGACAATAACACACGTCATCCTGGGGTTTCCAGGAAAGGTTTGCATAATATTCCGTGCACCGTGATTGGTTGAAAACATTGTGACCTTTTATATAAATAAGAATACATTTTATACTTACCATAATTAATTTTTGTTTGGCATTGTGCATATAACTGCATCAAGTGCAGATGGATTTTCGAATTCTGTATACAAAATTACATATATTATCAGGTTGTGCATCATAAGTGATAGGTCGTGTGTTTGTGTTTTGTCGTTGTTTGTCGTTAGCTATCTGTGTTGTCATTGACAAAGATTCTGAGAATCGAAACGCCTGTGTGTCGTATTGTACGCGTTCGTGTGTATTTTATTTTATTTTATTTTATTATTCATTTTTTATATTTATCGAGTGCTTCTGATTTCGGATTTTTCACCTGTATTTCGTGACACGTGGATCTCGTTGTAAGGTATGTGCAACGTTGTGATGTTCAGTACATTTTTTCTAGCAGGAGTTTAAAATACCTATTTGTTTCCATTTCATATTGTTATATCCTGCTGCAGCAGCTGCTTTTTCTCTCTATTCCATAACAAGAGAGAGCAATCCAACATTCAAACGCGGCCATGTTTTCAACATCACTTCACGATAACGGAAGTGGTAAATCATCAGCAGCCAAAAGTCATCCATCCATGCATCATGTGCCATGCCGGTAAGCGTGGGTAGTCATGACTGGCCATTTCACTCGATCACCAGAGTGCTACCAAAAGTAATACCAAAACAATTAACATTTCACCTGTTAGTACTATGCATAATTATATTATTAAAACAATAAGAAAGAGGCATATACTATAGGCATCGGAGAACATCGTAACAACTGGAAAGATTGAGAGGCAGACAAAGAGAAATGATCCATCCATCATGTGCCATGCCGGTAAGCGTGGGCGGTCATGTTTTGGATCAGCTCAGCCTGTCTCAACCATGCCACGTAGCCAAGCCATCCAGGTATTTACTTCTAGGTCTTTCCCTTGGTCTGTTCCTTTCGATCTTGCCAGTTGTCTCCAAGTTCTCCAAATCATTTCTTCTCATAACGTGCCCAAAAAATTTAGACTGTCTACCTCTAATGACTCTAATCAGTTTACGATCTTCATTTGTTTCTTGGAGGATTTGTTCATTGGTTTTTCTGTCTGTCCATGGTATTCCTTGCATTTTCCTCAGAAACCACATTTCCACAGCCATCATATGTTTTTCAGCTTGACTGCTCATTGTCCACGCTTCACATCCATACAAAAGTATAGGTTCTATGTAGCACTTCAACACTCTTTTTCTCGTTTCAGTTGATATCTTTATATTGGCCAGTAAGTTTTTCATCTTGCAAAAGGCTACCTTCACAATGGCGATTCTTGTTCTAATCTCTTCAAGACATCTCCCATCAGATGTTATGACTGTTCCGAGATAACCGTAGCGATTCATTTGTTTAAGAATATACCCGTTTACTTGTAATACTTGTATATTACAGTGTGGTATTTAATTCGTCCCAGGGACGACCATAATCCGTGTCTTCTTACAATTCAATTCTAACCTTTGTTGTTCACTGTGTGCAACAACCGCATCTACTAAATGTTGCCATGCCATCCAGATATTTACTTCTCTGCCTTCTCATTGTTATTTTCCCCACCCTAAACCCCCCTCACATCCCCCAGATCTTGCCTGCTGTCAGCAAGTATGGGAGACAATATACAATTATCATTCATTTGCACTTTCATAAGAATATGAAGTTATCTCCCCTAAAAGACAAAAAAAAATATATCACACATATATCTGCAATGAATCATCATCAGTAGGTCAACTTGGCCGAATGGATAAGAACGCGTGTTCTTAAACATCGAGTGTGCTGATGCCGAGGTAGGGAGTTCAATCCCTACACCGGACAGCTGCACTAAAATGTTGACCTGTCGTTCTAGGCTTGGGGATGTAAATTACAAGTACCTCTGAAGTCCGAGTGGGTTCGTCTGATGGCGAGGGACACTGTTAATAGGGAAAGCTGATACACATGCAAAATCCAGCCCAGCACTACTTGAAGTAGTGTATATGAACTACGCTTGAGTTTAAAGCCAGCGAGCGCGGAAAAAAAAAAAGAAATCATCTTCCACTTTTGCCATCGAGTGACATGGGAAGTAGTTGTTGACTTTCTCGCGTCCGATGGGTGGCACTGGATACTGTCATTCAGAGTGAGTTCATAATGTCTTTGATTTCATCAATCCATTTTCGACTCGGGCGTCATCTTGATCTCGTAGCATATCTTCTATGATGTAGGGCCAGTGTTGGTTGTTGAAGGTGTTGCATTCTAACGAGATGGCCGAACCATCTGATCTTCTGCCTTTCTGCAATGCATTTTTACACACACACACGCACGCGCGCACGCACACGCGCGCGCACACACACACAGACACACACACACACACACAGACAAACACACACACACGCGAGTGCGTGCACGAGAAATAGACCGTAAGCTTGACTAGAACTCGATCACGAGCAACATATTGGACGTTGCGGCCAGAGCCTTCATCAGCACACAAACGAACACCGAAACAACTACATGACAAACACTGCACGAATCTCTCTCTCTCTCTCTCTCTCTCTCTCTCTCTCTCTCTCTATATATATATATATATATATATATATATATATATATATATATATATATATATATATATATACCTGCAACAATTAGTAGATGCGGTTGTTGTACACAGTGAGCAACTGGGGTTAGAATTAAATTGTAAAAAGACTCAGGTTATGGTCGTCAGTAGGAAGGAAGAAGTGCCACAATGTAATATACAAGTAAATGGAAATATTCTTCAACAAGTGAATCGGTACAATTATCTTGGAACAGTTATAACATCTGATGGGAGATGCCTTGAAGAGATTAGAACAAGAATCGCCATGGCGAAAGTAGCCTTTAGCAAGATGAAAAACATTCTGACCAATAAGAAGATGTCAATTGAAACGAGAAAAAGAGTGTTGAGGGGATACATAGAGCCTGTTCTTTTGTATGGATGTGAAACTCGGACAATGAGCAGTCAAGCTGAAAAACATCTGATGGCTGCAGAAATGTGGTTTCTGAGGAAAATGCAACGAATACCATGGACAGACCGAAAAACCAATGACCAAGTACTACAGGAGACAAATGAACACCGTAAACTGATTAGAAAAATTAGACGTAGACAGTCAAAATTTTTTGGACATGTTATGAGAAGAAATGGATTGGAGAACTTAGTGACAACTGACAAGATCGAGGGGAACAGACCAAGAGGAAGATCGAGAGGAAAATATCTGGATGGCTTGGCCACATGGCATGGACGAGACAGGAACACTGAGCTGATCCACGACACTGGTGATCGAGTGAAATGGCGAGTCATGACCGCCCATGCTTTCCGGCATGGCACATGATATATATATATATATATATATATATATATATATATATATATATATATATATATATATATATATATATATATATATATATATATATATATAAGAGACTGTATGTGGCTGGCTATGTATTGGATGGGTTCGATAACGGTACATCCGATTGAGATGAAATTTTCTACACGTCTTCCTTTCATTCCTATGCAACCGACTATAACAGTTTCATAGTGTAAAATCTTCTACTTATTTAATAACATTTACTTTTTCATTTTTCATTATATAATTTCTATATAGCAGGGGGACTTCACTCTAGAAAAGTTATTTCAAGGGGCATAACTTCTAATAACATTTCTATATACTTTATAGTCATATTGTTGGACTTACTTGCACTATTGTTAAACTCTTTGTCTATAGTTATTTTCAGGCATATGAGTTATAATAAATAATGATATAATCTTTAAGGCATTTTCAAAGTTTGCATAAAAATAATGCATAATGCATAACATTGTAACCCATCTTTTTCTGCTTACAGAACTTATCAACTGTCATGTCGGTGATTAAAAACAGTTTTCATTAAAAATAATGAATGGTGTGTGGAAGGACATTCTTTTAAGTTACTGTGCGCCAGGAGCTGGGCGAAACCACGCCGGGTGAGATAGATAGACAGACAGACAGATAGTCGGGAACGGAAGCTTATTTGACTACTTATATGAATTAAATGACATGCTCCCCACCAGGGACTGGGTGAAGCCGGGCCGGGTCAGACAGATAGACAGACAGTCGGGAACGGGAGAGCTTATATGACTACGTATATGAATTAAATGAGATGCTCCCCACCAGGGACTGGGTGAAGCCGGGCCGGGACAGACAGACAGATAGTCGGGAACGGGAGAGGTTATATGACTACGTATATGAATTAAATGAGATGCTCCCCACCAGGGACTGGGTGAAGCCGGGCCGGGTCAGACAGACAGACAGACAGACAGATAGACAGACAGACAGATAGTCGGGAACGGGAGAGCTTATATGACTACTTATATGAATTAAATGAGATGCTCCCCACCAGGGACTGGGTGAAGCCGGGCCGGGTCAGCCAGACAGACAGACAGACAAACAATCAGACAGACAGACTGATAGATAGATCCCCTCCATGGCCTGGGCGAAGCCGGGCCGGGTCAGCTAGTGTGTGTATATATATATATATATCTTGCGGTGTATGGCAGAGGGGTCTTTGAACCTGAGGAATTAAGGCCGCCTGGCTAGTGCAGTCGCCGCGAACTGTGCAGGCCTTGCCAATAAATATATATATGGAACATGGAATGTTAGGACATTAAATGAGCTAGGAAAGTTGACCAATGTTCTAAGAGAGATGGATAGCATGAAAATGAATATACTAGGCGTTAGTGAGATGAGATGGAAGGGATCGGGCAAAATTATAGCTGACAATCACACAATAATTTATTCTGGAGGGGATACACATGAAAAAGGTGTAGGATAATACTAGACGAAAAAACAGCCAAGTCAATTAATGGATACTGGTGTATTTCAGATAGAGTTATTATGGTAAAAATCAAAGGCAAACCAATAAACATAAATATTATACAAGTATATGCACCAACCGCAAGCAGTAGTGATGAAGAAATACAACACTTTTACGACGAAATAGAAATGGCGATGGCTCAAATTGGATCCCAAGAAATAAAGATAATACTTGGTGATTTTAATGCAAAAGTAGGAAAGGGAAAAATGGAGGATGTAGTGGGGAATTATGGTTTAGGTACAAGAAATGAAAGAGGGGAAAATCTAATAGAATGGGCAAATATCAATGATATGATAATTGGAAACACATGGTTTAAACACCATAAAAGACGACTGTACAAATGGATAAGCCCTGATAAGAAAATACGCAACCAAATTGACTACATACTAATTAATAAAAGATTTAGAAATGCTTTAATTAATGTAAAGACAATGCCAGGTGCTGACTGTAATAGTGATCATGTACCACTATGTGGACAAATAAAAGTAAGATTAAAGAGAGGGAAAAAAATTGATACACTGTGTCATCTTAACCATTTTAAAAGCATTATTGTAACACACCCCTAGTTCCAATTTTCTGCCATAAATTTCTGTTTGGTCACAGCCCAGTTTTTGTTTGGTAGTGAAAGAGTTAAGAACATGAGACTTAATAAAGAGGTTCTGAAAATAGATAAAGAAATGCAAGAACAATACAGAGTGACTGTGAAAAATAGGTACAATGAAATAACTAAAATACAGAGTATAGATGAACAATGGGAAATGTTAAGGGACTCCATTCATCAAACTAGCAAAGAAGTATTACCAGAGAGAGGCAAAATAGCTAAGAAAAAATGGATGAATAAAGATATCTTAAAACTGATGGACAAAAGAAAACAGAGTAAAAATGACAAACAAGAATACGCTAAGATAAATAAAGAAATAAAAGATAAATGTGGGAAGGCTAAAGAAAGTTGGTTAAACGAGCAATGCAAAAAAAATTGAATTAAATTCCATTAAAGATACAAAAAATATGCACAGACAAATCAGTGAGCTTACAGGAAGAAAAATAAGAATAAATACAGGGTGTTTGAAATCAAAAACAGGAAAGATAATATTAGAGGAAGATGCCAAAATGAAGAGGTGGAATGAGTATATAAGAGAATTATATGAAGGAGAAAGGGAAGAATTAACAGAAGATAGTAACTTAGAAGGTTCACCTATTCTGAAAGAAGAAGTCGCTGACGCCATGAAACGTATGAAGAAAGGAAAAACAGCTGGGCCAGATGAAATCACAATAGAAGAATTAGAAGTATTGGGAGAATTTGGAGTAGATATATTAACCAAAATGTTGAATGGTATTTTTTTTTTTTTTTTTTTTTTTTTTGCGTATCCTTTTACAGGACTTAGCTGTCAACAGCAGCATCTTTCATCTGTCTGTTGATCTCTTGGCAAGATTACGCTCAGTAGTTTGCCATTGCTTTCTGAGCGGCCGGCTCAGTATCCGCAAGTCACGAGCGGGGGTCGAACCACCTCAGTTCTCGCTCCGCTGCGAGACTCTGCGTGATAAACGGGATTACAGAGAGAAAGTGTTGTAACCCCACAGCCAGAGAGACCGGCGAATGGTATTTACAGCAGTGGATATTTACCCAGTGATATGCTGAAATCTGTATTTATAGCTATACCAAAAAGACCAGGAGCAATTGATTGTGAAAATTTTCGTACGCATAATTCAACAGACCTACAACAATTATTAGACATAGTAGTAACAGAGAGTGCAAGGAAAGGACTCTCCTTGAATATCAAGAAAACAGTAACAATGGTAATATCAAAGAAAATGGTGACACCAAAATGTGACATAGAAATAGAAGGGAAAATCCTTAACCAAGTTGATAATTTTAGATACCTAGGGGCATTTATACTATCAGATTGAAGATGTACAACAGAGATTAGGAGCAGAATAGGGCAGGCAAAAGCCGCATTTCAGAAAATGAAGAGTATCTTATGCAATAAGTCACTATCACTGAATGTAAGAAAGAGAGTGCTGAAATGCTATGTAGAACCAGTTTTGCTGTATGGCAGTGAATCTTGGAATGTAAATGAACAAATTAAGAAGAAATTAGAAGCAACAGAGATGTGGTTCCTGAGACGAATGTTGCGAATTCCTTGGACTGCCAGAGTAACTAACGACGACTGCTTGAAACAGGCTAACGAAACTAGAACATTATATACAACAATAAGACAGAGACAAACAGCTTTCCTCGGTCATGTCATGAGAAGAGAGGCATTGGAGAACATCGTAACAACTGGAAAGATCGAGGGGAAGAGAGGCAGAGGTAGACCAAGAGAAGTGATGCTGGATGGATTGAGACGGTGGCATGGAGGGATATCAGCAGCAGAGTTGATCCAGAAAACCAAAGACCGAGATCTATGGAGAGCCATGAACGCCTACGCCAGCCGGCACGGCACTTGATGATGATGATGATGATATATATATATATATATATATATATATATATATATATATATATATATATATATATATGTGTGTGTGTGTGTGTGTGTGTGTGTGTGTGTGTGTGTGTGTGTGTGTGTGTCAGATCTTAGTCAGATATGACTGAGCTGTAGTATGACAGTAGACGGTACCACCCACTTTCTGTTAGAGCCGAATGATGGGCGGCGCTTACCAAACCCGACATTCCACAGTGTATCAACGGCATCGGGCGGAAGAGCGCAGTTGGGAGGGTACAAGCCTTATCCTGGATCGAGGAAATGCAATCTAAAGATAAAATGTCATGGCAGGGCAGACCAGGCCCTAAGCCTTGGTTGGCAGCTGGTTTAGGACCGAAGCTCCGACAGGCGGGCAGTTAGAACAGCTTCTGCAGCCAATCTTGTTCCAGATGTATAGGTGTTACCTTTCCTCTGGAGTGAACTAGACAGACCGAGAGAGGGATCATGCTGCATGGGCAACACGTTATCTCTATATTTTAGCCCAGGCTTTGTGCTATGGAGAGGTATAACTCCATCCCTGGTCTTAACCGGTTTCGGAATCAAAGCGAGAGGTAGCAGTTACGGGTTATTAGTCTTAATCAATTGGCGTAGACATGGGTCGCCACGCGCTGCCTCTACTATGGGAGACGACTACAGGTATCACTGATCAGCTACCACCCTCCTCAAGCTGGGCAGCCCACCATCAATTGGGTACTGATCCGCCACAGCCTGCCTGCTTCAATGGGTGCTTGGATCTAGGACAAAATCTAATTCGCAGGCAGTAAAACCAATGCACCAAGAACTACTAAAAAGAAAAATAGAAATCTCAAACGACGGCTTGCAACCTGGAACGTAAGAACCATGTGTCCAGGATATTCCACTGACTTGACAAATATTGACGATGTTAGTTAGTTAGTCCACAGATCATCCTCATAGCGAGGGGTGACGAGGGGATCTGGCCGACGATGGACGCTCAGAGGAAAAGCGAGACGGACATATAATCAGATTGCTACTGGTACTATTAGTGTTGGAACTCTTCGCTGGCTGCTGAGGATGGGGACGGGGCGCTTATGGGAATGCCCCGAATGCTGTGATGTCGGTTCCTAAATCAATCAATCAATCAGTCAATCAGATCATCCCCACTGCACATCAAACTATTCAGTCCCTAAGTGTTCAGATCCCCTCCTCAGCAAACCCCGCAGCGTGCAGCGGCTAACGACACCAGTTCTGTGATGGTTTATCAATCTTCTTTGGCTTCCTGCGTAGTGTTCTTGTTTGGCCACACCTCTTTTAATTTGCTGTTCTTGCAGTCTGACCATGGTTGTAGATTCGCAGTCATCACTTGGTTCTCACAAAAGTCTTACTTCCCGTAATGCATTCATAATGTCAGCCTGGTCCATGGCGCTTCCGCCCTCCACATTAGCCATACCTGCGAGCTTGTCAGCCCGCTCATTTCCTTGCACTCCCGCATGCCCTGGCACGAAGATGAAACTAATCTTTGCCAGCCGAGACTGCTGCAGAGACAGCAATCACTCTCTTCGGATCCACCCCATCTCTATCATCTTAAGCATGTTCATTGAGTCGCTAAGGACACATGCCCTAGTGAATGTCTGTATCTCAACCCATGTTATTGCTTCACTTACTGCCATTACTTCCATAATCAGGCTACTTGTGGTCTCAACAAAGCTCCAAAGTCCTCCTTCACATTTCACCATCCGATCTACGCCATAAGGGCCCACGAGCTTCTCACATGTCGGACGACCGACCTATCTGTGTTAGTTAGTTAGTTAGTTATCGGTTGGGGTATCTTCGTTGCACTCCGGACATGTCCATAGGTGCTCAGATCCTCCCCCCAGCATATGCATCAGCGTCCGGTGGCTAATAGTGCCAGTTCTGTGTTGGTTGACGAGGCGCTTTGTTTTCCCGATGTACCTCTCGCGTCTGGCTGTGCCGATTCTTACTCCCAGGTCTTTCATCCTGGAAAGCGATGTGGAATCACTGGCGTCAAAATCCTCTGTTCTCGCCATATCTTTAAGGGCGTTAATAACATCGGCACGATCCATGGGCTGGCCATCTACAGGGGGTGCAGAGCCAGCCAATTTATCAGCTCGTTCATTTCCCGCGACTCCCGCATGTCCCGGGACGAAGATGAAGGTGACTTTGCGGACAACAGACTTCCGCAGCGACTCAGTCCACTGTCTACGTACAGATCCAGCTTCGACCTTCTGAATCATGCTCATTGAATCACTTAGTACACACACGTTGGTATAATGCTGAGAATCCAGCCATATGAACGCCTGTGTAACTGCCATCACCTCCATCGTCATGCTGCTCGTGGTCATGGAGTGGGCACCACTGGATTCTTGAACGGTTCGGCCCGCTGAGCGGGCTGTAAATGCCCACGCACTTCGCTGCTGCTTTACAACAGATCCATCTGTATAGATGAGCACTTCGGGGCTATCTGAGTGATCATAGATGAGCGCGTTAACCTCTGCATTGACAGCGGCAGGGTTCTGCTCTCTGCACCGTCTGTCGAGTGTGATAATGCAGGAGAAGGTACACTTAAAAGCTGGAGGCACCGGCACCCATTCCTTGCCGGGGTTGATACTGGTAAGACTGCAGACCTGTCTGACGACATCTTCCGCCCGACCCATCCACGATTTGCCCCTCTTTAGCCTGTCACCCTTTTCGCTGAATACAGCGTCATGCAGAGGGTGCTGCTCATCTGCACTTATTTTTAAGTATGCACGAGCTCTCCAGATCTTGATTCTGTGTTCCATTGTCGGGAAGTCAAGGAGGTATCTCATTGCTACACAGCTGGTGTCTTTCGTGCAGCCCAAAATGATGCGCATGGCTTCGTTTTGTACCTTTTCAAGTCTTCCAATCTGTGTAGGGCTGACAGTGAGGATGGCCAGGGCATACTCGATGCGTGAAAGCACAAGTCCTTGGAACAGAAGTAATAGCAGTCTTTGCTCGATATTGGCACTCGCCATGACTCTCATTGCTGCCAAACCTTTTCGAGCCTTCGTTATGACATAATCGACATGATCTCTGAAGGACAGGCTACGATCAAGCCTCACGCCAAGATATGTCATTGACTGGGTTCTACTCAGAATGCTCCCATCCATTCTTACTGCCGGCAGGTCTGTTTTCACAATATGGTTGTTTAGTGAGAACCATGTAACCGTTGCCTTTGCAGGGTTGACAAGGGCATCGGCATCAGCACACCATGAGGAAATTCGATCTAGTTCGCCCTGCATATAGTTGGCAACCGCCTGTCTATCCCGACCCTGTCGATACACGAGGATGTCGTCAACGAATGATAGAGTCCTACCCCTTCCATCCAACTGTTGTTGGATCTATCTGTGTAAATGACAGCATCACCGTCTAACGAATTCTCGAAAATGAACGCTTATACTTCCGCCTCTACAGCAGCCGGATTTTGTTGTCTGCATTTTCTGTCTAGTTGGATGCAAACTGAAAAGGACGTACAGAAATCTGTTGGCACTTGTACCCACTCCTCGCCAGGCTCTAAGTCGTCCATTGAACACACCTGTTGAAGAATGTCTTATGCTTGACACATCCTAGACCTTCCTCTTTTTAACCTACAGCCACGTGTGTGTGTGTGTGTGTGTGTGTGTGTGTGTGTGTGTGTGTGTGGCGAAATGCCTGAGGTTCGTCTCGCTACGGTATAGTCAAAGGGAACCTACCGTGCAAATTCTTGCCAGAGGTTTATCCCAGTACTTGACTTGCTCTCCCCTTAGGTGTTTACCTGGACGGAACATTCTAGGCGGGTTAGCGCAATTCAGTCTACTGCGATAAGTTGTCGTCTCATGTTTCGCACGGGGCAAGTAGGCCGACGTGTGTATGCGGAGCGCTGTTCAGGCTGAAGTACTGCTGTTGCAAGTTAGTCGAGTTGACAGCAGCCTATTCGCAGGACGTCGTATTTTGGTTTTGTATGAAGTGTATTCTGGCCATTACAGAGGCCCTACATTATCATCAGCATATGGACCAAGCTTCTGATATTTAAAGGTATTTGCCTGTAATTAGAATGGTGATTTCGTGTCGATGTTTCATCTTGTGTGTACGAGCCGTAGTCGTGCATCAGGCACGCTCATGCATAGAACGGGATCGGTGTCTGGGACTGGGGTGCAGAAGGGATGGTTTTATCCACCAACGGTTAATGGCATCCTAAGAGGTGGAGGCTATGTACGAGGGGAAGTCAATAAGGAAGTCACAAATGGCTGTAGAAAAATAACTAATTATGATAACAGATTGAAACCAGTTTATTTTTATTCAAACATTGTCCCTTTATTTGTCAGCATAATTTCCACCAACATTGATGCGCTTATCCCAACGTTTTATCAGCCCTCCCAAACCCGCTGCATAGAAATGCGTGCTCTGTTTTCTAAACCATGTTTTCACTTCACATTCAACTTCGGCGTCATTCGCGAAATGTCTCCCGTCACGGTGGGTTTTCAGTGTTTATGCTGACAAATGTTTGTCCCGCAAAGCGGTGCATAGCTGGGTAGAAAAAGTTAGGAGGGCGAGTCAATAAGTAAGTCACACAGTTCTGTGGGATGACAGGGAAATGAAAACAGGGCATGCGGCACTATGTAGTGGATTTGGGAGTACTGGTAAAACGATGGGATAAGTGCATCAATGTTGGTGGAAATTATGTTGAGAAATAAGGGGACAATGTATGTATAAAAATAAACTAGTTTCAAGTTGTTATCATATTTAGTTATTTTTCTAAAGCCATTTGTGGTTTACTTATTAACTTACCCTCGTAGTAGCCCAATACAAATAAGATATTCGGAATCAGGACATTCAGGCCTTTAAAATGAATCTATGCATGAGGGGGTTTGGTGACGATAATCGCCTGTCGAGGTCAGCGTGACGAAGAGGTGTGACGAGTGACTTCGGGAAGACGCCGGGGACGCTGAGGCGCGACAGGGGGGCCACCGAAACCAGGTTGTATGACCTATCTAATTACTCGAGAGGACGATTGGCGTCGTTTGCGAAAGTCTGCAGAAGTATCCCGCGAACGACCGATGTGATGACGGCCGTCTACGCAATGTCGGGCATTCACTGGATTTTTCTATTTCTACTTTCCTGCCACCTTCCTTTGACTATTTAGTTCTAATAAAGGGACCAACGGGAGGGACATAATTATTTCAGGTGACGAGAGTGAGAGAAATAAAACCGAGGTAAATAAAACATTCGTTAAACGGGATTATTGACCCAGGAAACACTTTCATCGTTCTACGTGCTCACCTACTGGACAGAGGTGAGAGAAAGGAATGGAGATCATACAGCCTCATGGGGGATAGACCATATATTAAAACGCCATTGACTAGAATGCCAGTCATCTCTCCCATCTGGAAGATGGGAATAGTGCAGTGATTGAGATGGCTATAGCGGTATCAGAGGAGTGAGAGAAACCTAACGGAGGGTCGGCGAAGTGGCCGAATATCTCCTCAAACGGGGTGTTGAATGTTATAATAATGCCTAAAATCTAATGTATAACTTGACTGAGACTGTTGCAGGAACCTGTGTGACTCATCTGTGTATACCCGACGAGACCAGTCGAAGTGGCCGTACTTTTCTCGAGGGACGACGCTCTTCCTGGAGTGATCTGACAAACGAGTCCAAGTTCTTCCCAGTCCAGGTCACCGCAGATGCAGAGGCGCACAGGGACATTGAGATTTTATATCTATAATGTATCCTTTTAGACTGAGAGCTTCGTTTAGATATTCAACATTCACTGTTTGCTGTTACCAGTGGCTCTTACCAGGTTTTTTTGTTGCAGAGCCTATCCTACGAAGTGATTACCCGACAGAAATCGATGCAACTTCCTCACCGAATAGATGACGCTTAGGGCTTCCAACTCTGATATGGAATATCTGGACTCAGCCGGTGTGATCTTGCGGCTCACGTAGCAAATTGGATGGAAGATGCCATCATAAAACTGGCCTAGTACTGCAGCGATGGAAATCCTGCTGGCATCTGACCTAAGATAATAAACGAGCCTAGGATTAGGCAAACGGAGGATTGGTACATTACTAAACAGGATTTTCAATTTTGACAATGCAGAAATTAATAATGCATCTTTGACATCTAATTTTACTGATGCTTTTAAAACATTTGAAAATACACTTGTAATTTCAGCTAAGTTCGGTATGAACTTGCTATAATAATTTACTAAACCCAAAAGGCTCCTGACCTGCTTCTTTGTTGTAGGCATGGTCAGGTTCATAATTTTAGTAATAATTCTATTGTCAGTTTTCAGTTCTCCTTGTGAAATGACATGATCCAAAAAATCAATTTCTTGTAGGCCCAATTCGACTTTGCTTGGTTTCACAGTGAGACCGAAGAGTCGCAACCTATCGAAGACATGTCTGAGTTTCAGTAAGTGTGTTGTCCAGTCATCCGTATGGACACAAATATCATCTATATATGTCACTGTATTCGTCACTCCATGTAGTAACTCTCTAGTTAAGCGTACGAAAGTGGCAGGAGCATTACGAAGTCCGAAAGGAAGAAATCGCCACTCGTAAAGACCTAGAGGTGTTGAGAATGCAGTAAGATGGATAGATTGAGTCTGCATAGGGACCTGCCAATATCCCTTAGTAAGGTCTAATTTAGAGAAGATTTTGGAGGTGGACATATCCAGAATAAGATCTTCGCAGGAAGGAATTGGTTCTGCGTCGATCTTAGTGACATTGTTGAGTTTTCTATAGTCCACACAAAGACGAATTGTGGAGTCTTTTTTCTTGACCAGGACGATTGGAAAGGAGTACTCCGATGTAGATTTTTGAATAATCCCACTAGCTTCTAAATTAAGAATTTCCTTATTTAGACTTTCTCTATAGCTGAGTGGGATAGAGTACGGCCTGCATTTGATAGGCTTCGAGTCCGAAAGAAGGATGGAGTGCTCGATCCTGTCCGTCCTACCTGGAATGTCGGAAAATATGTCCTTATATTCAGTCACTAATTCTATTATCTGTCGTCGTTGCTCTTCTGTCAGTCCCGTTTC
Organism: Cepaea hortensis; assembly: GCA_963921405.1. Lineage (NCBI taxonomy): Eukaryota > Metazoa > Mollusca > Gastropoda > Stylommatophora > Helicidae > Cepaea > Cepaea hortensis. The sequence goes on along the minus strand of OY992876.1, from coordinate 497,616,190 downwards.
TAAACGTATACAATCTAATGTCGCAGTCTTGTCTACAATTGGAACAGGTAGTTCCATCCCGTCGTCGTTTACCTGATTCAGTACGGTTGTGGTGCTAAGTGCGTTTTCTGTAAACTCACTACGTGTATGCATCTCGTCGGATTTGCCAGTCTCGCTAACTAGTGTAGTTGCGTTGTGTACGTCTGTCGTCTCATCCATAGGTGTGGGTGCATTGTGTTCGTCTGTCTCTAATTCTGTCTCTTGTCGTGAAAAGTAGGGTTTCAACATGTTGATATGAAATATCTTTATTTGTCCGTTTATCGATATTCATAATCGACATCCGAAAGTTTTTGTATCACCTTGAAAGGCCCTTGCCATGAAGTTAACATGTTATTACGTTTGTCAGGTAGTAATAGCAATACATCTTGACCAGGTTCAAGAATTATGGGTCTAGCACTTTTGTCGGGATTGTGATTGAGGATATCTGCACTGTTCACTGGAGTGAGTCTATTCTTCTCCTCCCAGGCAGCTATTTCTTCATCTGTGCAGTGTCTTAGTTGGGGTAGACACCCAAGAATTAACTCAGTACAAGGGTTGTCTAGTATTGCACATGTAAAGGTACCAGAAAGGAATGGGGTGTTTATACGGACTCTTGCCAGAGGATAGGTTTCTATATTTCCTGAAAAAGTACGGCATTTTACAGAGTCACCAGTATAATATTTTGGATCAATCAGTTCCTTCTTTACACCAATAATAGAGCTACCACTATCAAGCAAACATCGGCATGGCTTATCATTGACCAATGCAGTGTGAAACATCAAATTGCCTCTGGAGGCTACAGCTGCGTTTGCATTCTCTAAGGAGGATGTTACAATGTGTCCACATGTGAGTTTGCCGTCTGCATGAAATTGTTGACATTGGTTACAATTATCAAAGTTTAAAATATCGTTTACACAACACACATCTACCGATTGGTTAAAAGGTAAATCGTTTTGGACGTCACAATCAGTTTCACTCCCACTATCAGAAGATGTATTAATCAACATTGCATTGTTGGCCTTCATTCTTTGGCGGCCTAGGCACTTATTTGAATAGTGCCCGTAGCTCGAACAGAAGAAGCATTTGACTGCACGCCTGTATGCAGTTCTTTTGTTTTGTTGCTTCTTAATGACCATCTCAAGATGTGTCGGATAGTTTGGTGATTTATCACACATAGCATAAGTATCATGAAAAAGTTGGCAATAGACACATTTTGACACTTTTTTATCTTTCTTGTCGACTCTATGAAATGGTTTTTTATTGCTCTGATAGCTTTTAGGTTGGTCCTTAACAAAAGAGACTATTTCAGAGTCGCTATTTGATGTCTTAAAAATATCTCTATTTGAGGAAAAATATGCAGAGCCTTTCTTTTAAAATTGTTCTATGGTCTCAATGTCTGACTGCTGCAGGAATTTAGAGAAAGGAGATGGTATTGTGGATATGACTTTATCCATGGCTATTAAATTTGTAAGTTTTTCAAAATCCTTTCCTATTTTTGATGCACTAAGCCATCTATTTAGTACGCTTTGGACATTTGAGACATAATCGGTAAAGGTCTCGCTTGGCTTTGGTTTTAAATTGGAAAACTGTACTTGATACCCAGGAGCATCAAGTAAGAAATGTAAGGATGTACTGATAGTTAGATCTAAGATAAGTTGGTATTGATTCTATTACTTTAAGGGGCTCCCCACTTAGGTTCTTCATGTAGATCATGGCCCACATATCGATTGGTACTTCGTGGTATCTTCTTTACAGAATGGCTTAATAATGTTTTTGTACTTATTAAATTTATTTTCTTCTTGCTGACTTTTTAGTTTTGTAGCGGAGATCTCTAAGTGTGAATCTACATCCATAGTTTTCATCTTTAACTGTGTCTCTGATTCCACCTGTATTTGTTTTTCTTTCACCCTTGCCATTTCATCTATGTCTTTTTGCTTCAACTCTCTCTCCTGATCTAATTGTTTTTGCTTTAATTCTAATTCCTTTTGTTTAAACTCCTTTTCTTGTTCTAACTGCTTCTGTTTTGTTTCTTCAGCTAATTGTGCCTCTTTGTGTTTTATTTCTAATTCCTTTTGTTTAAGCTCCTTATCTTGTTCTAACTGCTTATGTTTTGTTTCTTCAGCTAATTGTGCCTCTTTGTGTTTTATTTCTAATTCCTTTTGTTTTGTTATCTCAGCTAGTTCTACAATCTCCTTTTGATGTTGTCTTTCTTGTTCTCCAATCTCCTTCTGATGTTGTCTTTCTCGTTCTCCAATCTCCTTCTGATGTTGTCTTTCTCGTGCACGCTCATCTCTCTCAGCATCTTTTGCTTCCCTAAATTTTTGATCAGCATATTGCTCTAAGTCCTTTCCTGTGTATTCTAATTCCTTGCCTGCTTTTATGAAATCAGCTAATGTTGCCATGTTGTTGGGAAATTAGCTAGAGTTGATAGGCACTCAAATATTTATTCCCTTATTTATATTAGATATGTTAGGTTTTTCAATCCCTGAGTACAAAAAATATACTCTTAGATTATAACCTGAAAAATAGATCACAAAAAATATGCTAATACATCACACGCTGAAAAAGAGATGCATTATTAATCATATTGCATGCAAAATCATTTGGGTATACTCATCTTAACATTCCAGATCAATCATGTACACTCGTTTTGACACTTCAAGTCCAATCGTCTGGCAACACCACACACAGCTTGCGTTATGCTTATGACCAGCTGTTGTTCTGCCTGGTTATCAAGAGCATCAACAATTAACCACTTGCAAATGATATATAACTCTAGACAATTTTGTACAATTACATGCCCCAGGACAATACAATGTGGTTTAATTAATAATAAATGTCACTGTCCTGTCTTCGTTCTAACGTCTTCTGCCTTCCCTAACTCTAGCTGCTTAATTTATGGAAGTGTTGTGCAGACTGCGTCTCATTTGCATAGCAAAAGTAGTGCCATCGTAACGGTAAGAAATAGAAAAAGTATATAAATAATTAAATAAATGCTTTGGAATAAATATAAAGGTAATAGTAATGTTCAAATAAATAAATAATATTCGATATAAGTCAATGATTCAGGTGAGCAGCCGCTTTGCAATGTGTCATCAATCAGTCGCTGATTGCAAATGGCGTAACGCAGCTGTTTGTCAGTCGCGATACGTCACCCGCGCAGCGCTATTTTTAGCTTGGAAAAATCAATATTGTTCTCGGCTCATTTTTGTGTATCGCTCCGCTGTGAATCATATCTGACAAATAGTAGTAAATAAATAAGTAATTGTAGAAATAAATGATACAAAACTATAATATTAATACTTACAAATCAGAAGAAAACATGTTCATAAGCACAAAATAATTTAATAAGCATAAATAAACATAATTTGGTCACGATGGGCACAGCTCGCACTTTGTTCTGTCTGCACACGCCATTATCACTAACATAAACTAAACCCTGTGATTATCTAGCCGTAATTCTATTTTAGAGCCGTGGGTGAGTGTTTTAGCTTGAACAATTGTCCAAGCTGCACTTCTGACACCACTTTATCCTAGCCTGTCACCAACCGATGTCACAGGCATTCCGGGATAACTTCTCTCGCACCACACAAAAAGACTTGTTAGTCGTACGAGAGGAATCGATTACACATTTTATTGCCACTGGCTCTTTGCATCATATCAATGTACAACAAACAGTCGCTAACAAATCACACAAGCATAAATGCACAGAATTGCCTATCACTAGTCGTTTCCTAACCCTATTGATAATCTATCTACTCGGCTAAGGAAATAAGCATCGACGCTAAGCGATGCGCTCACTACGAAGTCTGTGTCCCGTCTGACTATTCTCTGCGTGCTGTTTACACAGTACGCGGAAGGACTTGGGGCGCTCTATGGCTTTTGCGTGCGGCCTCATCCAGCACGCTAGAGTAGTGGCCTCTCTTGAGTTTCAGTTAAGTTCTCCGTGTCTATCACGTTGGCGTGATTATGCCGTGACCAGAGTGCTAACTCTCTGGTTGACACCTCCGTGTCCCATGAGAGAACTATTTAATAGTTCCCCTTCTTATTTATTCCTTACACCTACCCTGCCCTCATGTAGGGGCACTGGGTTACCTCTATTCTACTTGAGGTAGACCACTCATTCAGGGTGGTCTTCATTCCATGTAACTGAGTCTTTGACAATGGAGTGTGTACCAGACGAGCGTAACGTCAGCCTGTGAACCTACATCATGGAACGAACCAAGAAGACTGAGGGCGTGAGCTTCCCTGTGTTGAGGTAGCGTCCAAACGTTCCTGACAAGTCAGAGTTCCAGTGGCCTATGGTTTTGCAAGTCAGTCATTTATCGATCCATGAACAGCCAGCTACCATATATAACAGAGCGAGTCTGAATGCAACTGTAGCTGAACGTAACTGTAGGAAATCAAGTCAACTCCTTGATGATAAATAAGTGTGTCTGTTTAATTATGAAGGTTCTCTGGTAGAAAAATTGTAGACTGCAAATATCAAAGCTTGTTGACAGTTTACCGGCCGATCGTCACTCACCCTCTACGTCAGCACATGAGTGTAACTCAATTCTCTAACTACCGTGTTCATTCGTGCTCATTCCCTTTTCCTTTGCGCAGCATCTTGCGTACCCAACTAACCAAAGCCCATATAACAGATCATACTGTTATATTACCTTCCCATGCCAACAAGACTTTTCCCTGAAAAGTCTTAACTCTCAAACCCCAAGTCTATGACCCAAATCACTTAACCCAAAAATCCCACACAATTTAAATTACCTCTTCTTCATTTCTGTAATAATTTTTAATCAATCCGCTTACCTAACTAGCATCAACCCATCTACAACATTCATATACCTCTAACTCCAACCTGGAACCCTTATTCATTACCCTTCTCTCTATATCTCAACAATTTCATCTTATAGCCAGCAGTTCCATACTTCTTGTCTACTTATATATTATAGCAAACCGCTATGTTTCTTCACAGACCTTTGTGAAGTCATACTTCTTCTTCATTTATGTAATACAAAACAATTTATAAGGAATTTATCTAGATATTTCATTTCATATATACATATGTTCATCAAAACCGTTGGTATATAAACACAATTGGAAATTTGTCGTGCGTTATGCAATCTCTCATATTCTCTCAACATCAACAAAACAACACAGGATAGACAGAAAAGATGGGGTGCGCACCCAGATATAAAGATATAAAGAAGTAGTCAGAAAACAATCACATTTACCTCCCTTGCAATCACAAAAACTTTATAAATAAAGTTTTAAAAACGCATCTTATTATCCATGAATATATTCTTATGTTTGTTATAAATTAAGTCGATCCAAAATTTCTTCCTTATATACTCCATATTAACATTTGTGCTGCCATCCACAACCATTAATAACTATATTTCGCATGGCTCATGTTCAAATAATATTGACAATGTTCATTTCTTATGAACATACTTTAAACCAATTAACGCTGCTTATCACAGCTCCTATATTTATCCCCTCACATCCCATTATAACTATCCTTGTTCATGGGCGTATCTAACTTTGTACTAAACCATCTGCGCTGCTATCTACAACCCCATTAATGTCCACTCTCAATTAACTTCTTCTTCCTTATAACATGGCATCTAATCTATATATTTTCAATTAATGCTGACTTAATGCAGCTCCTATTTCAACCTCACAGAACCATATATTTCTACCAGCTTTATACCCCCATCATCTAAGCATGGCATTTAATTCATGTGTTTCTAAACTACATGTAATTAACCCCCCATATTCCAACCATTAATGCTGACTGGTGCAGCAGCCTTCTTACTATCATAAGGCCGAAGTTTATAATACTCATGTTTACTAAAACTTATTACTCACAAGGGAAATATGTCTCTCTTCTAGTCCACAGTCGTTTGTTTGCTATTTTCTGAACGAAGGGTTCTGAACGAAGCCCCATCCTATCGCTTTCACCAATTCTATACTCAGAACAAAATTATAACAATTTCAACTAAGACTTAACAATCATCAAGTTAATGTGATGAATTCAAATTAGTCAAAATAACTGAAAGCACAAGTTACAAAAGTTATTAACCAAGTGTAACTCAAACAAAACTCTTTCTTCCCCCCAAATATATATATGGTTTTATCCCCAACATAATGTACATAGTCACATTATCACCAATTTAAATCAATATAAACAATAACGGTCTCTTTTATGGACCGCTACATTACCCTAAAATAAAGAAAACACAACAAGTCTTCTTCTAAAATCAATTCAATCAAAAATAATACACTAGATTATAAATGATGCAATGCATTATACTCTACGAAAACCTAACTTAACACATCTGTAATCTACAGTTACTATACATAGGAAGACTGCTTTGTCTTCTAACACAGGTCAGGCATTTTAAATCCTCCTAAAAAAAAATAATTCTCCTGCAATCTGCAATCTACTCCATCACCCTATTTACCATATCTCCACTTTTTCAATAACGCCAGATTTCTCTCTATCATTGCCATTTCAACATCAATGTCTTCTCTAACCTGGGGAGAACTCAACATATCCTCTTTTATACTACCATTTTCGCCTTCATCAGTTTCTGATTTTTCATCCATATATTGTTCTTCTGTACTTACATTCTCGGCGGCCTCAATTTTTTTCTTTCTATATCTAACCTGATTTTTCTATCTTGGCTTCTTAATGACCTTTCCAACAGTGGCATTTCTTCATCGCTTGATGAATTGTCTCTAATTAGCTTTTGTCTTTTAACTTCTCTATCTCTCTGTCTCTCTATCCTCCTCTTTACTGCTTTCATGGTATTTTTAAATAGGGCAGTTATTTCTTCTTCCATAGAATCAACACCATTATAATCATCGTACGTATTCTTTTCTTCCTGCATAAAAGTTTTAGGTATTGTTTCCTCTTGATCGTAAGTATCTTCATAAACTGGTGTTGTTAATACTTGATTTTGTACCGGATCTTTACCTAAATCTGAGGGTATTGTATATTTAACACTTCTGACGAATTGTCCATCTGAGTATAATCCGTATGAATAATAATAATAATAATAATTATTATTATTATTATCGCTTCTCTTATCTTCATCTCGTCTTAAATGCTCTACATGTGAACGCGCTACATGTCCTGTTATTTGATTCTTGATAGTATATGTTACTGGACCTAATTTTTCTAAAATGTAATATCCTGGAATCCAATGAGAATCAAATTTAGAGTTTCTTCTATGCTTCTTATAGTAAACTCTGTCGCCTACCTTAAATTCTTGTAGTTGAGTATTTTTATCTGCGTACTTTTTCTGTCTTTCTCTAGCTTTAATTATATTACTTCTTAACCTTACATGTGCCTTGTGCATTTCCTGTAAAATCATTTCTTGAAAATTCTCTCCCATATATTTCCTTCTAGGTTTTAACAAATTGTCAATTGGAAGTATTGGTTCTCTTCCGTGCAGCAGGTAAAATGGTGAAAATCCTGTCCCCTCATTTTGGTGTGTTCGTATTTCCCACAGTGCTGGTCCCAGATAAAGGTCCTGTCGTGTTCCTCTACATTGTTTGCTAATATATTGTATAACGTCCTATGTTGTCTCACGTTTTTCGCATTCGAAGAAGGTCTATAATAAGAAGTTTTTATGTGGGCAATATTTAAATCTTGTAGTAATTTCTCAAACTTTTTGTTTACGAATTCTCTTCCATTATCTGTGAGTACTGTCTGTGGGCAACTAAACCTTGGTATATATTCTTGTAGGAAAATATTAATAACAGAATCAGCGCTCTTATCTGGTATTGGATACACTTCTGGCCAGAGACTGTAGCAATCCACAATATGAAGTAAATATACATTCCCCGATAACGTTTATGGATGAGGACCTGAAATATCTAAACTCACCTTCTGCATTGGGAACTGAGGAATATCCGTATCTTGTAAGGGACATTTAATTGTTTTCATATTTCTTAACCTACATTTCTCACATTCGTCAACATACTTATAAATACTCTTAAACATGTTTGGCCAATAATACTTTTTCTTGAGAGCTTTGCACAATTTATCACGGCCAAGATGTCCATTTTCATCATGATATGCTTTTAAAACCTTGTTTTCTAACTGTTTCGGAATGTATTTCCTCAATTCTGCCTCTTCAGTTTTTTCATTCATATAGTATAACTGTCCATCTTGCTGCAATTCAATAAAAAATTTTGTAAAAGTGTTTTCGGCTGTTCCTTTCAACTTTTGTTTGATTTCTATTACTTTCGGATCTAGTTCTTGTTCTTCCTTCATATCAAAATGTGGTAATTGTGGACCCTCTACTATTTGTTCAAGATCTTGTTCTGTCTGTGAGCTTTCAAAATTTTCTCTATTCAACATGGCCGAATCCAATATATTTACCTGCCAGTTTCGGTCGTCTACCTCTGGCTCTCCCTCATTCTCATTATCTTCAGATATCTCAGGGTATGGAATTCTGGACAATAAATCTGCACAGGTGTTTTCTTTACCGGAAACATATTCGACTTTTGCATTGTATCCTTGCAAGTTCAGCGCCCATGTCTGTATTTTTCTGTTTTGTACTGGGGCTTCTAGTAAAGATTTTAATGGCATGTGATCAGTTTTAATGATGAAACTTGCGTTATGTAAATAATAATCAAGTTTTTGAAGGGCATAGTGGATAGCATATGCCTCCTTCTCAACTGTCGACCACTTCTTCTGAGATTTGCTAAGTTTGTGTGACAAAAAGTAGATTGGTCTCTCATTTCTAACACCTGGTATTCCTGTATTTTCACCTTCATATGGTTGCGTTAAACATGCTCCTATAGCTTTTTCCGAAGCATCTGTATATAACACCAATTGTTTGTTTAAGTCTGGATGTGCCAAAAGTGGAACCGTTGTTAAGCTGTTTAAAAAAACAAAAATCAAATGCTTTCTGACAATTTTCAGTCCATTTAAATCTTGCGTATTTACAAGTCAGTTTTGTAATGGGTTCTGCTATCTCAGCGAAGTTTGGAACGAAACGACGATAATACCAGGCCATACCGATAAAAGCCCGAACTTCTCTTATATTGGTTGGAGCAGGTAATTCTCTAATGACTTTAACCTTATCCTGATCTGGTTTAATTCCTTCTCTATTAATGATGTACACCACATACTTAGTTTCTGTTTTTAGGAATTCGCATTTACTGAGTTTCAATTTAACGTCGTGTAATTTTAGTCTATCAAATACCAACTTAACGTGTTTCAGATGGTCTTGCACGTCTACTGCTGTGTAGATTAAAATGTCATCTATGTATGCTAATGCAAACTTTTGTAAGCCCTCCAGTACCTGATTTATTAATAGCATATAATGAGAAGGCGCCGTCTTGACCCCAAAAGGCATTCGTAAAAATTTGTAAGAACCTGCGTGAGTACAGAAGGCACTTTTCTTCTGAGCTTCCGGCGACATAGGGATACACCAAAATCCTGACCTTTCGTCTAACGTGGTAAAGAAGGTAGACCCATTAAGTAGCCCTAAAATATCACCAATCACCGGCAATGGATAGGCCACATTCTTGGTGATTTTGTTCAGGGCCCTGTAGTCGCAGCATAATCTGTGACTACCATCTTTCTTGGTCACTATGACAATCGGAGATGACCATTCTGACTTAGATCTTGTTATGATTCCCGCTTTTAGCATATCTTCTATTGCTTTTTCTACTATCTCTCTATTCCTTAGAGGAGTTCTATATGGTTTCAAACTAATTGGTGGATGATTTCCTGTGTCTATTTCCATAGTAACTGTCTTAGTCTTACCTAACTCCAAGTCATTAATACCAAAAACATCTTGATTTTTTCTTACTAAGTCTTCTAATACTTCTTTATACTCTGGCGGAGCTTTTAATTGTGATAATAACTCTTGTTCTCTCTTCAAATATGACGTTGTTTTGTCTACTGAATGTACTTGAGATGGATATTTTCTGAATGCATGGATCGATTCATCATTCCGTCTTTTCCAACTTCCTCTATTTCTATTTCGGTTATTAATAGGGCCTTCTGGATTCATTGGCAATCCTTCTTTAACTGTTGTTGCTATGTTGTTAAGCTCAGGTGCTATTTTTGCAATCACACACCCTCTATACAACGTAATGTCTTTCCCTGTGTTATTAAAAATCATTACAGGAAAACTGTTATATCTATCTAATGTTACTATTCCGTCTGTGACTTCTACCCCTGGTTCATCTATTATCTCTTTCTCTAATTCTGTTACTGTAACAGTTTGTCCTGTCGAAAAATACGGATGTTTAAAAATATTTTTGCTTGTATCAGATTGACTGTCTGTGGTTTTAGAATCATAGATGTTTTTACTCTGACCAAGGCTGATACGTGCATGTCTTCCTCCAAGTCCACATAGACATCTTGAAATCTCAACTTGTGTAAATCAAAATAAAGCCGTACACCATTTTTTATCAAAAAATCTCTACCTAGGATCATGTTCCTATTTAACTCTTTAACCACATGAAAAAGGTGTCTCACGTTTATTCCTCCCAATCTAAGGTTTATCATTGTTTGTCCAACCACTTCCAGATTTAGTCCAGTAACCGAATGAAGGGTATCTTGATTTCCAAACATTTTGAAATTCTTTAATATACGATATAACAATTTTTCCTTGATCACACTAACTTGCGCTCCTGAATCAATCAATGTTCTAATTTTAAATTTACCTATTTCTATAATGCATGAACTGGGATCAATCATATTAACTGAAAACCGTTTTATCTCTCCAAGTTGAGGCCATTTTCTATATTCTCTATTTCTATTTGTCCTATTATATTTGCCATTTGGATAATTAATATATTCACTCATTCTTGGGACCTTTTTACTCTCACTCCTACCGCAGGTCCTATTCAGTAAGTGGGACGCCAGTTTTCCTTCATTCTTGGCCTTGTAGAATTTCTCTGTCTGTCTTCATAATTTCTACTTGGTCCACTGTTTCCAGCTTTATTCTGTGCACCAACCTGGGCACGTCTGTTACCACAAAATCTAAAAGCGTGTCCCCTCTGACCACAGCTCCAACAAACCATATTTGTGCTATTTGCTGTCTCTCTTATAGGGTTTCTCATTTGTCTCTCCCTATCATTATTTCATTGCAGTGTCTGTATTTCTCCCCATCTTCTCCATCCGTACCTCGCTTGTCCAATCTCCATGGGCTCCTCAATTCTTTCTTCTCTATTACTTCCTATTTCTCGTCCTACTCTTAGTCTAAATCTTCTTCTCAATTTCTCTTCCTGTACAGCTATATCCACAGCTTGTGATAATCTTTCAGGGTTTTCTCTCATTAATTTAAACTTCAGTCCATCCGACTTTATACCGTCTACAAACATTCCGACCAACATTCTTTCTACCTCTTCCCCTCGTACGTTCTGTCCAATAAATGCTTCTTCAGCTAGGTTAATCAACCTATCACTAAATAATTGCACAGTTTCTCCAGTGTTCTGTTTGGATTGTCTTAACACTGAAAACGCATGCTGAGGATCTGTGATCTCAGCATACTTATGGGCTAAGTCATCTTTAAACTGTTCCCATGTCTCATCTACTCCAGCTTTTAATTTTCTTCTAATGTGATCCGAAACCGGTGCTACAGTGGCCTGATAAACAATATTCTTCTTCTCCTCATCTGTCGCTGCCACCAAAAATGCATGTTTCTCCACCGAGGTCATCCATCTCTTAAAGTCCTTCGCCTGCCCACTGAATTTTTCAATATCTGTGCCTACCCCTGGCTGCTTTATTGCGGAGTTGAGTCTGCTTATTGCTCTACCCACTCCCCCCAAAACTTGTGTCAACGAAACTTGTTCTTCTGCCATGTTGCAATATCCTTGTTATATAACTCAATAGAAATTATTTCAAGATTACAATATGATTAATTAATTAATAATAATAATTAATATTGTTAATATACTTCATGTAAGGATACCCCTGAGGACGTAAGTTTCCCAACGCGCAGTATTGTGTTCAAGATTACAATGTGGTTAATTAATTAATAATAATAATTAATATTGTTAATATACTTCATATAAGGATACCCTTGAGGACGTAAGTTTCCCAACGCGCAGTATCGTGTTCTTCAAAAAAAAAAATCCATCCAATTGACGAGAATTTGGATCCTGAGTAGTTTCTGGCCTCACTAGTGTAACGATCACTTTCACCCCTGGTCGGGCACGTCTGAACTTTGGCTTCACCCCATGGTCGGGCACGTCCAAACGTTGGCTTCACCCCTGGTCGGGCACGTCTAAGCTTTGGCTCTTTAATATCAATTCGTTCTGGAACGTCTCTAGCTCGACTCCAGTCAGAAGTAAAGCGATTAAAATGGTCTCTCCTTAGCAAGACCGGCAACCATTATGCCCACCCGCCTCAGAGAAACCCAATGCATCTAAATCGCACTCAGTAGTGAACATCTTCATGAGCTTGAGTTTGTTTTCAAACTTGAGCAAGGTTGATACAATTTCCGAGTCAGCAAAACGATTCTATGGCCGTATTGAAACATTCCCACAGCGGCATTTGGGAGTCTGGAGCTGACTTGACAACAAAGTTCCTTGTGAGTAAAAATGTGGAACGGCAGCTCTTGGCTATGATAACGCCGAAGAAGCCATCAGTTTTTGCGTATGAGAATGTGAATCAGCAACTCTTGAAAACGGCCACGGCTATGATGATGTGGAAAAAGCCAGTACTTCGCATCGCGTTTCTCAGCCCAAGTTCAGGATCCTGGTTATTAAGGCTCCATTTCAGACTATATAACAGAGCGAGTCTGAATGCAACTGTAGCTGAACATAACTGTAGGAAATCAAGTCAACTCCTTGATGATAAATAAGTGTGTCTGTTTAATTATGAAGGTTCTCTGGTAGAAAAATTGTAGACTGCAAATATCAAAGCTTGTTGACAGTTTGCCTGCCGATCGTGACTCACCCTCTACGTCAGCACACGAGTGTAACTCAATTCTCTAACTACCGTACTCATTCGTGCTCATTCCCTTTTCCCTTGCGCAGCATCTTGCGTACCCAACTAACCAAAGCCCATATAACAGATCATACTGTTATACATACCTTCGTGAACAGTAAGGTAAAAGATACAAATACCGTAGCCATTTCAAGATACTGCGGCCCAGAGAGGGACCCGATAAGAGGCTTGGCCTAATATATATAGAGTAGTCTACTGCCCACCTCTGTCTACCTATCATGCTGATCTAGACTATAGAGTAGTCTACTGACCACCTCTGTCTACCTATCATGCTGATCTAGACTATAGAGTAGTCTACAACCTGTGTCTACCTATCCTGCTGATCTAGACTATAGAGTAGTCTACTGCCTACCTATGTCTACCTATCCTGCCGATCTAGACTATAGAGTAGTCTAATGCCTACCTATGTCTACCTATCCTGCTGATCTAGACTATAGAGTAGTCTACTGCCTACCTCTGTCTACCTATCCTGCTGATCTAGACTATAGAGTAGTCTACTGCCTACCTCTTTCTACCTTTACTTGTGTTGACACCCTGTTGTATAATAAATGTCTGGTATGTTCACGTCAGATCAGAGTTGAGTCACATGATATGGATGGAGCATTAGAGGGTAAAGCCCAGGGAAAGAAAGATTGTAAGAGTGGGTTGTCCTGAGGTTGGCGGGGTTGATAGAATAAAACTCATGTACTCCATAGGCCGAACTGAACCCACAGTACGTAGTGTAGCATAGCTCCCCTCACCACAAGGACTTTGTATATATATATAATATATATTCTTCTTCAGCGTTCCGAGCCATTGAGGTTCTTTGCTGCAAATACAATCCGTCTCCATTCGTCTCTCTGGTTGACCTTCTCTTGCCAATCGTTGATTCCAAGTGCTTGTAGGTCTGTACATGTATTATCTCTCCACCGCCTTCTTGGTCTACCTCGAGGTCTACGGTCATTTATTTCCTGAGTGTAAGCGAGTTTTGTTTCCCTATTATCTTCCATTCTTTCTATATGCCCCAGCCATTGTAGTCTATTAGCCTTCATGATACCAGTGATTAGTGGGGACTTAAACAGATCATAAATGTCTTTGTTACTTCTTCTTTTCCACTCTCCACTTTGTGTATCCCTAATGGGTCCAAAGATGCGTCTTAAAATTTTGTTCTCAAAGGTTTGTAACAAGGCTTCGTCTCCTTTCGTTGTACTCCAGGTTTCAGAGCCATACAGCACAACTGGTCTGATCAGTGTTTTGTATATTGTGAGCTTGGTGTTACGAGATAGCGCATTTGATTTTAGTAGATGTTGTAGTGCATAGTATATCTTATTTCCAGAGTTGATGCTAGTTTGTATTTCTTCCCTTATGAGGTTGGAGCAGTTGAAGATTGTACCCAGGTATTTGTATGTTTCCGTTCTTTTAATGGTCATAATATCTATTTGTATGTGGCCAGAGTTTTTAGCCATTCCGTCTCTTGAATTTACCATATATTCTGTCTTATCTTGGTTGATAACCAGCCCCATCTGTTGGGCTTTTTCCTTTAAGTGAGTCAACATTTCCAATGTCTTTTGTTCACTGTGCCCTATAATATCTATTTTATCTGCATAACCAAGCAGCTTGGATGTTCCTCCAATATTACATTCCTCCTTTACTTTCCTTACAACTTTCTCTAGAGCCAGATTGAAGAGTAGCGGCGATAGTGCATAACCCTGTTTCAAGCCAGATGTTATTTGGAAAGGCGAGACATTTTTCTGGTGATTAGTTTCCATATCTTTGATTATATTACTCTTATATTCTCGCTTCTGCTGTCGGGCTATTTTTGTAGCCTCTTTACATTAATTTCAATAATGCTCTTCCTTTTGGATGTTTTTGATGTCATTTAACCATAAATGTCTGGCATTCTTTTTCCTAATGACTGCTTCTTCACATTTTTGATTGAACCATCTGTTCTTTCTATGCGTGGTTAACACACCGAGACATTCTTCTGCGGTAGATTGAATTGTATTCTTGATGTTCAACCAAGTTTGGTCAACGCTTTCCTCCAAAGGGTTTTGCAGAGTTTCAAGTTTACATTTTGTTTCATCTGTAAATTTCTCTTTGACTGTAATTTCTTGTAGTTTTTCTCTGTTATATGTTGGGTGTAATCTTTGTAATTTAGTATAGAAAGCTCTCTTAAGTTTTATTTAAAATTTTGCTCCAACGAGGAAGTGGTCACTGTGGCACTCAGCTCCTCTATAACTTCTAACTTGCTGTATGTTTGATGCATTTCTGTTGTTAATTAAAATGTGATCTATTTGATTATAGGTTCTCTTGTCACATGATTTCCAAGTTTGTTTGTGTATATCCTTTCTTTGTAGTCTGGTACTGCTAATCTGCAGTCCTTTGGCTTCTGCCAGGTTGATGACTCTCCATATATATATATATATATATATATATATATATATATATATATATATATATATATATATATATATATATATATATATATATAGACTATCCGCTTATACTTATATATATATATATATATATATATATATATATATATATATATATATATATATATATATATATATATATATAATTTGCCAGCGGGGCCCGTGTGTGATCACGTGTTTGATTATAAATGTGGCTATGATAGGAAAGCTGGGACCTGCAAAACAAGGTGGTATTCGACAGCAATCACAAGAGAGTGTGTCAGACGATGCTCTACTGGGCCTCAACATCCACGGGAATACGGTGTCAAGCCGTAAATGTTCTAAATGTTCCTGGACTTGAGCAATTCATGTCAAATACGCGTTTAACTGATTCACTGCCACGGAATGATTAATCGACTTAGGCGTATTCCCGTACCTGACATAGGCTTATAAACAATTGTTTTCCTCCTCCAACCCCATTTAATTTGGTTTATAATACAACATGTCAGTTGCCATATTCATTCATTCATTCATTCATTCATTCATTCATTCATTCATTCATTCATTCATTCATTCATTCATTCATTCAAACTTCAACATATCAAGGCGAACCTTCTGGCCTAGAGAGACAACAGTGGAAGATAAACTCGATGGACCGCTGAGTGAACTATAAAAGACTGTTAGATTCATACAAGAGACAACAATGCAGTTATAAACATATTTCAGGCAAACGAAAGAAGAAGAAGAAATTCATTCATTCATTCATTCATTCATTCATTCATTCACTCACTTATTCATTCATTCATTCATTCATTCAATAGCATGTCCCTTGCATAGGGTTGCCAGATACGGGGAGCCAAAAGGAGGACATAATAAGGCAACAAAGAAGACAAAGGAGGACAAATTGAATGTTTCATTTGAATCCTTCTAGAGTTGAGTTGAGTTAAGAACCGACATCACTGCACTCGCGACATTCCCATACGTGCTCCGTACCCTCGTTCAACAGCCAGCGAAGACTCATACTACTAATCGTTCCCACCGCTATCTGATTAAAAGTTCTCCTGGTCCCCCCTCTCAGTTTTGAGATTCTTCTAGAACCCCTGTTGACCCCCCGCAATCTCATTCTTTCCACATATGGGTTCTCAGTCTGTTCCTCCGCCTTCTCCACCTGGTCCCACAACCCCCCCCTGCCCCTTGTCCATAGGCAAACTACCACCAAGAGGTGCATTCCCTGCTAGCCTGTCAGCCTGTTCATTCCCCCGTACCCTCGCATGGCCTGGGCAAAATACCCATACAATTCTCACAATCTGTGACCTCTGAAGCGACAAGAGCCATTCCACACGAAACATTCCTTTCTCCACCTTACTAAGCATACTCATTGAATCGTAATGAATACAATGTGTGTTGCAGTAGTCTCCTCTAGCCACCGGAATGCCGCTGTTACTGCCTCCACCTCCATTCTCATGCTGGAGGTCATAGTCTCATATGCCAGACTCTCCTTTTTCAAGACTCGTCCATTAGCCTTTGCAACAAATCCCCAACTACTACGCCTGTTTCTCACCCATTGGTGTAGATGACTATGTCACCTTGATTTGTGTTGCGCTGGATCAACTGTAGCACTTCAAAACTCAGTGCGGCCCGCTGTCAATTCTCTGCACTCACGACACAGTGTTATTATTATATTGTGCCAGTCCGTCATGTCTTCCGGAACTTCAACCCACTCTCTTTCACGATTGATGGTCTCTAGATCACACACTTGACGTACAGAAAGTTCTGCCTGTGCCATCCAGGACCTGCCTCGTCTTAGTCTATGACCCTTGACCATATCCATTGCTGCATGCAGAGGGTGATCCCTGTCTGCGGAAACTCTCAGGTACCATTTGGCCTGAAGGACCCTATGCTTATCCGCCATTGTTGGTAGCGTCAGGATATGCCTCGTGCATATAATTGGTGTGTCCTTTGTGCATCCCAGGATTAACCGCATGGCAGCATTCTGTATGCGCTCCAACCTTTCAAGCTGGCTCTTTGTACTGTCAGCAGCCCCAAACCATACTCAATGACAGAAATTATTAACTGCTGAAAGAGCCTGTACAGCATCTTCTGATCTATCTCGGTTGCTGCCATAGTTCTCAATGAATTAAGTCCCCTACCAGCCTTCACCACCAAATCCCCCACATGACCCTTAAAAGACAAACACCTGTCAAAGGTGATACCCAAGTACTTTAATTTACTCTCTCGACTAAGAGGACATCCATTCAACATAATACCTGGGACATCTGCCTTGACGATCCGGTTATCCAGGGAATACTACACAGCCGATGCCTTGTCTGGGTGTATAATGGCCCCTGCGTCCCTGCACCACTCCGCAACCCTGTTTCCTGCCATCTGTAAGTTTTTCACCAAACTGGCCCTGTCTCTGCCCTGTCTGTACACCAGCTCATCATCTGCAAATGTCAAGAATTTTAGCAATTTCTTCATTCATTGGGACTTTGCCGTCTTGACAGACGATAGTTTGTTACACTGTGCTTCAAAAAGGCATAATAACTACAACCAATGGCGGTGGCGAATGTGACTGATAAGGCCAATTCGCGTTGTAAATATTCGTCCACAGTGGATTCAAGTGAACACATGGCCATTTTCATTGTCACCATCATGCACCATCTTACGCCTCACATGCTCGGCGTGTGGCTTATCTGCAATAGTTTTCTCCATTTCTGATATCTGCCCTCCATGCAACACGTTCAGCGGCGACTTGCTCCCTATGTGCATTACCAATCATGTCCTGCTTACATACATACACATACATACATTGGCACCTTGCCGTCTTGACAGACGATAGTTTGTGCTTTAAAAAGGCATAATAACTTTTAACTATGGCGGTAGCGAGTGTGACTGATAACTCTCCATAGCACAAAGCCTGGGCTAAAATATAGAGATCATGTGTTGCCCATGCAGCATGATCCCTCTCTCGGCCTGCCTAGTTCACTCCAGAGGAAAGGTAACACCCCTACATCTGGAACAAGACAAGCTGCAGAAGCTGCCGGATCAGCAAAGCAATGCTCTAACTGTCCGCCTGTCGGAGCTTCGTTCCTAGACCAGTCGCCAACCAAGGCTTAGGGCCTGGTCTGCCCTGCCATGACAATTTTGTCTTTAGCTTGCATTTCCTCGCACCAGGGTAAGGCTTGTACCCTCCCAATTGCGCTCTTCCGCCCGAAGCCGTTGGCACAATGTGGGGTGTCGGGTTTGGTAAGCGCCGCCCAACGTTCGGCGCTAACAGAAACCAGGTAGTACCGTCTACTGTTATACGGTAGCTCAGTCATATCTGACTAAGACCTGCTTACACACATCTTTGTATTGTAGTAGAGTCCAACCATGAGATCTGTTACCCATCTCCAATTCACCAAAAAAGATGTCCTTTGGTATTCTACCATCACCCATCCTCCTAAGATGTCCTATCCATCTAAGTCTACGAAGACTGAGCATGGAACACACCGTCACACAACCTGATCTTTCCAATACTTCAGTATTTGTGATTTTGTTTTGCCACTTAATACCAAGTATTCTTCGCAGACACCGCATATGAAAGCTTTTTAAACGTTTCTCATGGTGTGAGTAAGTTGTCCAGGCTTCACTGCCATAAAGAAGTGTACTAAGGACACAGGCTTGATAGACAAGGACTTTTGTTTTGGAAGTAAGCTTCCTGTTCTCCCAGACTCTTTTTCTTAACCTGTTCATTGTTGTTGCTGCCTTACCAATCCTGATGTTTATTTCCTGATCTAGGGATAATTTGCAATTTACCTCTGATCCTAGATATGTAAAATGGTCCACTATCTCTAGTTCGGCGTCGCAAATAAAAATTGATGGTACCCCATGTGCACCTTGTGACATAATCTGTGTCTTCTTTTTGCTAATTGTTAAACCAAATTCAGAACAAGCATTGGAGAATGCAGATAGTAAATGTTGTAATTCTTCCTCAGAGTGGGTCGTAATTGCAGCATCTTCTGCAAAAACCAACTCTCTGATCAGTACCCTCTTAATTTTCGTCGTGGCCTTCAATCTCTGAGCATTGTAAAGGCCGCCATCTGAGCGTGAGTGAATGTATATACCACCATCCTGATCACGAAAGGCATATTTCAGTAGAAGTGAAAAGTATATTCCAAAGAGGGTCGTAGCTAGTACACAACCTTGCTTAACTTCACTCTTGATTTCAAACTCTTCTGAAGCTGCACCATCAAACTTGATTATACCCATCATGCCTATATGGAACGATTCCACAATGGACAGAAGAGTTGGTGGGCAGCCAATCTTCTGTAGTGTCTTGAACAGATCCTCACGACTGACCAAATCAAATGCCTTTGTGAGGTTGATGAAGGCAATAAACAGTGGCTGATACTGTTCACGGCATTTTTCTTGCATCTGTCGCAATGAGAATATCATATCAATGGTAGACCGGTTCTGTCGGAAGCCACACTGTGATTCGGAGTAGACTTGATCTCCCAGGACTTGAAGTCTGCGCATAACAATTCTGGCAAATACTTTCCCAACAGTACACAGAAGGGAGATACCCCTATAGTTGTTACAGTTGCTCCGATCGCCCTTGTTCTTGTACAAAGTTAGGATGCTTGAGTCTTTGAAATCCTGTGGGACTTGTCCTTCTCGCCAGCATAGCTCTATTAGCTGGTGGATCTGTAGAATTAGTGTGTCTTTCCCACTCCTGATAACCTCTATTGGAATCCCATCCTTACCTGGAGCCTTGCCAGATGCAAGTTCATTTATAGCACACTTAGCTTCTGTTATGGTGGGAAGCGTATCCGGGTGGTCAAGAGATGGCAGGGCCTCTATGGCGTTGAGGGCATCATCCGCAAATTTGGTCTCACTTGAGTAAAGCTTCATGTAGTGCTCTACCCATCTATCCATCTGCTGTTTCTTATCAGTGATGATTTCTCCAGTCAAGGTTTTCACTTTCAGTGGTGCACTTTTTTTTTTATCATTGGACCACAGGCTTTCTTTATCCCTTCATACATGCTTCTGACGTTTCCCTGATCACTTGCATTTTGAATGGACTCACATAACTTGATCCAATAGTTATTTGCACACAGCTGGCAGCCTTCCTAGCTTGCTCCATCTCACTGAGAGTTTTTCCCGTTGTTCTTTCCTTGTTTCTTAAGAGAGCTATCTTCTTTTTATCAATCCAGGGCTACAGTGTCTGGCTGTTTGCCGCAAACCAGTCCTGCCTCTTATGATCCACAGTGCCGTAAACCTTTACCGCTGTTTTAAAAAGAGTTTCTTTAAGTTTACCCCACTTTTCACTTGCCGTACACATTTCCGATGTATCAGTGAAAGCATCTTCAAGTTGCTGTTAGAACGTAAAGCACTTATCAGGATCGTGGGTGTTAATAACATTAATCCTGGGGCTAGATTTGTGTTTAGCTGTGTAGATTCTCTTTGGTCTCAGTCTAACTCTTGCAACAACCAAAGAATGATCTGTATCACAGTCATCACTGTGGTAACTTCGAGTTATTAATGTTTGGTTCAGATGTTGTCTCCGTGTGATTATGAAGTCCAGCTGATGCCAATGGCCGGATCTTGGATGTTTCCATGTGACCTTATGAAGCTCATTTGTTTTAAAGAAAGAGTTTGTAATACATAGGTCATTTCTGGTGCAATGCTCCAACAGCCTTTGCTCATTTTTCATTCATACGACCGATGTTGTATTTTGCCCATGCAGCATTATCCCTCTCTCGGCCTGCCTAGTTCACTCCAGAGGAATGGTAAGACCAATACACATGGAATAAGACAAGCTGCAGAAGCTGCCGGATCAGCAAAGCAATGCTTTAACTGTCTGCCTGTCGGAGCTTCGATCCTAGACCAGCTGCCAACCAAGGCTTAGGGCCTGGTTTGCCCTGTCATGACATTTTGTCTTTAGATTGCTTTTCCTCACACCAGGATAAGGCCTGTACCCTCCCAGTTGCGCTCTTCCGCCAGAAACCGTTGGCACAAAGTAGGGTGTCGGGTATGTTAAGCTTCGCCCAATATTCGGCACTGACAGAAAGCAGGTAGTACCGTCTTCTGTCATACGGTAGCTCAGTCATATTTGACTAAGTCCTGACACAACCCTAATCTTCAAATAATGTGTGCATCAAACCAGCTGTGCAGGTCATCGAGTTGTAAATCAAATCAAATCAATCAAATCAACTTTATTTTAAAAGGGTCACAAATTGGGCACGCAGGCCCTTACATTCGGCCCTTCCAATCACTCATCTTTCGTTCATCAAGAGCATTATACATTCACATAGGAAGAAAAAAAACATTGTGAAATGAATGTTGTCAACATAAATAAGATAAGTTACCATGTTATGAGGCCCATCTCCCACCTACCCACACATCACCCTACCCACACCCACACCCTTACCTACCCACATACACACACCCAGGGTCACATACATACCCCACTCACCGACCCATCCCCCTCCCTCACATCCCCCGCCCACACACACTGCCCTCACCTGTTCCCCAAACCCAAACACACTCGCCACTCACACAAACATCCCCCACCAAGCCACACATCCCGCGCCCACCCACATACACATCCTAACCCACACACCCATCCCCCACCCACACATCCTCTCCCCACCCACACCTCCAATCACCCATCCCCCAACCACACCTCCATCGACCTCATATTCCCTACCCACGCACACACACATCCCCTACCAACCCACACATCGCACATCTACTCACACATCCCCAATCCACACACATACACACACATACCCACCAATTGATATCTCCCTACCCACACACACACACACACACACACACACACACACACACATCTCCCTAATTACCTATACATCCCCAATCCACTCACACACACCCCACCACCCACACATACATCCACCACCCGCCCACACATGCCCTAACCCACATCCCCCACCACACACATCCCCCACTCGCACATCACACACATCCCCTACCACACAATATTCCCAACCCACGCACCACACACACATATCCCTCACCCATTCATCCCACACCAACATACAACCACACCCCCACCTACACACCACACACATATCCCCACCCACATACCACACAATATCCCAACCCACACCACACAGATACCCTCACCCAACCACCCCGCACATACCCCCACCCACGCACACATCCCCACCCACACACTACACACATATCCCCAACCAAAACACTACACACCTTTCCCCACCCACACACAATCCCCACCCATCCACCATCACACACTCACTCACACATCCTCCACTATGCACCAACACACCCCCAGCCATCCACCCCAACCAAAAATCTCTCGATAACACATATCCCCACCCACACACATCCTCTACCAACTCCGCATCCCGCCCCAACACATACACATCCCTCACCCACTTACACATCTCTAAGCCACTCACACACCCCACCCACACATTCCCCATCCACGTACACATCCCCCACCCACACACCCCACATCCCACACATGCTTTCTCCAACCATCACACATTCCCTACTCACCCACACATATCCCCCACCCATACACACATCCGCTCACCCATCACACACATCCCCCACCCACACACCACACACTATCCCCCACCCACACACATATCCTCACCCACCCACCACAAACATACACCCACCCACACACCATGCACACATCCCCCACCAACACACCACACACATATCCCAAACCTACACACCATACACTTCTCCCCACCCGCCCTTACATCCCCAATCCACCCACACACATCCCCTACACACATCCCCTACCCTTTTAAGACGAATTATGCCAAACTGTATGAAATGCCAAAGTTGCTTCAGCCGCATGCGCTTTCAGCATCACCTTTGAGTACTTAGGCTGAAAAATGACGTCAATGTGCTAGATGACGCTAACACTTTGATTAGGTTTCTATATCTCTCACTGTCAACATGGCGCTCCAAGTCAGTAGTTCCTTTGTTGGCAACGGACATTTAACTATCGCAAATCGTACACTTTGCCTCATTCTCGTTGCGTCTTTCAACGAAGCATGGAAACTTATTTTCATAGTGTTCGAGAATTTGCATTTTCTCTTTGTAGAAGCCATTTTCATAAACATAGACGGCAAAAAATTATAAATTAAAAAATACAATTTTAATTTCCGCCTTTGCTACGGGAAATAACATTAACATTTTGACCATAGAGACTATAGCATAGAGCTAGACTGTTAGTGTTGCCGAATAGAGCAACAGTTAGATTCAATTTATACAAATAATTGGTGTTTCACATTTGGTATAAATAGGAAAATTAAATAAATATTACTAAGCAATGGGTTTTAATAAAGAAGTAAAAAGTAAATATCAGAAACAGTAATGAGCCAGATACAGATAACAGTTAGAATTACTATAGTCGACTAGTTCGCAGAAATGCATAGATTTTGTACATTTTAACAATGTAAACATACAGTAGAGTGTAGATACATTGTAATTTGTAACAACAATGCATAAAAAAATTTATAACATAAAACATTACGATATGGAAGACATAACTTAGTTTTCATATTATGAGTGCAGGTCGTTCAGAAAACAATAGCAAACTACTGAACGTAAACTTGCCAAGTAATCACAATTTGTTCTTTTCTTCATCCAAGATATTCTTAGAACTCATCTATAACATTTATATTCAAAAACATTTATGCACTGTTTAGCTTATTTAGTAAGGTCCAGGTCTGACAGTCGTATGTTGCAATGGGAAAGATGCATGGTCTTCAAAATCTAATTTGTGTACCACATTACCAACATTGTATGTACAATAGACTTGTAAAAACATATATTGGAAACAACAAGCTGCCATCAGAATTGATAATGAAGTCGGTCAATATCAGCCTATTAAAAGAGGTGTGAGACAGGGATGTGTAATGTCTCCAGATATTTTTTTCCCTGTACAGTGAACATATTTTCAGAAATAAAGAAGATATGGAAGGAATCAACATGGGGGATGATACATCAATAACATTAGATACGCAGATGATAGTCTTGCTTGCAGACAATGAACAGGACCTGCAACATTTAGTAGATGCGGTTGTTGCACACAGTGAGCAACTGGGGTTAGAATTGAATAGTAAGAAGACACAGATTATGGTCGTCACTGGGAAGAAGGAAATACCACAATGTGATATACGAGTAAATTGGCATATTCTTACGCAAGTTAATCGGTACAGTTATCTCGGAATAGTCATAACATCTGATGGGAGATACCTGAAGAGATTAGAACAAGAATTGCCATTGTAAAGGTAGCCTTTTGCAAGATGAAAAACATACTGACCAATAACAAGTTTCAATTGAAACGAGAAAAACAGTGTTGAGGTGCTACATAGAACCTATACTTTTGAATGGATGTGAAGCGTGAACAAATGAGCAGTCAAGCTAAAAAACAGCTGATGGCTGTGGAAATGTGGTTTCTGAGGAAAATGCAGAGAATGCCATAGCCACGGAGATACCATAGACAGCCATAAGAGCCAATGAAGAAGTCCTTCAAGAAACAAATGAATATCGTAAACTGATTAGAGAAATTAGACGTAGACAGTCAAAATTTTTTGGGCATGTTATGAGAAGAAATGACTTGGAGAACTTAGTGACAACTGGCAAGATCGAAGGGAAGAGACTAAGGGAAAGACCGAGAAGTAAATACCTGGATGGCTTGGCTACGTGGCATGGTCGAGACAGGAACACGGAGCTGATCCACGACTCTGGTGATCGAGTGAGATGGCAAAACATGACAGCCCACGCTTACCGGCACGGCACATGATGGATGGATGGATATAAAACTGTGATACGCTCATACTTCAAGTTTTCCGCCGTCCATCTTGTTTGGTGCAAACCTACAGTTTGTTTGGCACTGAATCTGTAAGGCAGGATCTGTTGCCAAACAGTTACAAACGCAGTTCGTAATCCCGCATACCGCCTTTGAAACACAGCTGCGGGAGATTTGGAAGCCATAAATTAGTTTTCGTACTATGAGTGCCGGTCGTTCAGAAAGCAATGGCAAACTACTGAACGTAAACGTGCCAAGTAATCACAAACACCCTAAACATTCTCGGGTTGACTGTGACGTCCTGTAAAGGATACGCAACTAACTTTAAGACTGAAGTAACTGAGTTGTGGTTTCTGAGATGAAAGTTGTAATTATCTTGGATAACGATTGCACGAAAGAGGCAATTGAACGTAGAACATTATTTATCCACTATTTACGAAAGAGACAAACAGCATATATTTGTTTACGTATTGAGAAAATAAAATAAATTAAAACAACGGAAATGAGATTCTCGGGAAGAATACTCAATGTATCAAGAAGAGAGAAAATCAGAAATGAAGAAATCAGGACTAAAGCAGAGCTAGATTTCATTAGAAAACAGCAAGTTAAATGGCACGGCCATATAACTAGGCTACCAACTAACAGTATACGACAACATGTAATGATATAGAGACCACATGGAGCCAGAAGAAGAGGCCGGCCATGTAATCGATGGGCAGAGGGAATAACAGAATTCATGTGAATCTCGATATGTGAAACCTATAAACGGGCACTCTCCCGCTGTTTATACTTCACCTCGACACCACAACATACAAGAGGAACGGATGAGATGAGATGAATGAGAAGAGAGCCGTTGGAAAACATCGTGATAACTGGAAACACCAGCAGTAGAGGGAACATGGGTAGATAGAGAAAAAGGATACTGTTTGGTCTAAGACGGTCGCTAGAAGGAATATTATTAGCGATGTTAGTACAGAACATGAGAGATCGAGATCAGAGGAGCGACACGAATACCTATGCTGTTTAGTAGGGTTCATTATGTTTATGAAAGGATGAAGAAGAAATACATGGAATTAATACATAACATAGTTATGTTAATTGGTAGTTTGCCGCGGTTCCAACTTCACTGCACAGAGTCACCCAATACTGCTCTGAAAAATACTCCTCACTGCCCTATATGAAAAGTGGAACAGACAGCAATCCTGATAAACCAACAGCACGCACAGACATACATGAATAAAGCCGCTGCCAGAATTCCAACACAAGAGTCTGCCACTAAAATTACAGTTCATCGTCGATGGAAGCGGCAGTCACTAGAAAACCAACAGTTGCATACATATTACTGCATAAGGCAAAACTAGTTAGTTCAGCAACCGGCAGCCTGCCATATTTCTGAACATGCAGTTCACAATATAAACCACCAAGGAAAGATGTAAAAGCATTTCACATGACAGTAACAGATCACAGTGTCACTCCACGCACCTAAGTACCTGGGCGACGGAACCACATAAGAAAGTTATATCACGGAGAACGAGCAGAATTACAAGTCGAAAGTAAATGTGCAAGGTCCATCTGTACTAAAAGGAGGAGTTTCTGACGCTATTCATATGCGAATATTCAAATTCAAATAGCAAGCGCATATGAAATCATGGTAGAGGAATTAGAAGTACTCGAAGAATTAGCAATGGGAATATTACATAAGCATCTCCTTAGAGTCTACGCCATATAGCATTGGTGGTCATGCCTTCTCTAATCAGAGAGTTCAAGGACAGACCAGGGCAGTCTCAGTGACGAAGTGGTTAAGCTGCCTGCCTCGCGCCCAGAAGGTCGCTAGTTCGATTCCGGCGTTCGATTCCGGCCTACGCTGTTCAGCTCGCAAGTGCAGTTTTCTCGGAGACTCCTGGGGGTCGTCACTGGGGCTACAGAGTTCGTGCTTTGCGCGATGCTTTCTGCAGGCCGCCTGCGGAAAGTGATCTAACCTTAACACAAAAAGTCGCTTAAAAGTCGACAGGGTCGACTTCATTGCACCGGGATTTTATCCCATAAGGCTCAGTCTCTTTCCGCAGCGAACTGCGGAAAGCGTTGCACAAAGCACGAACTCCGTAGCTCCAGCGACGATCCCCATTATTCTCTGAAAAAAATGCACTCACTCCTGAACTGAAGGATGCGGCCCGGAATCAAACCCATAACCGTTGGAGCCCGAGTCAGACGACTTGACTACTTCGCCACGGAGACTCTCCACGTAGTGAGCTAACCATGTGGGATAAAACCCGGTGGAATGAAGTCAATCCTCTTGTCTTGTAAACCCTTTTAAAAGAAAGACTAGGAGTTGAACTGGAGATATACAGGGTGTATATTTTGGGTCCGAACGCGGTTTGCGGGATCATTAAAAGCGTCAGTAACCTCCTGCGCCACAGAGCCGCCCGTTTATAGAAATCGAATGCGCTTATATATCAATTATCTCCCATGGTGAAACACGTAAATATATCTGTGTTCGCACAACGACCAGATAAATAAATAACACATTCACACCAACACCGCGATACAAAGGTCAGACTAGGACATTATTCAAATCACATTCGCGAGATAAGACGCTTGGAAAGAGCTGCCAACTTAACTATCCGAGACTGAGTAAGAAATAATGTTATCAGACAGTGGGATAAACACCTTGTGCCACATATATTGAAAGTCAGAAGATCAAATGGTTCGGAGATCTCGTTAGAATACAAGACCATCAACTACCAACACTGGCGCTACATCAAAGAAGATCTGCTACGAGAGCAAAAGGAAGCCCTAGAAGAAAATGGATTGACGACATCATAGACACTGTACAATCACATGGAATGATACAATACTTTGCCACCAAAGGGGCGCTGGAACGTCCTCCCCACGACGCTTGACGGTAAAAGTGGAAGAAGATGATGAATGCAATGCTGTTCGCATACCTACTAGATCCACGCCTGCCCCGTTCTGATGAAGATCCCTTCACATGTCACATGTCACTAAAACATGGAGTTGTGAATCGGAATCGATGAGAATTTACATAACAGGTTTTCAATGACAACACACGTTGAGTCAGAACTGTATGAAAAATCCCCGACAGCTGCGGATCGTCATGACGAGTGGGAGAAATAGTTCCTGAGCTGGGCGTGCGACGTCTCGGACTGGCCCGCACTGCCGCACAGTTACAATTTCTCAGCCGTGAGGAAACTGCCGGAATCAATCAGAACGCTAAATTCTTCTTGGTGCTCAACGCGTTTTGTTCCAGGCAGCTGTTGTTGTAAAAATGACACCATTAGGGGTCAGATAGAGTTTGTGTCTGGAATGGTTGGCTGGTTGGTTAGCTGGTTGGTTGGATAGCTGGTTGGTTGTATGGATGAATGTTTGGTTGGAAAGATGGTTGAATGGTTGGTTGATCGGATGTTTGATTTGTTGGTTAGATGGTTTAATGGTTGGTTGCATGATTGATTAAATGGTTTGATGGTTGATTAGTTGGTTGTTTGGCTGAATAGACAAATCTTTAAAAAGTGCTCCATAGGGAGACTCCGTGGCGAAGTGACAAGCTGTCTGACTCTGGCTCTGAAGGTTCTGGGTCTCGTCCTTCGGCTCACGAATGGATATTTTCGGAGACTCCTGAGGGTCGTCGCTAGAGCGACGGTGTTTGTGCTTTGTGTGACGCTTTCCGCGCTGCGGAAAGAGACTGAGCCTTATGGGATAAAAACCCGGTGCAATGAAGTCGACCCTGTCGATGGCGTGTTTGATTGGTTGGTTGATTGATTCGTTAATTATTTGAATGATTAGATGTTTAATTGGTTGGTTGGTTAATTGGATGTGTAGTTGATTCGTTGGTGTTTGATTAGTTGGTTGGTTTGTTGGATGGTTTATTAGTTGATTGGTTGGTTGCACGGTTGTTTAGTTTATTGGGTGGTTGGATCATTGCATATTTGATTAACTGGTTGGATGTTTGACTGGTTGGTTGAGTTGATGGTTTAGTGATGGGTTAGTTAGTTAGTTGGTTGGATGTTTGGATAGTAGATTGTTGATTGACTGATTGGTTTGATGTTTGGATGGTTGATTGGATGGTTTGGTGTCTGAATGATTGGATAGTTCATTGGTTGTTATCATTAATTAGTTGGTTGATCGATCGACATCTTTGTTGAATGTTTGGTTGGTTGATTAGTTATTTAGATTGCTGATTGATAGGTCAGTTGATTGAATTGCTGATTGGTTGGTTTGCTGATTGATTGGTTGGTTAGTTGGTTAGGTTGCTCATTAGTTGGTTGACTGATTGATTGGTTGGTTAGTTGATTGTATTGTTGATTGGTTGGTTAGTTAAATAGGTGATTGTGAATTTCCTGAAAAACAGAATGTCAACTCTGAAGTCTAATGTTTCGAGGCCAAGTTGCCGCACTCTGAAGCGGATGCCCATCTTCTGAGGTGGGGTTGGAGACTTTTGTATTGGCCTGGAGACATTTCCCCGTCCCGATACCAACGCATCATATGAGGTGTGGTTGGCCTGGAGACATTTCCCCTGTCCCGATATCAACGTATCATGTGAAGTGTGATTGGCCTGAAGACATTTCCTCTGTCCCGATACCAACGTATCATGTGAGGTGTGGTTGGCCTGGAGACATTTCCCCTGTCCCGATACCAACGCATCATGTGAGGTGTGATTGGCCTGGAGACATTTCCCCTGTCCCGAACCATCGCATCATGTGAAGTGTGATTGGCCTGGAGACATTTCCCCTGTTCCGATACCAACGTATCATGTAAGGTGTGGTTGGCCTGGAGACATTTCCCCTGTCCCGATACCAACGTATCATGTGAGAGGTGGTTGGCCTGGAGACATTTCCCCTGTTCCGATACCAACGCATCATATGAGGTGTGGTTGGCCTGGAGACATTTCCCCTGTCCCGATACCAACGTATCATGTGAGGTGTGGTTGGCCTGGAGACATTTCCCCTGTCCCGATACGAACGCATCATATGAGGTGTGGTTGGCCTGGAGACATTTCCCCTGTCCCGATACCAACGTATCATGTGAGGTGTGGTTGGCCTGGAGACATTTCCCCTGTCCCGATACCAACGTATCTTGTGAGGTGTGCTTGGCCTGGAGACATTTACCCTGTCCCGATACCAACGCATCATGTGAGGTGTGGTTGGCCTGGAGATATTTCCCCTATCCGGATACCAACGCATCATGTGAGGTGTGGTTGGCCTGGAGACATTTCCCCTGTCCCGATACCAACGCATCATGTGAGGTGTGGTTGATCTGGAGACATTTCCCCTGTCCCGATACCAACGCATCATGTGAGGTGTGGTTGGCCTGGAGACATTTCCCCTGTCCCGATACCAACGTATCTTGTGAGGTGTGCTTGGCCTGGAGACATTTCCCCTGTCCCGAATACCAACGTATCATGTGAGGTGTGGTTGGCCTGGAGACATTTCCCCTGTCCCGAATACCAACGTATCATGTGAGGTGTGCTTGGCCTGGAGACATTTCCCCTGTCCCGAACCAACGTATCATGTACACGGTGACTGTGTTGTATAGTTCTTATCCCCACTCCAAGCTCAGAAAGCACTTCTGCTAAGAGGGATATTCTGATGTAGTCACATCAAGATTCAGCTAAAGACCTACAGACTGGCTAGTCTGGTCACGTTTCCTCTCCATATATTGGCCATATTTCCTCTCCATATATTGGCCATATTTCCTCTCCATATATTGGCCATATTTCCTCTCCATATATTGGCCATATTTCCTCTCCATATATTGGCCATATTTCCTCTCCATATATTGGCCATATTTCCTCTCCATATATTGGCCATATTTCCTCTCCATATATTGGCCATATTTCCTCTCCATAATTTGGTCATATTTCCTCTCCATATTTTGGTCATATTTCCTCTCCATATTTTGGTCATATTTCCTCTCCATATTTTGGTCATATTTCCTCTCCATATTTTGGTCATATTTCCTCTCCATATTTTGGTCATATTTCCTCACCATATTTTGGTCATATTTCCTCTCCATAATTTGGTCATATTTCCTCTCCATATTTTGGTCATATTTCCTCTCCATATTTTGGTCATATTTCCTCTCCATATTTTGGTCATATTTCCTCTCCATCCATCCATCCATCATGTGCCATGCCGGTAAGCGTGGGCGGTCATGTTCTGCCATCTCACTCGATCACCAGAGTCGTGGATCAGCTCCGTGTTTCTGTCTCGACCATGCCACAAGGCCAAGCCATCCAGGTACTTGCTTCTAGGTCTTCCCCTTGGTCTGTTCCCCTCGATCTTACCAGTTGTCACCAAATTCTCCAATCCATTTCTTCTCATAACATGCCCAAAAAATTTTGACTGTCTACGTCTAATTTCTCTAATCAATTTACGATCTTCATTTATTTCTTGAAGGACTTGTTCATTGGTCTTTCTGGCTGTCCATGGTATTCTTTGCATTTTCCTCAAAAACCACATCTCTACAGCCATCAGATGTTTTTCAGCCTGACTGCTCATTGTCCACGCTTCACATCCATACAAAAGTACAGGTTCAATGTAGCATCTCAACACTCTTTTTCTCGTTTCAATTGACATCTTTTTATTGGTCAATATGTTTTTCATCTTGCTAAAGGCTACTTTTGCCATGGCGATTCTTGTTCTAATCTCTTCAAGGCATCTCCCATCAGATGTTATTACTGTTCCGAGATAATTGTACCTGCTCACTTGTTGAAGAATATTCCCATTTACTTGTATATTACATTGTGGTATTTCGTCCTTCCTAGTGACGACCATAATCTGTGTCTTTTTACAATTTAATTCTAACCCTAGTTGTTCACTGTGTGTAACAATCGCATCTACTAAATTTTGCAGGTCCTGTTCATTGTCTGCAATCAAGACTGTATCATCTGCATATCTAATGTTATTGATGCATCGTCCCCCAATGTTGATTCCTTCCATATCTTCAATATTTCTGAAAATACTTTCACTGTACAGGGAAAACAGATCTGGAGACATTACACATCCCTGTCTCACACCCCTTTTAATACGCTGATATTGGCTTACTTCATTATCAACTCTTATGGCAGCTTGTTGTTTTCAATATATGTTTTTTACAAGTCTAAGATCTTTTCCATCAATTTGTAGATCTTCAAGCATCCTTATCATGTTGACATGCCTCACTTTATCAAAAGCCTTTGTGTAGTCAATAAAGCAAAGGTGTAGATCTTTGTTTACTTCTATAGAACGTTCGATTATGTTTCTCAGTATATACACAGCATTCACTGTACCCTTGCCTTCCACAAACCCACATTGTTCTTCTCCTATTTCAGGTTGTAATTTCCTCCTAACTCTTTGCATGATAATTCTTAGCAAAATCTTCGTGATGTGACTCATTATACTAATTGTTCGATGTTGATCACATTCCAAGGCTCCTGATTTCTTTGGGATTGCAATAAATACAGAATTACATAACTCCTGAGGTATATTTCCAGTATCATATATTGTATTAAGCAGACTGGTAACTTGATCTATTCCATATTCTTCTAAAGCATTAATCATGTCTGTTGTGACGCTGTCTGAACCGGGGGTCTTGCCAGATTTCATATGGTTAAGAGCATTCTGAACCTCCATCTTCAAAATTGCTGGTCCTTTATTATTATTTTGAACATCATACTGTTCGTCTCTGTTATCGTCATACAGGTTTTTCACGTAATCTGACCATTCATGTAATATCTGATCTTTTTCTATTATGACTCTTCCATCTTTTGTCTTTAGGCAGCCTGCTGATGTAAGTGTTCTTTGATTAGTAAGCTCCTGAATTCTTTTGTGCATTAGTTTCGCATTGTTACTGTTGTGTTGTTTTTCAATTTCTCTGCAATTTTTCTCAAGCCATGTTTCTTTTGCCTCCTTACACAAGGTTCTCACTTTTCTGTGAATTTCTTCATATTTGGCAGGATTATTTTTGTTCTGTCTTCTTGTTTCCATTAGTTGTAAAATTTCTTCAGTCACCCATGTCTTACGGCCCACTTTCTCTCCATATTTTGGTCATATTTCCTCACCATATTTTGGTCATATTTCCTCTCCATATTTTGGCCATGTTTCCTCTCCTTATTTTGGTCATATTTCCTCTCTATAGTTTGGCCATTTTTCCTCTCCATATTTTGGTCATATTTCCTCTCTATATTTTGGCCATGTTTCCTCTTCATATTTTGGTCATATTTCCTCTCTATATTTTGGCCATATTTCCTCTCCATTTTTTGGTCATGTTTCCTCTCCATATTTTGGTACGAGGGAGCTTCAAGTGAAAACCTTAAAGTGTGTGTGTGTGTGTGTGTGTGTGTGTGTGTGCGTGCGTGCGTGCGTGCGTGCGTGCGTGCGTGCGTGCGTGCGTGCGTGCGTGCGTGCGTGCGTGTGTGTGTGTGTGTGTATTCTGAAAAAGTAAAGAACACATGTGTCATATTTCGATGCAACCACCACTGCGTCCAATGCAAGTTCGCTATCGCCGAAAGGTGCGCGCATTCCTGTAGACAAATATTCTCTTTGTCGCGTGTGTAACCACTCATGCACCACCTACTGTACACCTTTATCGAACCGAAATGTCTGTCACAAAAGTCACGCCGTTTTAAAACTTCCTACTCCACTCATACACTTGCTGGACTGACAGGCATGCATCACCATACTGGACCTTAATTTACCGATGAATGTTTATAGATTTCACCTCTTACTAAAGAGTGGAGCTGCCATCTTTAACATGTCCTCAGTACGTCACCGTGTTTGTCTGCACTGTGATGTCACGTGCTTATCGCTCTTGACACCCTTAATAACAATATCGACAAATTGCAAGATAATGACGTGATTATTGCAATTTCTATCACACTTTTAAGATGTTCATTTGAATCCCTCGCATATTTCATTTTCAAAATTGTCTTCTTTGCTTTTAACAGCACTGACTAGTTTTTGCCTTTCCTTATATTTGTTTTTGGAATAACAAAAGAAGTACGTTCGTGGGAATGAACAGACGCCAAGGGATGTCCGTTGGAAATGTCGTGGGAATTAACATCCAAAAGAGGTCAGCATGGCCGAATGGATAAGAGTGTTTGCTGTTAAACTTCCTGTGTGCTGATGGCGATGTAGCGTGTTCAGTTCCTACACGGGTCGATGGACTAAATTCTTTACTTCTTGTCCTTGACATGCTGACGTAAATTATAAGAACCACAAAGGTCGGAGTGGGTTCGCCTGATGGCGAGGGACACAGGTAATATTGAAAACTAGCCCCCCCCCCCCCCCCCCACACACACACACACACACGCACGTCCAACATGGACGATGCTCGAGTTCAAACGAGTGACAGGAAAAGAAAGATACAGCAAGGGAGGTTTCGTTGGCCATTTAGTGGGAACAAAGAGACAACACAAGGATGTCCATTAAACATTTCGTGGGAATGAAGAGACAACACAAGGATGTCCATTAAACATTTCGTGGGAATGAAGAGACAACAAAGGAGATCCATTGAACAATTCGTGGGCATGAAGAGACACAAAAGGTGATCTTCTGGAAATTTCGTAGGAATAAAGAAAATGAGGAACCAGAAGAAGAGGTTAACCATGTAAACGATGGACAGACGGAATAACATATTCAATGGGAATCTCTGCATTTGAAGCCAATTAACGGCCACTCTCCCGTTATTTATGCTTCACCTCGACACCGCAATGAGCAACAAGATGAGATGAGATAATGAGATAATTGAATTGAATTGATCTTTATTTTCAAAGGGTAACTAATTGGGCGCGTAGGCTCGTCTTACATTCGCCCCTTCCAACCACTCATCTTTCGTTCATCAACAGTGCATGATGCATTCCCATAGGAAAAAAAAACATTGTCAAATAAATGTTGTTAGCATAAACAATGCATATTCTCATGTTATGTGACACATCCCCCCTCCCACACACACATCCCGCACCAACCCACACACACATCCCTCACCTACTCACGCATCACCCACCCATACCCACACATCCCCCACCCACCACACACCCCCACTCACCATACATCCCCCACTCATCCCTCCAACCACTCACAGATCCCGCCACCAACCCAGACATCTCGCACCCACTCACACAGACATCCCTCACACACCCACACACATCTTTCCACCCACTCACACATACCCCAATCCACTCAAACTCACCCACATACACATGCTCCACCCATCCACGCACCCTCCAACAACACACACACATACCCCTCACACACGCACATCCCGCACCAACACACACATATCCCTCACCCACTCACACATCAGATAAGATGAAATGAGATGAGATGAAGAGACACCGAAGTTGGAAATCTCGTGAGAATGAAGCTCATACTGCGACAGAGTTTTGCCTGCAACATTCGTAGAATATCTGTGATTATGTGCTTTAAGTATTGTTAATTTCATACGATATACAACTCTGCAGTATACACCTGGCTAGACTCAGCTAATTATACCAGGCAATACATTGTGCAACATATTGTCTATGGCTTCTGTGTCTAAACGTATAGCTCTGGTTTATATTTTGTGAATTCTGCAGTATACACCCAATACGATGCAGCGAAATATGCCAGGCAATACAATGTGCAATGTATTGTTTGTGGCTTCTGTG
The DNA here is from genome assembly GCA_963921405.1 of Cepaea hortensis. Classification (NCBI taxonomy): domain Eukaryota; kingdom Metazoa; phylum Mollusca; class Gastropoda; order Stylommatophora; family Helicidae; genus Cepaea; species Cepaea hortensis. Next base: position 497,580,350 of record OY992876.1, on the reverse strand, counting down.
CTCAAATTAACTATGGGAGAACATTGTTTTGATTTGATCTTAAAGACTTCTTTTCGATGCGGCGGAATATACCAGACAATAAATTGAGCAGTTGATTATTTGTGGCTTCTGTGTTCAAATTAGGAACAGGTAAACATTGTTTTGAATTGATCAGAAAGACTTTGCCCCTTTCCGCGAAATACCCCACCCGCTTCCCACCCACACATTTCCTTGGTTTAAATAGCGCCATTTTAAGAGACAGAACACAAATCATTATTTATTCTCGGACACCAGGTCCTGGACTTAACCCACGAACCCAAACTTAACAAAAAATACAAACCCGTGTTTGCCCTGTTGAAAGATTTGATTGGTGGAACCAGCAGTAACCGCGTAATTTGATTGGATTAACAGATCAATTGAAAGAGGAAAAAAAAAAAAAACTCAACGCGAAGCTTCCTTCGCGCTGGTGTCGTTTGCTAGTCTCCCCAGAAATGGACGCACGAGGAAGGACGAGGAGACACGCGAACCAGCAACCGACGTCCTCATCGATTCTACAACAAATTCCGAAAATTTTGGCGACAAATTTGTATAAACCATTGGAGTTTTGCTGTGTTCGTTTTGCTGTAGGATTACTTCTTAGCGGTTCTGTTGTTGGCTGAATTGGACAAGAAGCAAGCATTTTTAGTCTTTTGTAGAACTGGACATGTCAAAGAAAACTAAGTTAAGGATATTCTTTGGGATTGTCGTGTTTTTCGGTGAGTTATTGAATGTTTGTTTTTGTTTGTTTACTTTTTTTTTTTTCGAGTGGTGGGTGGTTTAACATTTACTTAGCCTGGTGAGTGAAAATGGGTCGATTCTCGGTGATGCTTCTGGTTTTGTTCAAGAATTTAATAACCTCGATTAAGTTAAATGTGATATTAAGGTAGTTCTACATCCTAGGGTAGAAGATGAACGGTGGAAAAATAACGTAAAGCACCTCTGCATCTCAGGGTGGGAGCTGTGATAGCGTAGTGGGAGCGGTGGTAGCGTAGAGAGAGCTGTTGTACCGTAGTGGGAGCTGTGATAGCGTAGTGGGAGCTATGGTAGCGTAATGGAAGCTGTGGTAGTGTACAGAGAATTGAGGTAGCGTTATGGGAGATGTGGTAGCGTAGTGGGAACTTGATAGCGTAGTGGGAGTAATGGCAGCGTAGTTGGAGCGATGGTATAGTAGTAGGAGGGGCAGTAGCGTAGTTTGAGCAGTGGTAGCGTAGTGGGAGCTGTGGTAGCGTAGAAGGGGATGTGGTAGCGTAGTTGGAGCTGCGGTAGCGTAGTGGAAACGGTGATAGCGTAGTGGGAGTGGTGGTAGCGTACTGGGTGCTATAGTAGCCTACCGGGAGCTGTGGTAGCGCAATGGGAGATATGGCAGAGGAGTAAGAGCTGTGGTAGCATACTGGAAGCTGTGGTAGCGTAGTGGGAGTTGTGGTAGCTTGCTGCTGGGAGCTGTGGTAGCGTACTGGCTGCTGTAGCAGCCTACTGGGAGCTGTGGTAGAGTAGTGGAAACTGTGGTAGCGTAGTGGAAACTGTGGTAGCGTAGTGGAAACTGTGGTAGCGTAGTGGAAACTGTGGTAGCGTAGTGGGAGCTGTGGTAGCGTAGTGGGAGCTGTAGTAGCGTAGTAAGATCTGCGGTAGCGTAGTTGGAGCTGTGGAAGCGTAGTGTGTGCTGTGGCAGCGTAGTTGGAGCTGTGGTAGCGTAATGGGAGCTATGGTGGCGTAGTGGGAGCGGTGATAGCGTATTGGGTGCTATGGTAGCGTAGTGAGAGCTGTGATAGCGTAGTGGGAGCGGTTGTAGCGTACAGGGAGCTGTGGTAGCGTACTGAGAGCTGCGGTAGCGTTCTCGGAGCTGTGGTATTCTACCGGGAGCTGTGGTAGCGTACTGGGAGCTATGGTAGCGTACTGTATGCTGTGGTAGCGTAGTTGAAGCTGTGGTAGCTTAGTGGCTAGCCGTAGTGGTCATGGGTTTGAATTCGTGTAGGGGCAACTTGTGAAAAGTTAACTGAGCTCCCAGGTCTATCCAACTTTAAATGAGTACCAGGAGACGTTTCGGGAAGGGAAAGCGCCCGGTGTGTTAGTGACGACATCACACACCCAATAGGGAGTGTCTATACAAATACTGGCGCAGCAACATTTATCCACTGCATGTTCAAGCGGGTAAAAGAGTACTTCGTATATCGACTTTGAACGATTAAACAAAACTGCGTGGTATCTCTACATCCCATCATAGAAGTGGAAATGCTGCAAGATTGTGTAGTATCTCTACATCCCAGCATAGAAGTGGAAATGCTACAAGATTGTGTAGTATCTCTACATCCCATTGTAGAAGTGGAAATACTACAAGATTGTGTAGTATCTCTACATCCCAGCATAGAAGTGGAAATGCTACAAGATTGTGTAGTATCTCTACATCCCATTGTAGAAGTGGAAATGCTACAAGATTGTGTAGTATCTCTACATCCCAGCATAGAAGTGGAAATGCTACAAGATTGTGTAGTATCTCTACATCCCATTGTAGAAGGGGAAATGGTACAAGGTTGTGTAGTATCTCTACATCCCAGCAAAGAAGTGGAAATGCTACAAGATTGTGTAGCATCTCTACATCCCAGCATAGAAGTGGAAATGCTAGCACGATTGTGTGGTATATCTATATCTCATTGTTGCGCTGTGAATACTAGCAGGTTTGTGTGGTAGTTTTACATCTGATGGTAGAAGTAGGAAGACCGGCAAGTTTGTGTGGTAGTCCTACATCGCGGACTAGAAGTTGGAAGAGTAGCTAGGTTGTCTTGTAGTTTTACATCCAGATTTAGAAGTGTGATGACTTGGAAGATTGTGTGGTTGTTCTACATCCAGATTTAGAAGTGTGATGACTTGGAAGATTGTGTGGTAGTTTTACATCCAGATTTAGAAGTGTGATGACTTGGAAGATTGTGTGGTAGTGTTACATCCCGCGTTACAGGTTAGAAATGTTGGCCAAAATATAGTTCTTATGAGATGTGCTTTAGTACGCATAGGAATCTTTCCTCCTTCTATGCTACAGAAATGGTGCCAGTTGTCCCAACACATGACTTGCTCTTGCACTACATATGCTGATTTCGCTATCCATGCCTCCTGAAGTGTAAACTGACGCTAGATATTTACATTCGCGTGTTTGAATTTTGTTTTTGTTTTTTGTTTTTCCGAGTTCTTTATTTTTATCAACATGGTTTTTGACTGTCTGCTTGACACCATTGTCTCTGTAGTTCCATGCTTATTTCCATGTTATATTTCTCACACTTGGAACTGACCTGACATGAATGGCTCTAAAGGCTCTCTCCATCTTCTTCTTTTAACACTTGTCGTCCGCAAATAATAATTCAAAATAACAGGGCGGAATTGGGACATTATTAATGAGGTCATGTGTTATTTGTTAAAACGGCCAGCGCATCTATATTTTACTGAGTCGATATTCTAATGTTAGATTGAAAAGCAAAATACGCATCTCTGTAGACTTTCACTTCACTGGGCCTTTGTATTACATTGCTGAACTCGATTCGTGAATGGAATTCAGAAACAGGAGACACCCTCATGGGGATTTTAAGCTGACATGTAACTACATGAATAGTGGTCAACTGTATTCACATAACGACACAAACGATTTTGTTTTGCTTTCTCAAATGTTTTCAACAATTTCTGAACTCGACACTGGTCTCGGATATAAAATATTATGAATCTCGTGAATGGCAGGCAATTTGAGCGTAGTGTATATTTTGAATCTTGAAAGTACTTTGGCACATACTGACACGAAAATTAAAGGGTATGAAATCAGGTCATTTGTGTACAGCCGCGAGTGGTTGGGGTGTCTGAAAGGTGTCTATGTTAGGCTCATATATTACTGGATTCCACTTCCTCCATAATGCTGTACATATGTATACGAACAATCGGTTTGTAAAGGCGTTATACTTCCTCCTGATTTTTCTCTTACTCCTTCCTTCCTTCCTCCTCTTCTTCTTCCTCGACCTCTTCTTTTTTTTTCTTTCTCCATCTACTCCTTTTTCATCCTATTATCTTCCTCTTCCACACTTTTCTACATCATGCTCTCCCTAATCCTCTCTCTCTATTTCTCAGTCCCACTTCATCTCTAATCCTCAGTATCCCCTCTCTCTAATCATCATTATCTTCCGGTCTCTAGTCATTATCACCGCCCTCTCCATAATCCGTATACTCACCCCTTCTTTACTTCTTATCAACCTTCTCTTTCTCAAGCTCCTAATTCTCTGCTCCTCATCCACCACCCAATCACCACCACCACCACCACCACCACCACCATCACCCGAACCTTCTCATTATTATCATAATCCTCCGCCTCTTTATCACTATGACAATCCACCTCGTCCTAGTCCTCCTCATCATCAACATAATCTGCAATCTACTCCTATTTGTCTTCATCATCACAATCTCACAATCATATCATTAACATTATCGTCATCACATTATATTAGATCATGATCACATCATAATCACATCAAAACATATAACCACATCATTAACTCATCATCATCATCATCATCATCATCATCATCATCATCATCATCATCATCATCATCATCATCATCATCATCATCATCATCATCATCATCATCATCACATAATAACCTCATCATCACATTATCATCACATCATCATCACATCATCATAATCTCACCATCACCACATGTGATCACTTTATCGTCATGACATCATCATCATCACCACATCATCATCATCATCATCATCATCATCATCATCATCATCATCATCATCATCATCATCATCATCATCATCATCATCATCATCATCATCATCATCATCATCATAATCATCATCATCATCATCCCCACGCCTTCATCGCATCATCATTCCTATCACAGCATCATATCACATCATCATTACATCTTCGTCATATCGTAATCATCATCATCATCTTCATCACATTATCATCATCAACATTACATAAGCACATCATCTTAATCAAGACATAAGTTTAAAATCGCCTCTCTCTCTCTCTCTCTCTCTCTCTCTCTCTCTCTCTCTCTCTCTCTCTCTCACACACACACACACACAACCTCTCTTTCTCAATCTCTCCCTATAATCCTCAAAGTTTTATTATCCCTCACTCGTTCGTTCTTTCTCTCTTTCTCTCTTTCTCTCTCACTCTCTCTTTCTCTCTCTCTCTCTCTCTCTCCCTATATCGTTCTCTTTCACCCTCTCTCTATCTCTCGCCCTGTCTCTCACTATAATCCCCAACCTTTTATTATCTCTCGCTCTCTCTCATTCTCACTCGCTCGCTCTTTCGTTCTCTATCTCTCTCGTTCGTTCTCTCTCTTTCTCTCGTTCCCTCTATTTTCTCTTTAACCCTCTTTGTTACCCTTTGAAAATAAAGTTCGTTCGTTCGTTCGTTCGTTCTCGCTATCTCTCGCCCTTTTTCTCGCTATAATTCTTAACCTATATGATTCTCTCTCTCTCTCTCTCTCTCTCTCTCTCTCTCTCTCTCTCTCTCTCTCTCTCTCTCTCTCGTGTTCTCTCTCTCTCATTCTCATTCTTTCGTTCTCTCTCATTCCTTCTATCGTTCTCTTTCACCTTCTCTTTATCTCTAGATATTTCTCTCGCGCTCTTCTTGTCACTCTTTCTCGGTCTCTCTCTCTCGCTCGCTCTTTCTCTCCATTTCTCTCGCCCCTATTTCTCGCTCCTCTCTCTCGCTTTATCTTTCTCGAGCGCGATCTGTCGCTCTTTTTCTCGTTCAAGCGCTCTCATTATCTCCCCCCTCTCTCTCTCTCTCTCTCTCTCGTTTTCTTCATCGCGTGATCTCTATCGCGCCCTCTCTTTCACGCCCTCTCTCTCTTTCTCGTGCTCTCACTATCTTCCCTCTCTCACTATCTTCCCCCCCCTCTCTCTCTCTCTCTCTCTCTCTCTCTCTCGTTTTCTTCATCGCGTGATCTCTATCGCGCCCTCTCTTTCACACCCTCTCTCTCTTTCTCGTGCTCTCACTATCTTCCCTCTCTCACTATCTTCCCCCCCTCTCTCTCTCTCTCTCTCTCTCGTTTTCTTCATCGCGTGATCTCTATCGCGCCCTCTCTTTCACACCCTCTCTCTCTTTCTCGTGCTCTCACTATCTTTCCTCTCTCACTATCTTCCCCCCTCTCTCTCTCTCTCTCTCTCTCTCGTTTTCTTCATCGCGTGATCTCTATCGCGCCCTCTCTTTCACGCCCTCTCTCTCTCTCTTTCTCGTGCTCTCACTATCTTCCCTCTCTCACTATCTTCCCCCCCCCTCTCTCTCTCTCTCTCTCTCTCTCTCTCTCTCTCGTTTTCTTCACCGCGTGATCTCTATCGCGCCCTCTCTTTCACGCCCTCTCTCTCTCTCTCTCTTTCTCGTGCTCTCACTATCTTCCCTCTCTCACTATCTTCCTCTCTCTCTCACTCTCTCTCTCTCTCTCTCTCTCTCTCTCTCGTTTTCTTCATCGCGTGATCTCTATCGCGCCATCTCTTTCACGCCCTCTCTTTCACGCCCTCTCTCTCTTTCTCGTGCTCTCACTATCTTCCCTTTCTCACTATCTTCCCCCCTCTCTCTCTCTCTCTCTCGTTTTCTTCATCGCGTGATCTCTATCGCGCCCTCTCTTTCACTCCCTCTCTCTCTTTCTCGTGCTCTCACTATCTTCCCTCTCTCACTATCTTCCCTCTCTCTCTCTCTCTCTCTCTCTCTCTCGTTTTCTTCATCGCGTGATCTCTATCGCGCCCTCTCTTTCACGCCCTCTCTCTCTCTTTCTCGTGCTCTCACTATCTTCCCTCTCTCACTATCTTCCCCTCTCTCTCTCTCTCTCTCTCTCTCTCTCTCTCTCTCGGTTTCTTCATCGCGTGATCTCTATCGCGCCCTCTCTTTCACGCCCTCTCTCTCTTTCTCGTGCTCTCACTATCTTCTCTCTCTCACTATCTTCCCCTCTCTCTATCTCTCTCGTTTTCTTCATCGCGTGATCTCTATCGCGCCCTCTCTTTCACGCCCTCTCTCTCTCTCTTTCTCGTGCTCTCACTATCTTCCCTCTCTCACTATCTCCCCCCCCCTCTCTCTCTCTCTCTCTCTCGTTTTCTTCATCGCGTGATCTCTATCGCGCCCTCTCTTTCACGCCCTCTCTCTCTTTCTCGTGCTCTCACTATCTTCCCTCTCTCACTATCTCCCCCCCTCTCTCTCTCTTTCTCTCTCGTTTTCTTCATCGCGTGATCTCTATCGCGCCCTCTCTTTCACGCCCTCTCTCTCTCTCTCTCTCTTTCTCGTGCTCTCACTATCTTCCCTCTCTCTCTCTCTCTCTCTCTCTCTCTCGTTTTCTTCAACGCGTGATCTCTATCGCGCCCTCTCTTTCACGCCCTCTCTCTCTTTCTCGTGCTCTCACTATCTTCCCTCTCTCACTATCTTCCCCCCCTCTCTCTCTCTCTCTCTCGTTTTCTTCATCGCGTGATCTCTATCGCGCCCTCTCTTTCACGCCCTCTCTCTCTTTCTCGTGCTCTCACTATCTTCCCTCTCTCACTATCTCCCCCTCTCTCTCTCTCTCTCTCTCTCTCTCTCTCTCTCTCTCTCGTTTTCTTCATCGCGTGATCTCTATCGCGCCCTCTCTTTCACGCCCTCTCTCTCTCTTTCTCGTGCTCTCACTATCTTCCCTCTCTCACTATCTTCCTCTCTCTCTCTCTCTCTCTCTCTCTCGTTTTCTTCATCGTGTGATCTCTATCGCGCCCTCTCTTTCACGCCCTCTCTCTCTTTCTCGTGCTCTCACTATCTTCTCTCTCTCACTATCTTCCTCTCTCTCTCTCTCTCTCTCTCTCTCTCTCTCTCTCGTTTTCTTCATCGCGTGATCTCTATCGCGCCCTCTCTTTCACGCCCTCTCTCTCGTGCTCTCACTATCTTCCCTCTCTCACTATCTTCCTCTCTCTCTCTCTCTCTCTCTCGTTTTCTTCATCGCGTGATCTCTATCGCGCCCTCTCTTTCACGCCCTCTCTCTCTCTCTTTCTCGTGCTCTCACTATCTTCCCTCTCTCACTATCTTCCTCTCTCTCTCTCTCTCTCTCTCGTTTTCTTCATCGCATGATCTCTATCGCGCCCTCTCTTTCACGCCCTCTCTCTCTTTCTCGTGCTCTCACTATCTTCCCTCTCTCACTATCTCCCCCCCCTCTCTCTCTCTCTCTCTCTCTCTCTCTCTCTCTCTCGTTTTCTTCATCGCGTGATCTCTATCGCGCCCTCTCTTTCACGCCCTCTCTCTCTCTCTTTCTCGTGCTCTCACTATCTTCCCTCTCTCTCTCTCTCTCTCTCTCTCTCTCTCTCTCTCTCTCGTTTTCTTCTTCGCGTGATCTCTATCGCGCCCTCTCTTTCACGCCCTCTCTCTCTTTCTCGTGCTCTCACTATCTTCCCTCTTTCACTATCTTCCTCTCTCTCTCTCTCTCTCTCTCTCTCTCTCGTTTTCTTCATCGCGTGATCTCTATCACGCCCTCTCTTTCACGCCCTCTCTCTCTCTCTCTCTCGTGCTCTCAATGTTTCAGTCTCTGTATCATTCTGTCTCCCGCTCTCTGGCTCTCTATCTCTCGCCCACTCCATCTCTCGCTCCATTTCTTTCTCTATCTGCCGCTCTCTCTCTCTCTCTCTCGCTCTCTCTCTCTTGCACGCTTTCTATCACTAATTCTGTTTCTCTCTCTTTCTCTCGCTCTCTGACTCTCACACACCCTCTCTATGACTCTCTCTCACTCACTCCTTCGCTATATATCTCTCATTCTCTCTCTCGCACTCTCTCTATCACTCGCTGTTTCTCCCTCTTTCTCTCGCTCACCCACTCTCTTGCTCTCTCTATCTCTTATTTTAACTCTCTCTATCCCTCTCTGCCGGTCTCTCTGGCTGTGGGGTTACAACACTTTCTCTCTGTAATCCCGTTTATCACGCAGAGTCTCGCAGCGGAGCGAGAACTGAGGTGGTTCGACCCCCGCTCGTGACTTGCGGATACTGAGCAATGGCAAACTACTGAGCGTAATCTTGCCAAGAGATCAACAGACAGCTGAAAGATGCTGCTGTTGACAGCTAAGTCCTGTAAAAGGATACGCAAAACACATCCCTCTCTGGCTCTGTCATATGTCGCTATCTCTATCACTGGCTCTCTCACTCCATCACTGACTCTCTCTCTCTCTCTATCACTGACTCTCTCTATATGTATCACTGGATCTCTCTATCTCTCGCTCTCTCTTCCACACCCTTCCCCCTCCCTTTCACCCACCCATTATCCCTTTAAAATTCCCCAACCCCTAAAATTTCCCCGATAATTTCCCAATTTTTAATGAACCCAGGTCTTCTGACATCCTCACAGAAACTGCAGACGTGAGAAATGTTCTCGGGCATTTCCCCCCTACAATTCCCCCCTCTCTCATATTCCCACAGTCGCTATTAAATGTTGAAGCGCCTTCGTATTAAGAAATTTGCTAGGAGCTGTCCCCAGGCAAATTCCAACGGTATTTCATCATATTTCTAGAAAAGTTGGGTAGTACATTCGTCACCTTCAGGTTTTTTTATCAGTGTGTTGGGACAATTTATTGTATTTGTAATTTCAGGCAAGTTGCATCTAACGCAAAGTATGTCTGTTATATCAGACAGACTGTTTTGTCCGTTTATTGTCTGCCTTTTCATGAGTATTCCGGCATGCCTAACTCTTTATTTAATCCTCTGTTTTGCCGTTAATTTATCCAACTATCTGTCTGATTATTCCTGTACCATTCCGTGAGTTTATCCATGTCATCATGCATCCATGTATTCCTCTGCTTCTCCGTGAGTTTATTCATATATGTACTCGTCAATTTACTCTTCCGCTTCTCCGTGAGTTTATTCATATATTTACTTGTCCATTTACTCTTCCGCTTCTCCGTGAGTTTATTCATATGTCTACTTGTCCATTTATTCATTTGCTTCTCCGTGAGATTATATACCTGCGCCGGGCTCCGTGGCGAAGATCCTACGGACGCGGTTCGTAATCCCGTATACCAACGTTTGAAACACAGCTACGCGCGATGTGGCAGCAGACAGCGTTGCGTTGGTCTTTTACGCTATTGTATGGGTGCCGGTCGTTCAGAAAGCAATGGGAAACTACTGAACGTAAACTTGCCAAGACATCAATAACAGCAAAGAATGCTGATGTTGACTGCACACGTCCTGTAAAGGATATGCAACTAAATTTAACAATACTTGCAAGCCAGAACGAAAGCTCTGGGAGTAAAAGCTCTCGGGAAAATAGTCGCAAAACTAAGTTAAACATGGGCGAGTGGCGTGCAATGCACAAGAAACAAAGACAACCAACATATTTATTTACTAAAAAGGTTATCGAAGAAGGCGACGTTAGTAAAAAGATAGTTACATCAGACCTGGTGTGCACATATCCGAATCTCACAAACTAAGCAGCAAAAAAGGTTAGTGACATTTGTGAAATTGATATTTGGCTTTCAAGTTATCATCAATGTTTGGGTTGGAATTGCTGCATCCAATCAAGAGAATTGCTTTCAAATGTTCATCACCCCTCTGACGTGTCTCCACCTTGTCGTGGTAGAGGGGCTTGCGTGTTCCAATGACCCCAAGAGCAATGCCGACGGTAGCACAGCTACATGTCGGACAGGTCTTGGGATGGGGACCAGACCAAGAGAGACACAACCTGCTGCCTTGCAGGTAGGCTGAGGACAGGCAGTCAATTTCCAAATCAGACGCACGATGCCACAACATTCTTGGTCCAGACACATACTCTACGGCTTTCTTCTGAGGGATATGAGGGATCCCCAGATGAGAGGGCCTGGCCGTTACTCGCTCTCTGCTGCATGGAGGTAAGGTGCTGAGCCGGCAACACATGTAACCTACCTCGTGAGCGTTATTAGAGGTGAATAGCTAACCCAATCGCACACAATTGTTACGAAGCTTGTCTGTACTAAAGCTCATTGAGTGAGCGTAGTCAAAGATGGAAAAATGTCTCCTTAACACGAAATGGAACGCTTGGCTAGCGTATCCATTACGTTGAAGTCCGAAGCGAAAGCTTTCTGGGTGGATGTCGTCTGCAGACTGACTGTTCCTGGTTTGCGTGGGGAGCGGCAAGTAACAAACGAAAAAACCAATACATGGACGTAAGAAATTAAAGCAGCTATGTACAGGACGTGGTGATCTCTTGGTTGTGCCCAGTCCCAGATCGCTATGTACCGGCTCTGCAAATATGGAAGCGTCCTTGGATGAAGGAATGCCCATGGTCTGCCCCTGCCTTCCCTTTAGGGTCGACCGTGATGTCTTTGGCCGTTCTAACTTGACCAGCGGAGATGTGGACGACACCACAACAGAATGTCCCTCAAAACCTCCAGGAAGGCCAACTTGATAAAAAAAAATGCCCGCAGAAGTCAGATGTGCTAGCCTAAAGGTCGCAAATAAATTTACACAACGCAAAAACGTCCGAGTGAAATGCACCTCGTTCCCGGAACAGAGCTCACTATCTTGTCTTCCGACCGGAACAGTTCTGACTATCTTGTATTCCGATCAGAACAGCTCTGATAATCTAGTCTTACGGGCACAGCGTCCATACACGTCTGAACCGTAAGCTCGCTGAGTGGAAGTCGTCTGCAGACTGACCGTTCCTGGTTTGTGCGGGGAAGGAGGGGGGACGGCATGTGGCGAACGAAATGCCCAATACTTGGAAGTGAGGAATTAAAGCAGCCTTGTGCAGGACGTGATGAGCCCATCAACAGAGCGCTATATGTCAGCCTTCAATTATGGAAGCATCCTTGGATGGCGGAAAATGCCCATGAACTGTCCCTACTTCCCTTGTGGGCGGAACGTCAAGTCTTCGACCGTTCTAATTTGACCAGCTAGGCTATGGACGGGACCACAAAAGTGAGATTTCCTAAGGAATGCAACCTGGTTGAAAAACCACGCAAAAGTCGGAAATGTTGGCCTAAGGGTCTTATCCCAACGGTGCATAACGAGACACACCGCAATTACGTCCGAACAACAACAAACAAAAAAAAAAAAAAAAAAAAAAAAAAAAAAACACCCCAGATTAACGCAGACGAAGAAGAAGAATTGTCCCTCGGTCAATTTCGTTCGATGTGTTGATTTCACATACTTCATTTTTTTGAAATGTTTGCTCACAGACATAAATTGTTCCAAACACTGATGCTATATCGCAAATGTCTTCAGTTTCGGAAACTCAACATCATGTAAGCAGCGGTAAAATTCAACAAGTTTTCCTTCTCTGTGCTTCTCTTTCAATAAGCCATTTGTTAGCAGATCAGTACTAAGCCATTTGCCAGCAAATCAGTGAGCTCCAACTGTATTTCAACTGGCACATCATCAAGGTTACAATCAAATGGATTCTGGGACAGTAGAATGTCACTCTCAATTATGTCAAGATCTGAAAATCTCTCCAAAAATGCTTCTTCATGTCACGAATAGTTCGTTTCGGACACCTTTGGTGATTGTAGGGCAAAACTCTTTGAAACAGTGAAAATGAGAAAAGTTGATTCCACTGAAGGTTATAGTCTTGCAAGACTTTTGCACTTCCATGAAACTGTCTTTTCCAGTTGTTCCATGCATGATGCAAACGGATGCCAAATCTTCCGTTATCTGAAAGTCCACATTGACACCACGTGTGACCACGAGAAGTTGTGACGTACTCGAGAGATCAGTAGACTAATTCAGCGTCACATAATACCACAACAAGTTCCTGGTTTTCTCGCATATCTGTAGCACTATGTTTTCTCCAAGTTCTTCTGTTCTTCTCACAACTGACCTTGTCGAAAAGCTGATAGTTCCAAGCAAATCTGCTTTCTCAGGTTACAAATCATTTGTTGCTTCTATCATACACTCTTTGATGAAGTTGCCATCAGCAATAGGTTTTCCTCGTTCTGCCATATTATGCACTATTTTGTAACTTGTACGAGTGATAGATTGATTTTCAGCAAACTTTCTCGTGAAGAGATTTCTTTATGTTTCTAAAATACGTTTCTTGGACTCATATTTCTCAGAGCGTAACTTTCCAGAAAACTTTGAATGTGTTAATATGCTTTGTTTCGTAGTGATGTCGAAGATTATACTCTTTCAAAACGGCAATACTTTTACTGCATATGAGTCAACTAGTTTTCTGGTCCATTGTTTCCACAAATAAGTACTTTACTCCCCATTCTTCATTGAAAACGTGACACTCGGAGTCCACTTTTCTTTTCTTAGTAGCCATAATGAAGTGTGAAGTACACGGGATCTGAACATGAAAAAAAGAAAGAAAAAAGACATTGAATTAGAAACATAACTAAAATCCTATTGAAGCACAAGAAAAGCAGAAGACTAGGGGTCACTGGTGAAGCTACGGCTCACCAAAAGTACATATAAAGTGTATAGGTACCTTTGGTAATATAAATCTCATTATTAGGTTTGCAAAATATATAAATATGGCCGGCATAAATAATTAGCCTAGAGCAGTATTTTTCAACTGGGGTCCGCGAGTGGCAGCCAGGGGTTCCTCCGAAACATACCGAAATCGCCCAAATGCAAGATTTTTGCCCAGCTGGTTTATTACATAAAGTAGGACAGACACGTGGATAATCGCACAGACTTCCTTGAGCAACGTAAACATTTGCGTAAGGATCTGATCCAATAGAAAGGTTGAAAAGCAATAGCCAAGAGACTAGCTCGATTAACACCTTGACCGGGGAATTTTTCTGAGTTGGGGATAATATTTTCGTAATAACACGAGGCTTCTATGGCATTTTAAAGCTATGTTTCCTACTTTATTGCCACTATTCCCGGTTGTATTTCACTTACCTGTCACTGTCAAACAAAGAAATCCTTGTTATATACCAATAAAATGGATGACTGGCAAAAATAAGTAAATATTTCTGGAGCATCGGACCTGTGTTGACAGCCGGACGCATCTGGAGGATGGAAAGATGTGTGTGTGTGTGTGTGTGTGTGTGTGTGTGTGTGTGATCCGGCCCTCGGACTGTAGTTTCATCCGGCCCTCGGACTGTAGTTTCGTCCGGCCCTCTGACTGTAGTTTCGTGACCCCTGATCTATCCAGTTATCCTCAACTTTTATTTTTCATGACTATATTCATCTACTTATCTGGGACGCAGAGGTGTTTCCAAGGCACCATGGCCAGGTTTTATACTGGCTAAGACCTACTAGCACGTCCTAGTCGTACGTCCTGGGCAACAGGTCCCTTCGGGGACTTGGCTAACGTCAGTAGAATCGCTGGTTCTTCCGAAGACGGACAGTGTCTGCTTGCACGGCGAGGAACCACCAGTCTTCATACCAATAAGCCAGACATGGGACAACGGATACTCAGTCAGATATAGCATCACATTGATGTTGAACAACAGGATGTCTTCATCTGACATACAGGATTTCACGCTGGAGTTCACAGCCAGCGAACACAAGCAAGCAAGCATCTACTGATCTATTCTATTATTTTTCTGCATTCCCGTGAGTTTATCCTCCCACCGGTGCGTTAATTTCCGAGATCTGTATGTAAATGCTTCAGTTTTTCTGTGATTTTATCCACCTACCCATATGTCCGTTTACTCTTGTTATCTGTGGTTGTCTTGTATGTACCACGCACCACGCACCCAGTCAACCACGCACCCACCCATTTTAACATCATTATCATGTTCATCATCATTATCATCACCACCATATTCATCATTGTTATCACTAACATCACAACAATCAACACTACCCCTGAAGTCATTACTACTACTACTACTACTACTACTACTACTACTACTACTACTACTACTACTACTACTACTACTACTACTACTACTACTATTACGACTACTACTACTACTACTAGTACAACTACTCCTACTCCTCCTCCTCCTCCTCCTACTACTACTACAACTACTACTACTACTACTACTACTACTACTACTACTACTACTACTACTACTACTACTTCTACTACTACTACTACTACTACTACTACTACTACTACTACTACTACTACTACTACTGCTGCTGCTACTACTACTACTACATTACAACAACAATACCACCACCACCACCACCACCACCACCACCACCACCACCACCACCACCACCACCACCACCACCACCACCACCACCACCACCACCACCACTACAACCACCACTACCAATTGTTCA